>VDMD01000003.1:1200000-1800000 GCA_007026445.1 Schizophyllum amplum | reverse complement strand
TGCCCGCCCGCCTCGTGTTGCTGATGGTGTGAACGCATCTGCCATCATCCTTTCCCAAGCTCTCTTCCGCCTCCAGATCGTCGGATCCCCCCCCCCCCCCCCCCCCCCTTGTGTGAGTTCATCGAGTAGTAGTCAACGTCAGGTCGGGCTGCGATTGCTTATCGAGAGACTTCCTCAGACCATCAGCCGCTCGGATTGACCCAATGGCGAGACCGTTCACCGCTCGATCCTCGCCTGAGGTGCCCGACCAGCAGCAAGCACCGTCGCGGCCGCGATCCCGCACATGGAAGGAGAGAGCCCTAAGCGACTTGAGGGAGAAGTACGACAAGATGTGGAGGGCGATGCGAGACGACGCCCTCAGGGCCAAGGCGCAACTATCGCCGGAGGAATACGCCTTGAAGAAGGACTCCATGTATCGAGACTTCATGCGACGACAGAAACGGATGGCGGACCAGGCGGCGGCCGAATGGGCAGAACAAGTACGTGCTCGTTATCGGTGGCACTTGAATGCATGGGACACCAAAAAGCGAGGAGAGACGATTGAGTCCATGGAGAGGAGTGGCGGTCTATTGGGCCCACTGGTCAAGCGATCGCATGAATTGCGCGAAGCCGGGGTCCTTGCGGACGACGACAAGTTCCTCTGGAACGAGAAGGCCTGGTGTCGATACCATGGGATCCCGGATCCCGAGGAGAAGGCAGCATCTGGTGCGTCTGTTGTATTTTCTCCCACGAGCATGGTCCAACTCGTCCTCAGAAGAGTATATGCGCCAGTGGAGGCCAGAGTCGGCGTTTCTGGACGTTGATCAGTTTGCGCCTTCTTACGAAGACGTTCCGCATCGCATCCCGTCACCATGGACGTCGTCCTCTGACTCCGACTCTGACGGCGATTCTACCAGAAGTGTCTTCAATAGCCCAGATCCACTGCCGATAACGCCCTCACCTTGGCATCGTATGACCGGAGTGCGCGAAATCCCCCGAAAGCGGTCAATCCCTCATATCCCGCATCCCGCCTTTCGCCCTCCTTCGCCTAAACCGGAACCACTCTTATACATGGGGCCGCCTCGAAATACCTCGCCCCTGTCCCGTGATCATGCCATGGAAGCACAACGGTCCAGGGTGCACGCATCCAGCGTTGGCCGCCGACCGAGGGCCCACTCAGCTTTCGCGAGCGCTCCTCCCACCGCCTCTCGTGCAGAGCCCCCATCCCTAGTCGACCCCAGTCACCCAATATCCCGTGCAGAGTCCCACCGTCCCCCGCCTCTTGCGCGAGGCCCGCAAGCGCGGACTACGCGGGGACCAGTTCCAATTTGGATCCCGACATCTAAGGCGGAGGAGAAGCCCAAGCCACCGCCCGCATCGATTCCGGCGGCGCGCGCCAGTACGCGGTCGCGGCAAAGAGCGTCCACGGTGTCGGGGCAGCCAAACGTAAAGGTTGAGAAGCGCGCTGTAGCACCAGTGTCGGTCTCGCCACAAATATCGGTGGTAGTAAACGGAAAGGACGTTCCCGCGCCACCTCCCACAGCGGAAAGCCCCGAGCCACGTCTTGACGTGCACATGGACGGGACGAGCGCGACGGCACGGACGAGGAATGCCAGTCTGCCTCCCCGCCCGTACCCTAAGCCCATTCCCAGGCGCTGGCGTGCTCTCGAGAACGATCAATACCGCTTGCCGCGAACGCCGCCTCCCATTCGATCCGCACGTCCGGGCGGTGCGAAATTTGCACACCGTTCTGACAATGATGTGGGTCCGCAAGGGACCCACTATGTCTCTTATTCCGACACATCCTCTAGCTCAGACGACGAGCTGCCAGAACCGCCATCACCAGTTAAAGAACGCCGCGCGCCGCCCGCACGAGTTTCCTCGCCGCCGAAGCGTGTGTTGTCGCCACCTGCGCGAACTTCGTCGCCGGCTGTCCGCGCTTCGTCGCCGGCTGTTCGCAAATCGCCGCCGCGGACCAGCCCGCCGCGGTTTGGTTCCACTTTGACGCCCTTTAGCGGCACGTTTAGCGACGCTGGGACCGGCAGCCCTCTTCCTCCGTATAGTAGCAGGCCCGTATCTGTTTCTGTTTCTGAGCTTCCTCCGCCGTACGAGGAACGCTGGGCCACTATGATGAGAGCGTCGCCTCAGTCGGGGGTCCGCGACCTCGGCCAGGGCATGAGGGAGATGGACGAGGCGTACCAGCGGAGAAGCCAGCTGTTCGACGAGGAAGAGCAGAGGCGTCGGAGGAGCAAGCTAGACCCAGTAACCTTTTTGGCCGGTCAAGCGTGGAGAGAGAAGTGTGCGTGTCATTTGCGTTTCGTTTGCGTTGAGGCGCGTCGTGCTGACCAGCTGTGATTTGGCGACTAGTTATGGAAGCGAGGAACTTCAATTTCAAGATGGAGGCGTTTACGCTGGCGAAGCGGTATGATGACGCCTTGCAGATGAGACTCCAGTTGAAGAAAGCGTTGGAGGTGGAGAAGGATCTGCGTCGCAAATTCGAGGACCTTTTCCATCAGTGGGAAGCTCGTACGGGGGCCAACGGTGTACGCGCATAGTCTTGTTGTGTTGTTTCTTCCATGTAAAAATCAGTATCAGCGAATAGAGAGTTGGTAACACCACCCTGGCCAGATTCGAGGACTTGCAGTGGACGTCGAGAACAAAAGGCAGGCTTATTACGTAAACGCAGTTCCCCTTCTGCTCAGTCGCGTGGCGTCCGCACCTCGGCGGTTGACATCAACGTCCCTTGTCTCCCACCATGACTTCCAGAAACTATCCCGGCCCCTCGAGCCCCCCAAGTGGGCCCTATCAAGGTGCCCCGCCAAAGTACGTGCCAAGTTGTACTGGCGCCACATCTCACGGCGCTTCCCATCTCATCCCGCGCTTGCCATCTCAACCTCCGTGATTCTCAGGTACATCAACGACTTCAGCAAAGCTCTCGCCACCGAGGTCCGCATCCTCCTCGCGGAGGTCGGCAAGCTGCGCGATGAGCGCCGCGCACTGCAGTTGTGCGTCTTCTTTTGTCCCCGCTCACGCACAGACCGAGAGATCGACGGAATCAATTCTAACGCACACAGTGAGATCGCGGAGCTTATGAGCGTCAAGTCCAAGTTCGGCGGCGCGGGGGACTACTCGCCTGATTGGCGGCCCACGGTGCGTGCTCTGAGTGCATGGATGGCGGATGGGGAGCTTATCGCGGTTGTTTACAGTCGGCGGATCCGCTACCCCCTCCTCCAGCCCCGCCCGCGGTGGAGGATGCGCCCGCGGGGCCGGCGCGGCCAGCGTGGCGGACGGTGCACAAGCGCGCGCAGAGGCCCAAGCAGATTACGGCGCCTCCGAGTCCTGCGCCCGTACCGCCTCTGGAAGCACCGAAGCCAGGCCTGCCTGCATGGTCCCAATGGCGTCGTGCGTGTTCTGTCTTCTGAGCTTGCGCTGCGGCTGATTATCCACACAGCCAACCCACTGTATAACCCCGAACCTGCGCACCCGTCACCATTCCCTGCTACTCCTCCTGGTCGCGCTGGGCTGTTTGGTGCGTGGTGCTTACATGTCCGTGTACGTGCTTGCCCTGATCTCCCCGCAGGACCACCATCTCCCCCACCCAAGTAGGAGACTGCCGTCCAGCTGCGATGGTTCTTCGATGGCTGATCGAACTTACTGGCACCTCTCCATGATCTCCTTCCTTCTCCTTGTCCAGTCGGCAACGCCAATGTATCACGTATAATACTACTTACATCTTGATTTATCTTTCATCTGCTTGTCTTCCGGCCGTCGATTGGTCCGTCGTACGTCTTGCGCTTGCTCTTTCCGCATCATGGTGAAGCTGGATCTGAGCTGGATCCTGGTCTTCAACCTGACGTGGTATAATTCTGCCAAACATTTCCTCTGCAAGACTCGATAGCTAAGTGGTTATAGCGTGGGATTGCAGATCCTAAGGTCCCGTGTTCAAATCACGGTCGGGTCTTGTTTTGCTTTTTAAAGGTTTACTCGTACCGTAGATCTTCCAGCAATCCGGACAGATCGTACAGACGATCTGAGACGCAGTCAGTCTGTCACAGACGCGGTATTGTGCAGATCTTCCAACCCTGCAAGGGATGCTCCCCACTTGATTTTTCACCGTTCGGCCGATGCACATAGGTACGGTCAGAGAAGCTGCATTGCATGTACTACGCACAAGCAAAAACCCTACTCATCGGCCCAATGGTCTAGTAGTATGATACGTGCTTTGGGTAGTCAAAGACCATCACTGCACGGGGTCCCGGGTTCAACTCCCGGTTGGGCCCTCTTTTTACGTTGTTTTTGCACCTTCTACGTTCGGGAGGGAGTCGTATCCTCTTCGTTCGAGGCGACACTCTCATTCGAACTTCGACGGCATTTGCATCCGCATCAGGGGTCTGCCTAATGTGGGCCCAGACCACGTGTCGGCATTCCCACGCATAAATGGGGTAATAATGCATCCGTAAACGGCAAGTTGCCTCTGCAACAATGAGCAATCCACATCTTGGCTTTGTATTTTCTCGAGAGTCATTGTTCCCAACATACTATATGCTCGGCAACCGTGACCTCGACTGAAGCCATGTCCCAAGCGACCACGTCCTCATCCCATCTGCACACCGAGTCCCTCAGCCATCCGCCACCTGAAGACGACGGCAAGGCGAAAAAGAAACCCGCGAAGAGGCGGAAGGTCAACCATGCATGCCTGTACTGCCGTCGCAGCCATATGACATGCGACGAGGGGCGTCCATGTCAGCGGTGGTGAGCAAGGCCCAAGTTCGCACACGACCTCGTTAACTAACGTTCACGCCTAGCATCAAGCGAGAGATCGGACATCTTTGCCACGATGAGCAGCGTCCTAAACAGCCAGAGAAGCCGGCGTACTCGACTTCAGAGCCGCGGCAGGCTGCACCTGCGCCGCCAGGTGAGTACTCACCGATCACGACGCGACGTAGCTAACGCCATGTCAGCACACATTTACCCTGCGACCGGGGCCCCGGCCCCTTCGGCATGGCCGCTGAACGTCGGACAGGGCCCCTTCCTCTACCAGCCAGACACGTTGGGCAACGAGTTCTCCGTTCTGACGTGTGTATTCACTCCTTCCATCGCGATGCCTCGCTCACCCCGCACAGGGACTTTCTGGAGACGCTGGACGATGGGACCTTCTTCACCCCACCCGCCACGATAACCCCCTCCCTCGTGTCCTCCGCCGCTCCACCAACGTCCCAGCCTCCCCCCATGCAGCAGCAGCCACAGCAGCCGCTGCCCCCTCCCCCACCAGTGCACGCACACGCGCCCGCGACCGCCACGACCGCCAGCTCTACCTCCCCCTCCGCGTCCACCCCCGCCTCCGATGATCCCAATGCGCCGAAGGTCAAGGAGGAGCCCGCGCCTGTCATCCTCCCCGCGGCGACGAAGACGGAGCGCTTCCTGCTTACCGCGGCGGATCAGGAGTCCGGCTCGCGCGACGAGCGGCTGAACAGGGTCATTAGGAGCAAGTACGAGGCGGGGCTGCTGAAGCCGTACAACTACGTGAAGGGCTACGCACGGCTGTCGCGCTGGATGGATCGCAAGTGCGTTTGCGCAATGGTTATACATCTGCATCGACGCTGACCACCTCCATCTAGTGTCTCGCAGGTGTCGAAGCAGCAAATTCTCCAGCCATTATCGGTGCTGCGACCCAAATTCCGCGTACGTGTATCTTCATCCGTGCTTTGCTCCTATTGCTGATCCCCGTTCGCAGGCCGTAGCACAGTCACTGCGCGACCTGGTGAGTGTCCCGGTCACATCACGGACGCTCGCACGCGGTCCTGTCATTGTATTTCCCATGCCACGAGACCGTGTCCCAGCGATTGTCTCCCTTCGCCGAGCTTCTGCCTTTACTCTCACGGCCTTGTATCCCCTCGTCTCACACCCATGTCTCCCTTCCGTTACCCTGCGATGCTGACACCGCACATGTAGGACCTCGTATTCATCGAAGAGGCCTTCGAACGCATGCTGCTCGACTACGACCGCGTCTTCTCCGCAATGGGCGTCCCAGCGTGCTTGTGGCGCCGCACCGGCGAGATCTACAAGGGCAACCGCGAATTCACCGAGCTAGTCGGCGTCGATGGATACATGATGCGGGAGGTGAGTCTCTCCCGGGTTATCGGTTGTGTTCTTCGACTGGTTTGCTGGTTTGAGTGCTTTGACTCGCTGGCAGCTTCGGTTGGCTGGCTGGCTCGACTGGTTGGGCGTTTTGGTCGTATTCGTCGCCTGGGCTCACCTGGCTCTGCGCCCTTTACTGGTGCACTTCACTGACACGCCGTACAGGGGCGACTATGCATATACGAGCTCATGGCGGAAGAATCGGCTGTGAACTACTGGGAGGTGCGCATATCGGATTCCATTTCTTCCACGCCCGCTCGATTGCGACATGGTGATTGTGACATGGTGATTCTGACGCAACTCGCTTTTGCAGAAATACGGTCACGTCGCCTTCGACTCAAGCCAGAAGGCTGTCCTCACATCATGCGTGTTGCGGTATAAGCCGAACCTGAACAACGCGGCCGGGAAGGTGCGAACATATATTACTGGACCAGCTTTCGCCTCGCAGGATGGCCTCGCGCGGGAATTCTTATTCTTCAGACCTGTACTGATATACGTTTTCAATCACAGGACGGCACCCCCGCTTCAAATGAGGACGGCTTTGTCAACTGCTGCTTCTCCTTCACCATCCGGCGAGACAAGTGGGGCATCCCAAGCATGATTGTGGGTAACTTCATCAAGTGTTGAATCTGGTCGTGTACAATATCGAAGTCCCATATAATAACCGAACTAGACGTGCTGCTGCAGACACGAGCTGTGATCATGAAGCTGGTCCGGCGCACGAAGCTACGCCGCGTTCGGCTGCTACTGTAGTTCGGAGCACGATAGCTTATCCGGTCAGAATCTCTCTCCCTTCGCCACCGCATCCTTAAACGTCTGCTCCCAATCCGGGTCATAGTCCCGATAGTCCACAGGCTCCGGGAAGATGGCGGGAATCATGCGCAGGATGTGATACTCCCGCAGCGACGCGATAACGAGCGCGACGCCAGGCGCGCCCGGGCACTCCTTCCGCAAGCGCGCTGTTTGTGCGACATGGTCCCTGTGTGCGATCTCGAGCTGGGCGCGCGAGGCGGGCGGCTGGAGCTCGAGGAACTCGTCGATGGGGAACATGAGCGCCATCTTGACGAGGAAGGCGGAGGCGTGGGGATGTCCGCCGGTGTTGGGGTTGAGCGTGAGCTCGACGACTAGGAGGTCCTTCGAGGCTTGTTCGGGTTCGTCGAACAAGTTGAGTGCGCTGCAGAGGACGTGGTGGAATAGGGGCCGGTGAATCTGACGAGACGGTCAGATGTATCCTTGTCAAGGTGCATATATGCGCCCCAAATCAAGGGGAAGATGGGCGAGAGATCACTTACCTGTTGCCAGTTCTTGAACTTTCGGTTGATTTCGACGATGTCCGGAGATTCCTCGAGCCGTTCCTTCAGCATCTCTCTCGTCCTCGCATTGAGCTGGCACTGCGGCTTGTGCACCTTCCAATGCGCTACTTGGCAGTCGCGGCTCTGTGAAATCATTAATGAGACCCGTACCCCTTCGTACTGCGCGCAGCACGCACACAATAGTGGCATAGGCGACATTTGCTGGTGGATATATCCGTGTCAACTGTTCCCGATGAAAGAAGATGACCGACACGAACCTGCAGCTCAAGAGCTTGATTTCGCTCTCCGACTTCATGCAATTCTGGCATATTCTTGCCTCTTTCGCGCTCCTTCCGAGTCGAGGAGCCATGGATGGTGCAATAGAGCCTTTGACGACGGTTGTATGGACAGAACTTGAGCTAACAAGCGATTATCTAGGGTAAAGCAGCAGCACTAGCAAGTTGAGCCAGAGAAGAAGGCCACAGGGGTTGGGAAGTCTCAGATGAGAGATCGAGACAAGATTGCAATTCGGCGGGAGGGCGCGTGACGCAACTGTCCTCGTGCCTGTCATGCACAAGGCTCGTGACTTATGTCCACCCATGGACAACGCGTTTTGAGCAGTACAGGAAGACTGAATATGAGTTTGCGATATGCATGCATTATGAGCCAGACGTAGTAGAAGACCATCATGACTGCGACCCCCAGTATTTCTCAACATCCGGAAGTTCGACTTCTATGTACTTCACCAACCGCTTGTTATGGCGCTTGCTGGCAAAGAAGGTCATCATTAGCTCTTGCATGTCATGGTACTCTTGCACAAGGAAGGGCTTCGGAACTTTCCCACCGGGAGGACCCGCGACCCACTGGACAGTCACGTTGCGCCAGTCGATGAGAACAGGACGATCGTTCTCTTCGTCGATCAGGATATTCTGTCCACGTATATCGATGTGATAGACGTCCTGGGCATGGGCGGCGCGAACGACATCGAGGGCCTTGTGGAACTAGGTCCTCGTTAGCTTCGCAATATGATGGCGAAGGAAAGCAAATACCAGGCGACAGTACACGTCAAAATCACGGTATTTGCTCGTTGGGCCCTCCGAGTCTATAACCTTTTGAAGGTCCGCAATTGAAGGACCCTTGATGAACTCCATAGCCAGAATATACACCGTCTCTCCCCAGGACATGTTGAACTTGACATCGGCGTGAGCACGTGGTAGGGAAAGCCAGAAAATGAGCGCTCACAATGTGTACGCCATAAAAGTACGGCAATGAGCTGCCCTGCAGCTCCGGGAGTTTCTCGTACGCAGCAGATGCATACTCCACAGCGTTTGCTGGATGGAGATAGAGGCCTTGGCGGACATGATTCGCCTCCAGATGGATCGAGGGATGTTCCATATAACTTGGAATTATGAACTTCAAGACGAGCGACGCCTTTTGGTCGGGCGATTGCGCCATCCAGACCTGTGATTGGTGTCCGAAACCGATCTGCAACGGTTTGGTTAAAGCAAAGCGGGACTTGACGTCAAGTTGAGCGGAGGATATCTGGGGAGGTCGGACTCCGGCAACGGACGGGTTAGGTGGGGGACTTTTGAGAGCGAGGTCGAATGTCATGCCCGGCCACAGTGGAAGATCATGATAGGACGAACGGAGATCGACCATACGACTGCAGTAGGCAGCGATAGACGATGGATTCCCAGCAATGAAAGGCGGATCGGACATGAGCACTAGAGTTGAGACAGAGCGCAGGTTGAGAGACAAGCTTACAGCCCACGCGGCCTACTGAAGGACAGACTCGGCATTTGCCATTTTTCCCCGTGACTCTGCATCACTTCAACTTGCGGTCACGCGGTCGCGTCTTCGGGTTCCCTCTTCCATTCAATCAAGTTACTTACATCCGAGTTGCTTGCATAGAAGTATAGGAAGACTGACCACGATGCGTATAGTATATGCAAGACATGGCAGGCAATTACCCTAGGTATTCATAGACATCCGGAAGTTCGTCCTTTACGTACTTAACCAGACGCCTGTTGTGGCACTTGCTATCGAAGAAAGCCAGCAACAGCTGTTGAATGTCCTGGCACTCTTGTACGATGTACGGGTTGACCTCGGCGCCGGGTCCTATGGCCCACGGTATAGTCACGTTCTGCCAGTCGATGAAGACAGGACGATCGTTCTCCTCGTCAAGCAGAATATTGCGCTCGGTTATATCAACGTGATAAACACCCTTGCTGTGGGCAGCGCGGACGGTATCGAGGGCCTTATGGAACTGCATCTTGGTCAGCCCGACGTGATAATATCGCCTGAGGTGAAGGGATACTGACCAGAGTGTGGTATGTCTCATAATCACGATAGTACTTAGTGGCTGGGCCTTCCGCTTCAGAATCAATGGCTGTCTGGAGGTCCGCAAGCGGTGGACCTATGATGTACTCCAAGACTAGCAGATACGCTTTCTCTCCCCAAGGCATGGTGATCTTTGAATGAACGTGAGCAGCGGACCTGAGGTTGTTGAGTGATCCCCACTTACATCATGAACACCGTAAAAGTAAGGTATACTGCTGCCCTGAAACTGCCACAGCTTCTCGTATGCAGCGACCTCGTACGCGACGGAGTCATTAGGGTGAAGATACATGCCGTCAATGATATGTATCTCCTGTAGATCGGTCGTGGGAAGTTTTAGGAAGCTGGGGATGATGAACTTGAAAACGAGCGGCACATGATGATCGGCCGTCAGGGAAAGCGAGTGCGCCAACCAGACCTGCGAGTGGAAGCCCGTGCCAGACTGCAAAGGGCTGCACAAAGAAAAGCGGGAGTTGAGGTCATATATCGGGGAGAACGGAGGAAGATTCCGTTTGTTGTCGACAAACGAGCTGGACGCAGGACTCTTGATAGCGAGGTCAAAAGTCATGCCTTCCGTCAGCGGCTTCTCGTCGTACAGCGACCGAAGGGCACGCATCCGATTGCGATGCGCAGAGATAGATGCCGGATTTCCAGCGATGAAGGGGGGTGAGTCCATGGAGGCTCAGAATGCTCGGTGGCACATTCGAGATGGAAGCGGAGTCCAAAGTCGCATATCGCTTCGGCATGTGACTGTCACGCTGCACGGCAGGCTCGCAGCTTGCTGTCTGCATTGTAAAGATATTATGCTTACCTTATGCTGTACTGGTGTTGTCAATATCAAGTTTCTAGAAGTACGAGACGATACCCTACCTCGTCCCATCAAGAAAACACGTCGCGCGACCACGATACGCATGCATACATGCCGGTGGGCGGCACGATTGGCAGGCAGAGGCATTTGAAGATATGCCGTCGAGGCGCGTATATGAGTCCACAACACGCGACTGGAGAGCGCTGGCCGCCGCCTCAAAACACGCCACTACATGAAAACGCACAGACACACCGTTTCGCTGGGCCTTATCCATCAGTGTACACCTTACGCGAGAATGCGCTGCTCGTCCCGCTGCCGTCGCGTCGAGGACTCGAGGCACCCATGCGTTCCACGGCTCTGGATAGCGCGCACCCATAAGCCGTAAGCCCTGTGAGAATGCACAGACATAGGAAGGGCGGCACGGATGCGCATAGCCGCAGCGCTCGAACCTCGCGCTAAGACCACATCTTACATCGATGACTGACACTGCTCGCGCGTGTATCGTAACGTGCACCATGCAGAAGGAGGGAGGGGTGTCGGAGTGGGGCACAAGGCGGCCTTTGCTGCTATATGTAGTGAATGAGCGCCGCCCGTGCTCGCATCGAGCCGGCGCTGGATACCTTTGTCAGCTATTTCCATAGTAGTACTTAGAGAAGAGAGAGCGTGACACACGTTTGGTTGAAGCCCATGCTAGCGTCGCGTACATACAAGGTGCATCTTCGAGTCGCCAAACCTCCCGAGATGTCTGGGGTCCCGGCCGAGAGCATTACCGCGGCCCGGTGAGTCCGACCTCCAGCAGCTTGGCTATCTTCAGGAGAGAGAGCGTAGGAGGTTTGTCCTATGTGTGTTCGCCATGGGCGCGTCGGGCGTTTGCGCGGGTACTAGAAGGTGTGAGAGGCGGGCGCGAGCGGTTGTCGCTCTCGCACATTGCCGCCAGTGCGCGCGCGTAGAATGCAGTCACGAGAGCTTGCTCAGGGTATAGCACGCACCTGCAGCGCTTTCGGGCGCGTGATCGCTTGCGCTATCGGCGTACACGAACTCGAGCAGTGGCCATATTGCGGATATTGAATGTGCATTGATTCTGATGCCATTGATGAGAGTCCTTCGAAGTTCGCGAATGGATAGCGCGATAGTCGTTCGCTCAGTGTACGGACAGAGCTTGAGCTCTCAGGAAATCATATAGAGAAATCAGCAGCACTGGCAAGCTGAACCAGTGAAGAAGGACATCGAAGGGGGTTGAAAGTCTCAGATGAGAGATCGAGACAAGATCGCAATTTGGCGGGAGGGCGCGTGACGCAACTGTCCTCGTGCTTGTCATGCTCTAAGCGCGTGACTCTTGTATACTCTCTAGTCCTACTACTACTAGTACATGGAGTACGCGTTTCGAAAAGACTGAATATAAATTCAATATCAATGTTTTGAAAGGCAAACATATTAAGTAGAAGATACATCATGTCATGTATTCTTCCCAGACATGCGGCAGCTCGTTTTTTACATACTTCACCAACCTCTCATTGTGGCGTTTGCTATCGAAGAAAGTGAACATCAGTTTTTGCATGTCCTGGCATTCTTGCATAAGGAAGGGTTTGGTGACTTCCACGCCGGGGGGACCCGTGACCCACTGGACAGTTACGTTACGCCAGTCGATGAGAACAGGTAGATTGTGCTCTTCGTCGATCAGTATGTTCCGTCCACGGATGTCAATGTGATAAACGTCCCTGGCATGGGCGGCAAAGACGGCATCGAGGGCCTTGTCGTACTAGGTCATGGTCAATTTCACATGTCCTTGAAAAAAATAGCATTTACCAGGCCACGATAGACGCCAAAATCACAGTATTTGCTCGTTGAGTCCTTTGACTCGATTACTTCTTGAAGGTCTGCAAGTGAAGGACCTGCAATGTATTCCATAGCCAGGATATATGCCGTCTCTCCCCAGGGCATAAGGATCTTTGCATCGGCGTGAGCAAGGGATAAGGATGGTCAGAAATTGAGCGCTCACGTCGTGAGCACCGTAGAAGTACGGCAATGAGCTGCCCTGCAGCTCCGGGAGTTTCTCGTACGCAGCAGATGCATACTCCACAGCGTTTGCTGGATGGAGATAGAGGCCTTGGCGGACATGATTCGCCTCCAGATGGATCGAGGGAGGTTCCATATAACTTGGAATTATGAACTTCAAGACGAGCGACGCCTTTTGGTCGGGCGATTGCGCCATCCAGACCTGTGATTGGTGTCCGAAACCGATCTGCAACGGCTTGGTTAAAGCAAAGCGGGACTTGACGTCAAACTGAGCAGGGGACATCTGGAGAGGTCGGACTCCGGCAGCGGATGGGCTACGGGGGGGGCTTTTGAGAACGAGATCGAACGCCATGCCCTCCGCCAGTGGAAGGTCATTATACGACGCCCGTAGCGCAACCAGACGACTGCGGTACGCAGCAATAGACGATGGATTCCCAGCAATGAAAGGTGGGGCAGGCATGAGCACTATCGAAAACGTGGCGGGGGAACATGGAAGCCTGTTGGAAGCTGTTGTAGAGCTCGAAACGCACGCGGCATTTCGGCATTCGCCGTCTGCCCTGCACCAGTGACGTCGCGTTCGACTTCGAGTCTAGCCAGAAGGCCGTCCTCACTATGTTGAACCTGGCCGGGTACAATGTCAAGGTTCCATATGATAAGCGAACTAGACGTGCTGCTACAGACACTGGTTGTGACCTTCGACATGAAGCAGGTTTGGCGCACGAAGCTACTACGCGGCATACGGCTGCTGTAATCCGGCGCACTGCGCGGTAAGTAGCCCATCCGCTCAGAACCTGTCTCCCTTCGCCACCGCAGCCTTGAACGTCTGCTCCCAATCCGGGTCGTAGTCCCGATAGTCTACAGGCTCCGGAAAATGACGGGGATCATGCGCAGGATATGATACTCCCGCAGCGACGCGATGACGAGTGCGACGCCTGGCGCACTCCTTCCGCAAGCGCGCTGTTTGTGCGACGTGGTCCCTGTGTGCGAGCTCGAGTTGCTGCGCGCGAGGCGGGCGGCTGGAGTTCGTCGATGGGAGACGTGCAGGGCAAGAAGACTGAGTGTGAATTCGTTATGTATGTATTATAGCCCAAACCATTTCAGACCCAGTACCTTTCGACATCCGGAAGTTCGGCTGCTATGTATTTCACCATCCGCTCGTTGTGGTGCTTGCTGTCATAGAAAGTCGACATTAGGTGTTGCATGTCGATGTACTCTTGCGTGATGAAGGGGTTGGGGATTGTCACGCCGAGGGGACCTACAGCCCACTGGATAGTCACGTTCTGCCAGTCGATGAAAACAGGATGATCGTTCTCTTCGTCGATCAGGATATTTTGTCCACGTATATCGATGTGATAGACGTCCTTGGCATGGGCGGCGCGAACGACGTCGAGGGCCATGTGGAACTAGATCCTGATTAGCTTCACGTCATACTGGCATGGGAAACCAGATACCAGGCCACGATACACGTTGAAATCGCAGTATTTGCTCGTTGAATTCTCTGAGTCAATAACCTTTTGAAGGTCTGCAAGCGAAGGACCTGCGATGTACTCCATAGCTAGAATAAACACCGTCTCTCCCCAATGCATGTTGACCTTGACATCGACGTGAAGAAGGGATAGGTAAAGTCAGAAAGTGAGGGCGCACGTTGTGAACACCGTAGAAGTACGGCAATGAGCTGCCCTGCAGCTCCGGAAGCTTCTCGTACGCAGCAGCCGCATACTCAACAGAGTTCGCGGGAAAGAGATATTGGCCTAGACGGACCTCACTCTCCTCCAGATAGGTTGAGGGCAGTTTAATGTAGCTTGGGATTACAAACTTCAAGACGAGCGACCCAGTTTGGTCGGGCGTCGATGAGAGCGGTTGTGCCATCCAGACCTGTGAATGATACCCGGAACCAATCTGCAACGGCTTGGTTAAAGCAAAGCGGGTCTCGACGTCAAGTTGAGCGGAGGATATCTGGAGAGGTCGGACTCCGGTGACGGATGGATTACGTGGGGGGCTTTTGAGAACGAGGTCGAACGCCATGCCCTCCGCTAGTGGAAGATCATTATACGACGCTCGTAGCGCAATTAGACGACTGCGGTATGCAGCGATAGACGATGGATTCCCAGCAATGAAAGGCGGATCAGACATGAGCACTAGAATTGAGACAGAGCGCAGGCCGCATAGAAGGTCGAGAGACAAGCTGACGCGGCCTTCTGAAGGACAGGCTCGGCTGCCTCGGCATTTGCCATTTTCCTCCGTGATGCATTACTTCAACCTACTGTCACGCGGCCGCGTCTTCCGGGTTCCCTCTTCCATTCAATCAAGTTACTTACATCCGACTCGTTTGCATAAAAGTACAGGACGGCTGATCACGATGCATATATTATGAGACATGGCAGGTGATTACCTTGAGCCCAGGTATTCATCGATATCCGGAAGTTCGTCCTTTATGTACTTAACCAGGCGCCTGTTGTGGCGCTTGCTACCGAAGAAGGCCAGCAACAGATGTTTCATGTCATGGCACTCTTGTACGATGTACGGGTTCCTTTCGGCGCCGGGTCCTATGGCCCATGGTATAGTCACATTTTGCCAGTTGATGAAGACAAGACGGTCGTTCTCCTCGTCAAGCAGAATATTGTGCTCGGTTATATCAATGTGATATACACCGTTGCTGTGGGCAGCGCGGATGGTATCGAGAGCCTTGTGAAACTGCAACTTAGTCAGCCCATGCAAGCGCTTGAGGTGAGGGGATACTGACTAGAGTGCGGTACGCCTCATAATCACGGTACTTGTTTGCTGAACCGTCCGCTTTAGAATCAATGGCTGTCTGGAGGTCCGCAAGCGACGGGCCAGTGATATACTCCATGACTAGCAGATATGCTTTCTCCTCCCAAGGCATGGTGATCTTTGAATCGACGTGAGCAGCGGATACGAGTTCGTCGAGTTTTCCTCACTTACATGATGTACGCCGTAAAAGTAAGGTATACAGCTGCCCTGAAACTGCCAGAGCTTCTCGTATGCAGTGACTTCGTACGCGACGGAGTCATTAGAGTGAAATACATGCCGTCAAGAATATGTATCTCCTGCAGATTGGTTGAGGGAAGTTTCAGGAAGCTGGGGATAATAAACTTGAAGATGAGCGGCACACGATGGCCGGCCGTCGAGGAAAGCGACTGCGCCAACCAGACTTGTGAATTGTATCCGAGCCCAGTTTGCAAAGGCTCTGTCAAGGAGAAGCAGCTCTTGATGTCGTTTTTCTCCAAAGATGAGGGTAGAGGGCGTGCGTCGTCAACGGAGGACGTGGACGGAGGCCTCGGGAGAATGAGGTCGAACGTCATGCCTTCCGCCAGTGGTGCATCATCGTTGTACAATGTCCGCAAGAGAAGCATACGTTTGCGGTACGCAGAAATGGAGGCTGAGCTCCCAGCGACGAAAGGACGGGCAGCCATAGCGCGTACAACTCGTTCGAGATGGCGGCGGTTGGAAGACCGGTAATCCACGCGACTTGCACGCGATCCTCAATGAAAGCCAATCTCGGCGTCTGCCGCGCACAAGTTGACCTCTACCACTTCAACTTGCAAGGACCATGGATGCATGGCCACCAGTGGCCGTCCTCGGCCTCATATCTCAAGTTCTCAGCAGCAGACGACACACTCCGTGCACCAAGTGAATGGGCGCTGTTCCGACCCTCTGAGATCAAAGTTGGAACGTTGCGAATCGATGTCTTCTTTGCTTGAGCTGGTCCAGACTCGAAGTCGGAGGACGCTCAGAGTAGATATAGGAGCAGAAGCAAGCGCAAATCCATTCAACGTAAGTAGTCGTGATATGAGTACAGGAATATATAGGCGAAGCAAAAGTACAAGTCACTAAGGTATATGCACTACACGCGAAGACCCCTTCTACTAGATCTACTTTACCAGCGTCGTCACCGCGCGACGAAAACGTCCGACGAATGACTTGACGTAACCTTCTGGTGCTTTTGCGGCTCCAGCTTTGGACACGTCAGGGGCGGGAGCGACCAAAGTCGAGGACGCGCTCTTCTCACTGCCGGTCACGGTCTCCTGCAAGGGCGGCCGCTTCTCGGGCGGCTCGGCGCTCTCCAAGTGCTCGGAGAACCACTGTGATAGTGTGAGGGGAGGGATGATAGCAAGCGAGCACGAAGAGCTCACCTGCACCAGGAATTTGGCGGAGTCCTTCGGTGTCCGCTCCTGCGTGTCGTAGTCGACATATGTGCAGCCGAAACGTGTCACGTAGCCGTCCGCCCTAGAGGAGAAGGATGCAAATGAGGATGCACAGTACAACGACATCGATAGAGAGGCTTACCACTCGAAGTTGTCGAGCAGACTCCAAGGGAAGTAGGCGCGAACATCGACGCCGTCTTCGTTAACCGCAGCCAATATGGCGTTGGTGTTGCCGCGGAAGTAGTTCACGCGGTCGGTGTCCTTGATGGCCTGCTCCTTGGGCATGCTGTCCTCGTCCTTGACGGCGAACCCGTTCTCGGTGACACTGCCTCGATATTAGCTTCGTCCCGCCGCGACATCGCACAGAAGCACGCACTATATGGGCATCTTGTACCGCTTCCATAGGTAATTCAACAGCTGGCGGAAGCCGTCGGGGTCTGCGGCGCATTCAGTCGAGAGCGATGTCAGCGTGGAGGGTCACGCACAGTCCTGCAGCCACGCGCAATGCGCTGTAGAAAGGTGAGAAGCCGCCGAGCCAGGAACAACGCGGTGCTCACCTTGTGTTCCCAATTGAGTCCCGTCGGGTCTCGTGAACGTGTAGTCGACCAGCCCCTGGAATTCATCGTCACCGCCGGCCCCTGGGACAGAACTTCAGCAGCCATAATTCAGGGGCAGATGTTGCACTCACGCGCCAGGTTCGTTGTGTACGTGTTCATCCCGTAGAAATCTGACGACCCCTTCACGAGCTGCAGCTCCTCCGGCGTGAACTGGGGGAGACGGTCGCCGAGAACTTCACGCATATACGCCGGGTAGTGGCCGAGATAGACCGGGTCCTACATGCGCAAGTTGATCAGAAGAGTCCGTACAGACACGCTTCAGTGAAGGCGCACCGCAAACCAGCCTAGAAAGAGCGTCTGATCAGAATTATAGGAATGTGGCGTAAATAGGCTACGCACCAATCGCGAAGTCCAGTGCGTGTTGGGCCGCGGCGATGTCTGAACACGTGAAGTGAGTCGGGAAATTCATTGGAGCGGGTCGCAGGACGCACTTTCTGGGCTGTCGTCCCATGGCAGCTCCATATCACCGTTGAGCGTGATGCCGATCTCACCACCTTGGTGCGCCTTGAACTCGTCTCGGTAGATCTTGGCGGCATTGGCATGCGAGAGAATGACACTATGTCCAACACTGGTAGGTGTGAGCATCGCTGACCGACAAGGAAGACGTATAGCGAAGCTTACATCCATGGCTCCGTGGAGGAGTCGCCTTCTTGCGAACGGAAACGATCGCTCGACCGACCAGGAGCAAAGACGCCGCGACCGTAACCGAGAATCGAGATGCACCATGGCTCGTTGAACGTGAGCCTGTACATCAATTAGACAAGAAGCTTTCGTGGCAACATCTGACTTACCAGTGCTTGACACGGCCACCAAAGTTCTCGAAGCAGATCTGCATAGAGAAGCTGAGCTGTTTCCGCGAAACCATAAGACGGGATGCATACGCGAGCATAGTTCGTGTAGTCCTTGACGATCTCGTCCTTGTTGAGCCAGCCGCCGTAGCGGTCATGTAACCCTTGAGGGAGGTCCCAGTGGTAAAGGGTCTGCGGGACTTTGTCGGTAAAAGGATAACTGAATATAGACAATTTTCGTACCACGAAGGGGATAATGCCACGCTCAAGCAGACCGTCTATGAGATCGGAGTAGAACTTGATTCCGGCGGGGTTCACGGGGTCATTTCGGCCACCGAGGGGGATAATCCGAGACCAAGCAATGCTGAAGCGGTACGATTTGCTGCACAAGACGCATCAGCACGAGCTCAGGAGGACAGCATACAAGAGCGTACACGTTGTATGAGGCGAGGAGGTCGAGATCCTCCTTCCACCGGCGGTACGAATCGGTGGCGACGTCTCCGTTGCGCCCGTCCTGCGTCTTGCCAGGCGTGCGGGAGAAGTCGTCCCAGATGGACTTGCCACGTCCGTCGACGTCCGTAGAGCCCTCAATTTGGAAGCTCGCTGTACGCGAATGAGCCACAAACGCCAGCACTGGTATAAACGTTCCTTACCAGTTGCGAAGCCCCAGATAAAGTCCTTTGGAAGCTTTTGCATAGTAGTGGCGGCCATTGTGGGGTTGAGGGGAAGGGCCGCGAGTTGAGGGGGACATGGAGAACAGAGAGGCAAGCCTTATAAGCGCAGCTCAATGCTCCGATAGGACAGTTCCTGGGCGATTTTCAATGGCTCGAGCGCCGATAAAACTCCGAGCACAACGGTGCGAGAGTCGTCCGGACACGAAGGCTGGCTCGCAAGTGAACGTGATCGTGGAGGCCATCAGCGGGTCTTCGTTGAGAATCTCCGTGTTCCTCCGCCCTGGGCTCGGGATTCTTTACCCAGAGCAAGAAAGCAGTGCAGGACATCGAGAAGGACTACCGGATGCAGGAGGAACTGCAGAGACTGAGGAAACATCAGAAAACTTTCTTGTCCTCCATAGGGTTTGACATTTAACGTTCAGCGATATTCAGCTGTCGCAGAGCACCTTTGCCGTCCACTGGAATGCGGCGTATGGCGCGGTATCAGCGGCTTGCAGATGTTTTCGAGGCGAACGAACATGGTTTATTCCGAGAGACGCCCGGAGAATTGTCGGGTCAGCTGCCGTCGTTGTCCGCCACGTTTTCGGCGACTCTTCGTCACGGACGGTGACGGTTCGTCGTCCTCGGATTCGGCTGCAGTCGAAGGGCCGGACGGCTGAACTGAATTTGCACCCCGGCTTGCACACCGGCTTGCGCCCAGAACGATAACCAAACTCTGTCATAACCGCCATGTCGAACACGCCAGGTATCGCTATTCTCGGGGCAGGCATCTTCGCCAAGGAGGGTGAGTGCTACCTGCGTCGTTGTCCTGGAACGCAAACCAATTCACGACGATGCGATAGCCCATATCCCCGGCCTAGCAGCGCTGGGTGAGGCTGCGCCAGCTCTGAAAGCCGTCTACTCGCGATCAGAGAAGAGCGCGGCGGACACGGCTGCTGCCGCTGTCTCGCAGCTCAACCTCTCGAGCGCTCCGGCGGTGTATCACGATGGGGGCGATCAGTCGAACTCGCTCGACGCGCTGCTCGCGCGATCTGATATCTCTGCGGTCATTGTTATCCTGCCGATCATGGTGCAGCCGGAGGTCATCATCAAGTGTCTCGCGGCGGGCAAGCACGTCCTCAGCGAGAAGCCGATGGCGCCGGATGTCGATGCAGGCGTTCAGCTGATCAAGCAGTACACGGACGTCTTCAAGCCCAAGGGCCTCGTCTGGCGCGTTGCTGAGAACTTTGAGCTCGAAGCTGGATTTGTGGCCGCTGCGAAGACTGTGAAGGAAGGCAAGATCGGCGACATCATCTCCTTCAGGGCCACTATAGTCAACCACATTCAGTTGGATAACAAGTATTACAAGACCCCGTGGCGCACGATTCCAGACGTAAGCAGGCAGTCAACTGTACTCACCGAGCCCTACTAACGATATGTTGCTCAGTACCAGGGAGGTTTCCTGGTGAGCCGGTTCATTGATCCCGTTATGGCATTGATTGACACAAGACCTCCAGCTTGATGGCGGCGTCGTAAGTCATCGTATCGTCGTCGGGGCTTCTCGCTGAATAGTCGTATTCAGCACTTCGCAGCCGGTATCCGTACCGTGTTGGGAAAGCCCATTGAGCGCCTGTCGTCCTTCGCCGCGCTCAACCGGGAGCTGCTTCCCCCGCACGACACCATCCACGTCATCGCCGCTGCCGGACGCGCGCACGGCACCGTCGCCGTCACCTTCGCCTCGCCCACTACGTCGAAGGCGGAGGCGGACGACTACGTCTTCATCGGCACGAAGGGCTGGATTGGGATCAAGATCATCTGGGACAAGATGGTCTACCGCATTGCGACGAAGTGGCGGACCTCCGCGGAGAAGGAGGAATACAAGGAGGAGGAGGAGACAACGGAGGTGCCCTTTGGCGAGGGTGTCAAGCATGAGCTAGGCGAGTTCTTTGCTGCGATAAGCGGGAAGAAGGACGCGCAGGCGGTCGGCGATCTGATGGATACTCTGCGCGACGTCGCGTTCATCCAGGCGGCGCTTACCAGCAACGGGCAGCCCATCGACCTGACGAAGTTGATTGAAGGTTCTGGCAATGCGGCCTAAGTCTCCTGTCATGGATGATAAGTATGTAGCGTTACTAAAAACCCCAATGTACAATGTAGCTCAGCGTCTTCGACACGCTACCAACAATAAGTAGATGTCCAACATAGATTTCTCTCTTTCAGCTCAGTCCCCAATATCGGGTATCAACTGGGTATCAAAGGAACCATCTGGTTCGCAGAGAATACCGTATGCGGCAAACTGCCTGGCATGCATGTACGTGTCTGCACGGGCGAAAGTCGGGGAAGCAAGTCAAGCAAATCGTGCGCTTAGGTACGCAGACGATCCAGGAGAAACCCACAGCGATACAAGAGACGCTTCTCATCCAGCTCCTATCTCGCGCGATGCCATGACTCACTCAATGGACTTGCTGGTACATGGAAGATGTCCCCACGGACTTGCGCGACTGATGCCCGACTGTTCGCCCTTGCTCGCGCCGAATTCGAACCGTGACCGAGTGACCAGACGCCGCGATCATGTGATACTCTAAGGTCAGGTGACAGGACACAACGCGCATACAGTCACGCAGGCTGCCTTACCCGCTTTGCAGTTCCGTCATGTCCCGCGAGGCTACTTACTCCTCTCCTTACGTCTGCTGCTTTGAATCTTTGACGCGCTACTGCTCACTTCGAAGACGTTCGACGGACCGTCGCGGAGACCCTTCACTGGCAGACCGATCTACCCTCTGTGCCGACGAGCGGCATGGCGGCGGGCGGAATCAAGTGCATCCTCCCACTCTGAGCAGAGCCGCCCCAATGGCTCCATCGCAGGCTGATCGCAGGGCTGCTCGGACGTCCGAGGAAGTTCATCAGCAAGTAGACAGCGTTTCTAGCGAGGGAGGAGTTCATGAGGGTTTCCTGGGGATTTCCCCAATGCGGACTCTTTTGCTCTGGATGAGGCGAGACTACTGGACTGGACGCCTCCCATGGAAACCAATAAGATGGAGAGGTGCGTCGACATTCCCTCTGAAGTCGCCTTTGAAGACTGAATAATGGCATATTGGGTATAATGGCCTTCACGCTATTTGCTTACCAGATTCGGCATTCCTTGTACTCCGTCTGGGTCCCCGAATTTGTCCGGCTTGTGCATGACGTTCGCAAGAGATTGTCGCGTCTGCAGAAAGATCTGCGGCTTGGCGATAGACGAATCGGGATCAAGTACAGCGGGGTAGCACCCCGCACGCCCCCGCACAAGCGAACGGAGGCAACTTGCAGGATTATTTGGACGTCAGAATCACTTGGACGTCGTTACTCGTGCCACCCGCGATAGGTCTGCAGGTACCTTCGCGCTCTTCGAAGACGGGCGTATGCGTCCGGTCCTATATCATCACGGCTGCTTCGCGCAATTGCTTCGCTTTCTTCAACGAAAGATCAGAGACCTGTATGGCGTCCCTTCCCCTGCTTCGCGAGATCGCTCAGCTGACATGACACCCTATTCAGTACGCCCAAGGGGCGGCCCACTGAATACGTCGTATTTACGCTCAGAGGGGCGCGCCACCGCAAGGGCACGGGACCCCCTCAACATTCGCCAGAGGCTGCATCCCATCGGCTCTCCGCCCATGTGCCTTTTTGGGACTCGGCATGACGGGGCTCCTTCGACAGGTCGACTCTTGTCATTGTCAAACCACTGTACGCGACAGTCGACCCATCTGTAGCTCCCCGGCGTCCGATTCTCGCACCATAGTCTGCGGTTGGATTGAATATCAACGCGAAGGTAACGCGCGAACAAGAAGACGCCGCTCAAAGTCCGTATTGGGCTTCGGAGGCGCGTAGTCGCCGCACGCTATGTCCACGGCTGACCACGGGCGCCCTTCGGATGATGGCCAAGAAATACCCCCGCAGCGGAATGGGTCTCAGGGAGACCAACCGGGGATACCCCGCATAGCGTGACTTGCCATGGGGAGCGTTACGGCGCGTCACCTACGCGCGACCGTGTGACCCGGACCGAATTGGGACGCGCAATATATAAAGCTCATCAGGTTCCCTTGCTGGTCTTCATCGCGTCCTATCCCCGTCACCATGGCCGAAGCTCAGCAGGTCCCGATTCACCCCGTCGCCCCCCGCCTGGCATCCAAGGGCCACAAGAAGCCGCACATCGGCCCGCACATCCATGCATACCGTGCCGCTCATGCAGAGACAGTCGGGAAGGAGTCGGACAAGTGGTGGGCGAAGGTGCGTGTTCTACGCTTATCTCCCCCAATGACTTGCTCATGAGCCCCCCCCCCCTCCTTTAGATGGCCCACGAGCTGCTGGACTGGGATCGCCCCTTCAAGACCGTGCGATCTGGAGGCTTCGAGACAGGCGACATTGCTTGGTTCCCGGAAGGCGGTCTCAACGCATCGTACAACTGCGTTGATCGGTGGGCGTTCAAGACCCCCGACAAGGTACGCCCCAAAGCTTTGACTTCCCCAATGGCGGGTCAACTTACAGTCATTTGTAATTTATAGACGGCCATCATCTACGAGGCGGACGAGCCGGGCGATGGCTGCACGGTGTCGTACGCGGAGCTCCTGCGCGAGACGTGTTCCGTGGCGAACGTGCTCAAAGAACTCGGCGTCAAGAAGGGCGACGCCGTCTCGATCTACCTCCCCATGACATGGCACGCCGTCGCGGCATTCCTCGCTTGCGCACGAATAGGCGCCGTTCACTCGGTCGTCTTCGCTGGCTTCTCGGCCGAATCCCTACGCGACCGCGTGCAGGACTGTCGCTCTCGCGTTGTGATCACCTCAGACGAGGGTCGCCGTGGGGGGAAGACGATCGCGACTAAGGCGATCGTTGACGCCGCCCTGAAGGATTGCCCGGTCGTCGAGCACGTCCTCGTCCTCAAGCGCACCGGAAACGATGTTGCATGGACGGAAGGCCGCGACATTTGGTGGCATGAGGAGACCGCGAAGGTGCCCAACTATTGCGCCCCGGAGATCATGTCGTCGGAAGACCCCCTCTTCATTCTTTATGTGCGTCGCTGCGTTATCTTCCTCATCCGCATCTAACATCGCACCCAGACCTCTGGCTCGACCGGCAAGCCCAAGGGTGTTGTACACACCACCGGCGGTTACCTGCTCGGCGCGGCCATGACTGTCAAATACGTCTTCGATGTCCACCCCGATGACAAGTTTGCGTGCATGGCCGACATCGGCTGGATCACCGGCCACACCTACATCGTCTACGGCCCCCTTGCCAATGGTGTATCCACTACCGTGTTCGAGTCCACCCCCGTATACCCCACGCCGTCGCGCTACTGGCAGACTGTCGAGAAGCACGGGCTCACGCAGTTCTACTCCGCGCCGACGGCTATCCGCTTGCTGCGCCGCCTCGGGTCGCATCATGTCGAGAACCACGACCTCAGCAGTCTCCGTGTCTTGGGAAGTGTCGGCGAGCCGATCAACCCCGAGGCGTGGAATTGGTACAACGAGCACGTCGGGAAGACCGAGTGCGCAATTGTTGATACGTTCTGGTGCGTCTGCTACACTATGTCCTACGAAAACTTGTATTGACAGATGTACAGGCAAACGGAAACCGGCTCCATCGTCGTGACTCCCTTCCCTGGCGCCATCGAGACGAAGCCCGGCGCTGCCACCGTTCCCTTCTTCGGCATCGAACCTGTCATTCTCGACCCGGTATCCGGGAAGGTGCTCGAGGGCAACAACGTCGAGGGTGTGCTGGTGATCAAGAACCCGTGGCCATCCATCGCGCGCACGGTATACCAGGACCACAAGCGGTACCTTGAGACCTACATGCAGCCGTACCCCGGTTACTTCTACACCGGCGACGGTGCTGCTCGCGACGAGCACGGCTACATTTGGATCAAGGGCCGCGTCGACGATGTCATCAACGTGTCCGGTCACCGCCTGTCGACAGCCGAGATCGAGTCCGCGCTCATCCTACACAAGGGCGTTGCGGAGACCGCCGTCATCGGCACGCCCGACGAGCTCACCGGTCAGGCCGTCTACGCCTTCGTGACGTTGAAGCCGGAGTTCTCGTACGACCCGGCGGAGGAGTCGAGTTTGGTGAAGGAGCTCGTCATCCAGGTCCGTAAAGTCATCGGGCCGTTTGCGGCGCCGAAGAAGGTTTATATTGTGAGCGACTTGCCGAAGACGCGGTCGGGGAAGGTTAGTGGTGTTCCTCGTTGTTCTGTTGAGGGACTTTGGGCTAACTTGTACATCCCCTAGATTATGCGCCGCATCATGCGCAAGATCGTCGCTGGTGAAGGCGACCAGCTGGGCGACCTATCCACTGTCGCAGATCCGGGGATCGTCGACGTGATCAAGAGCAAGGTCGCCGAGTCCTCATGAGGCCGGTGTCCGTTGCTGCTGAGGTCGGTTGGAGAGCGAGGAGATATATTGCAGGTCCTTTTCGATTAAGTTATCCACGTCGTTATCATAAGTGTATTCTAGTCATCATCCGCGATACAGGGCTGCTTCAGACAAATTCGATGGATACTCAGCGATGTAGTGTCGACATTTGGCGAGACGGAGAGCGTTAGACACCGCGAAGGTCAGGAGACACGAAGGGCTGAGAAGTCTGAGAACTTGAAGAGGCGCCGGGGAACGTTCGATGGTATGTTGCCAGCTGACCACGGCGGTGTTCCTTCGGGTGTCCGTCCTTGGTCCGTCCCCTTCATTGAGTCTCGGTAGTGCGGGCCGGACCAGGCGCCTATGCCAAATCACCACTGGCGGCCGTCGGTTTGTGGGTGGTCCTGGGGTGGTCCACTCGGCCGTGGGATGACTACCCGGGGGCACGCAATATCGTGAGCAGATCGCGCCAGATCAGTCGCGCTTTGTTTGGTTCTGACCGTCGTCTTCATCGCGCAGCATCCCCTCGCTCTGCAACATCTAGTACAATGTCTCTTGGCCGCACATTGACGCTGTAAGTACTCGACACGTTGGTCGTAGCGATCGTCCTCGCGGATGCTGATATGCGATCGCAGTAACGATGGACGGACGATGCCTTTGATTGGGCTCGGGACGTGGTTGAGCGCGCCGGGCGAGGTTAAGGCTGCGGTCGAGCACGCGCTGAAGGCTGGCTACCGCCATATCGACGCGGCGCTCATCTATGGAAATCAGGAGGAAGTACGGTGTCTGCGTTCACGTCCCTCGTCTGCATGGTGCTCACCCAACGCTCGTAGGTCGGTGAGGCACTGAAGACTTCCCCGGTCCCGCGCGGGGATCTCTGGATCACGTCGAAGTTGTGTGCGTGATAGAGCTGGGCAGGTAAATGACCATGTAGCTGACGATACCTGTCAGGGAACAACTCGCACCGTCCCGAGCACGTAGAGAAGGACCTGGACTTGACGCTCGAGCAACTGGGGACAGACTACCTGGACCTATACTTGGTGCGCTCGCCCCTTCCCCTCCCCATATCATCTCCCTAACCCGCAACCCCAGATCCACTGGCCCGTCAACTTCCTCCCCGGCGAGACGCTCTCCACCAAGAGCGCGGACGAGACGCAGATGGTCATCGACACCGCCGGCCCGAGCATCGTCGACACCTGGAAGGCGATGATCGCCGTGCAGAAGACAGGCAAGGCGAAGAGCATCGGCGTGTCCAACTTCACCGTCGCACACCTGGAAAAGATCATTGCGGCGACGGGCGTGGTGCCGGCGATGAACCAGATCGAGGCGCACCCGGCG
Organism: Schizophyllum amplum; assembly: GCA_007026445.1. Lineage (NCBI taxonomy): Eukaryota > Fungi > Basidiomycota > Agaricomycetes > Agaricales > Schizophyllaceae > Schizophyllum > Schizophyllum amplum. The sequence continues at coordinate 1,773,482 of VDMD01000003.1, read as the reverse complement.
CTGCAGCAGACGGAGCTGGAGGCGTACTGCAAGGAGAAGGGGATCAAGCTGACGGCGTACAGCCCGTTGGGGAATAACGTGAGCTCAGTGGTGGTGTCGATGATGGGTGGGGAAGGCGTGCTGACTGGGAGACAATCCAGCTGGCAGGCAAGGCGCGCATCATCGACTCGCCGCTCGTGCAGGACTTGGCGAAGAAGCAGGGTCGGGACCCGGCGCAGATTCTCATTGCATGGGTGAGTTCGGTGGTTATATAACGGATACGCATTGCGTGCCAGCGATACTGATCACACTTCCCCAGTGCGCGCACAAGGGCATGTCCGTAATTCCCAAGTCGGTCACGCCGAGTCGCATTGAGTCCAACTTCAACGATTGCGAGCTCACCGACGAGGAGTTCGACGCAATCTCGCAGGTCGGACTGCAGAACCTGATCCGGTACAATGTTCCGTACCACTACAAGTTCAAGTGGGATATCAACATCTTCGGTGAGTGGTCGAGCTCGATTGGCTCGGGGCGAAGATGGAATTGACTGACTGATTCTGGCACGCAGACACGGAGGACGAGAAGAAGGCTACGCATTCGGTGTGGTGAGCATAGAGTACTTATAGGACGGGGAGGAAGGAAGCGATTGGGAAGCGAATCGTAGATGCGTAAACCTGCCTGGATTTCTTGTATAGAGCCCACGTACATAGAACACTCCGTGTCGACTTTCTGATTATGCATCGATCGACGCACGTTGGGCTGTCTCCTCTCCAGATTGTTAAGGTGAGAAAGCGCTTCTGGTGCAACAATTTGAGCTCTGAAGATGGGTAGAAGGCAGGTAGAAGGGCAATTCACTTCGCAAACTGATCACAAATATATTACATGTACGATACAGTTATTGTCCACGGGTCCAAGTCCACATAATCTATGCGTGCTTGTTAGCCGCATTGCGGGCCTGCTCAGCTGCGTCTGCCGTCTTGGCTGCAGCAGCACGCTTCGCCTCATCCGCCTTCGCCTCCGCGTCATCAACCTTGCTGCCGCCCCAGCTGAGCCAGCTGAACCAGCCCTTCTTCGCCTGCGCCGCCTTCTCATCTGCCTCCCTCTTCGCGGCGGCCTCGTTCGCGTGTAAGGAGCTCTTCGCGTCCTTCCACTGATCCTGAGCGGCCGTCTTGTACTTATCAAACTCGGCACCCGCGGCGGCCTTCCCGCTCTCCCACTGGTCCTTCGCCTCCTTCTTGTAGACGTCGAACTGTGCGCCGGCCTGGTCGCGTGCGGAGCCTGCGCGAGCGGCGGCAGCGTCTTGCAATTCGGAGGTTTTGGATTGCAGCCGCTGCTGATCGGCCTCGGCCTTTGCCTTCGCGAGCTTCAGCTCGCCCTCCGGATCTTGCGTGAAGTACCAGTAGCCGCCACCGGCAGCTGCGATACCGAGGATGGAGTAGAGGAGGGCGTTGGAGGACTTGGGCGGCTGCTCAAGCGGGGGGACATCTGCGTACGTGCGGCGAGCAACGATGTTTCTAGGCTAAGGTTCGCGTCAGACTATGAGGAAAAGGCGAGTGCTATATAGACGCACCAGTGTCGCTGCGCGCATCTGCGCTCCCCTGCGCAAAGTGGAGGAAACGGTGCGGGTAGTCATAGACATGGTGGTGGGAGCCAAGGAGATTGTGGTTGTCTGTTAGATAAGAAGAGCGTCGGAAGGGAAAGAATATGGAGGTTCTGACGCGCGAGGCAAGTCTTATATAGCCTGCAGGCGAAGGTGAGGATGACGCGTGTGATGTCATCCTCGCGTTCCTCTGAACTCATAATTCACGAGGTCATACACGGCAATCATCGCTGCGGCAGGGCGGTCGGGGAGCCAAGGGAGCAGCAAATAACCGTGGCCACCTCAAGTGCAAAGGTGAGGTGAGAGGAACGAGGAGGGGAACAGCCAATGATTCGAAATTCGATGACATCGAACGAATAAGTATTCTGGCAATTGCCATAAGTCACGTGACTGAAGTTCGACTTTATCACCTTGCCTTGCAAGGTTTTCACCCATATTGAAGCCTTAAAACTTTTGCCAGAAACGCATCAATCAGAGCAACGAAAGTCAAGCAAGGACAACTTGAGAGCAACTCGACTACGGCTCGAACTCGGTTCTAGGCTGTGGTCAAGCCCCTCGGACTCAGCGCACCATTCTCCGCCATCTCGTGTATGCCAAATTCGTCAGGAGAGGTAATAAATCATAGCTGGTGCTGCCAGATCCTACTTTCTGCTAGTTTCCGGTTGTCAAAGCTTGAAGCTCGATTGAGTCAAATCGATCCGCGACGACGTGCTGACACGTGAGCGCTTGAGCGGCGAGAGCGGCGGCGTCACATTGTTTTGCCCAGGTATTGCCCGGGCAAAACTCTGAGCACATGTCATCAGAATGATATTGAGTCTTGACTCTAGGGCTGAAAATCGACTTGCCATCCGCCTGGGTTCGGCAGTACTTAATACTAATGATTTATTCCACTTCGAACTCGCCAATTGAACGTTGCACCGACCACTACCCTTGGACCACCCATTTGGAAAACGAGCAAATCAACCAGTGTTGCAGTCCGTTCACCCTTCCGTATGGTGTCTGAGATTACGATGGAGAATGAAGATTACAGTCGACCATATGCTAAACTACGAGGCACCCGCAGCCGTTCAGATCCAAGAGAAAGAGAGTAACACAACATGGATGAGTCCAGCTGAGATAAAGATATACATGGTTATCAATGCGAACGCCCTATACTTTACGGAATCTGCATCATCCTGTAGTATCGCGATGTCAGACCTCCGACCCAGTTTGCTCCTTATGCGACGGCTCGCTCAACTTGTACTGCTCCTTGGACCCCTCAGTGTGTGCGACGATCCACTTCTCCGGCCAGAAGGGAATGTAGATAGCGATGGCGAGCCACAGCATCAGCGCGTCAAGCACGTAGAAGTATACTGAGGGAACATCAGCTGGGGAGGCAGTGAGAAACTGTGGATTCCGACTCACGCTCATTTGTCGAGAGCTCGTTCTTACGACCGATGCCGACCTGAATGCAACGGAAGATGCAACGTATCTGACGAAGTCTGTCAGCAGTCACCCTCTTTTTGAACGAGACTGAAGGCTAACCATCACCGGCACAGACGAGGCGCACACAAGCCACGCCGCGGGCCACCAGACCTCTTTCCCAGTCGAGTGCTTCCGTGCGCGTACAAGGGTGCTGACCAACAACATGACAAAGAGAGTGTACGACAGCGCCTGCAGCACCAGACCCGTCAGGAAGATGTGCGCCCCGGTCTTCGCCTTGTCTACAGTGGCCGTCATCGCTGATCCCGCCGCCTGCTATGTGTCAGCCCTGCGCGCCGTATAGCCCGTACCACAACCACGTACCTGCACGAGGATCGTCACCACGTCACTCGCTACGAACAACTTTGCGACGAGCGTAGGACGGATATACGAGTGCGAGGCGCCGATGCAGCGTACGACCAGTCTGCCGTACACCAAGTAGTTGAAGGCGAGGAAGGCCGCGGGCGCGCAGGCGATGAATATGGCTTGGGCGATAAGCCATCCTTTGTCGTCCTGATGCCCATTGACCATTCCGATCCGGACGAAGAAGCCCACTGCGTAGCCTGCGACGAAATTTAGCTGTGAGAGGGATGTTACACAATGCGACCAACATACATATTGTGCCCAAGGGGAGACAGAGGGCCCACCAGTCCCTCCTGCGCCAGATGTGCCACATGTGGCAGAGACCTGCCGCTACGTAGACGGCACCACAGATGGCGGAAAGCTTCGTGTTGGGGATGTATACTGTAGTCAATTGGATTAGACCAATGAAAGAACATGATTCAGGCGAGTGACGTACGGAGCGCGGCCTGGACGAGAGTCATGCCTGGGGGGGCTACGGATATTGATGATCAGCCATACTGCACAAAGAGCCGCACAGAAGCACTCACGCGTGTAATCCCTCTTCACGATGTCGGATGACACCGCCGCCGCCTGCCACAGAAACTCAGACAAAAACCACATGATTGCAGAGAAAATCGAGGGAAGGGAGGGCATACCCAAATACCCCTCGCGCCCGCTCTTTTATATGAACACATCGCGGCGGCAGATAGCACGCGCCGAGCAGCAGCCGCTACCTTCTGAACAGCGGTCTCGCCTCAGAAAATGCGCGAGGAAGGCTGCCAGCCTATCCCCGCGCTCACCAGCCTCCTGCCGTTCTCCGTTGGGCGGTTGGCGAGGAAGCCTGAACAGCGCCCGGCAAATGCCGAATAAGACAATCAGGGCATCTCGGCGACCAAAAAGATGTCTCCCGCTAGCGCCGCTCCCTAGGGCAGTGCGGCTTTGTCTTGGCTGGGAAGACAGCGTCTTGACAGCGCCTGACCGTCTTACCCACCTATAAGTCAGCGTGATCAGGACGAGACCTCAGTGAGGTGGCAAGGTAGATCGACATGCGCGAGACAGCATTGCTGCGCAGGCGCCGCCCGGATCCTGCTCAGATAACCCGTCATGGACAAACTCCCTTGGGAGGTATTCTGGTTGGATTAGACACCAAGTACCGTCCCTATTGTGAGGTTGGGGACTGGAAACTTGGATACGAGTACTGATGCGATGTCCGATGCTGAAACTATAATGTACGGTGATTAGAGTATGCAGAGTAGCAAGCGAGAAACCAAAGTCCACACGACTGTTCTTCGACAGAGAAGGGGAGGGGCGATGAGGAGGTCAAAGGGCATAGACGGTATGGAACATGAGGGAGCGTATCTATCGTCGTGATCCAGGAGACCATAAACATCAGAGAAACCGTCCAGGCAGAGTCCAACGAGAACGTATAATCCACACACTATGCCTTGCTCAACAAAATCCGGTCAATCGCGGCGTTGATCGTCGTTTTCTTCGCAGTCAGGTCCATCCCGAAGCGCTCCTCGAGTTGGCGTCGAATCTCGCGCTTGGTAATGGAGTTCAGGTCGGCGCCCTGCAGCACCTCCTGGACACCTCGCTCAAGCTCCGCATCCGACGGACCACCACCGAACGCATCCGGACTGCCAGTGGTCGGTATCGGCATGTCCAGGTAGTTGGTCGTCGGTCGCGAGGGTGTTGGCTGGTAGACCGAAGGCGTCGGGTTATAGACGGACCCGGTAGGATGATACATGAGGCCCGTGTCGTTCGCAAGCCGCATCTGGGATTGGGGCGTGTTGCGGCCCGACTGGTAGCCCGGAGGTGGGGGATAACCCATACCCATGCCCATGCCAGTGCCCATGGGGGCCATGCCGCCGTACATCGATGGCGCAGGGGAGAAGTGCTGCTGCTGTTGCATGTGGGGGTCGTAGATGGTCTCCCGTCCGTAGATGGATCCTGTCCCAGACTCTGCGTAGCCGTTGTTCTTAAACTTGGTAGGCGGTGCCCAAGAGCCAATGCTGTGGTTGGACTCCTTGTCCCAAAGCTCGTTTTCCTGGGAGAAAGTCAGATAAAAACGACTTCAGTGTAAGCGATACTCACGTAGTCGTTCCAGGACTTCAGCGGTATCGAGCGTGGATCGAATTTGCCTTCGTCCTACATATCCGTGAGCAAGGTGATCATTCGATGTGGTTCCGCGCTTACATGGACGACCAACTTCTTGCCAGCTTCTCCGAGCACAACGCGCGTGGCACCCCACGAGAAGTCATCCATCTTCCAGAAGGAATACAGGGGCAGATAGAACGAGAAGACTGGGATGGCAAGGATGTAGAACACCATCCAGCCGATCATGTCCCACTTGCGCCGGAAAATGAAGACCAAAGCCTGAAGACCGTATACAGCGGCGATCATGATGATGGAGGTCGTTGGAATGGTCTTGCCCTCTCCCGCGACGAGGTAGATGAGGTACACGATCTACGGTCGGTTAGCAAATGTACTGAAGGACAACCATGTCATGAATGCTCACGTAGGCGACGGTGACAGGTGCGATAATGGTGGACAACAGGTCGAGCATGACGACGAAGCGCATGGAGAAACAACAAAAGCCACAGAGCTGCTCCAAGAACGCGAGCTCTCCCAAGTTGTGCACAGTAGAGTTGATCCAACGGCGACGTTGCGACAGCAAGACCTTCCAGTCGTCCGGAGCGACCGTGTAAGCATGGGCATCGCGCACAAACTGTGTCTTGTGGAGGGGGAAGTGCTTTAGCAAGAGCGTGGTCAGGTAACGATCTTCTCCGAGATGCAGGAGGTTCTTCATGTGCAGGGTGTCGACACGGTTCTCCGAGTAGTCCTCAATCATCTGGTTGGAGATGAGAAGTGGCTTGTGCGTGTCCGGCGTCCGCAGGCGGTAGAGCGTGAAACAACCGGGCAAACAGGTGACGGAACCGAAAAGCGACTCGAACGCCTTAGCCATATGATGCGAGATGAAGTATTCGTAGACCTGATAACACCAGTTGAGCAACTTCCCAAACACGAGTCACGGAGCCTTACCTGCATCATGGTGATGATAGATTGCTTTGCGTTCGAGAGCTCAGTCTCTCCACAAACGCCAAGCAGCTTCTTGTCGTGTATCATGCTATTATGGAAAACGTCAATATAGACACATGAGCCAACACGAGTTGGACGTACGCAGAGATGAGCCGGTTGACTGAGTATGGATCCACCGTGGTATCGGCATCGATCATGAACGCGTATTCGTAGAACGTCGGGTTGACACCAATAACATTCTTGATCTGGTGGTACATCTCCAGTTCAAGTGGGGTCATGGGTGTGTTGAAATGGACCTAAAGTAGCGTTAACAACAGTTTTTGAAAAAAAGCGCTATACTGACCTTGTTCAAGAACCGCATAAGAACCATCTGTGAATCACGCTTTCCACGATTACCCGGACGCGACCGCTCACTCGGCTTGCCGATCTTCACAACCACGAGATACGGGACGACGTGGCCGGAGCACTCGTACAAGCCGGAATAGACCTTCCCCATGTTGTGCTGTTTCGCTCCCTCACCGAGCGAGAGGAAGCTGAGCGGCTCCGGATCGAGATTAGGATCGGCGCCAAGAATGTCGAGCACTATACGTGGCGTGGGACGGTCGTTGCCCGAACCGACGATCATACCGTCGCAGATGATGAACAGGAGTTTGCGCTTGTCATCGTACTTGAGCTGAGCCAGCGAGTCGATCGTCCTCCGTAGCGACTTGTCGTCTTCGGTGTAACATGGCACCTGGCAGATGACAAACTTATCGTGGTCCTCGGGGGCGCGGGGCGACGAGAAGTTGATGGAGGCCAGGAACTTGAACGTGATGACCGACACCATGATGATGGACAAGACGAGCAAAATGTATGTCGCAAACTGGCATTGCGGCGAGTTGCGGTTGTCGACCTTGCCCATGAGGAAGAGGTTGCGGAGACACGTCTTCTGCCGCTGCAACAGGTCCGAGTCGAGTCCAAGACCGTCCAGCTTCTTCGTGATGTCGCTGCCTGCGTTGTACTTGAAAAGATCCACGACGGAATCGTCCATGAACCAACGATCCGTGTCGCCTGGCGCCTGAGTGCCCTCAGGTGACTTGAGCGACGGTCCATACTGGATGTAGTCGGAGAGGTCGTAAATCATGCTGTCGATAATAGCGACGGATGCCCCGCCAGCCGCCTTGCTCTTCAGCTCCTTCGTGGTGTAGCCGAGGAAGCCAACTCGGGACGTCCAACGCATCTCCGTCATCGACTCGTAGTACCAGTCCGGGCGCGAATCGTTCGTCCATGCGCGGAAGTCATGGTACTGCGCGTATTCGTCCGTCACGTTCCCAACCTCCATGGACACGAAGGGGCTGACAGTGCCATCCTTCCCGTTACAGACGGCGCTGACCTGGACAGGGAATATGTCCTCCGACGAGCCACCACCGTAGTTATCCAATATGTCGTCCTGGCTGACCACTGAGACGATGCGGCTATGGAACTCCGCAATCGTGTTCAGGTTGAAGACCTCTCCTCGAATATAGGTGAAGACCGAGTCCGGGCTGTCGTCGTAGTTGCGCTCCGCGACGTCGCCTTCGCTGTAGACGTGCTGCGTCGGGCAGATAACGTTGCCGAGAATCGCAATGACGAAGACCGCACAGCCACAAACGAACCAGATGAGCATGTTGATTGTGAGTTTTTCGCGCCATGCCTGCTGCACATCCGGCCGCTTCATGCGGCCGAGCCACGAAAGGCAAGGCGTCGGAACCCACCACGTCAGGATCCAGCAGAGCGTAACCCAGCGGCGTCGTGCAGAGGACTCCTTAAGCACCTCCGTGGTCTCGCCCTCCTGAATTTCACCCGGCAGCGCCTCCTTGTCCCCAAGACCCTTCTTGTCCGCATTCCCGAACATGTTCCTCGACGGCGCGTATGACTCGGAACCGAAGTTCGACGAGTCATCGCGGCCGGTGAAGCGACTCCGCCCGTCAAAGTCCTCGCTGCGAAGAGACCGGTTCTCGTCGAACTCATCGTCATACATGTCGGCCCCACGGTTGACACCAGCTGCATTAGCGACGAGCGGCAGCTGTTGATTGGACCCGTTGTAGTCGTCGCCGTATCCCGTGCTCCAGACGTGGTCGCCTTCGCCATTCTGTGATGGATACGGCGCGTATGGGTCGCCACCGGTAGCAGTAAGCCCACCGGCGGCTTCCGCATCGCGCATGCGATTGCGTTTCTGCTCCTCGGTGTCCCGGGAGCGGAGCTGATCCTCGAAGCGGTGGAAGGCACCATGGGACAGGAAGACCTGCAGGATTCGATTAGTATACCGCATAGACCCTGAGGCGCCTTCCAATTCACCTTGTGTTTGCCTAGAACGATATCTGTGTCCAGCATCCCATATGCGGCCCGCGTCTGGTCGACCTTCTCCCTGTCTGTGCCCTCCGTGACGCCCAACGACTCCAAGTCGTCCTTGTATCTCTCGCAAAACTCATCCGGCGTCATCCCTACCTCGAAAACGACCGCGTTCCTCTTCGCCACCTCCGTGAGCCCCGAGCTGCGCACTTGACCCTTGACGCTGCGTCCCTCAAGCTGGTTCGGCAGCTGTGAGTCATTTGGGTTCACGCAGAACACGAACCACGCTTGCGTGTCCTCGAGCGTCTCAAACAGCGTATCGAGCGCGCTGCGGAACTCGCCCGCGACGCATGGCGCGCGCGACGATGAGCCTTCCTGGAGCGTCTCCTCCTCCGCCTTCTCGTCGATGTCGGCCGTCGACGGCGCGCGTGCAACTCCGCGCTTGATGGTGTTCTTGCGACGCGTCGACGGCGCGCGCATGGGCTTCACAACCTGCTGCGCAGCGACGATGGTCTCCTCATTGCGCGGATGCGCCTGCGTGGCGATGGCCTTCGCAGAGAAGAGACCCTTGACGAAGGGGTTGTCCGATCCAGACGTGTCATGGGCATCTGCGACACCCCGGAGCAGGGAAACGAAATCGGGGTTGAGAGCATCGAGGTTGCGCTCGAGGAAGCTCTCCGCTGAGTACGTGACGGGTCCGTTGAAGTGGGATACAGTGAACGTAGGGAAGCCACTGCGATCGAGGCCGCCAGCGCGGAAGGACGTGTGATTGCCCCAACGCTTTTGAAACGCCTCCACCATTGACTGATCTGTCTTCTTCGGGAACCGGCGCGACTGGTCATCCATGATGTGAATGAGGCCACCGGGCTTATTCTGCAGCAGGCGGATGCACTCGGTATTGTCGAAGTACGGGATTTGCGGTGCGTAGTGCGCGATACCCTCCGTCGTGTACTCGCTGACGTGTGTTTCGAACAGGCGTTTCTGGATGAAGTGATGCAAACGTTCGTTGGCAAAGTTGACGATGAACTGGTCGAGCGAGTTCGAGCGGCTGGTCATGTTTTGCGGACCCGGCAGGTCAAAGAGGCCGATGAAGGTGGTGAAGTCGTCCTTGCAGAGTCGTTGATTGATGTGCTCGTTGAGCCAGGCGAAGAGCAGCGAGTACAGCGTCTTTGCGAGATCGTCGCGATTGTCGGACGCGCCATCAGGATCGAGGAAGACCGTGCAGAGCTCCTTCTTGACGAGCTTGGTCTTGTATGAGAGCGCGGACTCGAGGGCTGACGGAGTGACACCGAGGAAGTCGGCGACCACCTCCAAGTCTTCCACATTCCTGACGACCGCCGCATCCTCGTTGCGGTGGCGGTCGATCGTGAACTCGAGGTTGCCGAGATGCAGGATAGCTGCGACGAGCTGGCAAGTCTGCGCGACGTGACGCTTCGAGAGGCCAATGGTCTTGAGCGCGACCTTGAGCTGATCGAAGCGGTTGGCGTCCTCGCCCTTGGGCGGTCCCCCGCGGGATGCGCCGAGATAGCGGTAGGTGGCCTTCTCATTGAGGTGCATGTGCTGGCGCTCCTCCGGCGCGGCACCCGCGACGAGGTAGTAGAAAATGTGGAAGTTGCGCTCGCCATTCGGTACAGCCGAGACGCGCGTCCGCTCAAGGTAGTAGTCGAGCGTCTTGATGCCGCACAGACGTCCGCGGTCCGAGAACTGGAGCTCTGTGTATTTTCCGAAGCGCGAGGCGTTTGGGTTGAAGAGCGTGCGCGCATTGCCGAACGTCTCGAGCACAAACTCGGCGGCGGGGATCTGGGACGAGAGCTTGGAGCCCTTCTTGCCGGGGCTGCTGACGGAGAGCTCGATGATGGACTTGATGGCCAGCCGTCTGTTCTCTGACTTGCCGCTCGACGTCTCGCCGCTGTGCGCGGGGTAAGCGGGGATCCTCACTCTCACAAATTGTTTCGCACCTCAGCATGATCGCCTGGTCCTGGTTCGTCCTCCGCATGTGGTAGTACGCATTGTCCGCGAGCTGGAATATGTGTGGGGGCAGCGGCTCCTTCTCCTCACTGGTATCCCGGTAGTCCGCCGCGTACTTGAACATGACGGAATCAGCGTTGGAGGCAACGTATTTGTGCGGGTTCAGTGCGACCAAGGTCGAGGATCCTATGCTGGTGTAGATATGGTCGTTCATGAAGCGCTCCCGCAGGCAAGCGACGATGGCGTCGTCGGACACGGGCGACAGCGTGGCGATGTCGGTGACCGCTTCGAGTCTCTGGTGCGGCGTCATGGCCGCCGAGGACCGCCTGTCCATTATGGTAGGACGGAAGGACTACTGAAGCCTTTACCGAGCTGCCAGCTGGCGGGAATTTGTGTGAGAACGAATGGGAAATTGACAAGGGACGAGGAGGCGATGGTGACCGATTCGCACGCATGACAAACGTAACGCTGTCACAAGTTCAACACAGCCAGCTCACTGCATTCCTATTTGTCTCCCTCTGTCTTCCTTTCACCTTCAACGCATCCTGGAGGGCTTCAGTAGCTCATGGACTGGATATGACTAAGTACTACCACGCAGCAGAATTAGAGCGGATGATTGGCGGAGCAGCAAAGCCGGAGTCGACAGGCCGAGACTGAGTTCTCCTTCAGCCTCGTGCTGTACGGATCTTGTGTTCTCTTATACGGGGGCCTGCAGTGGCTGCAGTGAATGTCTAGCTAGCTAGAGGGCTACATATACGGCAGGAAAAATAAACTGTGGTGCTTCGGTCCACAGCTTGCAGCAACGCTGACGACGGCGCCTGATCGCCGCCATTCTTAAACGGTACGTTGTTGTATACAAGTTGGTTATAAGTCCCACAGGTAGCTCGAAGTAAAGCACAGGTAGAGTTGAGTGGGTAGGTGCATCGGACTGCAGATGAATATCAAGTATATGCTCGCAGACTCGCAGACACAGGTCCCTCCACAGGCCCCGACTCGAGCTCGTCCAGTGAATGCAAATATTCCATGTTTCCAGTGATGAACCAAGGTATAAAGGACAACCGTGTATCTACGTTGTCACAAGTAACTAGAGCCGTGAAGACCGTAAGTAAGAATAACATTATAGCCGCAGATATTCGTACAGCCCCCGCTCAAGCACACATCCAAAAACCACCAAGATAATACTAGGACGATCCTCCCCGTGAACCTTTACTCCCTCTTCCTCCGCCACAGTCCGCCCACGTCCGTCCTCACGAGCCGCAGCACCAAATACGCGACCAACCGATACACCACCGTCGTCGCCACGATTGCGCCCAGCCGAGGGACCGGGTCGATATCCATGTGGAAGAGCTGCAGAACCTGCTCGCCTGTCTCCAGCGGACAGTGCCCATCCGGTAGCCGCTGGAAGTCCTCGCACGTGAAGATCATGCCGCGGAGCGTATAGGGCATCAGATTCTCGGCCGCGTACTTGAGGGGCGAGATGTAGTTGATGCCCTTGAGGAATCCGATCATGTCGACGCTGAGCAGGCCTACAAACACAAACTAGCGTCAGCAATGGAGCCACTTTCCAGGCAGGGAGAGACGCACCGCTCATGAACGTGCCGATGGAGAGTACGGTGCTCGTTACATTGAGCGCAAAGCCGGTGCTCTGGAAGAGCGTATTGAAGATGATGCCGATGGATTCGCCACAGCTGACGATGCAGAAGGCGTTGAGCGCGACGATGAAATACATGGATATGGTCCGGTTCAGGTTGATGGCGATGCAACCGAGAAGCGAGAACAAGAGCGCAGACACGATCTCGAAGGGGACCTCAAGAATGGTATAAGAGAGGAAGAATGCCTCGAGTGAATATGCCCTGTCGTCATTTTCCTGTCGCATGCTGTGAGTCATAGAAAGGCAGAGTATGAAGCTCAGCTTACCTTGTAGAAAACGTCTCGCTCGGTGGGGTACATCGCAACGTTTTGGAGCATGCCCACGAAGTACATCGGAAGGATTTCCTCTACGTTGAAGTCAGCAACGATTGCACGGAGACCACGCGTACAACTTACGTATGGCACCAACGATGTTCATGCTGGCATCGTAGTAGTCCCTCCCCAACGGTGCAAAGAACAGCGCCAACGCCCCTCCGAGTCCAACAACCTGCCCGATCCGCGCGCCGGCAAGGTTCGGTTGCCGCTTGAAGTTCAGCATGCCTCGCTTCAACAATATCGGCACCGCGACCCAGAGCGGCGCCATCCGCTTGCGCATGCGCCCCAGCTCACCCGGCAGCGCCACCTGCCGGTGCTTCTCGAAGTTGAAGTGCGCCTTCGGATCGTACACGTCGAGGATCCGCTGCACCTTCGCCCGGCTCTCCTCCTCCTCCTTCGCACTGCGTAGATCGACGGACACGAGGTCGAGCGCCCAGTCGCTGGGGTTGCTCATCGGTGGGTACGCGTGGCCGAGGCCGGTGAAGTAGGATATCATATCGGCGGCGCGCCCAGAGTACGCGACATGCCCACCCTTAGCCAGCAGGAGCAAGTTGCCGAACTGGTCAAAGAGCTCCGACCGACTCTGGTGGATTGTGATGATGACGGTGCGACCTTCCTGCGCAAGCGAGTTGAGGACATCGAGGATGGAGGATGCGGTGAACGCATCCAGGCCACTCGTAGGTTCGTCCGCACTGTGATGAGGGTCAGACTGTGTTTCCCAAAAATGACACGTAACGTACATCAATATACGCGGCTCCGTCAAAATCTGGACCGCGATGCTGACCCGCCTCTTCTCCCCTCCGCTGATCCCCTTGATGAACTCGCTACCAATGAGCGTATCCGCACAGTCCCTTAACCCCAGCTTCAAGATGACCTAAGGTGTCGCGTTAGCACGCCACCCCGCATCTACTCTACTAAACGCACCTCCTCGGCCTTCTGCCGCTTCTGCTCTTTGGTCATCTCCTTCGGAAGCCGCAGGCCCGCCGCGAAGTGCAGCATTTCGCGCACGGTGAGGTACGGGAGCAGCGAGTTGTCGTCCTGGGTCACGTACGAGCAGAGGCTGCGCACGATTGAGTCGCCCGGGTCGACGCCGTTCAGCAACATCCGCCCGCCGGCGCGGTACCGCACCAAGGGGCTAGAGTGCACGCGCAAGGCCATGGTGTTGAGCAACGACGATTTGCCGGAGCCGCTGGGGCCCATGATGACGTTGACGGCACCCGCTTCAAAGCGCGTCGTCACGCTATGAAGGATGGTTTTCTGCTTCAGCTCTCCGCGCGCGAGAGGTTTCTCGATCGCAAGGGAGAAGTCAAGCAGGTCAACATCGATGGGTGGCGTGGGGTCACGCTCAGACCGTGTCTTCGTAAGCTTGTCCTTCTGTGCGATCTCCTTAGGCTGCTGTACGCCGCCAACCCGTATGTCGACGGTCCAAAATTTGAGCAGAAGCCCGCCGATGAGCATGAATATTACGACGAAGGCCAACATGACTCTACAAGTCCGTAAGCACTGGGTGGCGTTGCATGAAGAGTGGACTTACATGACGGGTATGACATACCAGTTCGGGTCGAACGACAAGTTCTGCAGTATGAAATTGCCTCGATATTGCAGGCAGTCGGGATCGGTCGCCGCATCACCCGACGGACAATCGTAGTACTCGTCGGTAAACTCGTTGACGGCCAAGGCTGCGAAAGCGTAATACTGTGCTGCTTGTCAGAAGAGATATCGGTCAAAGGTAGGTCTCGACTGACGATATATGCTATCCACTTCAGCCAGCGCACATACACCGGAATAGAGTTCGCCTGAATGAAGAAGCCGCAGGAGAAACTCTGTACGGTAAACCTAGGCAGTGGTCAGCATCGTTAAGCCCATGTCAGCAATAGAAACTCACGAGAGGTTCCCCACCAATGTCGCGATCGAGAAGTCGCGCGAGACACCCACACACAGGACCGCGAAGTTCACAGCAATGAGCTGATTCAAGAAGATCACCGCGTAGAACTTGAAGAACTGTACTCCGTCGGCGTCGAACCCGCACATGAAGTAGAAGATAACTGAGAACAAAAACGGCACCGCTACATCTTCCAACAAGCCTCTTGCCAATCGGCGCGATATCATCCAAGCTGTGACCCCAATGACACCTTCGCCCCTCTCGCGGTCGAACAGCGCGATATCAACGCCAGCGAGTCGCCAGGTCTCATACAGCAGGACGAGGTATCCCTGCAGTCCCGCAGAGATGTACAGCGCAGCTTCCCGAGACCGAATGCCGCCTTGGTCTTTGCCGAGCTGCAGGAAGACGAGCCCGCAAACGAGCGACATCAGGACGGCCTCCATCCACGCGGCGGCAAGGCCCATGGGATCCCGTATTGTCGTGCGTATGGTGCGGGAGGTGAGCACGGCAATTTGGCGCATAAGGGGAGCGGCTTCGCTCTTCGCGTGCTCGTCGACAGCGAAGCCAGAGGCGGCATGGCTCGCTTCCTTATTGGAGGAAGAGTCAAAGCGCATGGGCGATTCCTTCTTCCAAGCCTGGATAAGCATGTTCAGTCGGCCTTGCGTCTCCGTTTCGGCCTCTGGTGTGCGTGAGTCGACGGCGGCCACTTGAATGAGATAGTCTGCTGGATTGACGCGCTTGTGGAAGCTTCCGGGTAGTAGATCCTCAAACCACGGAAGCGCGCCATCTGTGAGACCCGAATATAATGCGTGGCCTTGGCTGAGCAGCGTGATGCGGTCGAAGAGGAAAAATATATCGTGACGCGGCTGGTGGATAGTACAGATAATGGTCCGTCCCTTCAGCGCAAGCGACTTGAGGGTCTTAACAAGCTGATACGCGGATGTCGCGTCCAACCCCGTGGTAGGCTCGTCGCAGAACAAGACACTCGGATTGCTGAGCATCTGAACGCCTATGCTGACTCGTCGGCGTTCGCCCCCAGAGCAACCTTTGTGAGACTCCCCGTCACCTACGTAGGTACTGGCGCACTCCTAGAGAGACATAAGCCAGGATAGAAAGAAACGAGGCGCATATACCTACCTTCAATCCGAGTTCAAGGATGACCTCCTCTACCAGTTGGGCGCGCTTGGCAGTATCCGTAGTAGCAGGTAGACGCAGTGCAGCCGCATAGAGCAGAGTCTCCCTGACCGTGAGAGTAGGCAGAAGAAGGTCCATCTGCGTGACATATGCATTCGAGATCGAGGAGAGCTTTGGTGAACCGTTGAATTCGACCACGCCGGTGACATTCAAATTCGAGCTGCGCATTCTGCGCGACAGGATATTCAGCATAGTTGTCTGTGCCGCAGGCGTGAGATTGAAGCAACACATTTATTCTGATTGCGCACCTTCCCAGATCCAGAGCTACCCAGGATTGCAGACAAGCTTCCCTGGGGGAAGTCCGCCGAGATAGTATCCAGTATGCGCTTCCTGTCTGCATTTCCGCGCTCAGGGTCCGCCGACGGCTTCTTCTTGAAGGAAAGCCTCTGCGCGAGCGACTTCGGCGCGTCCACCTCCACCGTCAAGTCGCGGACCTTGACATTGACTGGACGGACATTCGAAAAGGAGATATTCTCCTGATGGGTATCCTTGACCGTCCATTGTTCCGCCTCGCCCTTCACCGTACGCGTATCCGCATCCGATAGGGTGGGGGACGCCATGGCCGTTGGAAGTAAAGGTGCGCACTCTGCTCATCATCGTTGTCTGGTCCGTCGCCTCCGCCGGAGCGATCGCCGGTAGCAGACATTGACAGACATCACACGTCATCACCATGTGCTGCCATGTGGGGGGCACGTGCTGTCACCTGATCGATGTTGAACTTCAAGAAGCGCTACGAACCTGTCCACCGATACGTCTTGCTTGGTGCGCATTGTCCCCATACTCAAATGCATGTGTGGCTCACAGCTACGAGCTTAATACGGACTAGGACTAGTGAGAGCGGCTCCGCCGTTAGCAGGAAGACTAGTGCGCCGTTCAACGCGCGAGCGCATTCTCTGACCTCTGCCCTGATGCTGAGTGCTCACGGCGTCAGACTCCAGCGGATCGGCAAGCAGTCGGGAGAGCCGACAGCCTGAAAATTTAATCTCTGTCGGCTGTCGTTGTGCGCGTACACAGTGACAGCAGGATATTTGCGTACCGGCCCCCAGGTGCCACATACTCAGCTCCTCTCCAACAACCCCGTCCCACCTGAGCGTCAAAATTGACAATCTTGACGGTGGCAGTGGGCATCGTTGCGTCCCAAGAGTCCCCTGAAATGCACCGCACGCCATGGAAAGAAAATTAAGCCGTACAAATGAGCCGACTCCAAAGGACCAAGTAGAGTACCCTCTCAATCACCATGATTCCCGGAGATGGGCACCACTGCGGTCACCTGAGCGCGAGATGGCGTGACGTGGAGGGATAGGAAGACGTGCAGCGAGCGACGGAAAGACGTGCAGCGGGCGATGGAAAGGTCAACTGACCACGGGATCCCGACTGCAGCGCATCACGCTGGGATACGCGGAGGGCGATGGTAAGTCGATGGCGGACGGGAGAGTCGATGGCGCACGTAACTAGTAATGGAAGGCGGGGCAAAAAGGAACCTTTAGCCTTACTAATACATACGAGCTGGGAAAGGAAGTACGCAGCTGACATTGCGCTGTTGCCGAGATGGCGGGTTCGACGCGGGACGCCATGAAGGAGTGGTAGGCTGGTGGTCCCGTCGTGAAAAGATGGTGGGTCCGCCGGCAGAGGACACTTGGAGAAATCGGAATGATGGAATCATGTTCTGCTGGAGGAGGGATGGAGATGCGCGCGTTGCCACTGCGATGAAGATTGCCGTCGGAGCGCCATGGAGCCTCGTTATGGCGACGCGAGCACGCGACAGTCATCATGGTCAGGCCGCGCGCCGGAGGGGCTCGGATGGATACACACAAGCGGGGCCTGGGCGCACGAGAGGCGCGCGCGCCAATGGGGGCGCGGAGCACCTACCAGTCAGCCCCGGTCAATGAGCCTGAGAACCTGGTGGGAGCGATGCTTCTGTCTGACCGGAACAGAGAAGATATAGAGCGTGGGAAGGAATAAGCTAGCGGATCAGCGCCCTGGTGAGGGCATCAAGGCCTTCAACGAGGCAAGATGAGGCGGCCGATGGGATGTTGAGCGTACATCCGCGTGCGAAAGCACTTGACCTGCACAGGTCAGATCACGGTATCAGGTTCAAGTCGGCGCGTGGTGCAGGCTGGCGGACGAACGTCCATCGCAGAGATGCCGACGAGGGTTCCTCTGTCGACAATTCATAGAAGGCGGGATAGGAAGAATGGGGCGTATAATTTCGGAAAAATCATCCTCTGAGTCTTGTAGGTGGAACTTATCCCCTTATGTCACCCTCTTGTAGGTGGAGACACCGCAGGGCGGTTGCCCGAGGGAGACGCGCAAGAAAATCCTGCATGGACCTGAGCACCGAGCACGGGTAAATGGACGAGGTGATAGGACAGATGAGCACATTATGGCGATGCCACCCAGCGTTTGAGACCTCCCCGGCGTCCAGGGCATTACAGAGGCGGGGAGACATCCCGCCCAAATGACGGGACGACCATGGCGATGAGGTAAAGGCCACACGATTGTGTCGGATGCGTCCTGTGCGAGTGTCGGGTGCGTCCTGCGTGTCGGCCCAGCCGACGCGTCCTCGCCTCGCGTTGGCGGGAAGAGCTGATGCACCTGCGGTATGAGCATATGCGCCTGCGGTAAGAGCCTATGCGTCTGCGGTAAGGGCCTATGCACCTACGTGAAGGGCTCATGCCCGCGCGGGGTCAGGCGCTCACGGCAGGGTACGCGCGCCTGAGGAGCGAGGGGGCGAAGGGCGGCGCTGTAGCCCGTCGGGTTTGGGCAGGGGACGTTACTGGATATGCAAGGGTAGAACGAGGCCATGTTAAGCGTGCAACGAGGCGAGGCCAAGCAGACCGAGACGACGTTGAGAGACAGCGTCGGCCGAAGGAGTCCGAGAGTACCAGAGCTAAAGAGAGCAGATTATGGACACCAGAGCTAACGAGAGGTCGCCGTCGTCTGAATAGGGCGAGGCGAGAGTCCCTCTCGACGGGTAGCATTGATAGAGACCCACGAGGATGACCGTCAACTCGAACTTGCGAATCCAGCGGCACCGAGGTCGAGGCCAGTCGCACCTCCGCGGACTAGAAGATTGGTCCCGCGAGTATAGCAGAGGAATCTCTGAGGACGGCTGAAGAGCGTCCCGGAGATTCATGAGTTGGAGAGCAGTTTATGTCGCTGGGTTGTCGAACTGAGGAGTCTGAGGAAGGAGACAGATATACGAAAGCAGATCAACGTAAACAATGGTGGAGTTGGAGGGGGAAAGGTTTGTCGATGAACGAGCGGGATCTGTCGGTGACGTCGGGCAATCGGCGCGTGGAAGGGAAGTATAATGCACCCCACGGGGTAGGCAGATGCTAAGCACGATGAAGGCGGTCAAGAGAAGGGTCTCGGTCAAGAGGTGGTCGATCTCGGAATCGGGTACGCAGATGTGCTCGCGTGCGAGCTCCACCCTGCTCCACTTCGGGCCCTCGGAACGGTGGCGAGGTCGGCGGGGTCGTGTCCAGGCTGGGCCGAATCATAGTTGTAGGCCCACAGAAAGGGGACCAAGGGCATTCTATAGGCTATGTGATACTGGAATATGACTTTCTACTGAGCGAGAACCTGAATTACTGCGCACTGGCAGGCCCCGCGCGCTCGTCCCGAGGGCCCGAAGTGGGGCAGGGTGGAGCTCGCACGCGAGCACATCTGCGTACCCGATTCCGAGATCGACCACCTCTTGGTCTCGGTTCGCATAACGACGGAGGGCGGGCGGCGGGAGGGGCGCGGGCGCCGCGTCGAGAGTAAAGGGTGCTCCGATTATCTTCTGTTCATGTGCAGCTCTGCTCCGCCCGTACCCTCTGGTTCATCTTGATTGGGGAGACGTACTCCAACCCTCGCTGGAGCGTCATGGATAGAGGAACATGAACGCACGCACGGGCGCGCTAGTCCGGTTATCGACACGTCAAACCTGCGATGCGCTCAGATTAACCTCTTCATCGTGATCGAAGCCGGGAAGTGGCCTGGGGGGAGGGCACCTGCTATATGGGTGGGCGTCGCAGGGACTGCGAGGAAGTGTAACGCGGAATGAGGGGTCGTTCTGTGCGCCACGGCTCCGGCCGTAAGAACATGACGCTGGGAGGGGATCATGAGCAGTAATGTTCGGCAGACAAAGGCAATCTCTTATCCATCTGCATCGCTGGTAAACGCCGGCGGTAGAGGGCACGCACAACAGATGGCCTCGTGGGTGGCGGCAAGCATTGCATAGCACGGCGTCAGGCTTCTGTTTGGACCTACACTAGACCGATATTGAGCCTGCCTCATAAGGTCCGCCCTGTACGGCACGAAGTCCGAGATCACCATCACCGGCATGGTGAGGGGATTGAGGGAAGGTTGGTTCGGGCTTCAATAACGCGGCGAAGAGAGGAAGCAGGTGACTGCGTCTAGCGTCCTGGCGGCAGCAATCCACTCCCGGGGGACCCTCAACTGCCCGGTCGGTGCCGCCACCAATTCCTCGCAGAAATTCGAGCAGTCGGGCGTTGGTAGATAATAGCAATATTCAATCACGTGGGGAGGGCAAAGGGCGCGCCACAGCAGGGAACGAGGACGCAAGCCGGACGCAACGCGTGGCAAACATGCTGGAAAGTGATAAGGAACATCGGGCACGTGCGCGGTTTAACACAGCCATCAACATGAAATTACCTCGGTAACTCCGTTTGGAAACGCAGAAATTTGACGGTTTGGTTCCGAGAATTATAAAAGCGGCTTGCCTCCTGCCCTCATCGTCTATTCCTCCCGTGCCTGTCGCAGCTCGTCGAGCTCGCTGTCTGCCACGATGACGGAGTACGATTTCTCGCAGGAGGGCTACGAGCGCCACATGCGCAAGATGCACCGCGTCTACAACTGGACTTGCGACAACGCCCGCGTCCCACAGAAAAGTCCCTACGCGCCCCCAACCCCGGCGAACGCCCTCCACCACCTTCCTCTTGACGGCACCCCGGTCGTCACTAAGAGCCGCCAGCGCAGCGCTTCCATGCACGACACCCGCTCGCGGTCCGTTGCACCACCAAAACGGTCATTGACGACACCAACAAATCCCTACAGCGGCAGCAAGCACTCCAACTCGTCGTACACCCTGGTCCAACCAGTCGTCCCCGCCGTGCCACCACTACCACCGACGAGATATCCCGTCCCTCCGCCGCCGCAGATCATCTACTATGAGCAGTCGCAACCGCAGCCCCAGCCGCGCAGGCACAACCGCGCCAATTCGTACGCCGCGCCTCCGCCACCGCAGGTGTACGCATCATATCCCGGCCAGCCGCCCGTCGCGGCTCAAGTGTATCCCTACCCCACGACCGTGCCGCGCAAGAGCACCAGTAGCGCCCAGCGCGCTCCGATTGTGGTGCGTAAACTGCCCCGTGAATCCGGTACAGACCCTGACCTCGGCCCATGACATAGGTCCCACAGGCTGTGCCCCAATACGCGATGCCACAGTCGCCGAAACAGCAGCCGCTGATCAAGCGCATCTTCGGGTTCGGTCGGAAGAACAGCACGCGCAGCTCGAGCAGAGAGCCATCGCGCGAACATGAGCGCCGCGGCAGCAAGGAGTACTCGCGCCCCTCCTATGACGACTCGAAGAGCCGCAGCCGGGAGCACTCTTACGACGAGAAACACCATCACAAGGAGCGGGAGAGTCGGCATCGCTCCTCATCGCAGCATCCGCGATCCCCGCAACAACAACACCACCACCGCTCGTCCCGCCCTCGCGAGCGCCGGCTGAGCTACTAGCGGCCTCCACACCCGCGCTGCACTGCCTCGGTTGCCCCATCCCACGCCGCCCGTGGCAACCGGGCCTGTTGCTTCGTCATCCTCGCGACGACACGCGGATCTCCTTACCGCCGTAACACGCGCCACGTCGCCTCCTATCGCCGGCACCATCATTTCTCACACCCACTCCCATCTCCCGCTCATCCACCATCGTCTTATTGTCATTATAATGCATATTTACACTTTCCGGATATCCTCCGCCCCCTTGTACTCTACTAATACCCTTCGCCTTTCTCCTCGCATCTACTGGCTGGATCGGATTTTTTGTTTCGTTCTGTACTTTTAGCCGCACATTTTCTCCCTACCTAGACGTTCTCAGATCCAGCCGCTGTTTGTCTGTTGATTGGGTCTGATTGCTTTCCGTGCGACCTCGTCTCTCATCCCATCCTATCCAGTCTCGTTCTCCCTCCACACATTCTTAATTATCCACCCATCTATTTATCCTTACTAAGTGCTGCTTTCTGCGTTCATACTTCTCCCTCTCTACTATCGCACGACTCCTCGCCACGAACTTCTTACGCTACGTGACACCCTCCTACTCGTACTTACTACCCTCACCCCAAAAATACGTAGGTCGATACCCACCGCCCTGTCACTTACCAGGCGCCTACACGACTGCTCTTTGCCTACGATAGACTTAATGATTACGATTTTTCACGAATGGGGTGCTCGATGGCGTGAGTTCCTGGTCAGTGGACGGTCTCCATTCATGGTCTACAGGTGAGTGCGACTCTTTCGCCATTCAACTCATTTGGCGCTGTCCACAGCGCACACACCAGCAAGGCATCCGGTCACCAGGTGAGCGTTCGCGCTCGCTGGACGGCGGAGTGGACGCTGACGAGAGTCACCTGTGCAGGTCTCGTCATCTCCGCTCAGGCTCGTCGACCGTCGTGGGCACCGCAGGGCGACGTGCATACCCCGGACTGCGCGCTACTGCTTCAGCCGCTGCATAGAATGGACCGGCAACGCAGTAATGTCGGTCAGCTGCCCATTCATTGATATGGACGTCGATTCTTGCTAGCTTTGCTGACCGAGTGCAGCTGGCGTTATGCGCGCGGAGTCTGGCAGACGGGCATTCTACGCACTCAAGTCTCAGTGAGGTCAGGATCGTTCTGCTGAATCTGGGCAGGTGGGTATACGCCGCGTCATCCAGGTACTTGATGTCAATAATCCGCGGGGCTATGCGACGGGTGGGGTACGTTGTCCGACGCGTACACACGGCAGATCGACCACGCCGCTCGCGACGCTGCAAGTCCCGGCCGATATGAGGCCCTCGCGGCGCGCAATGAACAGCCTCTCTGTGGGAGCCGGCCTTCGTGATGGCGGTCAGTCCATCAAGGCAAGTGGGTGCCCGTCGTGGTCAACAATTGTCTGTCCATGCTCATTCTTGGCGTTATAGCCTCGTCATCTTGCGGACTGCATTGCCGCCCGTCATGTACTCGACCACGCTGCGTTCATACTCCGCGTCCGGGATCGGCAAGCAGTGTTGTATGAAGGCACAGTGGTCTGCAGTCGGGACGTAGGTTGTGTGCGAGGAAATCCTACTTTCCAGGGCATCATGATTGCTCGTCTTGCTCAGCGGGACGTTGGCTTCGTTGTACCGAGCTTATCCCGTTTCTTATGAATGACGCCGCCGAGCGCTTGAGTGTCTCTGTGGGGCTCGTATGCATGTCCGTCATCAAGTATTCTGAGCTTCGGTTCCAGTACTTGTCAATGGATGGCTGTTAGCGCTAAGTATCCACATACCCCACCAGCAATCCTTGATTTGCGGTCTTAGAGTGAAGCAAATACTCGTCACGGCAGCCATGGCTCGTAGTTCTGTCGAGACTCGAGCCCAAGTTGAGGTAACAAGTCACCGATGAATCACGCGTGTGGCACGTGCTGCGTCCTGGTCAATTGTTGCTGTTCAACTTGAGTCTTGAGTGAGAGTCGTCAACTGCTGGACCATGCACAGTTGGAGGTTCGACGTCCACAGCTGAGTAGCGAGCCGCTCATCGGGCACCAGAGCCACGAACGTACATAAGCCGACGGACAAGGCAGCACCTCATCATTTCCTTTCAGTTGCATGACCTTCAACTTCAAGCAAGTTCGGGACTCGGAAATATCAGGCACCAAATATTCAAAGTAGTCGACGCACACAAACCACAAACATACCTACCCGATTCAAAGCTACTGATACTCAATCTAGGCCTTCACTTCTTCGCGCATTTGCGGCTCGGCATGATGCGCCTCTCGACAGACCGCCCGGCCACGGGAGCCTCAACTCCCTTCTTGGTATTGCGCCTCTTCGCGGGCGGCTTGACCTCTTCTTTGTCCTCCGTCACCTCTTCCTCGCGCTTCCGCTTCGTCGCCCGGGACTCATGTTGTACGGTCTCCGCATGGTTCTCTTTGCCATCATCGACAACCGCTGTTGTTTGGTCCTCGGCAATTGCTTTATCAATGGCTGTCGTCTGATTGTCAATTGCCGGATGCTCGACTGCTGCTGTCTGTTCGTCGGTCGTCGTCTGCTCGTTTGTTGCCTGTTGATTATCTGTGTCACCTGGCTTCGGCCCCTCGTGAATTGGCTCGATAGTGGTGGCAGGCCGCGAGTCGAGCGTAACCTGTGGTTCCCGCCGCGATTGGCGCTCTTTCCCGCCCAGCACATCCAGAGCACCTTCCAGAATGTCGACGACCTTCTGGTACTCCGGAGTCCGCTCGTCGACCTGGGTATCATTGAGGTCATCTGCACCGATTATCTCGAGATGCAGCTCGCTGAGGACGTCCTCCAGGGGAGCGAAGTACGGCGCCATCGTCTGTTTCATCAAGGTCCTGAATTGCTCTTCCGTTGCGAAGATCTCCGTGCGGGAGTCCAGCGCCAAGAGCGGAGAGTGACGCCAGCGACCGAGCGTGTCCTTCATAACGTCGATGGAAGAGCGCTTCCGAGGCTCATCTACACCATCGACCGAGAGGCAGATAGTAACGAGTATGATGAAAAGGGACTCCAGGCAGTTGCTGAAATCGGGATGGTACGGCGTTTGGCGGCTACGCGCCAGCAGGCTATCGCGGGAAGCGAACGGGTACGCGTTCTATCGGAGTCAGATATACAAAAGGACGAGAAGAAAGCAATGAAACACTCACCGAAGTTGCACATCCTTTGAACTCGCGGATGTGGTGACCTTCTTTGGTAAAGGCACCGCCGAAGTTCATCAGAAGGCCGCGACCGACGGTCTTGCCATTTACCTAGACGAGGAACATCAGCGTCATATAGTGAAGAGTAGAGACAGACGAACTGTTTGTTTGCGTGTCTCGTCGATGACTAGGTCGGCGAGATTGACGTCCGGGATAAGGCAGCCCTTAGGCTTTATTCGTTCGTACAGTTCTTTGTGAACTGAGCACAAAGTTAGTCCGCTGCAGCTCAAGGAGAAAGAGAGGACGCACTGTTCAAATAGTCGATGAAGACTGAAAGCAACTCCTCCAAGCACCCGAAGTCAGACAACCGCTTCCACCCTCTGCTGACCTTCCGGTAGTGCATGAGAGGCTCAATGTCGACCTCTTGGACAATTGCGGTGCTAACCACCGACCCTTCTTCATGGGACACTACGTATCGTTGCAGCACATCGGCCACGCCTTCTGTGTGGCGCACGCTCCGATGAACAAGCTGGTCACGACTGATCTCCTTTTTTGTGACCCAGGTGTCCGTGACAAGCAATACCTCGTCCGAGTCCTGTGCTTTGGCCCGCCGAGTGATCGCGCCCTGGTAAGCCCAATCCTCCTTTGTCCCCAAGACCTCAAGAACGCGGTACTTGGTGTTTGGGGCGACGATGATGTACTTGCCGTCCTGCCCAACGGTGATCGTCGAGTCGAAGCCGAGAACGGTGGCGGGAGCGTGGTAAAGACCAAGGAGGGCGTTGACGAAGGCCTTGAGCTCCTTGTCCGTCCATTTCTGAGCGAGGTCGGGACCTGCAACCCACACGCAGCCTACGCGATCGGCGACGAAGACGTGCAGCGTCGTGCCGCACAGCAGGAGCACGGTGGCGCGGCTGCGATCGGGATGGGAGTACAGGAGGTCGTTCGCGGCCACGGTACACTTCGTGATCATGTAGTTGTTGTGGGTCTTCGCGAGGGACAGATGCAGCTCGCAGAGGATGGTAGCGTCGGACGCAGTCCGGAGCACGAGAGGCGCGTTGGAGCGACCGGCAGCCTTCCACTCGCGCTTGTTGTTCACAGTCGATTGACCACGAGCGTTGTACGCGGCCCTGATCACGTCCCCGAGCTCGTTGAGGAACTGGGTGGTATCGCTGGCGCGCTCGGTGGGCTTGTTGGTGGGTTTCGGGGTGTTTTTGAACTTCTTCGTCTGCTTATCCCAGAAAGCGCTGTTTTTGATAGCAGTGACGATCTTCTTGACCATCGAGGTCTTGACGTCGGGATGGATGAAGAAGCGGTCCACGGGCTCCTTCAGTATGGTGGGCATGTTATACCTGAGTGTGGAGGGAGACATGGCTGGCTAGTGTGGGGGGCTAGGTTGCGAGGAAGAAGGTAATGTTGGAGGAAGACGGATGGGAGGTTGTAAGGGAGAAAGGCGCGAATGGTGGCCAGGTCAACCGTGACGGGTCACTGCGGGCGAGTGACCAGTAACGCACAGAGTCACGTGGCCTCAAAGTCCAAGATCACGTGAATGGCTCGAAGGTCCAGGAAATTCCCCAAAGGGGACGACCCGTTCGGTCAGACTCAAGCCCATCCAAGTGGCAAGCAAGTCATCTTTCTGCAAAGCGTCAGAACGAGTGCAATACACAGGTAGCGAGGAGCATATGCGCTCACAGAGTCTGGTTCATCCTCCAACACATCGAAAGTCTTGCTTGCCCACGTTGCAGTCACTCATATCGGCTTACAGTCTAGAGCCAGCAGGATGAGTAGACTGACGAAGACCGTAAGCACTCGCAAGCCGTACAAGACTCAAAGCTACCCACCAGATTATGAAGCAATATGAGTTTCTTGAGGTGAGTATGCACAACAGTGATAGCAATACAAGATGAGTACTGACGAGATTCCCGGTGCGGCAACGCAGGGCGGGCACGTCGAATTATGAATAAGTTACCACCACCCCCCAAGTCAGGCCCCCCCATTACCTGGCGCGTCTCCTTGCGCCTTGCTCGCATCTCGTTGCGCCTTGTGCGCCTCTTCTGCCATTTTCCTCTTCTGCCATGACACCTGCCTCTTCCGACTTCATCTCCACCACCCACCCACTTCTCCACCACTCCTCTATACTCCCTCCTCAAACCTCGCAAACACAATCGCCGACAGCGCGCTAACCTCCCGCGCCCCCAACAGCGCATCCACCAGCTCGTTCGGCAGCCCCGTCAGCGCCAGCGAGCTCCACCGCGCGAGGCCGGGCAGCAAGCCCGCCAGGCGGACGCGCACGTCGTCTGCGTCTGGTCGGTGATCGTCTTGCGTGTCTGGCCGCACATCTTCTGCGTTTGGTCGATGGTCGTCTGCCTGTGCGCCCATCCCCCGACTACTCTCGCCCTCCGCCTTATACACCCCCGTTTCCAGCCCCGCGATCAGCATCTCCGTCGCCCGATCCAGCCCCGCCTCCAGCGCGTACGCAAAGTCGGCGCTGCGCACCGTGCGCTGCGTCTCCGCGACAAGCGCGGTGAACGCGGGGTCGGCGAGGTGCGGGTGCGGGTTGGTGGGGTGTGAGTTCGTGAGGTGCGGATGGGGGTCGGTGGGATGAGGGTGGGGATTGGTGGGGTGCGGGTGAGAGTTTTGTGCATGCTGAGGGGAGTGTTGGTTTGGCAGCTGCTGAGGTGAGTGCTGGTGCGGTGGCGACTGTTGATTCGGCGGCAAGTGGTAATTTGACGGTTTCGGAGGTGAGGGGTGCGATGCTAGCGAGGATGAGGACTCTTGTCGTGGAGGGTATGGCTGCGGCGGGTATGACGGAGGCGACGCGGGTCTTGAGGACACGGAGGCGTCCGATGGGTGGCCGTATGCGTCCGATAGGTGGCCGTGTGCGTCTGATGGCTGGCCGTATGCGTCGTATGTTGGAGGGTATAGGCCTGGTGCAGTCGATGGTGGCAGCCCATACGCATCCGACCCAAACCCGCCCTGCGTGAGAACGTGCTGCGTCGTCTCGGGCGTCGAGGGGAGGAGTGTTGAGAGGAAGCTGGAATGGGGATGTCAGTACGGGCGTAGCAAAGCAGGGATGCGAGCAGAGGACAAGGGCAACGATATAGAACCAAGAAGCCAAATATCGAACAAGAAGCCAGACGTCGAACAGAACGATAGTTTGACACTCACTCCACCCTCCGCTCCGTGCCCTCAAAGGTCACCTCATGCTCTACCCTCCTGCGCACGTCGCATACGAGGCGGTGAACGTCCGCCGCGGAGAGCTTCGTTTTCAGGGAGACGCTGTGACAGTAATCAGCCTTGGTTATCAAACAGCGAACGGCAAAGTCGGACATCGAACGTCCCATCAGTGAGTCCACTCACCCATCGAAAACCTCCTCCACCCCCCTCCGCACCCGCTCGCCCACATCCTTCCACCCCACATGCAGAATCCACCAACTCATGGTCAAAAACATGCTCTCCGCATCCTCACTAACCCCCTCTGGATCATCCCCACCCTCCCTCAACCCCGCCTCCAGCAGCTCCCCCAGCTCCCCAGACATCAGCTCTTCCAACCCCCCACCGCCCAACCCGCCGCTCGCCCCGCGCATCAGCAAGCTGCTCAAGGACAGCTCCTGCTCAAGCCGCTCGCGCACATCCTCCTCGCGGGCCGCGCGCCGCACGGCGGCGACGTATTTGTGACGCGCGAGGAGGGTCAGTTGGAGGGAAGTGAGCAGGCAGAGGAGGGTGGTGGCGTAGAGCGTGGTGAGGGTGCGGGTGAGGGCGAGCATTTTGACTTCTTGCCAGAGCTCGGCTTTGGATTGGGTAGAGGAGGCGGCGGAGGCGGTGCTGAGGAAGCTGTCGGACTGGGGGAGATGTCAACCGGGGGGAAGGGGAAGAGGGAATTTGTGGAATGCCGCACGCACCATCGCTGACCCGCCAGCATTCGATCGATCCGCCGACCGGGAGCGCGCGCTCGAGGAGCCGTTGCCGCCAGCCTCGACCCAACTCTGGAGGCCGGAGGTAGAGAGTTCCGACGCCGGCGCCGAGTACGAGGTGGACGCGACGGAGGACTCGGCCTCACTCCGCGCGTCGACCTCGTGCACCATCTCCGCGCTGCTCGACGCCTGGCTCAGCGCCGGCCGCCGCTGCGCGCGCGAGCGGCTCTGCAGCTCGCGCGTGAGCGCCTCGACATCCATCCCGCCGAGGATCTGGTCCGCCAGCGTCGGGAGGAGCGCCATGACCGTGTACGAGACGTCCTCCTGGTTCTGGCGAAAGCGGCGGCGGAGGCTGGGTTCTGCGTATCAGCAACTGTCCGTGTACATAGTGTAGAGCACGTACTTGTCCTCGGCGACGCGCTGCTGCTCGAGGCGGGCCTTCACTTCTTCGAGGCGCTCGCCGACGTAGCCGCGCACGAGGTAGAAGCCTGCGACGACGCCGGCCGTCTTTGCAAGCCCCCCGCGGCGATCGTACACATATTTCTTCAGCGAGTCCATGAGAGTCTGAACAAACACGAGAGGGCCGCCCTCGAGGGGATAGGTCCTCCGTACCGGCGCTGCCGGGGGAAACACATGAGTGCGCGCTTAGTAAGCCCGACTCTACTTCTTGTTCCCGACTCCGACAACAGAAATATGGTGAGCGCGCCGAGGGCGGCAGCGACGACGGGAAACTCATGAAAATACGCAGGGCGGTGGCGGACAACACCCCTACCCGAGATATGTCTGGTCTCCGACCGGTGCGTGATGCGCAGGATGTTCTCGGACGCGGCTCACAGCGCGCAGGTGGCTGGTGGACGCGCCCTGCGGCCTGGAAAGCCAACACCTTCGCCATCGGCGTTGCCACCTTTGGCTGTGCATATCTTGTCGGTCTCGCCGGAGAGGCGCGCACGGTGCGTAGCCAGGCTTCCCGGAAACCGTAGCTGACCATTGCCGATCATTTACAGGAGCGACCCTTCGTCGTACGTTCCTTCTTCCCTATACGTACTTCGACAAGCTAACCATCCCGTAGGACGCACAGAGAGAAATCAACAAGCGAGGAGAAGCGTTAAAGAAGAAGGCGACCGAGGCGGCAGAGGCAGCATCATGATTCCCTCCCGCGACGTCCTTCGCTCTTCCTCCTACCTAGACAATGCATATTTCTGCCAAACATTTATCGGCTTGACATCACACAAGAGTCGGCGCACATGCAAGCTTTGGACAAGATCCCAAAGCAGCTCTTTAACGGCGATGGCCGCGTCACCACGGTAGCACCAAGCTCAACGGTCCGCTAGCTGGGGATAATATCTGACCGTAGACAGCTCTTCGATAGACACGTCCAAATACTGGCGGCATGCGCGGAGAACGCTGTTCAAGGACTGGCCTCGTTCATGCTTGCGAACGACCATCTGCACCAGATGCATATGCGCCACCTCTACAAGGCATGGGTCACCTCTGCAAGGCATGCATTACCTCTACAAGGTATATATCTGCCATTCGTCAGGCTCATGTAACGGAACTGCAACTTGGTGGACGGGACTGTGGACAGCTAGTTATAATGCCACCCCATGGCGTAAGGGCGGACTCTGCGGCTTATTCGTGCAGCGTTCCAGGATAGGCTGGTGCCCCATGGTACAGGACCGCCCTCCACGATCGCGCTCGACCTCGAAGTGCGACGGGCCGGCGTTCGCTTGAACAAGCGGGACCAACGTAACCAGCTGGTTTAACGTCACCCATTCCTTAGCGCCTACCCTGCGGCAGACGAGCGCCTACCTGGCGCCTACCCTACGGGAGACCAGCGCTTGCCTGAAGGATGGCAAGACTACGTCCATACTCACGTAATCAGCAAATCCTTCGAAAGGCCACTCAGTTGGACGACCTGGAACTGGCTGGACACCTCCTGGAGCTGTACAGGGCGACCATTGGCATATACGAACAGCGTGCTCGACCATACGCCACGCGGCGCCTGGCACCCACGTTTGAGTTGGCTCTAAGCAGACGCTGGTGGCGTACTTGGAACTTACATAGATCGATTGTCTATCCTGAGGCTTGTACCTACCACTAGCTACATAACATGATGCTGAGGGGAATAGCCAGTGAATCGAATGAGCGACGACTCCTTGTGTATGTAAGTACTAAGGTGTGATGTCACAAGCAACGCGCTCACGTGCTAAGGACGGCTCCGAAAAATGAAAAACTCGTCGGCTCCGACCTGCTTCAGTTCGGCTCGTCTTGCACCACGTTATTCGTTCGCTAGCGCCATTCGTGCGTGACTCTTTGCTCACCCTCCCAACGTCTTTGAGCTCGGCTCTTGCTATTAGCATCAGAATGGGCCAAAGCTGGCGGTTTTATGATCTCGACAGCCGAACTATTCTCGACGACTATCTTTGGCTCGGTGAATTCTTCTTCCGCAGAGGAGCAGACATACATGGCTTGCTTTGTCGTGTTCCGTTTCCCCGTACCCAACTTCAATTCAAGGAGCTACCAGCAGGTAGTACGCCCAGTGATGAGTTTTCCCCACGGTACGCCTTGACTAGCGTGTCACTGTTTCTACCATGGCTGAACGCGACACTGTAGCTCGTTGAACGCTCTCCCTGTAGAGCTCATCGATCTTTTATTTGGCTTTCTCGTAGACCGACTCGACATCCTGTGCTTCGCGTTCGTCAGCCGCAAGTGCTACAGTGTCGGGGAGCGGTACATATTCTCATTCATCGACAAATGGGCGAATATGTCCGCTGGCCATCGCATTATCGTGCTCGGCGACAGCTCTGCAGCTGATGACCTGCCGCCAGACATTCAGCTTACCGACACTGAGAAGACCGCGCTCAGCATGACGCAGATCGAGCTCTACGGCACTGACGCGTATCCAAATCGCCTAATCTCGCTTGACGATTATGCGGCGAGTACTTTTGCCTGTCGGCCCTTCTACGAGCGCTGCGAGGGCCTGCGCAACTTCCTCATAAGGCGACTCAACGAACGGTACGATCGGCTTTATGCCCGGAGCTGGAGCTGCACTTGGCTTGAATGGCTTGAATTCAACACGAAGATGATCGAGAGAGTCATGCCCGACCAGTACGCTCTACCAGGCGACGTCAGGGTGTTGGTGCTTAGGAACCTCTCGCGTCGCCTCTTTGTACTTGGTACAGCGGTCGACAGTCTCAACCGCGACCTTGTGCTTGGGCCCGACGTGGACGAAGACACAGTCGTCTACGACCTCTGCTTCGGAGACGTCGTTCTCGTGCGCATCTGCTGGTCGTCGTACAACCAGATTCACATGCAAGACGACACCGACAAGATACATCGTGGCGTATGGGCAGGAGACCGCTTCGACATCGTGCACGCTGGTGTCTTTGAACGAGAGCGGGATGCGGAAGCGATGCAGGGACTGCCACCCTGGCTCGATGTCAGCGACGAAGTGCTTGCGGAGGTTGAGACTGCTTGGGTGTCGAATGATTATGTCGTGCGCAAGGCTGAGGTCGTCCTTCAGGATGCGGGAAATGACTCTGCAGACGATGCAAATGATGGCACAGCAAGCGATGGAGGAGGCGACGAAGACAAAGGCGATAGGAAAGATGGTGCGGACGGTGCTTCAGAACTTTGATATCAGTGTCTGGAAACTGGTCAACATAACCACGGGTACGCGAAAGGCCTCGCGGGAGGATATAAAGGGCCACCGACAGCTTAGCTTCACGATGTGCTTTGGCTTGTCGCAATATAAAGTGCAGAGTTCATGAATTCAGCACATTGGGAGAACTGAACTACGTGAGAGCGAATCAAAACTAACAACAGATAATTTACAGAGCATCGCGAACAGATAGCGAGGGTATCGAGAAGAACAACAGGTCGTTTCAGGTCTTCATGTCCTGTCAGTTCGTCAAGTTGGTCCTCCGCGCTCGACGGTTGGGCACTCGAGGCATCTTCTCAGTGCCCCGGGCTCTGTGAAGCGACTGGCCCCTCTGCCTTCAACCTTTCCTCTCCCAAAACCTCTGCCCCGAGCTCTCCAACCTCTCCAACCTCTCCCTACACGCCACCACACCACCACTCATCCCACACCCGGCGAACACTTCCCGCGCGCGCGACCACCATCTCTTCGCCTCCAACATACTTTTTCCCCGGTTCACACCCGGCTTGTCTGCGGTTCTGTCTTGACAGGCGCCAGTTGCCCAGACCACATCCCCCACCCCCAGCATCGCGCGCCCCCGCTCGTGCTCCACGCCTGCCCACTCAAAGCCCGTCAGCGCGGCGTGGATTAGGGAGGTGCTGGTGGCGAGGGAGGAAGCGGCGGTGAAGATGGGAAGAGAGGAATCGGAGGTGCTGTGGTGAGGTTGTTGCAGGGAGGAATGAGAGGTGGGGGTGTAGAAGGGCGAAGGGGTGTGTCCTGTGTTTGATGAGGCGCCTCCTGTACTCGACCGGCTGCCGGCAACGTCGACTTGTGCCTGTGCCCGCCCCAAGTGCATCCCTATCTCCATCCGCCCCAAGTCCACCCCCTCCCGCTCCAAGTTCACCCTCGCCCGCATCAAACACACCTCTCCCAACCGCCTGAGCGCCCCGCACACTCCGCGCATGTCGCCCTCGAGGGACGAGGCGGCGAGGCCGAGGATGTACAGGGTTTCTGCGTTGTCGAGGGCGAGGATGTACAGGGTTAGGGAATCGTTGAGGGTTGGCGCGTCGTTTGCCACGAAGGCATGAGCACTCGAATGCTCGACTGCGGCGCTTGCTCGCATCATTGGGTCTGCGAGAGGCAGCGTGGCATCTCGTACTTGCAGCAGCACCACGTCCCCCAACAACACGTATACTGTCGGCCAGGCGGCGCGGTGCTCGAGGCATTGCAGGAGCGTCTGTCGGCTGCGCTCGAGTTGTCGTTCACCGGCATGTGCGTCACGCCCAAGGAAGGGCTCTCCGACCTGCGTAAGGAAGGGTTGTGCGGCATGCGCCAGCAGCTCAGCGCCTGTTATTTGGCACACCAGCGCGCCTCGCGCGTTGTCTTCGCGCACGCATACGGCGTACGCGCGAGCGAGGTCAGCCATGGCCTCGGCTGCCGTGTGGCTCCCTCGCGGTTCGCCCTGCCTCTGCGTACCCAACACTCTCCTCATCTCCACCTTCACCAACACCACTCGCGCATGCGCCCTCGCAGCCCGCGCCCTCCGACTCCTGTTTCTCCTCCCCAGGACGCCCCTCGCCGCTCTCTTCGCCTCATCCAACCTTCCACAACACAAAAACATCTCCGCCAGCCGGCATCGCTCCTCTAGCGCATCAACACCCAGTGCCGACAGCTGGCCCACTGCTTCCTCCGCGAGCCTGGCTGCCTCCCGGCTGTTTCCCAGAACAAACCGCGCCCAGGCAACGCGGGAGAGGGCGCGGGCCTCGAGCACGACGTGCGTGGTCCGGCGCGCCGCGGCGGCGGCGGCAAGGAACGAGCCGAGCGCGAGACGGGGGCGGTGTTGGTGGAGTCGGAGTGTGCCGAGGAAGGTGAGGGCGTGGAGTGTGGTTTGGACGTCATGGTCGGCTTTGGCAAGGGCGGCGGCAGTGGTGGCGAGGGAGGCAGCGCGCTCTAGGTAATTGTCGGTGCAGTCATCGTCTGGGATTGAGGGCGGGGGCGGAGAGGAGGTGCTTGCACGCGGTTGAGGTGTGCTCGATCGAGGTCTGGTCGGTCGAGGTGTGCTCGCGCGCGAGGGAGGCGTGCTTGTGCGTGGTCTGGGTGTGCTTGTGCGCGGTCGCGGCGTGCTTGCGTCTGGTAGGCCTGCTGCAGCGGCCTCGCAAACGCGCTCGACGAGTCGGATGTGGCATTGAGCTGAGAGCATTCGTGAGCTTCTTTGGGGATTGGCGCCCACACAATGACATCAATCAACGGACCTTCCGCGCCCCCCATCCCCTTCTCCCGCGCAATGGCCAGCGCGCGCATCACCGCATCCCCCTCGCCCCTCACGACTCTCGACAAACACAGCAGGTAACGGACGTGCAGTCGCGGGTTTCCCTCGTTCTCTACGGCGCGTCGCACGGTCTCGCTCGCCACGAAATCGGACAACCGCCAGCCCGTCATGCCGCTCACATACGCGAGGTCGATCGCGCATCCGATCGCCTCTTCGACGGCCTCCTCTTGCTCAATCGCGTGGAACGCTAGTCTCCGAGCGCCCAGCAATAACTCGCCCGTTCGTGCCACCGTGTCCCCGGGCGGCAGCCAGTCCGTGTATCGCACGAGCGCCGGCAGATCGAACGTCGCCAGCGCGAGCGACTCGACGTCCAGGTCCGGCCGATTCGCCAGGACGTGTGTGCGCACCGCCGCAGTCACGCAAAGCGCGTCGCCCTCGTATCGTGCGAGGCCCATGCGCGCGAGCTTGGCCTGCCGCGCGCGCAAGTACATGAGGTCAGGCAGATAGTCCGTGTTCCCATGGACGCTCGCATCGTAGCAGGCGCCGGGCGGGCAGCCGCTCCACGGTCTTGGCTTTCCCGTCTCAAACACGGGCAGTTCTTCGGCGACGCGGTGCTGGAGGCCTTCCGGGAGGATGCTCGCCAGAGCAAGGAGGCTAGCGGTCCGACTGCCCTGCCGGCGACGCAGGCGGGGGTCCGGCATAGGCACGGTCTGCCGTAGGCTCTGAATGGCGAAGGCGATCACGTCGTCGAGTGTGGGTGGTGTGTGGAGTGAGGCAGCGGGCTGAATACGGGAGCCTGAGGCTCGCCAACGTGCCATGCAGCGAGCGAAGCCTTCGTATGCGGCCGACGTCGCAAGGAGTGTGACTGCCATCGGGTGTCCATCCACCAAACCATACACTTCATTGGCTTGCTCGGCACTCAGAGCAGGCGCTTTCCACGCACACAACTGCCCCGTTTGGGACATCGTCAGGTTTCCCAGTGGTGGTAGAAGGGGTGTCGTCCACGGCACATTTCGCGGACGCCTGGGACCTCGCATCGTAACCTGAGCAATCGCATCAATGAGCAGCCACACATTTCGCAGCGCCGCGGGACTCACAATCAGACTCAGGTCCTCCGTCCGGCACAAGCGTGAGAGGAAAGATTCCAGCGCCAGCGTCTGGCGTGCGCTGGTCGTCAGCCCGTCCAGACCGTCAAACACAAGGATCGCCGGCCGCGGCAGAAGTCGTCGCCAACGGCCGCGTCGCATACATCCAAGCCGCGCGCACAGCGTTGCCACCACATCGTCAACGCTATACGCCTCGTCGCACGACACATAAAATCGACGATGCGCGTACCTCGCAACGAGCATGGGGTCGCGGAGCAGTTTTCGCACGAAGGTTGTCTTGCCCACGCCTGCCCCGCCGAGCACGCAGTGATACACTGGTCGTGCGCTACTGATGCTGTCGATGATATGCCGGCGCGATTGTGTTCGGTCTAGTGTGTGAGCAGGGACACTGGGCAAAAGGTGCTCGCTGTTGTGTGGCGTCAGATGGTGTTAACGTTAAGCGCCGAGCGGCCGGCCAGGGACGGACCAGCGTTGGAGGAGCAGCGCGTCGTTCGCAAGATCCTGTAGGATGTCGTCGCTTCAGGCAATGACTCCGATGAGCTCGAGAAGCTATCACGCACATCAAGGACAGTGATCTGCCGACTGGACTCCGGTCCTCGAGCTGACGAGGCGATGTTCACGAGATCCCAGCAAGTCTGTTCGACGCGATTCTGGAATTCTTCCAAGCTTCCGAGCCTCTTGTCGTCGTCCGTCTCTTCGACTTCTGTCTAGTTTGATATCGTCAATGGGGTTGCACCCTCAAGACAATGCTATGAGACTCACCTCCGATATAATATCGGCGACAGTGTACTTGCATGCCAGCCAATCCAGAAGTTCCACATCTTCAAGCTCTTCGCCAAGTTGTGGCGTGTGATTCCGCAAAAGGGCGTACAACGTTTCCAGCGTGCTGTATGGTGTTAAGTGAAATCCTTGACTAGGCGTTGCAATGCGCACCTAACCACGCGTGTGAGTAGTTGTAACTCAGACGGCGTCAGGTCGAGCTCCGCTTGTCGGATGATCTCCAGCAGGTTCCCCAGAATGAGTAGGACGGACTCGGCCAGCCGCACCCGAGTCTCTTTGGAAGCGCGAACGTTCTTGAGGCTCACCCTCAGCTGTGTCACTCTCAACGTACAATGGCGCTTACCGGAATGCTGTTAAGCAACCACTGCGCCACACGTACGATGGTCGAAAGGTAGGGGAGGTCGCATACATCCTGCGCAACCTGCACCGGGATGCACATGCGCGTGCCGAGAACAAGCAGCGGCCAGAGGTCACTGTCGACGCCATGGTCGGACATGAGGGGAAGAACAAGGGCGTCGGGGACTGATGTCACGATATTTAAGCGCGGCGCCTTCTCTCGCAATGCACCTGGGAAATATACCCCGCTCGGTTAGGGTCATCCACAGCCCGGGATCCACGCTTTCGTGAGCGAACACCTTGCGAACTCCTGGCCAGCACGAGTGACAAGGGTGAGCGCGATATAGCCGGCCGGGATCCGGGGCGGGCATCACGGTCCATTTAGTTGCCCCTGGGCTATGGGTTGGAAGCTGTTGGAAGCCTTGGTCGTGATTGCTTCCCGTGTGCCGGATCCATGATCAGGCCTACAACCTGAGGGCCGACCGCACTCAGACTGCCGACGCTGTGGTGAGCTGGTGTTCTTGCCCACAAGAGTTCTATAGAGAACGGTTTAGGCAAGTTGAAGGAGATCACACACATCGGCCACCTCATCGGGGCATGACGCGTTCGGCGATGTCCGTCGACGATAGGCGTCGAGGGACCGGCGGGATAGTGACTCGACGCCATCCCGTGCGGTACTGCCCATTAGCAGCTCGGCTTTCCAAGACACATTCGCCCGTGGCGAGGACGCTGATGGCGGGCCTGTCCCGTGCGTGCCGTAAACTTCCCACAACCTGCCGGAAGGGGTGAGTACGTGCGTATTCTCACGTCTGCTTGGGAAAGTACCATATGCTTGCGCAGTCTCGCGTAGGGCCTGCGGTACCGTACACCACGGACTAGTCATCTGCAATGCGGCTAAGGGTTCGCCGAAAGCCTTGACTACGTACGGTTCAGCCAGCCTCGGATTTCATCAGCGTCTGTGAAGTTCTTCGCATGTTGAGCCCAGCAAAGTATTATCCCAATAGAGTAGTTGATATATCATAACAACAGCGTGGCAATCTTGAATCAGACGACGCCCACACTGGCGTCCCTGCAGAGTCAAGCTGAAGACCTTCGACCGTTGGTGACAACAATATCCGAGGAAGTCGGGCAATACTCACCTGAGGATTGGCGCGTTCTCAGCAGCAATGGCATCCACATGATTTCCACTACTCCTCTTCGTCCTCGCTCGACTCCACGGCCGACATCATGTCGTTTAGACTGCACGAAAGTCTGCAATCACTCATAAAGATTTACCCAAGACGACTCACCAGTGTACGAAAGGGCGCATCACAGCGGCCACCTTCGCAAGCCTGTCTTTGAAATCTGGAGCCAGTACTTCCGAGTCCAGGAACCTTGCAAACGCGCTGTTACGGCATCCGCAACGCGGAGCAAATGCAAAACGCTTACCTCTCGACGACGGCGAAGGAACGACACTTCAGTAAATCGATATCTCTGTCGTAAGAAGTTTACCGACATCAGTAAAACCTGCAACGTCGAAGGACTCGATAGATCTTACTTGTGCGTCTTTTCTACGCCCTTGGGTGCAACTTTCAGCTCATCTTCCGCACCGAAGATGTTCGACTGTTCTCCGCCTGGCTGAGGCCTGGGCTCGCCAAAGTGTTCTACGAATTCGGGCGACGATATGACATTCCTCAAGCGCGATGAATTGCGCTTGATGTTGGATCTAGCCATAATACAGCGACCATCAGACGTCCGAGTCTGGGAAAATGGGAAGCCGTACATACGCACCTGATCATCAACAATTCGTCTTTCCCTGGGCACCATGCGCCCGCCGCAATCATGCTTTGATTGTTGGGTTTAACTGTATAGCACGCGATGTGAGGATGAAGGAACGACCAGAGGGGATTATAACGTACTTGCTCTGCGAAGTAGCGCTGCTTAGGTCAGAAATCAGACCAGGTAGGCGCTGCTCTTACATGTGGTCTGAAGGCGGTCGAAGGTCAGAATCATTGCTAGTCTCTATCCTGACGCGCGCAGAAGGAAGTCACATACATACGGCAAAGGGTCCTTTCCTGCCGCTTCGGGAGAAGCTGGCGGAGAAACCGGTCTTGTACGGTGTCTTGTCGTTGCTGAAGCGAATCTGACGGATATGAGAGTTTTGAAGATAGGAAGCATTGAGCACATACATCTCGATATATTCGATGAATGACATCTTTGGGAGGCAATGGTGGAACTTCAGGATCAACCTCTATCATCACGTCGGTGAACGCTTCGACGAAGTCTTTCCACTCTTTTTCCGCTACCCTGTAGACCGGCTCTGCGGTGGAAGTATGGTATCAGTGTGAAGGCAGGCGGTACGGGGAGCGGTGTAACGAACCGCGCGTCTTGAACCTGGGAGCAAAGGTCAGCCGACCGTGCACCTCAAAGACAGCCGGCCACGTACCATTCTCGATTGTTACAATCCGGATCGCGAAGATGATTCAAGAAGTCTAGGGTGTTCTTGGATATTTGTCCTGGGGGAACTGCATATACAAAGTGCGATGTGTCAGCCTTATAGCCTATGCAAAATCCACGCGAAACGCACCTCTCCCAGTCTTGGGTGCCTGCACTATCTCTCCAATGACTTCCTGTCCGTCTTCTAGCCCTGACTCATCAGAATCCTTTGGGCGTCGGACTTTCTTGCGCGAAGACCCGCTGGGTGTCTTCCGTTGGCTGCGCTTCCGCTTCTTGTTAGATTCAGCGTCCGAGTCCTCGTCGAGTGCGTCACTGTCATAGTCCTTGGCTTCATAGGCATCTTCGTCTTGTTCGTCGATGTCAGACTCATCCTTGAGAACTTTTCGCTTAGGAACCGACTTGGGCGTCTCCGCCGACTTCTGTGACGTTTTGGCGCCCGAGTTTCGCGTCGGTTTTCGAGCCATATTGAGATGTAAGCGACTCTGGATTGGTTCTGAGCGATTTGGTTGTGCAAGAGCGAAGTCCAGGACAAGACGACCTTCACAAATGATGCCGCGCGACACGAAACGACGCGGTCACGTGCGTTCTCATCTATTCAACGCGCGTCACGTTTGTACTTAGACTCTCCGAGTCCTGGGCTCTTCCCGCACTGTCAGACTCAGACGTCGTAGAGACACATATTGCATACGTATCTATCGATAAGCAATACCTTTACCTCCTCTCTCTGCAGCAACTAGTAATAGTCCTGCCTGCTGATCTCCACCACCTTCCTTCCGCTGACCTCGAAGGCGCGCAACTCGTCGACAATCTTGTTAACATTCTCCAGTGGTTCCGCGACAGCGCGTGCCTTCACAGAGCCCTATATAATGACGTATCAGCCTGAATCATGTAGCACAGTATACTTCAGAGTCGTCGGGTGAAGCGGCAACTCACATTAGCAAAGAGCTCGAGGGCGGCTTCGGTGGCGCTACGGGGGCCGTAAAGGTTTGCGCGGACTGAATCGGAGGCGTTTCAATTGTCTTCCTCTTGCAGAAGTATGATAGGCTCACTTTCAATACCGCTAAACAACGTGTCCGCAGGAGTGAACGAAAAGTTCTCCGCAGAAACCCCGACCTGAAATGATCAGTCGATACAAGACAAAGAGGGCAATTCGTACTTACAAGGACATATTTGGGGTCGACAGGGAAGTGATCTCCCTCGCCAGCCAAAGCACCAAGGCCGAAGTGGAAGGCTAGAGGAGTCAAATTTCGTATTCTATCAATGACACGAGAGGACGTACACTGAGCGGTTGCAGCGAAATCGACGACAACGTGCACGGTGAAGGGATCAGCAGCGCTGACCGCTGCGCTCAGTTCGACGGGTGAGAACGCTCTGACAGCACCCAGCTCGAGACCTAACCTCCGTGCTTCCGGCTTGAGGTCGCACACGAAGACTGCATGACAATCATTAGCCAAGCTTGGCTGCGCATAGAGCATGACGGCGTACCCGTAGCGCCCTGTAGGATGGCGTACTGAACAGCCAGGTGACCAAGTCCGCCGATACCGATAATGAGTACCCTGTCGCCGGACTTGACCTGTGGAATGCAATCGTTCAGTTGCTGCAGTCAGGGCCCAGTTCAGGCCACTCTACCTTGCCAGTGTTGACGACCGCATTGTATGCAGTCGTTCCAGCGTCCGCTGCGATAGAAGCGAGCTTATCCGGGACGTTCTCGGGCTGATGAAAGCGCGTGAGGATATCATAGGGAGAGAATACAATCACAGACACTGACCACCGGTACGAGAAGGTCGTCGCGGACGGTTATGTAATCCGCATAGCCTCCCGGTCCTCCCAAGCCAACGCCCTGCAGCGCGGCAGACTGATGAGGCCTCAAGGCATGCGTGCAGCCATTGAGCAGGCGGACAGCATAACGCTGGCCCAGCTTGATGTTCGAGTCGACGTCCTTGCCGAACCTTTCGAAGCGTCACAATCAATGCAGAGTCCAGACCAAAGTAACTGTGACTTACTCGATGGCAACGCAGCAAACTTCGTGCCCCAGGACGTACGAGCGGTCTTCGAGGGTCCACCCGTTGAGGATAGCCACGTCGCTGTGGCATACTGGAGTGCGAACAATTAGTACTATGCGCACGAAGGTGAGCAATGCGAACGTACCACCACAGGTAAGGACCTTGCAGAGGACTTCACCCTTTCCGGGTTTCTGAACCGGGTAGTCATCGACGCGGATCAAGTCGTCGAAGCCCGGCTTGTAAAGGTAGGCGACCATGTTCTCGGGGGCGGGCATTGTCGTAGAGAAGTTTTAGAAGCTGGGCAGAATGTGAGCGCTGTTGAGAAAGGACGATGCAGAGAGCGTCGGATGTTGCGAACTGTACAGCTCACAGGCGGCCTTTATACTTGTTCTAGCTGGAAGAATAATGCAGCTACCCTCCGGGCCCTTCGGAAGTTAGTGGCGTCGCATAGCCGACTTGAGGTCCCGAGTCTTGTCTCCGTTACATGAGGAGAGCGCTCCTCTTGAGTTGCGTTACACGCTTGCACGACGTCGGTGAGCATGAAACGACCGTCCATATCGTGTGCCGGGAAATAGCGCCAGCAAGCTCTGTACACCGCCAGGTCCATTCTCTGAAAAGCGACCCGTCTCGGATGTCAGAACGGGAACTGAGGGAGTTAGGGCCGGTCGGTGTTGCTCGAAGCAACCTCGTGAGTCTCGAAGAGCCGCTTTTGTGGAGGGTTGGTCTGTAAACAGTCCGTTAGTGAAGAGTGCCGAGTTAGGTGTGCGTTAGTCAGATGATGAACGGGGTATTCCGAGAAAGTCAAGCCGGCTCACGTGTATAAGTTCAGGTTCAGGAGTTGCCTCTCCGCCGGTACTCAGATTGCGGACGCTGAGTCAGCCGTAACCAAACACCGCCCAAGGCAGAGTGAGGTGGACGTTCTGAAAGGTATATTAAAACATACATACAAGGTCAGTCTACCAACCCTTCGTCGCCTCCATCCTCGCGGAGTCCGCCTCAGCCTCCTGCGACCGTCGCCAGTCTCGGCATGGGGACACTTTGCACCATCACGGCGGGATCCATCATACCAGCACCCCGGGCACATGCTGTCACCACGATCCTCTTCGTATGCATCGCGTTCGGCGGGCCGTACATCGTCTGGTGCACAGGCGGCAGCTGGCCCAGGTTGATCTCCACCACGACACATGATATGGTGTCTAGCAGGCTCCCGCCGTCCAAAGTCAATACTTGCGTGATGCCGTCCTGAATTTCTTCGTCGTTTTCCTGCAGGTACTGCCTACCGCAAATCGTGAGGAAATGTGCATTGAGGGGACAGAGATTGCCTGACGATTTTGTAAGAGTCGGCATACAATGATGATCTGAAAACCACGCTCACCCCGTATGTGGTACAGCGACATGTCTGCGTAGTGCGTATCTCGATGCCACGGCCAGTCGCGCGTCTGACACTCGCTAGAGCAATAGCACACGGAGAGACACGGGCAGCGACGTATAGACGCGCATCCTTCCTCTTTGTTTTTTGGGCACTTGATCAACATAAATTTCGAATCATCACTATGAGGAAGTGGTGGTACGCACTTTGTCGTACGCGCACACCTTGCGGTAAGTCGCTCGCGCTAGTTGAAGGCGTTCTTGTAGCGCATACTTCATCCCGTCAGGGAGAACACCATGCCAATCAACCACCGGCATAGCCCGTGCCACTCCAACGTCAGACGTCGACGCTGCTACGAACCGTAGGCAGGCGGAGGTCCCTCTCAGGGATTCCTCGCGATCTAGGGCGATTATCAACGGCAGTACGCCGGCACGCAGAGCCCATAGAAGCGAGCGCGCGTCCTCCGCTGTCTGCCATATGGCATGTAGCGCTACGCACACATCGACAGCAGTAACGTGCGCGGATGCTAGGGGCTGCAGTTTTCGCAAGATGCTGACTAGGTCGAGGACGACGTCCCGCGGCATGCATGGTATGGGGAGCAGGGGGTCGGTGAAGATCGTGAGCACTCGGATTTGCTTTGCCATGAATGAGAGCAGCTGTCCTTGGTTTTCTGCATCTGGCAATGCATCTAGAAGACGCCTGGCGTGTGCGACGACGAGACGATAGAAGGCGCGGGGCCGGTCCTTGACTATCCAGCGCGCACCTTCTATTGCGACGCCATCGACGTATTCGAGGGCAAGCGAAGCCTGATACTCGCCGCCAATCCATACAGCAAAGTAGAGTATGACATTCCCTAGCCAGTTAACGAAGTCAAAGAGGTGACTGCTTCTGTCTGAGCCGGCGAGGTAGACATCCAAGTGCAGCCAGAGGTCAAAAAGCATGCCATACATTTGTGGCGTCTGCTCCAAGAGGTCGGAGATGGCAGCCTTCATGGGGAAGAGGGAGAAGAAGAAGCGGGTGAGCGTGACGGGCAGGATCTGCACCTGTCTCCTTGTGCCGACATGGTGCATAGGATGGACATACTCGATCCACGGCACGAGTGAGAACCATATCTCGCGCAGGCAAGCATGGATGGGCTCCAAGAGAGGAGTCAGCCAATGCTGCGGCAGGACGACGACGTCGGTGAGTGTGCGCAGGTTGCGGATGGCATGGAATGCGGGAGGAGACTGCACATTTCTGTATTTGCCGTCTGGGAGCTTTGGCGAGGCACGCAGGTCGAGGAAGGGTCGCCCGGAGCGCAACAGATGCCTGATGCTCTTGATAATGGGTGGTGCCTCTGCCGACGCTGGATCCGTCAACTTGCAAAGCTGCTTCGTCAGATCACTGAGCTCCAGGTCGGTGCCCACAGCTGCCATCGTAGATACCTATCGACTGCGTGCACAATAGAGCAGCACAAGTCTGCATTCAGGCCGTAGGGTGAAGTTAGAGCAAAAGCTGTAGAGCCCCGCAATCAAAATCAACGTCCCACGTGCGTCGCACGCGACATGATGGGTTCTTGAGGAAGTATCGTCGATCATACAAAGTGCCTCCTGCTTGAAGCCTTCCTCATCGAGCCGAACTTCGATAACTGGGAGCGCTAGCAAGCGTTCAACCAGACACTTTACGAAGAGCAACTAGGCAGAACTCAGAAAGAAACCTGGACTCCGTCACGATCGCATCGCCGCTCGGCCCCTTCTTGAAGATTTGCGGAGGTCTACTCCCGGCGAGCTATGGACGGCACAGACAATCCTGAAGCGCGTGAGACGATGCAGCCGTTACCTTGCATTAGGTGAGCTGAGAGCGGCACAGACAGACGGAGCCCTCGCCAAAGTAAGAGATGGATTATTTGTCGCGTATGAATCGTTTGCAGAGTCGGACTGAGCATGCCTTAGACGTCCTCACATCGCAAACACGGGTCAACCTTCAAGCTTCAGATGTGAAATACGACTCTCATTTCTGGTCGAGGACTCACGCTCACCAGTTGGGGTGTTAACGGGCATGACAGACTAGAAGAAGGGCTTATCGTCGAGCTCGACGCAATGATCTTCATCCAAGCGGTCCGCCGCCTTCAATGCAGCAGATGTAGCCGACCCCCACCGCGTATTTCGTTCGGGAGGCGTATAGATGCTTCTGTGATTTGCTCCTCTCAAGCATGTCGGCTACTCTTTGCTCTGGGTGCGTGAAGTTATGCTATATGCTCAGAATCGAGACCGATGACGGTCTGTGCCATCGTCGCATGTGCATGTCTTCCTCGGCGCGCAGCCTTAGAAATAACGCGTGCGAACCAATATTCTTGCTGATGCGTTCGAAGTAGGACGTTCAGGACAGGCG
The DNA here is from genome assembly GCA_007026445.1 of Schizophyllum amplum. NCBI lineage: Eukaryota > Fungi > Basidiomycota > Agaricomycetes > Agaricales > Schizophyllaceae > Schizophyllum > Schizophyllum amplum. The sequence continues at coordinate 1,728,630 of VDMD01000003.1, read as the reverse complement.
GCGCCTCGAGGCTGTCAGGGCCAAGTCACGTGACTGTTTGCTTACTTCAAGTCGCGTGTGTCACGTCACGGTTGGCCTCGTCTTCCGTTTGTTTCTCATCCACCAGCGTCCTCGCCAGCAACTTACACTCCATCGCGCTCCATTATATTGCTACAACCACCTACATTGTCATGACAGTCAACCTCAAGCCGTCGTCCAAACCCGAGAATCTGCCGTCCGTGCCAACAAAGGCAATGGACGGTGCATGGCTCGAATTCGTGCTCAACGACGCCAGTATCACGCCAGCTGCTCTCAGCAACATCTACGACGAGTTTAAATGCAGCAACAGTTGGGACAAGGAAAAGGACACGTTCAACAACTTCCCTAGCACCCGCCTTAGCAAGGATAAACGATCGGCGGCGGTCGTCGAGTTCCTCAACGGCATCGGCGACAATCTCTCTGCAATCTGCGAGAAGCACGGCTACGGAACCTTAAACAAAAAGCGCCAGTGGACGGCGCCACAGAACGGCAAGGGACCGCTGGTGCTGACCACCATGGACGGCACGATCTTGTCCGAACTGCACATTCACCCCAAGGCCGAATCTCCGACCAAGGAAATGCTCTACGATGGTGTTGTGGCAGCGACGGCTCTGATGCGCACGAATCCTGACCGCTTCCGCGGCATCGTTCTTCTACTCTGCGACGGTATACTGCACGTGGTCGCGGTCGATCCCTATGGTGCCATCTGGATCGACGGCTACAGTTTCAAACAGGCGTGGTCACAGACTCAGAAACTCGGCCCACGCAATCAAAGGCTCTTGGCCTTCCTCAGCGCACTCATGGCGTTGCATGTCGGCCCCACATCGTCACTGGGTGTCGACCCAACAATTCAAAGAGGGACAGACGGCGACATCGACCGTATCAAGGTTGGCGACTGGAACTACGGCGTTCTGGAGGTACTCGGGACCCCGGATGACTGGGTGGCGCAACAGGCGATCGTGCGACGCGTGGTGACCTTGGCGCCCCGTGGGCCCAAGATTCAACTGTACGTCAAGGACTCATGGGTCACAAAGGCGGACATGGACATGGACATGAAAATCATGAAGCGCCTCGAAGGGACAGAGGGCGTGGCAACTCTCTACGATGCCCGTATCGTACCCAAGACGGCCCTCATGTGTCTGCCGGGGCGGCCCATGGGTGAAGAGGCGCTGGTACACCATCGTCAGCTGATGTCGCATGCGGGCAAACCTATAGAGCGATTTGGCAGCAAGTATGAGTTGCTCTCCGTATTCATTGACGTCGTAGACGGTATGTCTTCCTCTCTCTTGTCGCGTGCATGAGAACTGATCTTTTGCGACGCAGCAATCAGTGACATTCATAATAGCGGTAGAACCGTTCTACACCCGGACCTCACTCATCGCAACCTCGCGATTGACGTGGAAAACGTTATGCAGGTCAGAATTCGCAACTTATCTGATCGCAGGTTATCGCTCACTCGGCTTGAACAGGTTCAAGGCAAGCCAGTCGCGCGTGGCTTGCTGGTCCCAAACGTCCGCGCACAAGGAGTCGCTCAAGTACAACCTCAAGGCTATACCATCATATCCCCAAACGGGGTTGTAAGTCTTCGTCCATCACTTCATCTGACCACGTACTGACTTCGCGCTAGGATGCATGGACCCACGCGTCTCTGAATGTCCTGAACGCTGCCTCGCGTAACACGCCCTACCAACGCACACTTGCCGACGACTTGCAATCCATTTTCATTGGCCTTCTTACGGTGTGCTTGTCTGTCAGCGGCGCCGGGCACCCCCACCGGTACACCTGCAAACCCTGGGAGGATACTCCACTCAGCGACTGGAACAAATCCGCGGACGCAGCTCTCGCCAATCGCACGCGCGTACTTATGGATCCCAATATCTTCAAATCTGAGGTCTTGGACGCCATGAGCCCCTACTTCGATGACCTGCACGGATGCCTTGAGCAGCTGCGCGCCGCAATTATGAAAGAAGACGCGCCGATCGACAAGTGGGACATTGTTGTCGATATTGTGGCGAAGACCCTTGCGACGATGTCCTTGGACGAACCCGAATGGCGACCCGATATGGAGACCAAGGTTCTTGCGGAGGCTCCAAAGTCATTCGTCGTCGAGGGCAAGGGGAACAGGAAGTGCGCCGCGCCGAAGAAGAGGAAGGTTAACGAGGAGCTCACCGAGCGTGCGAACGAGGACAAGCAGCCCGCGAAGAAGTGCAAGATGACGCCGAAGGAGCCCAAAGCCAAGCGGGCTGGAGATGACAAGAAACCCCCCACAAGGAGGGTCTTGCCTGGCCGAGCGTGCGCGCCGCGGCGGGGCTAGTGCAAGGCTGGAGATGTTTCTTTCAGGTAGCGTAAGTAATACACACATTTGTAACATAGAAATCGACCGCGTCGCAATTCTAGCTTTCAACGAGTTAGTCTCTGTGGTGCGCATTCTCCTGGTAGATTGTTCTAGAAGTCCATCTTATATGTGCATGGACTACTTAAGTATTGCTCGGAGTCGAAGGCTTTGTACCCTATGGCGAGGCTCCGTCCAGACAGTCGCTCACCAGTGCCGCGAGCACTCGTCGTGTGTAAGCCTGTGCAATCAAAGACCCTCTGAACGTTGCGGTAGACCGATTCAGATGTGCAAATAAAACGATATCATAGCTCACAACACATACGACATATAAATACTCGTGCAATGTTCACGCATGCTCGAGACGCGCAGGCATCGTCCGCCGCCGTACATGCCTCACCCCAGCCGCGAGCTTCCTCGCGCCAAACGCGAAGAATTGCAGCGTCATAATCATCCCGACGAGGAAGCAGAACACCGCCGAGCCCATTGGCCACTCGCTGAACGCCACAGACGCCATGTAGACCATGACGCAGAGCGAGGAGACCATCATGCACAGTAGCGGAACGTGCGCGGAGAGGGAAAAGCAGACGTAGGAGTCGCTGCCAAAGTCTTTTGCGCGTTCCTAAGTAAAGCGTGAATCGGTGAGGATTATGAAAGGGAGAAAGAGATAATTTTACGCACAGCGAAGATGGCCGGAGTACACCAGTTGAACCGAGCCAGTAGAAGAGCGCTAGATGCCATGCCACATCCGCTTGAGATGAAGCTGAAAGCGATGGTCGTACGGCTGAAGTTTGTTGCAGTGACAGCGAAGATTGTGTCAGGCCCAATCGCAAATATTGCCGCATCGACACCTGCTATAGCAGCCAACTGGGATTATATGTCAGTCGTCGCAGATGAACTCGAGTCAGCAAAGAAACACACAATCGTGATCATCATAAACCACTCATGCCTCAGACGCTGGTGCACTGAGTCGAAGTCGCATAAGTGCGGAATGCGAAGGTCGCGATACACCGTGCATGCAGCCAGAGCATGTTCGAATATTGAGGGCTCTTCGGCCGGTACATCAATTTTCTCGGTGTATTGCGGAAGGATAGCCACAGCGGACGCGGCCATCCATTCGACAGCAGAATATAAGAAGCCTGATGGGATGTGGACCACTGCATCGTCTTCGTCGTCTTCATTTTCATAGTTGTCGTTCACGAGGGTAGTCTCGTCCGATGCGATGGTTGGCTCAGCAGCGAAACTTTCCAGCTCATCGTCTGACGTCCCAGACGATGCCGCATCGTCTGAGTCGACGCAGTATCCCCTCGTCTTGCGGCGACGGCGGAGAGTCGATGGACCGGGACTCGCTTCGAAGTCGAAGCCCTTTCCTTCCGGCTCGCTTGCAACTGGAGAAGCAAGTGGTGATGCTGCATCGGCTGAAGGGACGAGGTCAGATGCTGGATGGTCGCGCAAGGATGTGATACACACAAGGATAACCAGAGAGTAGACCATCAGACATTAACGTTTCGTCTCCAGAAAGCGCCGTATCGACGGGGGAAAGGGACGCGGAGGATGGGGGGTGCAATCTTAGCAACAGGTATGGGCCACTGCTCGGCTTGGTTTTTGAGGGAGTCTTCTTGCGCAGGGCTTGACACTGAAGGCGAACCTCAACACCTAAGCGAGTTCGTAAGCCAAGGGGAGTCTGTAGAGGTTACTAACAACGCACGCTTATCCCTCTCCTGCTGCGTGAACAAGTCCTCAATCGAATGGCGCGCGGTACCAACGAGGCTCCTCTTCTTGCTCTTCTTCTTGCTCTCAGATCGATGCCAGACCTGGATCTCCACCTTCGACTTCATGGTCGCCCCCGAGCTGAATCAATGTTGAGCGACGTTTGGGCTCGAGGGGCAATGCGCTCACATATGTAGCAGCTCCTTGAGGTTCGGGTTCTGCCCATCGCATCCCAGAACCGTCTCTCGATGCCCGCCGCTCAGCTGGTCCACGTCGAGGGTTATGATAGGTTTCCACTTCTTCTCTGGTCGTAGAGTCTTGAGCCCCTCGGCCCTGACCACTGTAAATCCCCAGATGCTACATGCTGGTCAGCCTGGCCACAGTCGTTCATGCAAAAGTCAAACGTACTCTTCGTCGAACATGATCTGTAAATGTCTGTCCCTTAAGCACGTCGCTTTATAGCTGTTGAATCCGATGCATAGCCAGCTTTAAGAAGCCCTCGACGACTGCAGGAGTCGAAACGAGAAGCCTGCGAGAAGCAATCATGACCGTTGTTGGTGACGGGTATGGTCGGCAGGCTATGAAACACGAGGCTGCCCCCATCACACTGGACCTACAAGGAACGCTGTTCCTGCCAGACTCAGACAGATACCGCGATGAATTGATCATGAGTTGATAGACTCAACGCAAAGCTCTGATTTTGCTAAAATACATTGTTGTGTTATGTTTCAGACGTTGCCAGAAAAGATATCGTCCTTCGATCCCAAATAGAATACTGGGATCTCGTCTAGCGCAGCGCTCACGTTCACCTTCTCGCCTCCAGTTCCATATACCTCATCACTCCACCTGTTAACGTCAACTAAAATCCCACTCATACAAAGCAGACGGAAGCTCACCAGTGCGTCCACTGCCATCCGTGATCTGCGTCAGCCTCCGGCAGCTTCGGAAGGTACACTTCCCAACTGGTCGCGTTGGCCTGCCACACCGGTGCGATGAGCAGTCGCGGTCCCAGCATGTACTCGTGGACTATCGCCGGGTCGTTGAAGCGTGTCCCCTCTACGACAGCCGGGTCGGACAGAGAAAAGTCATAGAAAAGGGCGCGCATGATGGTCTTCCCGCTGGCCTGTAAGTCGACGAAGAGCTTCTTGACGTATGGCACAAGTTGGTAGCGCAGCGATATATACTGCACAATGTTAGCATCTCGTCTTCCTTGAACGACAACAGACTTACATCCTTCAGAATTTCGAAATTGTCGTCTCCGAAAGACCAGGGCTGATAGAGTTAGTATATATGAGCAGTCGATGATATATCAAACGCACCTCGTTCGGGCATGGATTTGCATACGCCTGGTCATCACCTCTGGTCAAATTGCAGTCGCGGTCACTAGATGTCCGTTCAGAAGAATCCTCTCGATCCGCGTCATCCCACTCACCCATGCGCCCGCATCTATTCACCCAATCAGTGAATCAGCCCATGCATCCACTCCCAATCGCACCACTCACATAAGGCAAAAACACCCCCATCCCAAACCATCTCACAAACAACTCCCTATGCTCCTCCAGATCCACGTCCAGCCCCGAGAATCCGCCGATATCGAGCGTCCAGGACGAGATGCCCGACGCCGCGACGGACGCGCCCGCCGTGACCTGCTGCGCGAGCGTCGCCCACTCCGAGCGCGTGTCGCCCGACCAGAGGTACGTGCAGAAGCGCTGACCGCCGACCCAGGTGCTGCGGGTTAGGGACATGTAGGGGCATGCTGGATCGTCTTTGGCGATGCCGGTGAGGTTACGGTGACCTTCGTCGACGGCCTGAGGACAGACGGTCGAGTCAGACGGTTAAGGAGGATGAACCACTGCGCACCTGTTCATGGAACCACGGATACATCTTCCCAGTGCCCTCCTGTGAGCCGATATAGTATTGGGTGAAGGACCGGCTATATGGTATGCCCTGAATAAGATCCTGGCCGTCTGACGCCACGTTCATAGCTGAGCTTCACAGACGGTGCAATGTACGCACTGTTCACGAAGGACTCTCCCAGCGTTCCGCCTTAATATCAAGTCAGAATATTGAGCATGTACGGCTCAAAGCGTGAGCCCACCATCGGCCTGATCGATCCAGAAGTTGTGGATGCCGATCGAGAAGTAACTATCGTTCAAGCGTCTCCCTATATATCATTGTGTTGGTATCTCAGGCCACGCGTCTGTAGCCTGACAACTCACAGAGGAACTCGCGCGCCGCGGGGTTGGTAGAGTCCACTGAACGCAATTTCGTCAGTATCAACTTCTGCGCCGCTGTAACAAACGCACCTAATCGCGTGTACACCCCCGCAAATGAGTCTGTTATGCCTGTACCCCCGCGCGTAGTGGCCAACAACCCTTGTTCCTGCAACGTGAGATAGTTCTCCGACAGATCCTCGACGCTAGGCCATAAGGACACCATCATCTCGGCGCCGGTAAGCTCCTTGACCTGCGCGACCATACCAGCAGGATCAGGCCAGTAATCCGGATTGAACGACCTGCCGAATATCAGCCTCATGATATCTCGCATTTGAGGGCTCGGCTTACCAGTCTCCCTGGTACTTCCATGCAAAGAAGTCTGCGATTGTCAAATGAGCATCATCCGGCGTGGCTCAACTTTGTTCTCTTACCGACAACGAACATAGAGACGTTGATCTGCTCATCGTGGAAGCGCTGCGCTACGTCGAGCACCTGGGACTGCTCAAAGTACCGTAGCTTCGACTGCTGATATCCGAGCAGGAAGTCGGGGGGCGTCGGTTGACGGCCAGTCACTCCGGTGAATTGCTTCTGCAGCGCATCATAGTCGCCTGGCTCTGCTGTTGTTCTGCATACAGCCATAGATTCAGTGCGAGTGGTGCGAGGGAGAAACATATACCTTACATATAATAGTCAACTATAGCTGTCTCCTGTGCATGAAAGCGAGTCCTAAGGGTGCTGAAATCTGGTAAAGGGCCATTGAAGCGAAGCGGGAGCACGTATAACAAAGAAGCCCACCTAATCGGCCCTGGCTGGGCATGTTAAAAAATTGCAGATAGCCCTGCAATCCCGGTCAATGGCCAACCCACTGTAGACGCCGTGAGACAAACCCTGCTCGACATGTATACCGGAAGTGGCACGTGACTGTTGAAGTTGAATAGATCGACTACCTGACCCTTCTTGTTGATCGAGTGGTCTTTGCAGCACGCCTGCTGCCCTGTGCCGTAGAACTGCTCGTCCGCCTCCGCGGTGAACGCCAGATCGACCGCAAAGCTTTCCGAGATGAAATTACGCGTGTAGTACCGCGGTGGCATTGACTTCTCGTCGGTGAACTCGGAGGTGAGTAGCGTTGTGCTGCCGTTGGACTCCAGGCGAGAGAAGATTATGACGCCCGTGGCCACACTCGCGAGGATGTTCCCGTTTCGGATAGTGCTGTTTCCCTGGTATGGAAGGAGTATGTCGTAGGAGAGGCCGGCGCCCCCACCAGCGCCTTCAAGAGGAGGGTCGAGCAGGCCACTCCACTCATTACCGGAAGGGTCACGCATGAGACTGGTGCGAACGCGGAAACCGTGCTCGCCATATGGCTAAAGATATACAATCGTGTTGGTCAGCTACAGCATCGCAAAGGGATCAAGAGACGCACTTGAATGAATATACGCTCAAAGCCGTTCAGTATCTTGATGCCCGTCGAGTTTGTTGCAGACTCTTGAGCAAGAGCGACGCTCGCATACGCGGCAGCCGCGCACGCTGTGGTGCACAGTCTGAGGGGGTTAGGCAGCATCTCGCTGACAGACGGGATACCGTCGAAGACTGACTGCATTGCGAGGCTGGCCCTCTTAAGAGCGACGGCGATGTAAGCCTGGGCGGACGGAGAGTGGAGCCGATGTGAGGCGGGGTAATGTCCACCTGCTGCTCGCTTCTTGGGATGTCTTCATCGCATGACTATGGACGGATGGGCAAAGGTCAAGAACGCGTCGGCGTTCATAACTTATGCTGTAGTATAGCCGCTGGCTCAGATCTAGACGCAGTATAAAGTACAGCTGTTTCGCGTTCACTGCTTCAATTCAGCAAACTCGTCACTTCAATTCATCGAGCAGACATCCCATACACAAGAACCTGGAGAACACGGCCCGCTAGCCGCGCAGTGGGAAGGAGCCCGCGCGGTGTCGGCAGTCGCGTAATCAGACGAGGGATCAGGGCAGACGCGCAGACGAGCGACATGAGAATGCATGCGATAAAGTGATCAGCTGGAAAAGAAGATCATGATGACCGCGTCACAGCGAATGTGGTGGTTCGGAGGAAGTTGAACTCGGCAATCAGCCGGGCCGCATGCTTATTGATCACCGCGGGAAACGGCAAATGCCGACGGTGTTTTCACGTGCGCACTGCGCAGGCACTCAACGTTCAACTGCAACTCCCACGGCGATCCAGGCGTTCTGACATTGACATACCCCCATGCCGCTATGAATGCCTCCCAAGACCAAGATATGGCAGGTCCTTCGAATGCTAACGACAACCCGGCGATGATGAGTGCACTCGAACAATATGGAGCGTACGATTTTGCGAAAGACGACGTGTATCTGGTACGTCAACACATCGAAACCTTCTGGGACTATATGCCGCATATGTATGGCCAGGATAACTGAGCATCTACACATAACAGCAAGGCCTTGCTAGCATAATTGCGGGAGGTGCTCTGCGCGAGGCACCAGACGACGTGCGTGAGGAAATCCTGCGGCGAACGCGCGTCTTCTACTTCAATAAGTGAGTCTTTGTTCGACCCTGCGAGAGCTTTCTCGTAAGTTATTGTCTTAGAGACTGAATGTAGCGGGTACGCATGAGATGATTGCATATATGCATCTTTCTTGCGTGTGCCACAAAGTCGCCTATCTGCCTTCCTTGGGTTTATCATCAATGTTTCTCAAGCTCATCATTTCTGCTACAGGGTCACTGAAAGAGATATTGATATCGACGACGTGCGAAGCTACGAACTCGCGCATGGGCTGAACGTCCCTGCTGGCGTTGGTCCTCGGGCGAGCCTGACTCGCGACAGCATGGTCGAGGATACAGCGAGTACGACTGCGCTCTCGAAGACTTCCATGGCGTCGATAGACAACGGATCTCCTGAGGCGACGACAAACGGACTAGGGCACACCGACGCTCCACGCACGCTGACATTCGCAGAGCTTCAAGCGCTCATCGAGGCGGGGCGCGTAGACGAAATTCCAAACAATCGTGACATTCCAGATAAACTGAATGTGCGGTTTTTTACCCGTATCGTCCTCGAACAAGATGTGCAAAACTCATCATGTCTTCTGTTAAGGACGCTGCGCCAAGCGAATCGGCGGCACCTCCACGCAAGAAGCCATGGGAGACCTTCGAGGCGGCATGAGGCCATTATAGTCAACGCGCCCACCATCACTCCTCTCAAGAGCGTTGAATCATGTAGCATAAATGCGTATTGTACTTTGCCTGACCTATTAATCGGAATTTACGCTCCATGTCCCGTCCAGTGTCTCCACAATCTTGAACTTCTGGGTAATATCCGAGACTTGCGCGTCTTTAACATCTGCAACATAGATGAAGGAGCCCAACGAATCGTCCAATTCCAGGCTCAAGACGTAGTCCTTCCGCCTCACATGCGGAGGTAAGATGTCGTGCCTATGCATGGTATCAGCGATCGCGACCGATAGCGCGAAAAGAGCAGCGTAAGCTAGGTGGTAGGATGCACTCACACTTCATCAATATGACCGTATAGATCAGGCGCTTGCCAGAACCGTTGGTCACAGTGCGCACACTTCACATCGCCACCAAGGCCCTGGTGCAGCCTCTCCGAGAGCACGGCGCGCAACGCCTCCGCTTTATCGGGCTGCAAGAGCTCGAAGCGCAGGCGATGCATTGATTGACGGCGCTAAGAACACAACAGGGAAATTAGCCTGTGATCCTGCAACCCAAAATAGAATGAAGGACGCACCGCACATCGCCAATTCATGGCCCGTACCATGATGCATTGCGCTTCGTCTGTAGCGCAGACGTACCACGGATCGAGCGCGTCCATATCGACATGCGTAGCTGTTTCAGGATCCAGCCCCGCCAGCTTGACAAGCTGCCTGGCTATCTGCGAGGTGGAGACGATAAGTCGCTCTGCCGACCATGGCCGGTGCCCGCAGAACGTGCTGGGATCGCTAGAGTCTCCCTTCCCCGGCTTGACGCGCGTCACGTCGGGTGACACTAGGACGAACGGATAGGGCAGCTCCGCGCCGCGCCCTTTTTCAAGACCGAAGACCGTGGTGGCGAGGTCAAGGTCTGCCCTGGTTGTCCGCTCGCATTCGCGAGTTGAGTCAAGCAGCTGGATGAGGGCGTTATCACATCGCTCTCGCCATTCATCAAAGTACGACTGCGGAAGGTCGTGTAGGACGGCAGACAGGGCGGCCTCTGGCAGCTCTTGGTCGTACGGCGTATCCTCGATCATGCGGACAATCTGCGGGGTTGTCGCAACGTCTCCTATGCCGGGGAAGAGGCACCGATGGGGTTTGGTGAGGCGAAATTTATGGTACGCCTCGGTGAGAAGGCGATAACGTGCGCTGAGAGCGGCACGTTTCTCCTCTGCTAGACGTGCCTCCTTCACTTTCTCCATGTACCCTAGTAGTGGTTCCTTGATATTAAGCCAGACTGTATGCATGAAGTCAGTGTCCCGTCGCGTGCGCAGTCAGTCTATGTCTTACGCACCTTTATCAGTCAATAGCTGAGCCTTGTTCACATGTTTCTGCTTTGCGAAAACCTGAGCGTCGAGCTTCTCAATTTCCTCGCCCCATCCCAGGTGTGTCAGCCGTCGAACAATCCTGTAAAGGATTAGTGATCCCCAGATATAGAGACATGCCGGATGCTCACTCTGCCTTCCTTAGTTCCCGTACTTGCTGCAGCTCTTCATTTCTGCCCAATTGACGTCGCAGGTCCCACTGCTCACAAATTTCGGAGTGCTGAAAGGGCAAACGAATCAGAATAAACCAAAGGCTGAGCGAAGTTAGAGATGCGCACTGCTCTGATCTTGCTAAAATGCTCTTCCATCTTCGACATCCACGCGTTTATGGCCTTCCGATTGCCGCGTTTCGAGACACGCTCATATTCTCCCTGAATAGTTCGCACGGAATCGACTGAGAACAAACGCTCTTCGTCCTTTCGATCCACTGCATTTGGTCAGTTGATTGAGAGACAATCTTTCCGCTATTCCAACAATGACTGGCCTTTGATGGTGACGCGAGACACGCAATGCTCTAACACGGTCAGACCATAGACATGGTACAATTGGCGATATGGCACGAATAGATTGCTGCGACACGTCAGTCTTCGTATATATCTTCTTTGCTGAAGACACCCACGTGTTCAACAAGCATTTCTTGCAGCATCGAATGCGGGCGGTCCAAATCACCGTGCCGGCGCCCAGCGCAGAGCAGTACTGGGCGAATGCGCGCGTCAATTCGATTATGAGAGAGAGGCTCTGAGAGTTGACGTACGTAACATGTCTTGTCATACAGGAAGCTTAGAAACTGTAACATGTTCATGTCGTCGGGTACAGGAGGAAGGTCTTGTGCGGCATAGCTCTCCATCCATATCCAGGCCAGCGAGGCGCTCAGAAGCATGCTCCGAAGCATCTTCGTCGTCCGTGCAGTGTGCAGGAGATCCGCAGGATGCATCTTAGTGAAGATCTATCACGAATGACTGTTGTCATAGATCGAGCGAGCAGGAGAGGGCCACGTACCTCGTACAGAATGTCCAACGGCATGGACGTGAAGGCAGCGAGCTTCCCACGTCGTCGAGGCCTCGAGAGGGCTTGTTCTTCGCCTTTATTCTCATCCTTCTTCGGTTTTGCGGCTGTCTTGCGACGCTTGCGCGTTGGTGCTCTGTAGCCGCGACCGCGGTCCGACTCTTCGTCGGACAGTTGACTCCCGGCGTCTGAATAGCGGTCATCCTTGTCCGGAACTAAAGGAGGCCCCTTCTTCACCAAAAATTCTGCAATCCGGGCGGACTTCCGCATGTTGGTAGTAGGACAAGAGTGGTGGCGAGGTTGTGGTCCGGGTCAAGTTGATGTTGTGACTACGGCTGTGACGGGCCCGTCTGCATGTGACTTAGTCACGTCATAAACACGGTCACCTGACCAATCCGCCGTTGTAGCAGTCGGAAGTTACCGAAGTCCATGTTCTCTCATGTCATTCCGCTGCGAGAAGCCCTGCTTTCTGCCGGTATACACCACCATGCGCTAGACTGGCTCCTTAGGCGCGCTTTTGTCTCTGTCAGTGAAGACACCTGCATCTTTGCGCCGTTACCCAACCCCCTGAGTCATGAAGGCTGGCGATGCGGATTAGGTGAGTTACGTTGGGTTATGGGTTCGTCTTCTTCTGGAGGAAGCGCTGCTCTGAAAAATGCGTCAGAAAATCAAATCATACTAAGCACATGAAAACAAGACGCACTGGGACGAGGAACGATATTTCGTCTCTGATCTCGTGTGTATACATGCTTACACTGAACACACCTCCCCCCTTCTCCTAGGCCGCGCGAGAGAAACTGGACCGCGAGACGGACCTGGCGGACCTGCATGACGACGATCCGCGGTATGTGTTTCTGACGAGAGGAGGGTGTTGTAGGGGAACGGATGTGGGTGTTATAGCGAAGGAAGGACGAGGGGAGCTGAGGAATGGAGTGGAAAGCAGGTCGAGCCGGTGTGTGAGGAAGCGATGGGAAGCTGGGGAAGACAGAGAGCGGGGGAAGATAAGGAGCTGGGGATGAGGAATGGAGGAAAGCGGTGCAGGACGAGGAAAGCAACGAGACGACCCCACGGCTAACCTGACTGACCTAATTACCTACGCATGTACCAATATCTCGAGTACGCGACGACTTCGTCGAAAGTTGGCAGAATACTTAGCCCCTCACTTGCATCGAGTACCTTCAATGCTCGAGGGGACACCCTAAGTTATACACAAACATCAACCATCCACCACGTGATCGAATCGGCACAGCGGACCCGAGCGGCGAGCGCGTGCACTTCGCATTTCCCGTTCTCTACCTCATCCGCCACTCATTTACTCCAATCACTACTCGCACCTCTATGGAGAATGGGAGCTTCCGCCTTCCTCGGGGAGTCTTCGTGACCCCGCACATCATCCGCTCGGGAGACTGCTGGCCTCTTCCTGCGGCAAAAGCGAAGTCGGCCCTTGGAGACGCGGCAAAGACTGCCTCGCGGGAAGCGGCAAAAATGGCCTCGCGAGGCGTGGCATCCTTTGCGTGCTGGGTAAGACTGGCATCAAATGTGTAGAGGACGATCGTTTGATTTCTGAATATCAACACAGACAACATGTAGCGAAGAGAGGCATGCGGCTGCCTGTGTCGCCCTGCGAGGCTGGTCTGCCATCCTAGGCACACTGCAACTTGAGGCCGACCATCCAGAGCTGGGGCCCGAGTCCAAACGTGTCATCCTGGGACCGTTGATAGGTCAGATACTGCAGACTGTTGAGCCCCGCTTGAGTATCAAGTGAGTTTCGTGCGACCGCCCGGGATCTCGCGTCATTATGCTAGCTTCCGCACCGCCGTCCGTTGCTCTATTATCTATCCTTGTCGTGCTGACCGACCCTGTCCAGCTTCGATGTGGCTTATTCCAGAGCATTACATCCGTGCTATGCAAACACGCCGGCATCGTGCGTCCTGCCCAGTTTCGGTAGGGCAACCTCCGTGGTGACTCTCCCAGTCAACCTTCTCGGTCGGTCGGCGGATCATATCTCTGAACGCTTGACGGGGCTCATCCAACAGGAACACGGCAACAGCATGGCAGAATCAACGTCTTTGATGGACGTCGAGTCTTCCTGTCCGCAGCAGAGCCACAATCTAGGACCTTTCGTCCCTGCTGCAGACTCCGACTTGTACGGGGGCAGCGCGTGGCTCGACCCGGACGACGAACTGCACCCCTACTCACAAGCCCATCTGCTCTTGCCGCAGCGTCCTCATGAGTCCACCCCGTTTCCGGTCGCTTGCGTCGCGCCTCATGGCGAGATCTACGAGCTTTTGAGTAGCGCCCTGTTCCAGAGGCGTATATTCGGACTCGAGACACCGCTGCTGGGGTTCGCCTTCGACCCCCTCGCCTGCTATCTTCAAGTCGTAGTCGCCTGGCTATCACCTCACACCACTGACGGCCACAAGTGCGTAAGTATGTTGGATTCTTGCTTCGCGGACATACTAGAGCATTTGTCAGGTTCAGGTTAACATGGCGCATGCTGCGCGGCCTCAAGCCGGCAGATCGTCATCCGGGTCTTCGCCTTCCTCGGCAGAGCTGCCGCTTGACCAGGGTATATTCGACATCTCTTCGGCATATGGTGCCTTGGCCCTCGCATCCTTCCTGCTGCACGTTCAGCAGGACTTGGTTCTCTCCGCTCGCACGGCGCAGAGAAACACGCCATCCATATGTCGCACGCTGTTGATGTCCACTGTTCGGACGTGGCGTGTGAACCTCGTTGCTGATAACGAGCACTTCGACCATCCGGCATGCGAACCTCCTGACAAACGTGTTCTGGGCTGGATTTGCGGATGCAGGTAATTGCTTATCGATCAGTCGCTGCTTCTTATAAAGCTCATTACATCCAGGGAAGCAGGACTGCGCGGAAGCCCCACCGACGTCGTCTACATGCCTCCCAAGTGCGTCGTATACCTCCCTTTGATCCTCTGCTGAGACCCAGTTTCCAGGCGGGTATCGTCTCAGAGGTCGTACGTACATCCCTATGAACTATGATGCGAGGGCTGATCTGTACGCAGAGCGCAAACAGCGAGAACTAATGCTAGCGCGTGCGCATCTCTCCCGCTCTTATGCCCCTTGAGCAGTGATTGACCAGTCCGTGCGATCACTCGACAGCCTCTTGTACGTCTGATAATCTCTACGATCGAGCCTCGCAACTGACGATGATTCCAGCACGATACCCGAGGATTATGCTGCAGATTCCGAGCTGAAGAAGCTTCAAGGCCTGCTGGAAGATACAGAGTGAGTGGGTATCGGCGGCGTCTTCGATTACATGCTGATTGTCTACGTATCAGTCGGTTTCCTTTGCACCGGTAAGACATCTGCCAAATCCCAGTGTACGCGTGTATTCACACGAGATCAGAGCTCGCATAAAAACGAAATATCGTTCCTCGTCCCAGTGTGTCTTGTTTTCATGTGCTATGATTTGATTCTCTGACGCATCTTGCAGAGCAGCGCTTCCTCCAAAAGAGGACGATGAAGATGTACCGACCCAGATTCTCGCTGATCGTCTCTGCTCCACCGCGTCTTGGCCGCCGATCGCGCCCTGGATCACGAAGTGGCCAAAACAACCGATGTCAGACCTTAAAGTAATACAGAACATGTTGTTCTCGCATACGCTATTGACCATCCCGGTTCGCCCGTTCTCATTTGCACAGGAATGTTAAATAATACTGATCCAGGACTTCACTCAAACAACGGTGCAACACAGTCCCGTCATTGATGCCTTTGACAGCGACGGTTCCTTACGCAGGGGTGAACATCGAGACCATTCTATTCTTTCCTACGGGGTAAGGCTTCGGCCGACTATCGTTTTGCATGCAATGCGCTGACATCTGATAGTTGACCGAGGAGGACCTGAAGGCTTTGACGGTGTTCGTCGATGAGAACGTCACCGAAAATAACCTGCGGAAGCTCAATTGTCGTCTTATACTGTCTCTCTCGCCACTCGACGAGGAAGGGCAGGACATCCTCCTGTCGGCAGTACACACTGTGCGGGACGCTTCTGCGCAGGTCCGACGTTCCCGCGAGGGTCAAAATGAAGCGGAGTCGAGGTTTGCGATCGACAGGATTGTCCGCGAGACCTGGTACAGACGCACTACACGGGACCGCATTCCGATAGATGTTCTGTATGTTGTGCCCTCTGCGACATATATCTGCGTTGAACTGAAGAACCTTATCCAGGTTCGAGCGATTCGCACCACTAGCGCGCAGTGACCTCTACGATCGCTACAACTTGCTCAGTTTCCCTGACAAGGAGACATACGACGCCATGTATGAGGCGATATATGGCGAACACGCCGCTAGGTTGACTTCGTCGCTATTGTCTGACGCCCAAGAAAGAGGAAATATGATTCGAGCCAACAACAGACAACAGCAGCAGGCTCCCCAGGAGCACAGCCATGCCGAGAAGGAAGTCAAGCCCGCCAGCAAAGTCGACTCTCAACCTACACAGCCTGAATTGGGCCCCCACTTCAATCACGTACAGGAGGCACTATACGTCGGCGCTAAACGTGCCCTCGCCGTTGCTGGTCACGAGGCCAAAAGAGTAGCAGCAAAAAGCGACAGGTACAAGGCAGAGACCGCTGATCCCCATAACTTACAAGCACGCGTCCTTCGTGCCTTCACGTCGGGCGGCAGCAAGTTTGATGCCGGTCTCTTCTGCGTATTCCCAGACATGCTCCCAGCTGGTGTGCCATCTGCAAAGTTTGACTCTTTTCGCTTCTTCACCGTCTCGACCGATGCGATCGAAGAGGACGACATGCGACCAGCTCATTCCAAGGTCAAAGGCTCTGCAGCAACCGTTGCAGTGCCGTTGTCTCCGGCAGAGAGCATGCCCCCATCGCAGGAGCTGCTGGGCCAGACGCGCGTCGTATTGAACAAGGACATGTGAGTTATGACGTTCTTAGCGCTGAATATGGAAGATGACATATACAGTACACCTAGGGAACACGTAGCTTCGTCCCAGGGCGAACGGAAACGCTCCGTGGCCCTACTACCTGAGACTCGTGCCCCGGCTACTGGGACGAGTCCGCAGGAATATCAATCTTCGAACACAGAGCCTCAATCTACGAAATCTACGTCGGAGTCGAAGGATACTACTCCGGATACGGGATCTGGTGAGTTCTGGCACGCGATTAGTTTCAAGTTGGGTGCACTTGACTCAGTGTGTTCTCAGCACTTGGCGTGCCGGGAGGCTTCTTTGAGTACAAGCCTCCCAACGGTGAAGAGGAGCAGTGTTATAATCAAGCTCGCTTCGACTTGCTGTATGCGATCAAGTTCTACGCCGCGTGGGGTGTGTTTGACTTCCCTGTATTCGCATTCGTGGTTGTCGGTGGCAAGGTTTCCTTGCTCGCTGCACGTGGCGAGTTGGTGGTAAGTGATCTCTCTACCGAGCATCGAGCACGCCCCACTCACACCATAACTGCCATTTGCATAGAAGAAACCCTTGTATGAGGTTAAAGACATAGACCCGGAGCCGGAGGACCAACCTGCCCAGACATACGAAGTGATCTACGTACACATGCTCGACACGAACTGTCCTACCTGGGACATCGCCGACTGCTCACAGGCCCTGCGCTTCGCCGTTGTTCTCATCCTCCTTCGCACTAGCTGGCTGACCGAGCTTCGCCGGCGCTTCGACGAAGCAAAGGATGGTTTTCACACGGCGTGGAAAAAGGATCCTTTCGCTCGCCGATTCCGGTGGAAGATGGCCCACCAGCGCGAGGAGCCGGAATACAAGGAGATGGCGGCTCGGCTCCAGAGGGAAGAAGAAGAGGTCGCGAAACTGAAGGCAGACATCCAGAAGCGCGTCAATGTCCTGCAAGATCAGGAGAAGGGAACAGGGAAGGAGACTGCGACATCGGCGCAACTGGAGGCATGATATTGTTATTTCTTGTTGTCTCTGCGTGCATGCAATACGTCGTTGGACACTCGTCGATAAAGCAACTTGTAGGGAATGTAGCACAGACTCGGGATTAGCGCAATCTGACGTGTGAATCCATTTTTCATTTTGCTGGATATCCTATTTCACGAGCAACGAGCAGACGTACTTAGGATGGCCCACAGTGTGTCGCTCGTAAGCCCAGGGCGAGTTCCCACCTCAGGGGGAGCTAGATCTGCCCGCATCCAATGAATGGTAACGTCCGTACCTCATTCCCGCAATAATTGTCGTGCTCTGTTACCTGCGTCGGGTGTTAGGCGCGTCGACGGCGCACGACGGGCAGTGCGGACGCGTAAGAAGTTGAACTTGCGGACCACGTGTGGGCGGAATTGGCTGGTTCTCGCCCCGTCAATCGCCCGTACCTCGACCGACGCGTCCAAATAGCTTACATCGCTCCTGTCATTATAGTGCCCACATCCCTTCTCTCCTTCTCCCATCACAGTCCTTTGCCACCATGCCCGTCCAAGTCACCAAGATCTGCTGCAGTGAGCGCGACCGTCGTCCGCTAACGGCCATCGCTCACCGTCGCGCACAGTCGGCGCGGGATACGTCGGCGGCCCAACCTGCGCGGTTATCGCGCTCAAGTGCCCCCACATCCAGGTCACCATCGTCGACCTCAGCCAGCCGCGCATCGACGCGTGGAACAGCGAGGACTTTGAGCTCCCCATCTACGAGCCCGGCCTCGTCGACGTCGTCAAGGGCTGCCGCGGCCGCAACCTCTTCTTCTCCACCGACGTCGACAAGGGCATCAAGGAGGCCGACCTTATCTTCGTCAGCGTCAACACGCCCACGAAGAAGTCCGGCGTCGGCGCGGGCTATGCGGCGGATCTCAAGTGCGTTGTCTGTGCATCCCGCTACGCGCGTCGTCTCATCCCCGCCCGCAGCTATGTCGAGCTCGCGACGCGCCAGATCGCGTCGGTCGCCGAGTCCTCCAAGATCGTTGTCGAAAAGTCAACCGTGCCGTGCCGCACCGCCGAATCTATGCGCACCATCCTCGAGGCCAACTCGAAGCCCGGTTGTCGCTTCGATATCCTCTCGAACCCCGAGTTCCTCGCCGAAGGCACCGCCATCAGCGATCTCTTCACGCCCGATCGCGTCCTCATAGGTTCCCTGCAGACGCAGGAGGGCAAGGACGCGTGCCAGTCGCTCGCCGAAGTATATTCCAACTGGGTTCCGTAAGACGATGCACTCTGTCTGCTGCATATACGCGCTGACACCGCTCTAGCCGCGAGCGCATCCTCACTGTCGGCCTATGGTCCTCCGAACTCTCGAAACTCGCCGCCAACGCGATGCTCGCCCAGCGCATCTCGTCCGTCAACGCCCTGTCCGCCATCTGCGAGGCCACCGGTGCCAATATTGACGAAGTCGCTGGCGCCGTTGGCTTCGACTCGCGCGTGGGGCCCAAGTTCCTGAAGGCGTCGGTCGGCTTTGGCGGATCGTGCTTCCAGAAGGACATTCTGAACCTGGTGTATCTGTCCGAGTCGCTCCATCTGCCGGAGGTGGCTGCGTACTGGCGGCAGGTCGTCGACCTGAACGAGTACCAGAAGCGCCGGTTCGGCAAGCGGATTGTGGACACCATGTTTAACACCATTACGGGCAAGGTGCGGACCGTTAGACCCTTTCATGCTCACGCGCTTCCTTTCGTGTATACCCAAGTCCCCTTCATGCACACCCAACTGCCCCTTGGTCATACGCTCTCCCCTTCCTGCATCTACAACTCCCTTGTCTCGGCCACCGAACTCACAACCGATCATTCCAACTCACACCCCCTCCAGCGCATCGCCGTCCTCGGCTTCGCCTTCAAGGCGGACACCGGCGACACGCGCGAGTCGGCCGCCATCACGCTCATCCGCGACTTCCTCTCCGAGCGCGCGCGCATCAACGTGTACGACCCCAAGGTGCCCGAGTCGCAGATCTGGTTAGACCTAGAGGAGGCGCGGCCGGATATAAAGTTGGACGCTAGTGAGTGTATGCGGTTTTTTTTTGTTTTTGTTTGGCGGGTTTATTGTTTGTTTGGCGTGCATGGGCGGGTTTGGGCGTCGTGCGTGGGCTTATTTACATCTGCTGGCCTGATTGCTCAGCGTATCGCGTCGTCTTCCCAACTCCTATCCGATTCATGCATATATCTAACCCGCATTCATTGCAGTCCAGAAACAGGTCAGCATCTGCCAGTCGGCGATGGAGGCGTGCGCGGACGCGGAGGCGATCGTGATCGCGACGGAGTGGAAGGAGTTCAAGGAGATTGACTGGGAGGCGGTGTATGCGAACATGAAGAAGCCGGCGTTCGTGTTTGATGGGCGGCTGCTGTTGGATGCGGCGGCGTTGACGAAGATTGGGTTTAAGGTGCGTGCGTTTTTTTTTTTTTTTTGGGGGGGGGATGGTTCGGGGGTTGGTTGTGACACTTTGTGTTGCTTGTTGTGTTTTGTGGTGCTGTGTGGTGCTTGTTGGACGACATTGTCGCTTGTCGTGCTTCGTTTCGCTTTGGTCCTTCTTCCGCGTTTGCCCTTCATCTGGCTTTTGTGCTCATGCTTATTGCGCGCAGGTTACGACCATTGGACGCCCGTCGCACATCGTCTGAGCTAGAGCCCTCCGAAGTTCGAATAGGCGTGTGGGATATCGATAGCAGTATGTAGGTATCGTTTCTGTATTTCGTCCATCGCCCGGTAATTGTGTGTAGAGTACTGTAGAGGATTGTCGATTATTTATCGTTCTCTTGTTATTCTTTCTTGCTCGTTGGGTGATGGGGCGTGCTTGGGTATGACCGGCGTCGAGGTGAACGTCTTAGCATGCGAACGTACTTGCAGAAGAAAAGCAAGGTAGGAATCTCGTTCATGAATACAGTGTACAAGGTCGACTAGAGCAGGATATGGTACATCGTCAGGCATTGTTCGATGGCGGCGGCGGGAAGTAAACAGGTGTCGCAGAGGTCGTCGAGCCCTTGTTGCCGCGTCGCTTGAACCCCTTCTCTCGCTGATCGTTATCTTCGGGACCTTTGGGCTGTCTGATGAGCCTCGCTACATCCTCCTTCGAGCCAGCCTTCGAAGACGGCAGAGAGGTGTTGCTCGCCTCTGCACTGCTGCTGCCAGGACCAAAGATCCTCTCCCTAGCAGCCTGATACCTTGCTTCGCGCTCCTGCAGGGTCTGTCCGTTCGTCGCGGGAGGAGGGGAGGGGGACGCCGCTGCGTTCGTCGGCCGCTTGAGAATCTTGAGCGCCGGTTGGAACGCGGCGGGTGGCGGGGGAGCCGTCGAGTGCGCGGAGGGCCCGGAGGGGACGATGACGGGCATGGGCGCAGTGGCGTGCGCGTTCCTGCAACCGGCCGAGGTCAACGCTGCGCCCACGCGGCGCGACTTGGACAACGGGGACCCTGCACGCACGCGGAGTTCCACAGCTTCTGGTTAGACTCCACCGTCGGCTCCCCCGCCGCGGCCGCGTCCTCCTCGTCTTCGTCGTCGTCCCAGTCGTCGCGCACGACTGTCTTTTGCTTTGCGGATTGTCGCCGCGCCGATGTCTGCGGTTCAGTTGTTCAGGGGGGCTGGTTTACGGCTGGCACGCGCTGCAACGCACCGAGGGCGCCTGGTCCCAAGGGTCTGCGCCGCTGGAGGCGCTGAACGGCTTGATGGACGTCATGGGCGTTTTCGAACGTCGAGCGCGGCGGGGGCACTATCGGAGAAGATGGTGGTACGAAGACAAGGACAAAATGTGGGCGTCTATTTGGTTGTTCACATATCTAATCTGGCACTCTCTTCGGCGTCGAGCATGTCGAGTTCTGTCTTCCCCACCCACCCCTTGAGCTTGAGGATCTGAGTCTGATTATATTCGGGTGAGCCGAGTCTCACAGACGTTGACCACAGATTACAGCTAGCCCTTTCCTTACCCCCATTTGTGTACGGAAGCATGGGCAGCCGGATCTTGTAAGTACTACATACTGCGTACTGATTGCGGCGATGACAGCAGCAACGGCGTTTCTTAACTACGACGATGGCGGCACCCAAGGATTTCCTCGAGTTCGTCGATGCGAACGCGGACCTCTTCATTCAGCGGCTGGGGGAGGCCGTCGCGATCCCTAGGTGCGTCCCATACTGGCCTGACGATGCACCACTGACGATTACCACAGTGTCAGCGGCGATCCCAGCCACCGCCAGGATGTGCTCAAGATGTCCAACTGGCTGAACGCCCAGCTGCAGGCGCTCGGTGTCGACACCAAACAGGTCGACCTCGGCACCCAGGAGCTCGAGGGCCAGACGCTGCAGCTCCCCCCCGCCGTCCTCGGCAGCATAGGCAAGGACCCGAAGAAGAAGACGATCCTCATCTACGGCCACTTTGACGTCCAGCCCGCACAGCTCTCCGACGGCTGGGACACCGAGCCCTTCACGCTCGTCGTCGACGACGCCTCCGGCAAGCTCATCGGTCGCGGATCGACGGACGACAAGGGCCCGATCCTGGGCTGGCTCAACGTCCTGCAGTACCACCACAAGCACGGGAAGGAGCTGCCCGTCAACCTCAAGTTCTGCTTCGAGGGCATGGAGGAGAGCGGCAGCGAGGGCCTCGACGATCTCGTCATCCGCGAGAGCAAGCCCGGAGGCTACTTTGAGGGCGTCGACTGCGTTTGCATCGTGCGTATCCCTCTCTCCGCTCGTTCTGCGTCCTGATTGCTCTGCAGTCCGACAACTACTGGCTGAACACCCGCACACCTGCGCTCACGTACGGTCTGCGCGGGGTTGTGTACTATGCGATCCACGTTACGGGCCCTGCGCGCGATCTCCACTCTGGCGCATTCGGGCGCACCGTGCACGAGCCCATGACCGACCTTATCGCCCTCATGAACAAGCTCGTCGACGGCAAGGGCAACATTCTCATCCCCGGCGTCGACGACATGGTCGCCGCAGCCGACGCCGAAGAGCGGTATGCATCGATCTCTACGCCCCTGTCTTGTACTCACTGCACGCGCTCTTGTACTCACTCCACACGCCAGGAAACTCTACGAGCAGCTCGACTACTCCATCGCCGACGTCGAGGAAGCCGCGGGCGGCAAGATCGCCCTCTCCGACGACAAAGTGCAGGTCCTGATGGGCCGCATGCGCCTGCCGAGTCTCTCGCTGCATGGCATTGAGGGCGCCTTCAGCGGCGTCGGTGCCAAGACCGTCATCCCATCGAAGGTGGCCGGCAAGTTCAGCATCCGCCTCGTGCCACCGCAGACGCCCGAGAACATCACACCGTTGGTGAACAAGTACATCGAGGAGGAATTTGCGAAGCTGGGGACGAAGAGCCAAGTGAGGATCGAGTATCTGCACGGTGGTCGGCCATGGGTAGCGAATGTGAAGCACTGGAACTATGAGGCGGCTATCAAGGCGACGGAGGTGAGAGGAAGCCAGTTTGTGCGGCTGCAGGATCCTGTGTTCACGTGTGTATTTGCAGGCCGTTTACAAGCGCAAGCCCGATCTCATGCGCGAGGGCGGTTCCATTCCGGTCACTCTAACTTTCGCTGAGTCGCTCGGTGTCAATGTTCTACTGCTCCCCATGGGACGAGGCGATGACGGCGCTCAGTAAGCAACAATACACTGCGTAGAACTCGACGCACAGCTGATCCACCTTGCAGCTCGACTAACGAGAAGTTGGACCGCTCGAACTTCATTGAAGGGGTATGTGCTTTCGCCTGGTCCGGCGGCAGAGTTCTCACTGATCTCGTCAATTGCAGACGAAGCTACTGGGGTCGTACCTGTACGAAGTGGCCGCGCTGTCTTGAAGAATCGATCATAAATGTATCAGTAGTAAAATCATGACGCCGAGTTTTGAGAATGAGTTTCGTCGAAACAAACAGTCTATATAAGGCAGCCCAACCTGCTTCGCCACCCTGTCTCACGCCGCCCTGTGCGGGCCAGAGCACGACGCGTATTGCGGGAATGAGGTACGGACGTTCTCATTCCAGGTCGATGCGGACAAAGCTCCCCCTGAGGTGGGAACTCGCCCTGGGCTTACGAGCGACACATGGGCCATCGTACGTCCACGCCCATTCAATATTCGTTGCTCCTGAATATGCAGCAGCAAAATGAAAAATGGATCCACACGTCAGATTGCGCTGCTTCCGAGTCCGTGCTACATTCCCTACAAGTTTTTCTATCGACGAGTGTCCAACGACGTATTGCGTGCACGCAGAGACAACAAAAGCATAATAATATCATGCCTCCAGTTGCGCCGATCCCGCAGTCTCCTTCCCTGTTCCCTTCGCCTGATCTTGCAATACATTGACGCGCTTCTGGATGTCTGCCTTCAGTTTCGCGACCTCTTCTTCTTCCCTCTGAAGCCGAGCCGCCATCTCCTGGTATTCCGGCTCCTCGCGCTGGTGGGCCATCTTCCACCGGAATCGGCGACCGGACGAATCCTCCTTCCACGCCGTGTGGAAACCATCCTTTGCTGCCTCGAAGCGCCGGCGAAGCTCGCGCGTCCATGCTGTACGGAGGAGGATAAGGAAGACGGTGAAACGCAGGGCCTGCGAGCAGTCGGTGATATCCCAAGTAGGACAGTTAGTGTCGAGCATGCGTACGCATGTCGATTCGTAGTAGCTCTTCGGTAGCTTCTTCTTTTTAGAGGATTTCTTGACGTGCTTCTCCTGTGCGATTGGTGAGTATGGTTTGGGTGGGATGTGCTCGATATTCGGACAGGAAAAACACTTACCTCCTCCTTTAACTTCTCGCCACGTGCAGCCAGCAGCTTGGCCTTGCTACCGACAACCACGAAAGCGAAAACTGGAAAGTCAAATATGCCCCACGCGGCGTAGAACATGACCGCGTCCTGCAAGTCAAAGCGAGCCTGATTGAAGCATTGCTCTTCCTCGACCTCCGGAGGCTTGTACTCAATAAAACATTCCGGCACCGCAAGTTCTGATTTCACATTCAATAAACTGCACCAGGTCGATCGTATGGGAGTACTCACCAGAGCCTCCATCTGGAACGACGTCCTTAGATTCGGACGTGGTACTCTCAGCAGCTTGAGGGTCTGCGTGCGCGCTCGTCGAGTCGGCCTGCGTCTCAGTAGCCGTCGTCACCTGAGTTTGCAGTGGAACGGAGCCTAGTCTGCTCTGGGACGAAGATATATGCTTTCTACTAGGTGCATGTGAGACTCCATGGACAGTGCCAGGGACACCGCAACTCGCCTGTCGTTCTCCAACTTCATGTCGCGTGATTCACCGAGTAGCTCCTGATGTGAAGGCATGCTCTCTGCCGGACAGGAGGGTGTTTCGAGGGTTCCTGCAGGGGCAGCCGTCGACTGCTTGTCCGGCGGACGAGCTGGCTGTGTATCCCCCTCCTCCATGCCTGCAGTGGAGACAGCGAAGAAGCGAAAGAACTCAAAAGTTCGGCGAGAAGTAGCACTTGGGAGAACGTCGGGGACGACGCAGAACAGACTGGCGTCGAACTTGCTGCCGCCTGATTTGAAGGCGCGAAGTACGCGCGCTTCTATACAGCGACTATCGGGGGTCTCCAGCACGTATCGGGCCGATTTTGCTTCCATACTTTCGACCTCCTCGCCAGCGATCTTGACAGCACGCGCAGCGCTGACACATAGTGCCCGTTGGAGACGCTTCCAGCAGGGGTTCTCCTCGCTAGTGCTGTATCTGTTCCCGTCGTTGCCCTCCTTGCGCTCATCCGCGTCTTTGTCCTTATTCTGCTTGCCATCCTTGTTCCGCTTGCGATCCTCGTCCGCATTCTCCTCGCCGTCCTTCTTGGGAGACAATCGACCCTTCTGGAGATCGTTTTCAAAATCGTATTCGCCCACTTGGTCGGTCGAGAGCAACTTCGCAGTCAATTGAGCTGCATGATTTTTGCGCATCTCCAAGAACGCGCTCTTGTACCGCACGGTGCCTGGCGTCAAATGCTGCAGCAGATTGTAGTGATCATAGATGTCACTGCGCGCCAAGGGCGCAAACCGTTCAAACCTCGATAAACATCTTCAGTTGCCAATATCGATCGTAGAAAACCTAGCGCAGACGTACAGAACATCTGTCGCGATGCCATCCTGAGTGGTGCGCTTAAACCAAACTGCCCGGACGATCTTGTCGACCTCGAACCTCGCCTCCGCTTCGTTCTGACGCTTGTGGCACTTTTGAGCCTGCATGGATGCGTCCCGCACAGTGTGCACCACCGACATGAGGATCTCCTGGCATTCCTCGTCGAGTGGCAAGCGAGCCCCGACATTGGGATCGAGCGCGCGAAGATTATTTTCGATGACGTTCTCATCCACGAACACCACCAAAGCCTTCACGTCTCCCTCGTCCAACTATCGAGATGTCAGCGCATTGCATGCAATATAGTAATTAACCGAGGACTTACGCCGTACGAAAGAACACGATGGTCTTGATGTTCACCCCTAAGTATGGAACCGTCGCCACTGAAGGAATCAATCACAGGACTATGTTCGATGATCGTTTCAGTGAAGTCCTGGAATACATCAGTGAACATTCCTGTGTGAATCGTCATAGGCGAACCGGGATTGTCAAGAGCGTATGGGAGAACATCATGTCATGTATAAGTTTTGCCATCGGTTTTTCTGGCCAGTCCTCGATCCAGGGCGCAGTTGGCGGCCAAGCCGCAGTGGAGTAGAGACGATCGGCGAGAATCTGGGTCGGTACGTCTTCATCGTCCTCTTTGGGAGGAAGCGCTGCTCTGCAAGATGCGTCAGAGAATCAAATCATAGCACATGAAAACAAGACGCACTGGGACGAGGAACGATATTTCGTTTTTATGTGAGCTCTGATCTCGCGTGTGAATACGTCCGTATACTGGGGATTTGGCAGATGTCTTACCGGTGCAAAGCAAACCGACTGATACGTAGACAATCAGCATGTAATCAAAGACGGTGCCGATACCCACTCACTTTGTATCATCCAGCTGTTCTTTAAGGTCCTTCAGCTTTGAATCTGCAGCATATTTCTCGGGTATCGTACTGGATCATCGTCAGTTGCGAGGCTCGGTCATAGAGATTATCAGACGTACAAGAGGCTGTCGAATGATCGCACGGACTGGTTAATCGCTGCTCAAGGGGCATAAGGGCGGGAGAGATGCGCACGCGCTAGTATTAGTTCTCGCTGTTTGCGCTCTGCGTACAGATCAGCCCCGTATCATAGTTCATAGAGATGTACGTACGACCTCTGGGACGATGCCCCTCTGGAAACTTGGTCTCAGCAGAGGATCAAAGGGAGGTATACGACGCACTTGGGAGGCATGTAGACGACGTCGGTGGGGCTTCCGCGCAGTCCTGCTTCCCTGGATGTAATGAGCTTTATAAGAAGCAGGGACTGATTGATAAGCAATTACCTGCATTCGCGAATCCAGCCCAGAACACGTTCTTCAGGAGGTTCACATGCCGGATGGTCGAAGCTCTCGTTATCAGCAACGAGGTTCACACGCCACGTCCGAACAGTGGACGTCAACAGCGTGCAACATATGGATGGCGTGTTTTTCTGCGCCGTGCGAGCGGAGAGAACTAAGTCCTGCTGAACGTGCAGCAGGAAGGAGGCGAGGGCCAAGGCGCCATATGCCGAAGAGATGTCGAATATACCCTGGTCAAGCGGCAGCTCTGCCGAGGAAGGCGAAGACCCGGATGACGATCTGCCGGCTTGAGGCCGCGCAGCATGCGCCATGTTAACCTGAACCTAGCAAATGCTCTAGTACGTCCGCGAAGCAAGAGTCGAACATACTTACACACTGGTGGCCGTCAGTAGTGTGAGGTGACAGCCAGGCGACTACGACTTGAAGATAGCAGGCGAGGGGGTCGAAGGCGAACCCCAGCAGCGGTGTCTCGAGTCCGAATATACGCCTCTGGAACAGGGCGCTGCTCAGAAGCTCGTAGATCTCGCCATGAGGCGCGACGCAAGCGACCGGAAACGGGGTGGACTCATGAGGACGCTGCGGCAAGAGCAGATGGGCGTGTGAATAGGGGTGCAGTTCGTCGTCCGGGTCGAGCCAGGCGCTGCCCCCGTACAAGTCGGAGTCTGCAACAGGGACGAAAGGTCCTAGATTGTGGCTCTGCTGCGGAGAGGAAGACTCGACGTCCATCAAAGACGTTGATTCTGCCATGCTGTTGCCGTGTTCCTGTTGGATGAGCCCCGTCAAGCGTTCAGAGATATGATCCGCCGACCGACCGAGAAGGTTGACTGGGAGAGTCACCACCGAGGTTGCCCTACCGAAACTGGGCAGGACGCACGATGCCGGCGTGTTTGCATAGCACGGATGTAATGCTCTGGAATAAGCCACATCGAAGCTGGACAGGGTCGGTCAGTACGACAAGGATAGATAATAGAGCAACGGACGGTGGTGCGGAAGCTAGCACAACGACGCGAGATACTGGGCGGTCGCACGAAGACTCACTTGATACTCAAGCGGGGCTCAACAGTCTGCAGTATCTGACCTATCAACGGTCCCAGGATGACACGCTTGGTCTCGGGCCCCAGCTCTGGATGGTCTGCCTCAAGTTGCAGCGTGCCTAAGATGGCAGACCAGCCTCGCAGGGCTATGCAGGCAGCCGCATGCCTCTCTTCGCTACATGTTGTCTGTGTTGATATTCAGAAATCAAACGATCGTCCTCTACACATTCGATGCCAGTCTTACCCAGCACGCAAAGGATGCCGCACCTCGCGAGGCCATTTTTGCCGCGTCACGCGAAGCAGTCTCTGCCGCGTTCACGAGGGCCGACTTCGCTTTTGCCGCAGGAAGGGGCCAGCAGTCTCCCGAGCGGATGATGTGCGGGGTCACGAAGACTCCCCGAGGAAGGCGGAAGCTCCCATTCTCCATAGAGGTGCGAGTAGTGGTTGGCGTAAATGAGTGGCGGATGAGGTAGAGAACGGGAAATGCGAAGTGCATGCGCTCGGGTCCGCTGTGCCGATTCGATCACGTGGTGAATGGTTGACGGTTTGTGTGTGACTTAAGGTGTCCCCTCGAGCATTGAAGGTACTCGATGCAAGTGAGGGGCTGATTATTCTGCCACCTTTCGACAAAGTCGTCGCGTACTCGAGATATCGATACATGCGTAGGTAATCAGATCAGTCAGGTCAGCCGTGGGGTCGTCTCGTTGCTTTCCTTGTCCTGCGCCGCTTTCCTCCATTGCTCATCCCCATATCTTCCTCCGCTACCTGTCTTCCCCAGCTCCACATCGCTCCTCACACACCAGCTCGTCCTGCTTTCCCCCTCCATTCCTCAGCTCCCCTCGTCCCCCTCCCTTCGCCTATAGAGTAACACCCACATCCCTTCCCCTACAACACCCCCTCACGTCATAAACATATACCGCGAATCGTCGTCATGCAGGTCCGCCAGGTCCGTCTCGCGGTCCATTTTCTCGCGCGCGGTTCAGGAGAAGGGGGGATGTGTGTTCAGTGTACGCATGTATTCACACGAGATCAGAGCTCACAATGACATAAAAACGAAATATCGTTCCTCGGCCCAGTGCGTATTGTTTTCATGTGCTAAAATATGATTTTCTGGCGCATTTTGCAGAGCAGCGCTTCCTCCAAAAGAAGACGAACCCATAACCCAACCTAACTCACCTAATCGCCAGTTCATGACTCAGGGGGTTGGGTAACGACGCAAAGTTGCAGGTGTCTTCCAGTGACAGAGAGACAGAAGTGCGCCTAAACAGCCAGCTGATGGTGTATTTCGGCAGAGCGCAGAGTTTGTCGCCGCGGAACGACATGAGAGAACTTGAACTTCGGTAACTTCCGACTGCTACAACGGCGGCCCGGAACCTCCACCACACTGTCTCACGCCGCCCTGTGCGGGCCGCCCGCAGCGTCTGCCTCCCGACCGCGACCACCACAGCCGTTTCCCCCGTTCCCCTGCCTTGCGTCTGATCTTCCTTGCCTCGCTTCAGTCATTACATCCAGTCTCCTCGCCCTCACTCCCATACTCCCCACGGCATCCTGAAAAAAAATCGACCGGCCCACCCGCGCTAGCCGCGAGCTCCCGTCGATGAGCGGCGCCCCCCTTCGGCTCTATCTGTAATCGAAAACCGGGAAGGAAAGACATCGCTGGCGCTGCTACACCACTGAACTAGGCAGATAAGACAGAAAGAAGAAGGCTCTGTGGTGGTGCCTGCCAGGAGAATAGAGATCGTCATCGTCATCGCTTGCCTGTGCTTTTCGCCCGTGAGTAGCACGCCTTCATGAACGTAGGGTGCGGTGCTGAAGCAGGGCCTCGTGGGGGACAGGCTGTTGCCCTCGTTGACTCTACAGCGTTGTTGACTGCAACCTTGAGCACCGTTGTACGCAACATCGAGCATCGTCTACCGCAATATCTAGCAGCGATGGACGCCACGGCCGCGACGATGGGCCCTCGTACACTCCAGTTCTTCCACCTGCCTTTTGGACTCGCATCAGAATCAGCATCGTCCTTCCCAGCGCCTATGAGCTCGCCTTTGACGGCGCATGCGGGCTCGTCCTTCACGGCGCCTGCGGGCTCGCACCGCGGTCTGCGGCGCACCCGTGCTCGCATCCCGCAGGTATGCCGTACGCATGCACTGCTGCTCGTCACACTCTGACGTGCACACACAGGCTCTTCCCCTCTCTCGCGATAGACTTATGAGATCCCGGCTGTCTGTTTCTGCTCGACCATCTGTTTCTGCTCGGCCTCCTGCTTTTGTATGTTTCCCTCTCCCTGTCTCTGCATCTCCTCGACAACTCATCCAACAACAACCACAGACCGCATACACAACATCCCGCCCCGAAACCGATAACGCAACATACACTCCTTCTTCCTCTTTGCCTCTAGAATGCCCCATGGACGTCGACGAGCCCGCCAATTTCAACACTCGCACCGATCTGCTCGTCACCGCCCCTTTCTCGCCCGCATGCTTTATGTCCACCTCGCCCGCCTGCCAGCCCCTCGACGACCTCGACGGCTTCACCGACCTCAACCAGCTCGCGCTCGATGCGCCATCCCTATTCGTCGCCCCGCCCACTCCGTCGATAAGCTCCGAAGATACCTATCTCCTCCCCTCGCAACACCCCGCTCCCTCGCAACACCCCGCCGCCTCGCAACACCTCGTCTCCTCGCAACACGCCGCCCAATGCGACCTGCAGCCCACTCCACTCGCCGCCTCGCGCAAGTGCGCGAGCAACCGGCGGTCGCTCAGCGGCCCGTCGTCGGTAGAGGGCTCCCGAGGCCAGGGCTTGCGCTGGGAGGCGACGATGGGGTTCGATGGTGTCGGGATGGCGCTCGATGGGGTGGGACTAGCAATTGGGGCGGTGGGCTGCAGGGAGCATGCTACTGGGAGCTCCGCGGCCTCACTGCTCGGGAAAGGCGCTAAGAAGCGGTCTAGCGAGGACATGTCGGGCGCGGCGTTTGGCGGCTTCGAGCTCACACGTCGGCGGCGGATTGGGTGAGGGGCGTAGAGCGTTCTGCCCTTGAGCCATGGTTCTGGTTGCTGCTGTTCTCGCCTATGTCTCCTCACTGTCAGAGTGACTGACATATTCTCGCCCACAATCTCGCCCACCGGGTTTTCTTACTTTCGCCCATCGGGCCTTTCATAATTGCCCCCCACCGCACGAACTTGCAACCTTATTCTTTACACCCCTTTTGTTGTATAGGGCACCTTTACTGTACTGGACGATTTACCGCGCTTAATTGGTAGGATAGATACTTGTATAATAGCTGGTTTCCAAGGATGCAGACAGTTTTACTGGACGCTGAATGGTCAGCGCGAACTTGAGAGGCTTGACAGCGATGGAGTGCTGCTACGTCCTTGTACAGCTGGATGATCTGTGCTGCATACTCAGGGATGCCTTGCATACATGTAGATTGAGTACAGGGAAGGACGTAGCATACGGCCGAGGCGACTACAGGCCTGGCGACTACGGTAACGTAGCACCTGCCTCGGGGCTGGTTGCAAGTCGTGGGACTGTCAACAAACAGGAGCAAAGTCCATCGCCCATTGTTGTTTCTCGCTCTCTTGATCAAGCCTCGACTTCGGTTACGTCGTAAGCAATGTATACGGCAATGGACTGGTCACGATCGTATTCTGCCTTTCAAGCGCGCTTTCCAACTCTCACGTTTGCACGTTGAACTAAACATGGCGGTTCACTATCGATGAACATCTGCACGTTGACGCAGAGATATCTAGGGGTACCTTTCCTATCACGTTTAGTACTCTGCTGCCGTATTCACACTACATACAGGAAGCCTACGGAACACAGTACACTGTCTGCGAATTGCGCATTTAGCCCTGCAACCGTTCAGTGAGCGCTTCCGCGGGCTTTTGAGCCTCACCCTCGGCACCGAATCCCTGTAATCTCCGCACCAGCATAGACATCTTCATTCAGCTCGGTACCCCCTCATTCAGGTCCACGACCCTCTATCCGAGCCCACACGTCTTTAACCGAACCTATACCACCTGCTTCCGAGCTTTCATGCCCTTCATCCGAGCCTACCCCTCGAGCAGTACCCTTTCACGCCCGGCTATTACCTGCATGTGCGCCTAGGTCGCCGACATAAGGCCGGGCAGCCGACACACGGCAGGCTTGCTGGCACTTACGCAGGCCCCGCCTGCCTTTGTCCGCGGACTTGACGCAATGTGCCCACGCTTCCGACACGTATCTGTGGGAATGCATGTGCCGTACGGAGGGGCGCGCATATATAGGTGAGCAGCTGCGCAGGGACCGCCTACTCGCCTACCCTCCTACGCCGCGTGCCATCCCTCCCCGTAATCTCGCTGCGTCCCCGCCGCGTGGGCTGCCTTGCCTTGTCCTCCTGAGACGATTCATGAACACGCGTTCGACTTGAAGCGTCTACACCGCGAGGTTCGCAAGCGAGCCTTGTCTCTTCTTCTTACACGTCTCTCATAACAAGTGCGTCGCTCGTTCTCTGAAGCAGTACTGAAAGGAACTGACTGTGTCTCTTTTCTTCAGTGGCGCGAATCCTCCTGTGGCTATCCCTTCTCACACTGTTCGCCTTCATCGCGGGCGTACGCGGTACGGTCCCACCTTCAGCACACGCGGCAGCTCCCGCACACGGCGCCGTCCACGGTGTACTTCCAGCGCACGGTGTAGTACCAGCGGCACGGCGAGAGGCAGATTCCGCGTACATGGCAATCCATGCTCAACCCAATCCGGCGGAAGTTCAAGAGGCGGTTGAGACAGCCCCCCCAGCAGTGGTCCCCGTAGCCGACGCTACCGAGTCCCGCGTACGGTCGGCCAAGTTCGTCAGGCGGAGGCGGGCACATCCATGAACAGTCTGGGTGGAATAGCTTGGTAGTGCGATCATCGGCAAGGCTTTGGACCTTGGTACGTGTGTCTGTCCGCCCAAACCGTGCCTGCGAGCTCATCTCGGTGCTATAGCAGTCGACTGTGTGTATGATTATGGCTGTGCGCCTCTACTAGATGCTGTATAATAGAGCTCTCCTACGATCTATGCGATCATGAATAACGACTTGACGATTCACCTGGGGAGTGCTATCTTTCGCTGAAATTGCGCCTGAATTGGACGGGTGCTGCTGCATGGTGTTCATTCGTTCTGCGACTCAAGGCATGAACTGGCAGTTACTTAGGAGCTGCTGACATTTAAGGTGAGTGGCCTACACCACCTCAGGGGGAGTCCTTAGCATCGGTTCAATGGTCTAATGGTTATGATTTTCGTCTCACATCTCCGATGGTGTCGTCCACGAAAGGTTCCCGGTTCGATCCCGGGTTGAACCACTTTTTGCATGTTACTCAACCAAAACAGCTTCTTGTCCTGTCCTTGTCTCTTCGTGCTTCTCCAAGTTCTCTGGGCTGTCCGCCGCCTTTCCTTCACTCACGGGAAAATGACCCTATCTTGTGGCCACAAAACCTTCCTTTTGAGGAACAACTGCGCGGCGCGATCTGCGGTAGAGATCTGATTATGTACACAGTTCACCGCGGAGCCGAAACGGAGCCTGTTTGTTATCTTTCCCCATGAATCATGATGATGAACGTTTGTAATCTAACTGGCCGGCGTTGACTGCAACTGCTACGACTGTGAGGTTGTTCGCTGGAGTCTCTGCGCCTACGCCGTCACCCATAGCACGGCTGACATCTATGTCGGCGCCATTGACGCAATGTGGTCCTCCACCGGTGCTGTATCTTCAATCACTGCAGATTATCAGAAGCCGGCGAAGAATGCACAACTTTGAATAGGCGCCGGCAAAGAACATGACCTTCGCCCCTTCCCAGCCCTTCGCGAAGATGATCCCTGGGCTTATCGCGGAGGACGCGACCATAGGTGTGCAGGCGGGGCGTTGGGGCGCACGCGCCGCCATGCCGGCGCCAGGTTCAAGGATGTTGAACAGGACACGAGATAAGACGCGACTATATACGTTGGCAGGCGCTTGGGGCTAGCGTTGACCTCTTCCCCTCCGACCCTCGTGGTGGTCGATTTTTCAACCTCCACAACCCTGCCAACCATGTCGACGGTGACAGTCCTGCCGCAAGGCGCGGGCTATGGTGTTGGTGCGTGATTTGTCCATCAGTTGAGCTCTCGCTGACTCTCCTTTGCCCACTCTCCTTTGCCTGAAGTTGTCGGTGCGTACGCCGTGCAACTACGCGCTAGACGCGAGCTTGACATGCCTCTCAGGAATCGGGCTGTTTTTCAGCGCGTTCATGCTCGCGCTGACAGCGATGCAGGCCAGGTACACGCCTTGGTCTCCGAAGAGTGCGGAAGAGTTCAGCAGCGCGTCCCGGAGCGTGAAGCCCTGGTGAAGCCGGCGCTGATCGCGTCGGGCATCGTGTCAGCATGGACCTGGGCGGCAACGCTTCTGCAGAGCAGTGCTGTGGCGTACAAGTACGGTGCGTGGTTCGCACCGAAATGAGTATCATTGAAACTAACGTTCATGCAGGTATTAGTGGCCCGTGGTGGTATGCGGGTGCGTATAGGCACGATATGTGGAAGTTCTGTCATTGATAGAAGAGTCAGCTGGTGCGACGATCCAGATCTTGCTGTTCGCTATGGTATGCGAAGATTGTTTTATGGAGTGCCAGCATATGCTCATGGTCGTGCTCTTCCTCAGCTCGCCGCCAAGCTCAAGCTTAACGCGCCATACGCGCACACATGGCTAGAGATCATCGGTGCGCGCTGGGGAACCGTGGCGCATCTCGTTTTCATGTTCTTCGGCCTGGCGACAAACGTGATCGTCAGTGCGATGCTGGTGTTGGGCGGCTCGGCGACAGTGACGGACTTGACTGGCATGAACACAATTGCGGCGTGCTTCCTGATCCCGGTTGGTGTTGCTATTTATGTTGTCGTGGGAGGCATGCGTTCGACGCTACTCTGCGATTAGTGAGTGGCGTTCTTTTCGCTCGATATGATTTGCTGATGCTGCATACCAGCACGCATACGACAGTGCTCTTTGTGATCATCCTTGTGCGTAATACACCGCCGTCGCCAGCCAGCTGCCCCTGATGTCCCGTACTTCCAGTACTTCGTCTTCACAGTCTACACGGGTAGTCCTAAGATTGGCAGTCCCGCACGCATGCATGAGCTACTGTCTGCTGCCCCACCAGTCGCCGGGAATGCGGGAGGGTAACTATTGCACGAGCTCGGGAAAGAACACACGCTGACATCCTTGTTCTCTCTTCGCAGTTCTTATCTCACTATGCGCTCCAAGAACGGACTCATCTTTGGCGTCATCAACATCGTGGGCAACTTTGCCACGGTTTTTCAGGATCAAGCGTATTGGCAGCGTGCAATTGCCAGTCGGCCGGCGAGTGCGGTGAGTATCACTGAATTCTACTATCTGTCGAGTTGCTTACTGCGCGTCAATCTAGGTGCGTGCCTACCTACTGGGTGGCATTGCTTGGTTCGCCATTCCTTTCACTCTCGCCACGACGCTCGGCCTCGCCGCTGTCGCGCTGGGTGGGAATGAAAACGCCACGTATCGGGATCCTGGTACGCTCGTTGCTCCCTGTCGAGATACCCATCGCTCAGTGCAACTCAGACATGCGCCCTCTTAGTGCCGCCGACGTATCTGCCGGGTTGCCTGCCGCCGCTGCAGCAGCCGCACTCAGTGGCCCTGGTGGTGCCGCCGCGCTTCTGATCCTGCTTTTCCTTGCTGTAACCAGTGCGTGCAGCGCAGAGCTCATCGCGGTGTCGAGCATTGGGACCTATGACGTGTACAAGGCAGGATGACTTGGTGGGATTGGGCTTAAAGGGAAGATTGACGAGGCGACAGAGATACATCAATCCCAAAGCTACGGAAGAGCAGCTCCTGCGCGTCGGGCATATATGTGTGAGTTTCATGCAGTCTGGCCCCATACGCATCGCTAATGGCCTGCATTCAGGTCGCCGTCTATGCCATCGCTTGTGGCTTCTTTGGCTTGATCTTCTACTACATCGGTGTGTCGATGGGGTGGCTATATGTGCGTATTGCATTCCATGTAACCAGCATGGTTGAGTAGGCTGATGCGCAATGCAGACCTTCATGGGAGTACTTCTTGGCGGTGCCGTCTGCCCGATTGCCATCGGTATCACCTGGCGACGCGCGAACCGGACTGGCTGCGTTGTGGGTGCAATCACGGGCTTGGTGGCAGGTGTAGGCACATGGTTGGGGACGACTGCGAGGCTGTCGGATGGGGTGATAAATGTGACGGTGAGTAATTGCCACCATGTATTAATCTTACTTGGCGCTAACTCGCCTTTCCCCTAGACGAGCGGCGGCGACTACGAGATGCTCGCGGGAAACCTCGCTTCCATCGGTGTTGGCGCCATAGTATCGTTGACCTGGAGCTTGATCGTACGCCCTTCCTATACCTTTGAGTCTCGTACATCCCTCATATGATACCAGTCGCCCGATGACTTTGACTTCGCAATAACCCGCGCCATTAATCGGGAAGTAGCAGCTGAAGAGCATTCAGCTCTCGATGAAGAGAAGCGCGCGACCGGGGAAGAGAAGCGGGCTAGCGACGAGGGCATCAGTGCGAGCGGCGATGAGAAGCGGCCCGCGAGCATCAAGGAAGTGCAGACCATCGTGGAGACGGCGGAGGCAGACGATGATCTGGATCCCGTAGCTCTCAAGCGCGCTTTCCGCTTTGCGGCTTGGGCGTCTTTGGTACTGGTGCGTCTCACACCTTCCTCTTTATAAAGCTGCTGCTAAACCTATCGCCCAGCTCATCGTCCTGGTCCTTGCCATCCCCCTGCCGCTATTCTTCGCACAGACTATATATGGCGTGCAAGGTCTCACCACATGGGTCGGCATCGGTATTGCCTGGACGTTTTTGGCGGCCGGTGTGGTCGTGGTCGGCCCGGTGTGGGAGAGCAGGCGAGCGATGACAATGATCATGAGGGGCTTGATGAAGGTGTGTAACTCGCGTCCTTCAACTGAATTTCTCACTGCACCGTCCTCCTTATCCTACCATACTCCATCTCCATACCCCTACTGCTCTTGCTAGGTCCGACTGATATCGCTCATAGGATATCTTCACTCGTGGCGGTGGGAAATTTGCGCCCCAGAAGGCGTCTGCGGCGTGAGCCGCTGTGGCTCAGTGGGGTGCTTTGCTGCGAATGCGTACCGGCAGGATATGAAAAGAAACGATTTGATGCATGACCGTGAAGAGATGTACATAGTGTAACTTCGAGTACTAGGGCCAGATTGATGCCACAGTGGCATCCATGCTATATACGCACAGAGTCTGAGTCGGCGGCGTCGACCGTAAATGTAAGTACCGTGCAGCTCACCTTAAGTGTCCCTTGAGCTTCCGCGGGGCTCCTTGGCCTGAAAAGGGGAGCTCGATCCAAGATGACACTGGTGTAAATCACTGCATAGTTGACGCTTGGTGCCGAAAATGCAAATTGTCTCGTTGGCGTCGCGAATCATGATCACGTGACCGTGGCGTCCTTTCGCGCGTAGGTTCGTTCTCTCATGTCAACCCAAACCATCACCATCGGCGCTTCTGAAAGTGTTTATTCTCGTTCTGTTCCACATCTGACGCGAGAAAATGGAGAACATGTACGTTTGGGAGCTCATCCCGAGTGCCGCTGCTGATAGACGCGCAGACGGCGGCGCCTGATGGGTGAGACCGTGAATCCTGCGATCCCGCGGGGCACTGCTGCAGACCCGATTGTGATTGAAGGTTCCTGTATGCTGCTGCACTTTGCTGAACACTACACATAGTCGCTGGGCTCTTCTGTCGCCAGCTCTTCCTCCAGTTCATCGGAGGACGAGGAAGCACCGCAGCGGACCAAGCCACGAGGCAAAGGCGCGGTCATCATCTCTTCAGACGAGGAGGGCGAAAGCGATGACGACGTCGTGGTGGCCTCTAAGCCCAGGTGCGTGGCGTAGGTTGCCACGGTAGACATCTCTTTTAACCCGGCACGACAGCGAACCACTGAGACCGCGGCAGGACACAGCGAACAACGAGGCTAGAGATGCTGCGCAGGTCATCAAGCCCGGCTTTCTCCAGCAGAAACCCATCGTGGTCCCACAGCAGGCCGATCACGACATGTACGGTCGCCCCATCCCACGCCCTTTCAATACCCAACCCACCGCAATTAAACCGCCGTCCAATCCTGTGAACCGATACGGTCCTATCCCTCCAGGAGGCTCGCGCCAGTTTGCTCCTCCTGCAGACCTGCCCTATGTAGCTCTGGCTCCGGGCGAGCGGGAAGACATGTCTGGGGCGGAAGCGGAGAAGGCGTTGAAGAATCTTGTGGGCGGCAGCGTCAACGATGATGAGGAATTCGTCTTTACAGAGGAAGACTTGATAGTGCCCGGTTTCAAGGACAACATTAGGCTTCTTCCTCACCAAGTCCAAGGCCGGCGATGGATGAAGGAGCGTGAGGACGTTTCTCAGAAGCGGTTCGGTGGCATTCTGGCGGACGATATGGGGTGAGGGATTAAGCCTCGCGGATGATGCAGGGAGCTAACTCGAGAGGCGTAGTCTTGGTAAAACCATCCAGACCCTGGCCAGGATTGTGGAAGGCCGCCCGAAGAAGGCTGACAGGGAGGAAGGATGGTCGGGAAGCACCTTGTGAGTTTCAATATCCTCGAGCGTTCGATGGCTGACATCAACCGACAGAGTCGTTTGCCCTCTTGCTTTGGTGGACCAATGGGCCAGTGAGGCCGCGAAGATGGCCAAGGGCCTCATTGTGGTCAAGCATCACGGGCCAAACCGCGCGTCTGGTACGCAAAGCCATGATTGACATGATCCATTAGTCTCATGAGGATCGTTCTCCAGACATGTCGGCCTTCCGCAATGCGCATATCGTCGTCACCACGTACGACGTGGTCAAGTCCGAATGCGAGGCTTATGGCGGCACCGCCAGAGACGAGGGCACCTCGAAGGCCAAGAAGAAGAAGGCCGTGGACTCGGACTCCGATAGTGATATCCCGCGTCCTGCTGTGAGAGGGAAGAAGAAGGCCGGGCCCAAGAGGGCCCTCTTCGACGTGCATTGGTGGCGTGTCATTCTTGGTGAGTTGTATGTCTGTCTTGCTAGGTTACGCGGATTAACCCTACGCAGATGAGGCCCATAATATTAAGAACCACAAGACGAAGGGTGCGCGTGCCTGTACGGCGTTGCAGGCCAAGTTCCGCTGGTGTCTTACCGGGACGCCGATGTGAGTGTCAATATTTGCCATTGTTGTGTGCGGTGTATAAAGGGATACTCATGCTCTTTCGCAGGCAAAACAACGTCAGCGAGCTGTACTCTTTGTTTGAGTTCCTTCGCATCAAGCCTTTGAACGATCTCGAGCATTTCAACACACACATAGCGAATCCCCTCAAGAACGGCAGAGGCGCCACGCGGGCTATGAAGCGCTTGCAGGTATGCTTTTATCACTCATGTTCAAAATGAACGCTTAATGAAGTCAGGTCGTTCTAAAAGCGGTGATGCTGCGTCGCACGAAGGACCAGATGCTCAACGGCAAGCGTCTCATCGAGTTGCCGCCGCGCAACGTGAGTGAGGAAACTAATCGGAGCTGACCACATCTGATCATGTTCAACAGTTGACGATCGTTTCGTGTCCGTTCAGCGTTCAGGAGCAGATCTTCTATGAGAACCTGGAGGCCAAGATGGGCGACACAGTGAAGAATTTGATGGAGAGTGGCGAAGGTGGTGGTCAGGCGTACATCAGTGTGCTCTTGCTCCTCTTGCGTTTGCGGCAAGGTGAGATGGGTCGTTGTTTCAGGTGCTGCAGGCTGACCTCGTCTATAGCATGCAATCATCCTGTTATGGTCTCAGAGGACTACAAGGAGGACATCGACGCCATCGACACTCGAGCGGCGAAGAACAAGGACGACTCGACGGACCCAGACGACCTCGCCGCCGCCTTCGGACAGTTGGGCGTGACGAGGAAGTGCAAGCTCTGCCAGGCCAAGTGCGTACAACTGTGCTCATTATCTCGTACTTGAGGCTAAGGCATGTAACCTCCAGCTTGCCACCTCCCGAGGACGACGACGAAGACACCCTAAGCTTCTGCAAGGACTGCGCGCTGCTCAAGGCCATGCAGGTCGACGGGCTGTCTACGTCGGCCAAGATCCGGAAGTTGCTGGAGCTTCTCGACGAGATCAAGGACCGGGGAGAGGGCGAGAAGACGATCATCTTTTCTCAGTTCACGTCGATGCTCGACCTCATCATGCCGTTCTTGAGGAACCGCGGCATCAAGTACGTTCGGTGTAAGTGGGCTGGGTACGGAGTCCTCTGCCTTGTACTGATGAGTGGCCAGACGACGGGAAGATGCGCGCCGACATGCGTGAGGCTTCACTGAGGCAGATCCGAGAGAACGAGAGCACCAAGGTCATCTTGATATCGTTCAAGGCGGGCAGCACAGGTGAGTCTAAGCATCTCAATGTTCGACTGCAAGCAGACTAACAACCCCATAGGCTTGAACTTGACCTCCTGCAACAACGTCATCCTTGTCGATATGTGGTGGAACCCGGCTCTCGAGGAGCAGGCGTTTGATCGTGCCCACCGCTTCGGCCAAGAGCGTCCGGTTCACATCTATAAGCTCAAGGTCAACGGCACCGTCGAGGACAGGATTCTTGCTGTATGCCGTCTGCTGCCACCCCCGACAAAAATCTCACTAACATTTGCGCAGCTTCAGGAGAAGAAGCGCGAGCTAACGCGGGCGGCGTTGAGTGGCGAGAAGGTCAAGAACCTGCGCCTCGACATGAACGAGCTGCTTGCTTTGTTCAGGCCCGGTGTGGAGGATGATGATGACGACGAGGAGGACTAGATGATGTGCATAGGATGTAAACGCTATGGTGCACGTTTCTTGGTTGTTTCTTGGAAGACCTCTCCAGAGGGCCTATGTATTTGTATGACTGTACTCACATCTATCGTTGGATCTTGCTTGGATCTGTGCTGCCAATACATATGCTTGACTAGTTGAATACTGCAGATTCGAGAGAAAGCAGTCGAGAACGACCTTACCGGCGGCAATTCCCGAATGCCATTGTTCTCCGGATTCGGCGGTCACACGTTCCTTATTCCGCACGACCGTCTACAAATACGATCGCCTCCGTGTCTTGTGGGACTCGACCTCAAGAGCTTACCCTCACAACTACCATGTTCTCCTGATGCTTTCTCGACAACTCTCTCATCTGAAGATACGATGACAGAACCCTCCGTCATTGCCCGGTACAGCGGAAGAGGCGCAGCTCATGGTCTAGCACTGACATCTCACCAGAGAGGCCAAGGCACTACATGCGGGCCTTAAAGAGTTTCTGAAGACGCGCGACCCGTGGGAGAAGGAGGTGGAGTTCCAGCGGCAAGAGTGAGTCCCTCGCCTCAATCACACGAGGGAGCGTCGCTGACGATAGTAGTCTGCGCCGACGCCATCTCAGCTTGCTGCTCCTACACCCGTACGCTCCGGAGGCTCGAGATGTCGAAACCCACCTCTGGATGCAAACGTCCTACTCCTTCATCACCGTCTACAAGCAACGCATCGCTTCCATCGATCGCGCCATCCAGCATGGCTCGCGTCCCAACCCCAACAATCATCGCGGACATGGCCCAGTCGAGCATCGCAAGCTTACGCAACGCTTCCGCCAATTTCTAGCCGAAGAGGACAAGTTCTGGGCCCAATTCGCCGCGCGCTTCCGCCGTGCGTTCTCCCTCAGGGAAGCGAATCACGCCTTCTTGGAACTCCAGCTCGCCACCGAGGATGAGTTGGAAGGCCAAACAGATATGGAAGCGGTTCCAAGCCGACACCACTTCCAGTTTCCCGAGCCCACCCAGTCCAACGAGCCGATGACGAGCCAGCAGCGCCAAAGTCGTTTGTCTATCCTCAGCAAAGCGCTCATATGCATGGGCGATATCGCGCGGTACCGGGAGCAGTACAATGAGAGCGGCGGGCGCCCGAGGGCTGGGCATGAGGAACACGAGCTGCTCGCGCCACTAAAGCGCGAACGCGGCGGGAGACGCGGTCGGAACAAGGAACCCAACCTGGAGCGCCGACCGCGGAACTACGACCGTGCTCAATCATGCTATGAACACGCGCGCCGTCTCGTCCCCGACGATGGAAACCCTTCTCACCAGATGGCCATCATTGCGTCGTACCAGAACGACGTCTTCTCGTCTGTCGTGCACTATTATCGCGCTCTGTGTGTCCGGCAGCCTTACGAGCCCGCGGCGGACAATCTCTCTACCGTCTTTCACAAAGCCCTGGACCAGTTCAAACGGCGCAAGCAGCAAGAGCACGAGAAGGGCGATGCGAGTGAAGTGTCTGTCCGTTCGCGGATCGACAGCTTCAAGGACAAGATCGTCGTCATTCATGCATTGTGGCGTCACGGCTCAGACAGGTGTGTGGCCAATACATGATGCGCTCACATTCTGAATACGTATCACAGGGCTCTTGATTCCTTACTGCGGAAGCTTACCTCTTCTGCCTGCACGGACTTTCAAGCCCTCATATCGCAACGTCATCTCCCTCACGATGTGATCGAAGAAGTCATGATCCTCGCTCAAGCTGCGCTGTGGAAGCATTACATGGTCCGCGAAAAGTCTGCAGGATCGGAAACCACGGAATATCGCATCTTTGCCCACCTTCTCCTAATGCACCGAACTCTCCTTGAAGTCGGCATCGACGAGCTAAAGGACGCGGCAGCATCGAACGTTGTCGTGGAAGACCTGGCACAGCGTATTACCGGCGAATTCCGGCGCACCCTACCAGCGTTGCGCATATCTAGCAAATGGTTGCGCGCTAACTACAAGCACGTTATGAAAAAGTGGGACGCGCAGTGCGTGGTCGACGTACGCAAGATGGGACGCGGCGCGCGCGAGCGCGACAAGGACAGCAAGAAGGGCAGTACGATGCTGGTCAAGTTCTGGCAAAGATACGCGGACTTCTCGCGTGTGCTGGCGCGCGCGTTCCCGTCAAATCAGCTACCGACGCTGACTGTGCCGCTGGAAGAGGATGTGGATATGCGCGGGTTCCTGCCGTTGAAGAAGCAGCTGGATGTGCAGGGCGTTGGCGCGTTCGAGGATCAGGCTGCGCAGGAGCATCCCAATGTACTGCAGTTGATGCGCATATGGGACTTGCTGGAAGATGCAAAGGCTCTAGCGCGGTTAGAGGTGCGCACCTTTGTGACTGAACTGATTTTGATACTCACACACGCAATAGGACTCGCCTATCGCCATGTATGGCAAGCAGTTCGTTTTGAAAGGAGTCGAAGCGCAGGTCACGGACGACCTTGGGTCATCGGACATT
Organism: Schizophyllum amplum; assembly: GCA_007026445.1. Lineage (NCBI taxonomy): Eukaryota > Fungi > Basidiomycota > Agaricomycetes > Agaricales > Schizophyllaceae > Schizophyllum > Schizophyllum amplum. The sequence goes on along the minus strand of VDMD01000003.1, from coordinate 1,685,221 downwards.
GGTTCCGGTGGACCCAATCACACGCGCTCCTCCATTGAGGAAGTCGAGGATGACTTGCCGGAGGGTGTCAGCACGAACGACGACGAGGCAATCCGTCATGCGTTCGACCACCTTGACACTAAAGATGACTGGATGCAAGTCGACGATGAGGAGCAGATCGTGTGGGACCCTAGGTTCGTTGGACGGGCGATGCTGCGTTCTCCGGAAACTGACGTCGACTCTCAGGGTGTCGGAGACACTCGTTACGCGCGAGCGCGGTCCCTCTATATCGAACATACCCTCGACAGAGGAAGACCCTGTTGTGCCGTCAATGCCTGCCAAAGCGGTCGTGGCGCCCATCGGTAGCCCTCTGGCTCCACTCAAGCCCATCTCGCCGGCGAAGGAGACAACGCCCCTCGACAAGACCTTCTCTCCTTTCACTGATGGTTCATCGACTATTCCAAATGTGAAGGGTCCGCTGGCGAAGAAGAGTATATCGTCTTTGCAGACTTCACCGACACGGGTCCCCGGCCTGTCGCCGTTGAATGCGGCGCCCTCTCCTGCTCTTGTCGGCTCGCCTTCGACGCTCGGCATTGGGCCATTAGAGCAGGGGCTGCCATCACCCTCCGCGAAGGACAGCAGCCATCTGAAGACAGGCCATGCAATTTCTTCAACGCAGGCTCGTCGCGTCTCGCAACCGGCTAGCCGTGGAATGTCCCAGTCGCCGTCTGTCGGCACGACTGCGCAGGATCTCGTGAAGAGTATGATGGCCCCGCGGCGTTCTGCTTTGGACACACCAGGTCCCTTGGGAACTTCCACCGGTCTTGGGGGCGGTTTTCCTCCTGGTGCCCGGTTTGCACCACAATGGGGCGTGCCGGTGGAGGAACAGAGCTCGCTATTCAACAACCCCGTCGGAGGCGGCGTGCGGCATGTATCGGATCCCTCCTTGAGCCTGAGTCAGCAGCCCATCAGCCTGTCCCCGCCGACGATGTCGGGGCATCACGCATCGATGTTCGGCCAGCAGCAGAACATGCCGTCAGCCTATTTGCGCCCTGCGGGCCACGAGATGCCATCTACCGGGCCGTCGATGCTCAGCCAGCCGCCGCTATCGCAGCAGACCGCGTGGAGCAGCCAGGGGTCGCAGGGATTGGGTGCTATGCTGTCTGCGCCATTTGCGCCTCAGCCGATGGGCGGTGGCATGCAGGCTCCGCTGCCTCCGGCACGACAGGTCAACCCCTACGGAGACATGGTGTCGTCGGCCCCATTCGCGGGGTACGGTGACGTGGGGTATGGGGGGCAAGTTCTGGACATGGAAATGCCCTATAATCCCATCCCCTCGCACGCGGGGCATATCCCACTCGACCCGCGCTACGGTTCGTCGGCTACATGGGGGAATGTGGGATGACGAGGCTCTCGCGCTGGAAAAGAAAAGATTGTCGAAGCTGCTGGACCTCCATAGGTTCATCCCGCCATGCGCCCCAGTTGGAATGTCACTACTCGCCACCCACGTGCACATAGCATAGAATGCCGTTCGCGCTGGCTCGCCCCGGACGACACAAATGTAAACGAGGAAGGAAACCCTCGAGTGTCTCTCGCCGCGTAGCTCATGCACGCGTATTGCGAAGATGGCCGCCTGTCCTTCGCCCCCTGCCGCGGCGCTGCTGTTCGCGCTCGTGTGTCGTATGAGCTCGTACTTATCAATTGGTAATTTCTCTTTTCCTTTGGTACATATTCTGTCGAGTGTCGATTCATTCTCTTTGGTCTCCTCGTTATTGTTGTCATAGCCTGCTTTTGGTCCTTGGTGCTGCTCGTCACTACTGTACTATATCTTGTCTGCGATCGGACCTCGGCTGACAGGGCGCGGTCTTCCAATTATATGCCTCGTCCTGCAAGGAGCAGCTGCTTCCTCGTTCACCAGAGGCTACTTACAAATATTTGCTGTTCGTGAAGTCGAACATTGGGTTTCAACCCTCTAACTTCCCCAAAATAGGCAGTTCTGAAAAGGGCAAGGACCCCATGATTCTCGATGGCTTCCTCGATGTACGAACTTGCGAAGCTTGCCTCCCTCGCTTCTGTCTTCACATGTATGATGAAGTCGAACCTCCTCAATTCGGACGGTCGCCACGGGTGCCTGGGCCCTGGAGGGGATCAACTCCGAATCCCCATTAGTGATAACCTGTTTATCTTTCGTTTGACCTTAGCGGCAGGTTCCTCTTCGGATCTCTGACCGTGTGCACCACTGCATAGCCGTATGAAATGGCCTAATACATCCCGACGATGCACATCCGCAGGCCATCTTTCCTTCCCCCTCTTCGTCTGCCCTTCGAACGCCCACCATGGATGCTGCTGCGACAGATGTTGTACCGCTCGTGTTTGCTCAGGATGCGGACCGCAAGCCTGGCTTGTCTCTCTTCGCGACTCACCAGTTTGCGCTACCACAGGGTACGCTGAAGAAGATCTCTGCGACGGAGCTGGAGACGGTAGCAGCAGCTGCCCTGCGTATAGTCCACTTTCGCTTCACTAGCGTTGAGGATGTTGCTTTCGGTACGTGCTGCGTGTACCCTACGATGAGAGAGACCTAATCAGAAGCAGCTTTGGTCAAACCGTACGGCACAGTACGAGCGCGTCTCTCCATGACGGAAGACACGACTATACAGGAGGCCGTCGACGAGACGCGCAAAGCCTTGGCGGCCGCTGCGCGCACCCATGATGTCCCAGCGGAAGATGGGCTCGATCTTAATGTGGCGCTCTCTGCGACTGTTGACGCGACTATTGACGACGCTAGTTGCGATGTCAGGTATGTTACTTACCTTCGATGTCTTTCGCCTCTAACTCTTATAGAAATGCGTTCGACATGTACTGGTCGATCACCTCTGCAGGCGATGGATGTTTCTGCAAAATCTCATATAATCGCTCACTCTTCCACGTTGGAACTGTGGAATGTATAGCGGGATGTTTTCGCGAAGCGTTCTCCAATGTCCTGCGCCCTTCTACTGTCCCCGTTTCGTGCATGCCATTCTCGCAAGCATCTGCTATGCTCTCGCGCGCCGGCATCTCCTTCGACCCGCCCACTACACCCTCGTACGAGGGCCGGTCGCTTCGGGATGCCTTCCAGAACGCTGTCTCCAAGTACCCAACCTACCCGGCCTTGGACGACGGCGCCAGATCCTACACATATGCAGAGCTCGATCTACTCACGAATGAGGTAGCGCAGAAAATATCGGAAGCCCTCCGCAGTGGCCCAGACACCGGTTACATCGCAACTTGCATCCCGCCTTCCTCGCTCGCCATCATCGTCATCCTGTCGATCATCAAATACGGCTGTGCCTACGTCCCTCTGGACATCCGGCTTCCCGAGTCGCGTCTCCAATGGCTGGTGCAGGATTCGGGATCGTCACTGCTCGTCACGGTGTCTGACGCGCCGACCTTCGACACGCCAGGAGTAGCGCGCCTGGATCTCACCGACTTCGCCGCCGACGCGAAGGCATCATCACTGGCAGTGCCATCCGTCCGCCCAATTGCGAACGAAATGGCGTACGTGATGTACACCTCCGGCAGCACTGGGATGCCGAAGGGCGTCCGGATTCGCGCGGCTGCCGTGCTGTCCTTCGCGTACGACGGCGAGCCGCAGTACGTGCAGCCCGGCACTCGGGTTGCGCAGGTGAATAATCTGGCGTGGGACGGTACTGTGTTCGACGTGTGGTGCACCCTCCTGCGCGGCGCGACGCTGGTGAGCTTCACGCGCTACGACGTGTTGGAGCCGACGCTCCTCGCACGACTGTTCCACGAGCGCAGGATCACCGCGACCTTCTTCCCGACGTCGCAACTCCGCCAGATCTTGGCGCACGCCCCACACCTCTTCGAAAAACTCGAGTCAATCAGCTTTGGAGGGGAGCTGCTCGGCTACGAGCATGTCAACCAGCTACGGCGGACGAACTTGAAGCTACGGATGTTCCATGTCTATGGCCCCACGGAATGCTGTTGCTACGTTGTCGGTGTAGGCGACTTCAATTTGTCTTGCTCTGTGTATGCTGACAATAGCGTTAGTACCAGGTCCCGCCCGTAGATCAGCTTCCTGCGCGAGGTGTCGTGCCTATAGGTCGCGCTCTTCCACCCGCGCAGGTCGTTGTGCTGGACCCGAATCAGCGGTTAGTTCCTCCGGGCGTACAAGGCGAACTGTATATCGGCGGCCGACAAGTCGGCGTGGGGTACCTCAACCGGCCCGCGGAAACTGCTGCTGCTTTCGTCGAGCTGGACATGACGGGTAGCGGGAAACAGCGATCTCGATTCTACCGCACAGTGAGTATTTTAGAAGTAGAAATCCTAGCTCGAGAAACTAACGGAACGGTCAGGGAGACCTTGTCAAGTGGCTATCGACGGGCGTTATACAATTTGAACGACGATTGAACGCCGGCCAAGTCAAAATCCGAGGCCAGCGTCTCGAGCTCGCTGAGGTCGAGGCTGCTGTCGTTCGTACGGGACTCGTCGTAGATGCTGCTGTTGCTTGCGTGAAGGAAGGCGACCCATATCTCACCGCTTTCGTCGTGCGCAACCAAAAGCTTGGCACGAAGGTCATAAGCGAGAAGGATGTCTTCATCGCGCTCAAGGCTGCCGTGCCCGCCCACATGATCCCGCGCTTCATTCACTTCCTCAACGTGCTGCCGCTCAACAACAGCGGCAAGCTCGACCGCCGGAAAATCGAGGCTCTTGCTCTCGAGGCGCATGCGCGAGGACACGAGCACCATCACGCGGTGGAGCTCGACTTTGACACCCCTCGCACGGAGCTGGAGGGCAGGATATGCAAAACCTATCAGGATCTGCTCGGCCTCAAGGCGGTTGGCGCGACGAGCGACTTTTTCGATATCGGCGGACATTCATTGCTCGCGCAGAAGCTCAAGTGGCGACTAGCGGAGGAGGAGCACGTCGAGGTGGGCCTCCCGGACATCTTTGCTGGACCGACACCTCGACAATTGGCGGAGCGCATCGAAACCTTGCGTGGGAGATCGAGCAGCTCGGCACCCCTCTCAGTCATGGAAGTTGTACGTGCACTGCCTGAACGACGTCGTGACCTCCTGTCCCTCGGACAAGTTCGAATATTCAGCCTAGATCGCATGGACGGCCCAGATAAATCCGTCTGCAACTCCGCACACTGGCTAGAGCTACATGGAAATCTGGATGTTGATGTGATGGCACGAGTCGTGCAAGATATCGGCCACCGCCACGAAGCGCTTCGACATATATTCGTACCATCGGACGGAGAACCTCGGCTGAAAATAGTCGATACGGTCCCGTCGATGGAAATAATCGACGTCGACCCGGGCTTGGAAGGCGAGTCTCTGAAAGCCTTGTTCCGCCACCATGCCCGTCGCCGCTTCGAGATCACTATCGAGACGTCATATCGCCCATTCCTTTTCCGTCTGTCTCCTCAGAAGCACGCCCTCCTTCTCTCCATGCATCACATAGACACCGACGGATTCTCTCGCGACATCCATTACAAGGAGGTCCGTGAACTCTATGCCGCCTACATCGAGAACCGCCAGCCGAACCTTCCTGTACTTCCAATACAGTACAGCGACTGGGCCCAGTTTCAGCGCACGCCAGAATACGAGCAAATCGTTGCGCCTCAAGTGGATTACTGGGTCAAAAAGCTGGATGGTTTCATGCCTGTAGAGATCCCGCTCGACTTTCCTCGCCCGCAGGTCGTCGATCACGTCGGCGGTCTCGAGATCGTTGACTGCACGCCCGACCTCGTGCGTGCGCTCGACGCGCTGTGTAACACAGAACGAGCGACCATGTTCATGGTGCTCGTGGCCGCTGTCCGCTGCGCAGCCTTCATGCGGGACGGTGCCGCAGACGCAGCTTTCGTTACGACGATGGCATGTCGGACTCGCGCCGAAGTTGCGGACCTCTGTGGCTACTTCGTCAATCTCCTCGTATATCGATTGCCCATGCGCACTGGGCTGTGTTTCCGGGACGTTCTGCGCTCGGTACGAGAGGAGGCACTAGAGGGCATGGTTCGGCAAGACGCGCCATACCCGCGCGTCATGGCAGAACTCGCTGCACGCGGAACGCCTGTCGCAACACGTCCGTTACGAACGATACTTGGCTATCACGTATTGGATGCCGGGTATTTCGAGGCGGGCGGGGTGCGCGCGGCCCCGATGGAAGTGAACATGCACGCAATGCGTTGGGATATGGAGATTTTTTTCAATCGCCAAGAGGGTGCGCACCGGATGTGGGGCGAAGTCAACTACAGGAAGGATCTGTACCGGAAAGAGACGATGAAGGCTTTTGCAAGAAGTATTCACGATATTTTGATTAACGCAGCGCGTAACCCTGACTTTGTGGTGGTGTAGATGGGCTAGTACAGAATGTAGTATGTACTGCGAGCACCAAACGGTTCTGCTTGACCACTTTTGAGAACCGACATCCCAAATCTTGTAAACAGAGGAGAGTAGAGGTAAGTTCTATAAAGACATCCTGACCATGCTGCTGCGAGGGAAGATACCTCGACAAAATGCCTAGATGACGTTCAGGTGCACGTCCGGAGAACCGTTGGTGTGAATGCGCTCAAGGAGCCACCAAAAGGGCGTGGCGTAGGTCATGTCCGAGAGTTCGTCATTGCCGCATGCACCCGTGAGCATGCCACCTATGCGGCCGCGGATGTCGGCGATGATGGAGCCCGAATCGCCAGGCTTCGAAAACACTTCCAAATTACTGCTGCCATAGTTAAGAATGGCCCACTCCATCGAAGTTTGGTTGATGTGCGAATCATCGAGATACTCGCGGACGATGCTGAATATGCCGTTGGCGCGCCCGATGGTGGTGCCGCTTGCGCTGCCGTTCTTCACCACCAACAAGCAGGGCTCATTTGCCAAGCCATGCATGTCGGGCTTGCGCATCTGGTCATCACTGAGGATGCCTTCGAGGCGAAGGAGACCATCAACAGGATACCTGAACCTCCAGTCAGCGGTGTGGGGATAGCATTTGCGCGTGAATTCGACGAAGGTGAGCTTCGTCTGACCTGAGTAAGACACAATCGGTTCAGCACGCGGCCTCAGTCAAACAGGGAAGAACGCACCAAGGTCAATCTTATTGCCGACAAAGCCCTCACCAAGTTTGTCGCGGTCTAGCTGGATGATCGCGTAGTCCTCTGTAAAGCGTTGAGGTCCGACCCCGAAAGAGATGGCCGGGGAGCGGATGACACGGCCGAGAATGCGATCGTTTGGATCTGCCCAGTGCTGATTGACTTCCTTCAGCAAATTAGCGAGTGCAGCTATTGCTACCTCCGCCTTGTCCACCAGCTTCTGGGTCTTCAAGCGGTACGCCCTAGCAGTCGCAACGTCGGTAGCGTCAAGGCCTAGCTCCCTACGTTTGAAACCGGCGATCCTGCTTCTCCAGCGCTCGATTGTGATACCGTGACCTCCGATCTCGAGCTTGATGGTGTTGATGAGCTCGGCAAAGCCACGTTGTCCGAGCAGAACAACAGTTTTGGCCTGCCCGTTGGGATAGTAAACATAGTCGACGTTGTTCGCCTTGAGTGGGATGACGACGTGGCGAGAAGTGAGTCCAAAAATCGTGCCGATACCATCGCCTTTGGTGAGGTACAAGGCCATGGTTCCTTCGGCATACAATGTGTCCATCGTAGAGATGCCGAGACCGAGGGTGGAGGTGATAGGACCGACAATTCTGGAGAGCGGGTCTAGCTCGTCCAGGTGCCGGTGAAGCCGAGGTCCAACCGTACGGATGTACATAGACTCGCGAAAGTCGATGTCGACGTCGTCGAGGTGGTAAGCCGCGAGGAGTGCGAGAACGTCTCGGGCTGAGTTGTGAGCAGCCGTAGGGGAAGTAGTGTTGGGGAGGACCCCAACCCAGATGGTGACGGGACCGATGATCGGCCCGTCGCTGCTCTTGCCCTCGTCCTCGAGATATTCATATCCCACGACCGTCTTGAAGCGGACGACGTCGATGGTTGTGAAGCGGATCTGGATGATTTGATCAGTAACCTCTATGGAGATGACGACGAGGTAAACAAACATGGTGAGCGTCCAAAACTCCAACTACCTTCCAACCCAAGTCGTTGTTCCAGACTTCGGCGATCGGGTGGTCGAAGACGGGGAGTAGCTTTTTGAGGCGGTCATAGGCTTCGGGACCCTTGGGCGCGGACCACTTCTCCTTTCCCGTGCGATAGATCAGAATGGGATATGATGGAATACCCGCGTAGTACTGCAGGCCCTCCTCCACGGAGACGGCGTGCGGATCGGCAGAATAGGAGGTAGCGCTGGACGCGGTGTTGCGTTCGGATTCCGAAGAGGCGATTGGCGAGAGAAAAGTCGGAGAAGCAGTCTCATTTTTGGCAATCGAGGGATTGTGGTGATTATAAAAAAAACGCATGCACTCTTGTACAAGTTCGTCGGAAAGCTCTAGGTGAAGAAAAGGGGAAACCATATTTAGTACTAAGTCATCTTGGAGAGATAAAGCAACGAACTGCTCATCGCTGCAGGAAGCTAGTTGGACTGTACTATGAGGTCGGAAGGTCCAAGGGGGTCGCCCGGTCAGCGAGACTGGATAGCACGATGAAGGAAAGAACAAAGGGGCACTCTGACCGGCAGTTGCCGAGCAGTCTCCCCGACCTCTGCATACTTAATTCTTTAGTCCGCGTATAGCTTTCTGGTCCATTCTAAGGATTCAGACATGGTCAAGTGTGGTCGTCTAGAGCGACCGACCGCTATATTGTGTACACAGTATCATGCTCCATATCTGCCGCAACGTATCGCGGGCCGCTTGTGAATGAGCACTGAGCGCTACTAGACTCGGCCCTACGTCTGACCTACGTACATGTAAAGATGCTGAATCCCACTTTCAAGGTCCCGGTAGCGATATAGACCACGGAAGACATCGCACGTACTGTTGCCCACCAACAAGGAACTTCAACCACACATAGACGACGCGTTCTTCTTCGGGCGGCTGTTCTTTTGCGATGTCGAGCTCATACGGCGGAAGACCGTCGTAGGTAAAGTTGAGTGTCAGCGTCGCCAGCATGACCGGTTCCGCACGTGTCGCTAGCGCGCGACACGCAGCATTGATGTCATCTTGGTGTTTGTTGATGAAGAGGCGAGCGGAGGTGCATAAATATACCGCATCCGTCAAGTTGAGATTTCCTGCAATATGGTGAATGCCTTGACCAAAGATTGTGGGATAGACACACCATCTGTTCCCCAAGGGTCGTTGCGAGTGCATTCCTCTCGGTGCGTTGGCCAGCTCATGCGTTGACAAGTGCTCGAGCAGTAAAATGCCATGCCACACGAGCAAGCGCGTACCTCACTGTCGTGCGGTCCCTTTTCACAAGCGGATCAGCGTGAATCACACCAGGAAGAGGCCTCTTACTATTCTGTGAGTGCACGTCATGATAGTTTTCCATTGCTGACGCACAGTACGCGCAGTGTCACGAGCGTCGCATATCGCCAAAAGCAGATCTTCGTAGTTCGCTATCTGGCGAGGGAGGTCACTGGTCTCGCCGGCCTGATCCATCCCATCTTCCAGTCGACTGCCCCCACATATGACGCGCAAAACCGTCGGTAGTCGAGCGGACGCCGCTATATGACTTGCGAGGCTCTGAGCATCGCAATTGGGATCTGCGAGCCATATATCGCGTAGCAGTGCAATCAATCCCATGCGCAACGCGCGCATCAACGTCTTGTTGTTATCACCGAGCGCAACCATGCGATAGAGCAGGACAGATGCATCCTCGAGGGCGCCGTGCCACTCTGATCGCGTGAGGCAGTGGCGCACACCCGCGAAGACACTCGCGAGAGTTGCGCGCGAGAAGCGGAAGACTCGAAGCTCGGTCAGCCCGCTCAGCCAAGCGGTGATCCGGAAGAAGCCTGCCCAGACGTACTCGAATTCTTGCAGAGGTGCGAGCTTTGTGAGGTATTCTATCTGCTTTGCGACTCGGCGCCAGAGCCTCGAGTTATCGTTCCTGCAAAGAAGGCGGATATTTGTGGTAAACGCCGCGCGTGCGACGTCGCCCGCTTCAGGGAGATGGTGGTGCAACCAGTTCATAGCGCCAACGATGCGGGCAACACGTGCCATCCCCAGAGAGTCCTCTTCGTCAGTACCGTAGACGTCGAAGTTGAGCCAAGCGTCGCAGAGAAAGGGAAGAGCGACAGGAATTTTCAGTGCTACGTGCCAGCCCTCAACTCGGAGACGACTGAGGGCTTCGAACGCACGATTGACCCCAGCAACTACATTGATCCCGCAGACGTCGCGCGCCTCGCACCTCCCATGCATGGGGTGAAGATAATCGACCCATCGGAAGATGTCCTCCCATAAGGTCTCTGGAAATTCCTGCTTGAAGGGCGCGTACACGGGATCATCAGCGACACAAAGAACACCCCAGAGCGCATCAATGGCGCCCAGGATAGCAGCAACACGGCCATCATCCCGTCTAACACGCTCGGAGAGCGGAGGCGTATTACTGGCCAGGGCGGCGAAGATAGATCCTCTGGCAAGGATGGTCTTGGCCTTTACGAAGGCGGAACGCCCGGGCTCTAATACGGTCCCCGGTTCAGCGATGGTGACTCCAAGACTTCTTCGTAGTGCTGCCGTGCGTCGTAGTTCTGCGAGGGCATCGGAGAGATCCTTTTCGGCGTTCCATGCCTTGGAGAAGACGTACGACCCCCGAACTCGTTAAAATTTAGCTGGACTTGTGTTGCACACATATTATATCTTAGGACTCACGAAAGCGCGGAGGCCTGCGTGGGTCAGAGTATCTACCTGTTTCGCGCGGAAACATCCGGACTCGAAGGGGGGGGAATAAGAACGATGGCCGATATATTAAATACCAGTCCTTTGCTGGATCAGGTCAAAATTTACCGGCACGAGCTTCCGACGTGTCGTGATTGCTCGTGTCTGCATGATCTGGTTTGCCCCAAGTCATCTTCAGCCTGAACCAGTGGATATACTGTACAGTACTATATGACTCTGACGCTACATTTTGATTTGCTGGTCTTACGAGACGGCGGCCCGAGCGATCGGACGAGCCTTTCAAGGCCGACTGGCTCCAACTGCGTTACAAGAAGCTAGACAAGTACATTGCTCTGAGAGGTACATAGAGTCTGTCGCACTAGCCTTGACTTTCATACGCATTGCTCTTATGTTTGGGCATGAAAGACCACGCTTCCGGCGCAGGACCGAGGAACATCTCCGAAATCTTCACCCAGTCGCGACTGTCGGGGCTGGCCAGGAGCGTTTCTGGGAAGGGGTTCACTGTTCAAAGAGGAAACTGATAAAGAGGGGCCTGGAAAACGTACCGAGGTCGTCTCTTCCCTTGAAAGCCGGTGCCCGCTCATTGAGGCGTCCGGGGAGGCGCTCGAGCAGCCCGATGGGGATGTAGCGATACTGGAAGGAGAGAGCCTCACAGAGGTAGCGTCGAGTGGTGTTGATGCCAGGAGTATCACTGCCGAAGTGACTTGAAGAATAGACGTCAGACATGATACACATTATTTGGAAAGAGACTCACTTCAAGCCGTAGTCAACGAGCTAAGGAGATGGGCGTTAGTCGTACCAAATCAAGTTTCAATATAGACGAGGACAAACCTTTCGAATATGCTCGAGCCGCTCGCGCGAGCTGATATCCCACTCACGACGCTCCTTGATCTCGGTGAAGATCCAGGGCTTGATGAGGGCACCGCGGCCTATCATGACTCCGTCGACGCCGGTAGACTCCACGTTGTGCCAATAGTCCTCCGCGGAGTAGCAGTCCCCGCCACCGAATATTGGCGCTCTGGGCACTGTGCCCACAATTAGCAAGGCGGTCGATGTCCATGAACAGATGTACTGACAGTTCTTCTCCGCCTCGTAAACGCGCACTGACTGAACACACTCCTTCACGTAGTCCCAATCAGCGAGCTTAGTGTAGCGTTGCTGCCTAGTGCGCCCGTGAAGCTGAAAGGGTGTCAGTTGGATCAAATTGTGGATTTCCAAAGGACATCTCTTACCGTCATCATCCCAGCCCCCCACTCCGAGACGCGCGGCATCAGTTTGTGCGCATTGTTTCGCCCGTCTTTGACGCCAGTGCGTAGCTTCACTGTGACGGGGATGTCGCCCAGGGCCTTGTTCATGCCCACAATGATGCGGCCCAGCTTGCCCGGGGAATCTAGCACTGAAGTAGACATTAATATCGTCCAGCTAAGACGAACACGGAGAAAACTGCTCACGGGCGCTCCCGCTCCCGGTCTTATAGACCAGGTCAATTGGGCAGCCGCAATTGATGTCGACAAAATCGATGTTGCCTCCCGCTTCATTTTGGATAAGCTCGGCAGCGCGAACCATAGTGTTGGGCTTGTTGCCAGCCAGCTAATACATACACCATGAGCTCGTGAGGACGTGGATACACGGAGTTACTAACCTGCACACCGAACATGCGTTCAGACGGATGTCGCCGCACGAGAGACCACTCTTCCTTGGATCCTGAGAGAAAAGAGGTCGCCAAGCCCACTGGAAACGAAGCCTGAGCTGCGTCTCATGTCGTAGTTCGGACACCCACTGACTCTCGCCACAAGTAATATCGACACCATAATCGACGCATATCCTTCTAAATGGCTGTAGAATTCGTCAGCATCGTGTGCTCTTCGAGCACCTTTGCCAACGCACCAGGTTTCCGACGGTCGTAAGAGGTGCGAGGTCTATCGGACCGTAAGCTCAGAGCGATACTGCAACGGCGAAACGTGGCGTACATGTCTTTCCCTCCCAGTGCAGACGCTTCTTCTCTTCCGCGCGTAGGGGCACGTCGACCGACATGTCCATCTGATCCCCTGCGCCAGTGCGCTGTGCGACAAGCGCATCTGCATTCGGTACCACCTCCGCGACGGTACCGGAAGGGCCGCCTGCGCTTGAGGCGGCATCGGCTTTCGCGACCCAGTCCGGCTCATCTTGCTCGGGCTCAGCGATCACCACCTTTTGACTCTCGAGATCCTTGAGGTAGCGGTCCGTGATCGGATATTCATACTGGATGGTCTTCAATTTAAAACAGCACTCGCAAATGCAGTGTGCGCACCCTCTTCTTGTGCAGTTTTGTCCGTGCTTCCGGATGCAGGTAGTTCTGTTCCGTTTCTGAAATGGCTGTGCGAGCGCATTTGTCCTCGTCGGTGATGAGCGACAAGGACCCATCCTCTGTCTTCTGAACATGGGCTCCGAGAAAGCGACATTTCAGTCCGGACCTGTACAACGAGAGTTTGACTTTGTACTGGGCCGAGTCGGTGAGTGTACTCACTTGCATGAGCCTGTGGCCTCAAATAATGGACACTTCGTGTGCGGGTCAAGGGACGGATTTTGGGGGTCGGTGACGGTAAACGGTGTGGGAGTGTAGAACGGAGACTCGTTGCTGATGTCGCTTGTCTCTGGGATGCGGAGGTCGTGTGGCTTTGCAGCAAGATAGGCGGAGACGTCGTGGGTGAACTTGCATCTACGTTTATCGTTAATGCCAGCACGAAGATTTCATGTACGACGCACTTGTCTCCAAACTCGCACGTCTGCCCATTCGCGGTCTTCCAGCACACCTCTAGCTCGTCGTGCATCTTGGCAAATCGGCGCCCCTTGTTGGCTCCGCGCTTGCTCTTGTCTTTGCGCTTCTTCCCGGAGTCTCTGTCGTCCTCCCTCTTGTCTGCGGTGTCTGGTGCATGTCCGGTCTTTCCTTCGGCAGCATCGTCGTCGGGAACATCAATATGCTTGGCAGAGATGAGAAATCTATACCCCGAGTTGAGCTTATGAGTGCAGCTGACAATGGCGGAGTACGCACTCTGCCTTCACAGGCGCGGTCCCGGGGGGCAAAGACGCGCTCATGACCGTGAAGAACAATGGACTGATCGAAGTGATGAAGTTGGCGATATGCCGGCCCGGCGCTGCCGCTTGAGGAACCCGGATTGCTCTCTTCTCAGATGCTCTCCTCGTCAGACCGGGATATATGCTCGGTTTCCCCTTTGTGCGCACGCCACGGGCTCGAGGGACATAGGGCGCCAAGTGTCTCAGCGATTAAGGCCATTTCCTAAGCTTACAGAAACTGTAGAATCGTAGCAGTTCTGCGTCCAGGCGGTGTCAAGAAGCAATCTCAGTCGTGGGGGATTGAACGTCGGGAAGCTATACGGGGCTCCGTGATAGACCCTATGCATTGAATGACGGCCACGATATAGTGCACAGCATGTCATTCTTGAGAATGGTGACTACTTCTCCTCACCATAAAGCAGGCTCTTCCCCCAAGCGACTGCTCTTTGGTCCAGATCGCGTGCGCCATGGAAGAGCTTCGCCAGCTCTTGATTCCATCGGGTTTGTACTAGGTCCCCGAAGGACCTGTCGGTTACGCGAGACGCGGCGGACGGTGGTGCGGGAACGAGGGATGGGTGATCGACCAGGCGAACGCTCAGCGTATGCAAGCTGCAGAATAGAATGAGGACGGGAGGGAGTTCGTAAATAATATGAGAGGGAACGCACTCGCGTCTATGGTCGGCTGTCCTGTGCAGAGGGTCCCGGTCAACACGGCTTTACGAGGAACGGCTGACCGGAGACATACCTCGAATTGATGAGATTCGAAAAGCCGTAGTAGAACTACTATACGGATGAGTTGGAAGCGCACATAGCATGCTGGCATAACACTCACCCCTCCAGCAACGACCGCCCCGGAGAGCGAGCCAACCAGGAAGGACATCTGGTCCGATGGTGATGGTTCGGAATGAGGAGCACTTGTTTGCCTCTTGTTTGTCCGGTCGATTCGTGTCCGAACCGACCGTTGCTACGTTCGTCCCAGCACAGAGCATCTCTAAATGTTGAAGGAAAACAGTATAGAAGCCCAACAAACACTCATATGTCTGCAGTGCTACTTGGTGAGCTCAAGCGAGCATAATAATCAGGCAAAAAAGGGCCCAACCGGGAATTGAACCCGGGACCCCGTCCAACTATCCCCATGAAGTTAAGGAGGCAGCAAAGCCCGAAGGACGTATCATACTACTAGACCATTGGGCCGGTGGAATGTTGGCTTGTAATACAAAATTGAATAATCAATATTGTATTATCTTGTCAGCAAGTCAAGTGGTTCTGCCTGCTTGTCCAAGGGTGGTATTTAGTGTTAGTTCTCATCTAGCTCAGTAGTAAGCATATATCGCACAGTGACTGCCATCGCTCATCGAAAGTTGGTTACACCGTCGTATGATAATACACATCAAGTGAAGTCGAAGGCTCGAAAAGCCACATACTGGATGATAGTAAAGTCATAATCATCCCCAGACACATGCAGAGGCCTGCTCGCAGTCGTATATACATAAATACAATCATTTGTTCCATAAACATATGAGACGAGCGCGACGCCCTGGCTCGTCAGAGAGCAATGGTCCTTTAGGTCAAGCTCCCATAGTACACGACCGTCGCTCTGCGTTGCGCGGACATGAGGCTGACGGCAAAGACCGCACCGAGGAGGAATCCAGCGGCCACGTAGGACACAGACTCGACGATGAGTGGCGGGCGGGGGTGGTGATGGCGGCGCGGCCGACGGGAATGTGCAGTCTTGTCAGGCTCTGCTCGACTCGACCCGTCCACGT
Source organism: Schizophyllum amplum (assembly GCA_007026445.1). Lineage (NCBI taxonomy): Eukaryota > Fungi > Basidiomycota > Agaricomycetes > Agaricales > Schizophyllaceae > Schizophyllum > Schizophyllum amplum. The sequence goes on along the minus strand of VDMD01000003.1, from coordinate 1,669,655 downwards.
CATTGTCAACGTTTGCGTTGTATTCCCCCTCCCAGCCGATCATGAGAGGCTGACCCGGCGACGTGATCTCCTTCTGGCCGTACGTCTCCTCCAAGTCGTCCACAGGGACAAGCTCGTCGACGAGCGTCCAGGCCTCTTCGAGTGACAACTTCGAGGACGAGGGCGAAGAGATGACGACAATGGGAAGCTTGTTGGTCGCCTGAGCATCAGTAGGCGTGGAGACGGACGGCGGCTGAGTGCTCGAGCTAGCGTCGGATTCCGACGCAAGGTCGTTGGTCGAAGGCTCCGACTCATCGTCGGTCGCGGCGAATACCCTCGAGAGCGCCTGCGCTGCTGTTGTGATGGCAGCTGCCAGCTCGGGGACAACCTCGATGGCGCGGATGGGATTGTATATCGCCCGGTGTACTGCGTGTACGGCGAGGCTGACGGGCACGAAGATGATGGGGAGGACAGCCCGGACGGAAGGACCTAACAGCGCGGAGGCAGCAGCGGCGGCCATCGTCTGACGGTCGACCGTGACGGACCTTGGTACAGGCTCAGGTTCTTCATCGTCGGATGCCGCCTCCACCGTATCTCCCAACTCCTCTCCATCGACGACCATCTTCTTCTCCTCGTTCGCGGATAGTGGCTCCTTCACAGCGTTCGCTGCCTCATCCACATCGACTGCGAGGTCAAGTGAGTCCAGGCCAGGCCCCTCTTCCGTCACAGCCGACAGTGGCGCGTCCATGCGTCGGGATGCCAGCTCCCGTTCCTCCAGGTCGAGGGTGACCGAAGCCAGTCGGTCAACGAATCTCGGCGCGTCCTGCGCAAGGAGCACTGAAGACGATCGTGGCCTCTCCACCCAATGCCGGGAATCCTCCAGGCGCGGGGCCTCCTCCAGATCTCCAGCCTCTATCATCTGCTCAATCCCCGCCACCTCGGGCAGCACGTCGTCCTCCATGACGGCATGCGAGGGCACTCTATCGAATGCCTCCATGAGGCTCACCGGCCGGGAGCCCATGCTGATGATCGACGACGAGCGCGAGCGCGCATGGCGCGTGACGGACGGTTTGCGCTCCGGCCACGACCCCTGCCTCTCGTGCGTGGACTGCCGATCATAGAGCGACGCCTGCCTCGACGGCGCGCGCGAGCTCTGCCGGCTGTCCACAGAGCTCTCAGGGGTGAGCGGGCGCGGGAATGACACGGGGCCACGCAGCGGGGGCAGCTCTGGCGCTTCTTGCAAGGGTGATAGGTCGGGCGCCATGGAAGCGAAGGATGGGGTGGGCGACTTTGCACGGCCGGCAAGCATGTCGGGTGTGACGGACAGGCTCATGGCTTTGTGCATGTCGGACAGCGACATGGACCGCGCGTGCCCCACGCCTCTTCCATGCGGTGAAATGAAGGGAGACGAGAGTTCGCCAGGGTCTGTTGGCATGCGAACCACACGGTTTCGCGGGCGAGGCAGCGTCGAGGGCGGCGTAGGCAGCATGGAAGGCGTGGCCCGCTGCTGGGGAGGAGTCTTCGGCTCGATCAATTCGCCCGCCATCATCGGGGGAGGGGTGGTCATCATAGAGCGAGGCATGATCGAAAGTTCGGACATGACAGACGACTCTGAGCCGGAGCGCGCGCGGGTGACGCCGAAGTACGGAGAGATGGGAGGAGTAAGGGGCCAGTCGGGAGCATTGGTGAAGTAGCTGGAGGCGGCGTGGAAGTAGCCCGGCGAGCCAGGTGTGCTGTACTCGGGGAGCGAGTCAAGTACGCGCGATGGCGACGGCATATCACTGACAAGTGACGGCGTGCCCGGGATACGCTCCTGCTCGTACATGCGCACTTTTTCCTCCAGGCCGTCGATGATCTCCTGCATACGGGCGGCCTCAGCACGCGCGCTCTCCTCCTCCTTGTAATGCGCCACCTGCGCTTCCAGCTGCGCGATCACGCCCTGAAGACGCTCCTCCTCCTCCGACGGGCCAGCTGCCTCGTCTTGCTCGTCACGCGCGGACGACTGCTCGTAGTGCTTGACCTGGGCTTCAAGGTCGTGAATGGCCGCCTCCAGCTTCTCCACCTCCTTCGTGACACGCACATGATGCGCCTCGCGGAGCTCCTCGGCCAATAGGTGCACCAAAGCGCGGATGAGCGTCCACACCTCGTCATGGCCGCGAGCCCACCAGCGTCCCGGCCAGTGTGCGATGGCGAAGGCGAGCTCGCACGCGGTGGTCACCGCGCGACCAAAGTCCTCTGCGACGACGCTGTGAAACCAAGGACGCAGGAAGGCGACGGCGAGCCTGACGGCGCCCGCTGTCGTGTCGCGTACGCGAGTCTCCGAGGGAAGCTTCATGAAGCGGTCGCTCATCAACTGGCAGAAGGCATGATATGACGAACGCTTGTCCTTGTAGTCCCACGCGACATCGGCAGGGCGGGCGCTATCAAGCTCGTTGAGCAGGAAGTATGTTGGGAGTTTCTCGACGATGGCGAGGAGGGGGATGGTGGCGTAGACAGCGCTTCCTGGGATGGAGCCATGAACGAAGACGAGCTGCGACTCCAGGGCGTAGCGCCTCCACTTCCAGTACTCCTTGTCCTTCCTGTCGCAGATGTCAGATACACATCTAGATGTCAAAGGAAAGACGAACTTCGACGGCGCGTCCTTCTGCATCAACTCCATGGCTGTCGCGGCCTTGTGGGCGACTTGATGGGCGTCGATGACGGCGATTTGGATGTCCTTCTTCATGCTGGCGTGGTATCGGCGGAGAGCGTCCCAGACAGACCACGAGAAGCTGAAGTTTGCGCTGATGAGGGGCGATTCCGTCCGTGTTGTCCATGTTAGATGGCGGGCAACGTCTTCGTATCCCATCGCCTCGGACAAGGCACCCATGCCATACGAGTCCCAGTCTCGCAGCTCATCTGGTGCTTCCCTGACCCGTTCGTCAAAGCGCGTCGCGATGAAGAAGGGCTCCGAGTCGTCGAAGAAGGGCGACCGCTCTTTCGGGGTGTAGACACGGAACAGGAAGTGGTTGTCCTCGATCAAGCCTCGGATATCTGTGTGGGATTCAAAGCCGTACTGGGGCAGGAGGGAAGACGACGCTTCCTTCCCTCCGCCTCGTGGAGAAGTATCGGGTGTGGTAGTCATTGTGTTTGCTGGGGAGGGATCAGCCTGTCGGATCGCGGGTTTTAAGAGACTGCGCACCTCGTTGGAACCAGCCGACATGCAGCAATGTGGTGGACTGTGCCAAAACAGAGTCTCTGCGCGCGATGAATCGGAACGCTCCCTACACGTGAAGGCCGCATTGTCAAAGACTCGAGGCTCGCCTCGAGGCGATCTTATGTTCCGGCTTTCTCCAAATTGCACTTCATATGGAAGGCTGATGCTGGACCACATGAACGCATCGTGCAGCGCAATGCAGGAGAGTCAGAATTTATGGCGGGGAGGTCACGGAGGACTGCATTGTTCGTCGCGTTCGTCGACAAGGAGACGTTCAGGACAAGAAGTATGAATCCGCTGTGATTGGCGCCGCAGCGGAACCTATATGCCGGGCCGATCGCGCCGTGGGTACTTACGTTACTCCCTAGTTCCCTCCAAGTCCAAGTTCCCTTCAGCTTCTCAGACTGGCAAAGCTATGCATCTCTCTGAGTGCATACGAAGGTCCAGATAATACAGGTACTACGCCGTCCGACTCGCATCCGCCCACAGAGCCTTCGCGGCCCCCCAGTACCTCTCCGGGTCCGTACGCGCATGAGCCACATGCGGACTCTCGTCCAACACCATCTCCCTCACCCTCAACCCCGCCTCCCGCACCTTTCTCACATGCCCCTCCACCTCCTTCCACCCCACCAGCTCGTCCGTCCTCGAATACACGTACAGCCGCTCCGTCTCCCCGCTCATCCACGGCAGCACGTCCGGCTGCAGCAGCCGCGCCTTCAGGTGCTCCCCGAGCGGCCGGACACCGCAGAGCGCGCTCAAGAGGTACATGTTGACGAACCAGAAGACGCCGACGAGCGCGGACATCGCCCAGCGGGCGGCGGGGTTGCGGATGAGGCCGGCGAAGGCACGGATGGCGCTGCTAAGGTCGCCAGTGGCGGGCGCGGAGTCGACGATGAGGGCGGCGGCGGCGGCGGAGGGTGCGCGCTTGCGGGCGCGGAGGAGGGCGCCCAAAGTGCATAGCTGGCTGGAACCGCCTAAAGGAGTGTCAGTTACCACGGACTCCAGATGTGTCCGTTATCTCGCTTACCATTTGAGAAGGAGTGTGCGAGGATGCGCGGACGGCCGTTGGGGTCCTTGGCGGTGAACGCCTCGATGGCTTCTGCTGCGGGTATGAGGGCTCTCTCCTGTACTCGGCAACCATTAAAGGTGAGTAAGTATTGGATGCGTGGATACGCACGCATAGACTTCTAGGCGTAAAAAAAAACACCGGTTCGGATTGAATGAGCAGGATAGTGGCGTTTGGGTACCAGCTGCGATAGACGTTGCTATACTTGTGGAGATGAGGTAGTTTGGCGCCCACTGTTTTGTGCGTCAGTGAACATTGCTCATGGAGGGGGGAGGGGTAAATGTGGAAGTAGGAGGGGGAAGAGGAGGGTAGGGGGAGGGGGAAAGGATGGTGGACATTCCAACTCACTCCAGCCACACACAATAATCAGGCTGTATGACTGTAGTAAGTATGGAATGACTGCTGCATAGAGAAAAGCACGCACTCGGGATCGCTGCTGTCGCCGATCACCTTCTGCGCGGGGGAACCCCCATGGGACAGCCAGATGTCCTTCGCGATCTTCGTGAATAGAAGCGTCTCCGTCATGGCGGGGGTAGGGTATATCGTGGAGGGAAGCGACTAGCAGGAATGCGGTCGTGAGCAAGGGGCACTCGGCGGTGTGAGGGTCCTCCAAACGATAGGGGATTCGGACAACTGGATACAGGTTGCCCGCCATGCCCGATGGCCGACTCGGGCAACCCCAAGTGCAACTAGATCCCCAAGGAGTGGGACTGAGAGCGACCCACATCACGTCGAATGTATAGAGGGCAGCAGAGGGAAGACGGCGCACAAACGCGTCTGCGGCCAAGCGCATCGCCATTGTTTGTCCTCGTGTACACCCAAATTGCCATCCCTTGGCCTCAGACATAGCACTCCACACGCTTCTGGTGGCCTCTGCGCATTTCGGAGCACCATGTTCAGTTCACATCGACAATTCAGCCCACAGCAACGGCGGGTGGGCATGATTGTTGCGACTGTGCCGGTCATGTGCGGGACGGGATGTATGACTGTCCGTATAATTTTGCTGGAGGAAATCTCACTGCTTCACAGTCGTGCTGTACAAGCGTCTGGTTTTGGGCCAGCCGCAGCGTCTTGCGGAGCCAGGCAAGCCGGGTCCACGACCGGATGAAGCTTTCCACCTCTCGCGGCAGTCCACGAAGCCATAAATCTTCCAGCGAAGCGGAGCATCTCCCGCGCGTATCCTTCGGGCTCACACATTCGCGATATTGACGCGCGGCACATCGTCTCGATAGTTGGATCGCAGCGTGTGTAGGAGACAGGGTCTATGGGCAGTTACTTGGCTTCCGGAGCGGCTACAGGCTGGATACGCGTGCCGGGTATTCTGGTAGGGTTGAAGGAGCGATCGCAATCGGCGTAGGACATGCCGGCACCGAAGCCGGTGGACAATGTTATCGGCCAGGTCCTCCCTGACAGGAAATGAATGAGGAGCGCAGTCAAGACGGCAAGTAAACGCACGACGGAAGAGGATCACAGACGCGACGACACCAACGCTGAAGCCGACACCGCTGCACTTCTGTTAGCTTTAGATTGAGATACAGAGTTATGACCACTTACGCTTTCACCAGGAAGTCAGCCACTGCAACAAGAACGGTCAGGCCAAGCGTAAGCGGGACAATACGGGGAACGCACAGCAGCGGTCATACTGAAGAATGCGTCAGAGTCAGGGTGATTCAGACATGAAGATCACGCACCTTTTGACCTATAACATCCTCGCTAGAGAGCGGCTTAGTTGTCGACATCGCGGCGAGTGACTTGAAGAGGGCTGGACGTTGACGTGCGTCGTGAGCGACGAGTGCTGCCGGACTTGACCGGACCGGAGTGCCGGGCAGCAAATAGCGCCAAATACACTAGACACGGTCACGCGCGCGGCGAGCGCGTCGGTGCCACAATCGCTTCTCTGCTCTCGTCTCCCTCGCGCCTCAGAACTCTAAGGCAGCTTTTACTAGCGCTTAACGTTACCGACACAGACCACTGCTCAGCATCTCCTGCCGGCGACTCCAGCTTTTCCGGATCGCCAGACTCCCTTTTCACGCGCATATATCCAGTTTTACTCAGTAATTTACGGACTGAGAGCTCCTGGGCACCCGGCAGTGAGCCTTTCATCCCGTTAATTGGACACGACGGACCTGTAGTGTTGGCCACTACTGCGCGCAGCGCATATACTCAGGTGGGAGTCACGCGCGTGTACCTCGGCACTGACTACGCGTCGCGCAAGGCTACGGGAAATGAGCGTGCGCTGCACGCAGCGAGGCCGTCGCAAAATTACGATGCACCGCACGAGCGGGTCCCGGAAAACATCTTGAGTAATACATATTCTATCAACCTCACCACTACGTTTGATGCAATGGACAGAGTCGACATGACGAGTTCGCAACCAGCCTCGCTCATCAGTGGTCACCTTCCCGCCTCCTGAGGTATCAGATCGGGTGCGTGTCCAGACGTCCAAGTCTCCCTCCTCTGTCATTTCTCTTTGCCTTTAGTAGCAGGATTACTGCAATGGGTGCACTATTATACCACTCTCAACACAGGACACCATTATCATTGTCCTTCTATAATGCGACCTTATCCTATATCTTCCACTGTGAGTACATGAACGTCCGTTGCTGCTTCATTCCCTTGAGACGCTTAATCGACGTCACCTTCCGTATGAGTATCCACCATATCCCTGCGGCGCGTATCCCTGCTGTCCAGGCTGAGGTGGCGGAGTCCCGTACTGCTGATATGTCGAGGCCGGTGGTGGAGGTGGCGGGAAACCCGGCTGCTGTTGCTGTTGCTGATATGCATATTGTTGCTGTGGTTGCGCATACGACCCATAGGGCTGCGAGGGAGGCGGTGGGGGAGGCGAGGCATAAGGCTGTTGCTGCGAAGGCGGCAGAGAGGTGTACTGTGGCTGCGAAGGCGGCGGCGTAGGGCGGGACGCGTCACCGAACATTCCCAAACCCGCGTATGGATCTGAAGGAGGAGCGGACGGCGCTGGAGGCGGTGGCAGCCACGTTGACGTCGACCCCTGACGCTGATGTGGTGGCGGGTAGCTAGGCTGTGACTGTGAAGGTGGCGGGTACTGTGATGGCGGAGGTGGTGGAGGGCTTGGTGCATATGAAGTATGTGTAGAGGGTGCGGCGCCTGCGTACTGCTGCGAGCCGTACGAGTAGTGCTGCTGGAGGTGTGGTGGAGGGGGCGGCGTGTTCTGCCACTGTGGCGCTGGAGACGACTGATGCGGGGATGGCGCGCTGCGTAGATTCATGGATGCCAACGACGACTCCAGGCTCGAAGTAGGCGGGGGCGGCGGTACTGGTGGCTTCGCGGAAAGGGGTGGCGGCGACATCGGCGCCCCCGACAGCCTGTTCTCCGTCTCGATGGCAGCGACCAGGGAGTCGCGCTCGCGTACTCTGTCGTTGACGAAGAGCTTGACGTTACTTCGCAGCTTGGTGGCAAGCTCGGTCAGGTCGTTGTAGAATTGTAGTCCTTTGCTGTTGTTGCGTTAGCAGATGGCGGAGCTTCCTTAGGCAAACAAAAACGTACGCAAGACCGTCACGAATCTCCATGTAGCCATCGCGCGCTCGCTGGAAGCGTCGTACGGTGTCCTTCTTCTTCTTCTCCCGCTCCTCCCACTTTCGTGCACCAGGGCCCCGGCCAGCGGACTCACGGAGACTCTTCCAGAGGGCAGCCACTTCTTTGAGCGCGACCGTCTGGTATTGCACCGTCGCAGCAAGCCGTTGCTGATAAGGCTTGAACTTCTCCAACTCTGTGGCAAACAGAGTCGGTTCAACGCCTGTATTACGACGGTTGAGAAGAAGCAAATGCGACACGTCGTCCGTTTGTATCTGCATATCGTCTGTTAGCAACGAATTGCGCATTGGCGCCCGCGTACGCTCACCTTCTCCTTCAAGTCCTTTAACACCTCGTTGCGCTCCCTCGAGATCTTATTCAGTTTCCCGAGGCGCTCATCGATCGCAGCTACCATCTCGCCAATCTTGGCGCGCTCCTGCGCTTCATCCGCCTCTCCGCTCACATCCAGGTCCAGCAAGTTGTCACCGCCATCGCGTTCAGTGCTCGCCCGGAAGACGTCCTCCAGCTGCGGGCTCATGAGCAGTCGGATATCGCCTTGCACGGCATGCCATAACGCCAGCACCTGCGCGTCACTCGCTGCCGCCGCCTCCAGTGCGCCCGTGTGCGCCTTCAGGTCTTGCCGCAGGGGCTTGGAGAGCCCTGCAGACGGCGCCTGCGTCCACTTGTGGTCGTACTTTACGCGCAGCATCTCGCAGTCCTTCGACTCGATCTCCAAGTCACGCGCTGCGCTGTCAAGTTCCCGCTGCACACCCTCCTTCAACCTCGAAAGCTGAGCGAGCACGGCCTCGACACCCTCGCGCTCCTCGATGACTGTGATGTCATCGCGCCAGCGCCGCACGTCGAGCGGCACTTCGTCCGCACCGCCAACTTCACCCTCCGCCATGGCGCGGAAGCGCGTGAGGCCTTCCTTGACACCCATACCATCCAATGCACTGCGCGCTTCACCCTCCGCCTGGTCCGCCTTCTCGACCTCGCCGCGCGCCAGTTTGGCCTTTTCCTCCGAATACACGCTTGCGCTTTCGTGCACGCTGAGCGGGATCAGGCGGATGAAAAAGTCCTGGCCGATCGTCTTTTGCACGTCCGGCGTGCCGTAGACTTCCTGAATTGGTATCGGTGTTGCGACGGTAAGCTTGTCGAGGACAGGAAGGGCTTCAGGTGCGGGGAGGATGGCGTTGTAGATGAGGTCGTTCTCGCGCTGGGCTTCGGACCGGCGCTCGGTGCAGAGTGCGAGGTGGGCCTTCGTGCGCTCTTGTATCGCGGGTCCTGCGTCCGCAGGCAGAGTGGGGGAGAGGTTTGGCACGAAAGCGGAGGCGAAGGAGGTGGCGGTACGAAGGGCGTCTTTGGCGAGGTTCTCGGCGACCTGGAGGCGGACGAGCGCGTCTCCGTGCTTGTCAGCGGCGGCATCGACCTGCGCGCGATAGAGCTGCGCGAGCGAGGAAAAGTGCTTGGCCTTGATCTGGACGAGGGTGACCCAGTTGCGGTCAAAGATGCCCTTGCCCATGAATTCTTTGACCTCCTCGGCGAGGGAGGTGTACATGGCGGCCGTCTGGGCGGCGATCTTGGCGACGAGCGCGGGGGCCTTCTTCTCGTCGGCGCACTTGTCGAAGAAGACCTCGGTGGCCTGGGCGAGGATGAGGTTGACGAGGAACTTGACGACCTCGCGGCTGAGGTCGGTGGAGGGGGCGTGAAGGAAGTTCTCGTTGATGTAGGTGAGCATGCCGGCGCAGGTGCGGAAGTAGTGGTACGCGCGCTTGACGCCCTCGGGGTCTGCGCGGCTCTGGGAGGAGGCGATGGCGGAGTGGGTGGCTGCGATCTGGAAGAGGATGGACGCCTTCTCGTACGCGATGGAGGTTTGGGTGGTGAGTTTGTGCGTGAACGCATCGTGCCAGGGGAAATTGACGCGGATTTCGGAGAAGCGCAGCTCCAGCAGCTCGAGCTGGCCAAAGTACTTGTAGAGAAGGTCTCGGGCTGGTCGAGTTAGCAGTAGTAGTTGCGATCACTAACCCCTCACCAGTCATATCGCTGCCCGCCCCCCGTACTGCATCCTGCCGACATCGCTGGAGCGACGCGCATTCGGCGGCGTAGTTGTCGGGGTTCTCACCGTACGATTGCGCAATCAGCGTGCGGATGGGCGACGTCCAGTCCACCTCCTCTGTCGTCTTCTTCGGTATAGAGATCATCGGCGCCTGGTTCGCCATGATGGTAGAAGGCAAGGGTGGGACGCGGCAGTGAAGGGGAGAAGGAAGAAACCCGACTCTCGGCTGGGGCTTGTCGAGGTCGGCCGGCTGCGCGGGGCGCCCGGCGGACTGCGCCATGCGGATGCACGTGGAATCACGTGATGGCACCTACATCGACACCGCGGCTCAGCCGACTGAACAATGCTTCTGAACGCTATAGTATTAGCAGATGACGCGCAGAGTCCCAGGCCTAGGGGGAAGATCCCGAAGAGAAATTGTGAGCGGAGATTCCCAGCGGAGCCGCGAACGGTCACGGTGCAAAGGTCCTACCACCCGCGAGGCCCGCGCCGGACCTGAGAGAGGATGAGGTGAGTCGATAGTACGTTGAGGTATAGACTGGTATAGATAGCGGTACCACAATTGGGCAAGTATGCGCGTGAATAGGGGCGTTCAGAGTTAAAACTCGCGCCTCCGGTTTGCGGTTTGGTTTGATCGGCAAAGTCCGAAGACGACGCGCGCGACGCGACCATACGCGGCGACGGCGGGACGACGACGACGGCACACTCGGTGGCTCTCGGGATGCCTGGGAGCGTGGAAGGGTTCAATCGCGCACATAGCAGCTATGAATGCCCTGAGCATAATAATATTCAGCATCTCTCTCTCATGAGATACTATGAGTACATGAACGTTGAGCACGACAGCGGCGGCCGTCGTCGGAGAGCCTTCGCGACGACGCCGCCCCGCCGATGCTGGCGACGGTGCGTCGGGGCGCGTCGCGCGCGTCCTCTTCGGACTTTGCCGATCAAACCAAACCGCAAACCGGAGGCGCAAGTTTTAACTCTGAACGCCCCTAATGTGTTGGGTTGTGACGGAGGAATTTGGGGCGAGGAGTGCCGAGCCGTGTAACGATTTGGAAAGACACCTTCACGTCAAGCTCGCACGACCAAAAACTGCTCTGGCACCTCGAGCTTTTCATACGGCCCCAGATATGTCCGCGTCGCATCACTGCCATCCGCTTTTTTCTCTATCCGACGCTCGACCTGCGCACATCTCTTCAGTCAGTGATATTCCTCAGGGATTAACAACTTCACGCACCTGCCAAACCTTGGTATTGCATCCAAACTGCCTCAGCGCAGGCCCGCATTGTGCTACGACTTGTAGCGCTTCCCCCGCTTCAATAAACTCCGATTCTATCGGCGTGTTCGCCTCCTGAGGAAAATTGACGTGTACCGAGCGCAGCTGAGGGGCTTTTGCCAGGGAAGAGGCGAGGGACATCTGTACAAAGATGAGCGCTCGGCTGAGGTTGGCACGCTCCATAAGCCATACCAGCGACCCCTTCTCCACGACAACAAAGAGCTGCTCCAACTGTGGACAGAGCTCGCATGTTGCGTCAATGGCGCGCATGCTGAGGATCATCTTGTAGACCGCGAATCGCCGCAGCTGAGCGCCGTGCGTCGCGATGAGGCTCAGGCAGAATTCGTCTGTAGCGGAGGACTCAAAGACGACACCTGTCGAGTAGATGTGGACGCGCTCGAGGGGGCAGTTGGCAAGTAGAGAGAGGGTATCGCTGGTGAATCGCTCGATGGGTATGTGTTGGTTGACAGTTAGGGTAATGGAGGACAGGTGGGCAAGGGTTTGATGTGCGCTGCAGAGGGAAGCGAAGGCGTCCATGTCCTGTATGGCGTGATTTGAGTTCAAGATACAACGGGACAGAGATTGTGTAAGTACGAACGAAGCGAGTAGACAGACCCTCGAGACCGAGGCTGCGGATGCCATGCATATTCTTCGAGATGACGTCCCACATTCCTTTGTGGGTAACTTTAGGGCAGCCAACGAGGGAAAAGTGTTCTAGCTGGGTAAGATGTGGTGCCAATAAATCGAGCATGGAGTCATTGATAAGAGGAGAGGCCTTGTCCTTCATCAGTATTGCGAGCAGCCATTCGGAAAAAGACGCTTTACTTTGCATATCAGGGTCAGCCTCCGCAGGTTATCGCCTGTATAAGACATCCATGACTGCAACTGGTTCACCACGCCCGCGTCGGGCATGATCAAGGTGATGTGTCGAAGGCGCCGGAAGCCGCGCAGGAGGTCGGGGCGATAGTTATACTCGCTACGCCCGTTGATCTCGAGCTCGGAGAGCAGTGAGCAGTACTGAAGGGCCTCCAGAACGCCAGATGTCAGCGCGCCGTCTCGAGTCCAAGTGCACGCGCGTAAGTCCTTGCAATTCCGCAATCCAAGCGTGAAGAGATCCTCCGAGTCTGCAGCGACTATCTTCGGCGGCCCGGTCAGAACTACGTCGCACTTTCAGTCTGGTTCTTAAACAAGACAGAGGCTAGACCAACCTAGTTTCTTAACGTACTTGGCGAGATGAGGACACCGGGAGAGCGTGCCGAACAGCTTTATGACCTGGACGGTGACCCAGAACTACATGACCGTTCGTATAATGCAGCGTAGCAAGAGACATACCCTAACCTTGCTCTGTCCATGCCAGTGGTAGATGTATATCTGCTCATATAGTAGGGGCGTCGCAAAGGAATAGAATGTCTTGTTGACGAGGGATGCCGATGCCAGATGAGATGCTTTTATCAGGTGTGCAAGGATTTCCTCATATAGTTCGACAGGGATATCGACGAAGTCCGGCATCTCGAGATGAAAGAAAATATGTCAAAAGACGGCAGAGTCGGACCTTAAATGAGCAGTCCCGACTCCCAGTCCACACTCACAGACGATGAAGGTCAGGTGCAAAGTTCAACCAGGGCGGACACGTGCCAAAACACAATGGTTACTGTGTGACGATGTCACACAACGCCTCTTATTCACGACCTGAACGTTCGCGAGAGCGGACGGTCCGGGTCATACCCTCTTCTTGTCTTTCTCCACCATGTCGGACTACGACGAAGCAGATTATCCCCCTGCGGCATCTGGCCAGCTTGAAGGGGACCTCGATATGGAGCCCGCCGACGAACCCGCCGACCACCGGTCTAGCGGCAAAAGCAAGCAGAGGACACAATACGAAGAGGAAGAGGAAGAAGAGGACGAGGAACGCGACCCGGAAGAAGAGGAGGACGAAGAAGATGAGGAGGACGAGGAAGAGGAGGAGCAAGTCGGCGGACGTAAACGCAAGCGCGCAAAGCATTCGCACAAGAAGCGCGGCGGCGCACATAATTTCCTCGATATCGAGGCCGAAGTCAGCGACGATGAGGATGATGAAGAGGAAGAGGAGGGCTTCGGATTGGGTGTGTGACTACACGTTCGTTTGCAATCAAAACTTACAAAACATCGCAGAGGGCTTCATTGAACGGAACGAAACCTTTGAGGATGAAGGGGGTCCACAACATCACGTTCGGCTCGATACACGACGCGAACTTGAGGAGGATCTCGACCCCGAACAGATCGCGAAGAACTTGAGCAGACGCTATGGCAATCGCGCTTACCACAAGTACACCGGCGACATGAACGAGGTTCCTCAACACTTCCTCATGCCTGACGTGGAGGACCCCAATCTGTGGCTTGTTCGCGTGAAGGTGCGCTCATATATCACCAGTCTTCCTCTATCTGCCACTGATGCGTTTCCAGCCCGGCCGTGAGCGCGAGTTGGTATTCAGCCTTATGCGCAAGGCTATCGACCTCGAGTTCCAGCCCAAGCCGCTCCAAATCTTCTCCGCCTTCCACCGTGATTCTCTCCCGGGAATGATTTACATAGAAGCCAGGAGCTCGCGCGCCGTTCAGCACGCTGTCAATGGGCTCGTCGGCGTCTTCTTGTCCAGAGGCATCACGCTGGTCCCCATCGACGAAATGACTAGTCTTCTGCAGCTCAAGCAAAAGGACCTGGTCGTAACGCCCGGCATGTGGGTCCGCTTAAAAAAGCCCGCGAAATATGCTGGCGATCTGGCGCAAGTCATCGACGTCACAGAAAACGGAGAGGAGGCTGGTCTGCGGCTCATTCCTCGTATCGACATGCGACCGCCAGACGAGGCACCCGTCGATGGCAACTTGAAGAAGCGCAAGAAAGGCGTGGGCCCAGGGACCACTCGCCCGGCTCAAGCCCTCTTCAACCAGGAAGCCGTCCAGGCAGCGCATGGTCCGAGGTCGGTCACCATCCGTACATCAACGAACGGCCGAGATTATGTCTTCGGTGGCGACACTTACAAGAACGGCTTCCTTGAGAAGGACTTCAAGCTCTCATGGATCAGTGTAGAAGACGCGAACCCTACCCTCGACGAGATCACCCAGTTCACTCGAGGCATGAGCGCGGGAGAGGACGGCGAAGTGAATCTTGCTGCTATCGCAGAGGCCTCACGGAAGGCTGCGACGATGGTCCTACAGCCAGGAGATCAGGTCGAAGTCTTCGAGGGTGCCCAGGCGGGTATGCAGGGTGTGGTCGAGGAGATTGCGGGAGAAATTGTCACCATCTCGGCGGGTAGCGCGGACCTCGAGGGCCAGAAGATCGAGGTTACTGCGCGCAGCGTGCGCAAGCGCTTCAAGCCAGGTGACCACGTCAAGGTCATGACTGGCCAGAACGCCGACGAGACAGGTTTGGTTGTGTCGGTCTCGGACAACGTCGTCACCTTCGTATCCGACATGACCATGCAGGAGGTGTGTGTTCTGCTGATTAGATCGAGTTACAGATAACCAAGCTGGTTTAGGTCTCTGTATTTTCGAAGGATTTGCGAGAAGCTGCCGAAGTCGGCACGTCGACCAACATTGTCGGTGATTACGAGCTTCACGATCTCGTTCAATTAGAGTAAGACGGTGTTTCTCATTCCAGTTATGCTATGCTTACAACCTCACAGTCAGTCGACTGTTGGTGTTATCTTCCGGACGGAGCGCGATTCGTTCTGGGTGCTTGATCAAAACGGGCAGAAACGTCTGGTCCAACCTCACCAGATTGCCATGCGCCGCGATTCCCGACACGCCATCGCGGCAGACTCTACCGGCCACGAGCTGCGCATACACGACATGGTGAAGGAGATAGACGGTGAAGTAAGTGGTACATCTACTACGATCTATGATATGCTCTGACGCCCTGTCATCAGGGTCGCAAAGGTCGGGTGCTTCACATACACCAGTCCTTCTTCGCCTTCTTGCACAATCGGGATGTCGCGGAGAACGGAGGCGTGTTCGTTACGAAAACGAGATCTCTAGCGCCGGTCACTCCACGCAATGAGATCAAGGCGTCGACGGACCTATCGAAGATGAATCCCGCCCTCAACGCGTCGATGATGTCTGCAGGAGTCGGACGCGGACCACGAGACCGCGATATCGGCCTTCATGTCTGCATCGTGAAGGGCCCGCAGAAGGGCTACTATGGCCGCATCAAAGACACAAACGGGAACCTTGCACGCGTCGAGTTGACTGGCAACAAGATCATCTCCATCGACAAGTCGAAGTTGGCCATCAAGGAGCCCAACGGGCACATGCAGTCATTAGGAGACCGTGGACGGCCACGCGGCCGCGGAGGACCCATGGGACCCCCGTCTTCTAGGGACGTGCTCCCCATGCCGACTCATAATCCTTACCTTGCACCCCCACCAGGAACGCCTATGTGGGGTAGCAGCGGTCGCACGCCGAATCCCTACCTTGCCAACGGTGGGAAGACCCCAGGCTGGGGATCATCAACACCGAATCCGTATGCTGCAGGAGACGGAGGCAAAACGCCCGCTTGGAGTGCGAATTCGAGGACGCCCAACCCTTACGCAGATGGAAGCCGAACTCCAGCTGCGGCTTGGAATGTCAGCTCGCGTACGCCCAACCCGTATGCGCAGGGCGGGGGAGGCGGCGGCGGCGGCGGCGGCGGTGGCGGATGGGGAAACTCAGGCGGAGCAACACCTGCGCCTGCATGGGGCAACAGCTCCTACAATGACAACGGCTGGTCACTCAATAACGGCGGTCAATCCCCCGGCTGGGTAAATGGCATCTCGTCGCGTGTCACAGCCGTTTGCTGACCGACTTTGCAGGGCGCATCATCCGCGCCAACGCCTGGATTCTCTTCCATCGCAACGCCTGCTGTTTCCGCACCGACACCTGCTGCTGCTGCCACCCCGTTCTCCAGCATGCTGTCTGCTGAGACGCCGGCTGCGACTGCACCCACCCCTGCTCCGAGTGGCAGCATGTTCGACGACGAGCAGGATGACGAATGTGAGTTTGCATGCTTCGCTTCCTCATCATCTTTACTAATAGTTCGCAGCAATCGGCGAGAACTGGATGTTCGAGCCTGCTTTGATGCCGTATGCGAAGTTACTCCGCGTCAAGGTGCAGGGCACCCTCCCAGACAACTACCTGAGTGGTCGCTACGAAGGCCAGACGGGCACCCTCGATGGCCTCATGCGCGTGCCGAAGGACATGGACCAGACACTGCGCGTCATCTTCGATCACGAAACGGACGGCATGGGCAGTCGCAACGTGCTGGCCAAGTACGTCGTCCCCCTTCACCCTACCGCCCGTTCACAGGTGGTCACCCCCATGACCGGGCAGTACAAGGGGGAGGAATGGTCAGTCACGACTCTGGATGAGGAGTGCAGCCTCTACTCGTCTAAGAAAGGCATGTTCCACGGGCAGAAATTGGAGGAGCTCGTTCAGCTCAATAAAAAGGCGTAGCCGACAGCTGTGTACATTGTCTTCGTCTTGCATGGTTTGGGTGTAAGTATCTTACTGTAGCATATTCTTATTGGATTCTGCACAACCTCATCGACATCACTGCTCGATATGAAGTTCTCTGGGATTCTGGGCGTGCGTCTCGAAGAGCGTGCGATAATACCTGCATCACACTCATTCCCACTGCCAGTCCTTCAACAATGCTATGTGTTCATGTGCTCTATGATGTGCACAGAACCAGTTAAGAAGTACACTATGTAGTGGGCATACAGTAAGGGTAATTACAAGTCGCATCAAGTGCAAATTGAAAGTCATGCGAGTCGTAAGGTCATGAAAAGCGTGAAAGCGAGGACAACGATGATGATGTGCAGTACAAATACAAGCCGATGGAAGTCATAACTGGTGTCCTATGCGAATGGACGTTGACAAGAAGGCAGGACGCGAACAGAAGGTTTCGAGACAAATGAGAACGTAAGCGACGGATGAGGAAATCTAATGTGAGGGTCGACGATAAAGGGCCATCGTAGCCGCAGACAAACTAAACAGCCGCTTCTAAACTCTGGATAAGGAATATGCAGGCTCAGCGGCAGATGATGCGGGTGCCCAGGTCAGACACGGAATACGGGAACTTGCTGCCTGGGCAGCTCATGAACATGAGTGACGTGGGAATGTTGAGGCGTAGTGCCAGGGCGGCGATGGTGGCGGGGTCGAAAGTCCCGCGGACGATGAGCTGAGAGATTGTGTCAGAGAAAGTACAACTCCGGCGTCCGACGAGCATCAACGCCCGACGAAACTCAGCGTCCGACGAGCACGAACACCCGACGAGCGCAACACCCGCAAGCATCGCCACATACCAGATCAATAGTCAACTCAGGGAACGCTTCGTCCAGAACTGCAGGGATCAAGTCAGCAAACTCGCAGGGACCAAGTTGGCAGCCAAGATTGCAATCAAGACCGCATAGGTGCACCTACTCTTCGCGTTAGCCTCTAGCTCGGACGGCACCGCGTCCTCCTCGTCCGCGAAGTGGACGATCTTCAGGCAGGACGTCTCCTCGTTCCTGCGCACGTACAGGATCATCTGGAAGAGGTAGTTGATCTGGACGTAAACGTGAGCGACACGTTCAACGCAAGGAAAAACATCCCAAAACAAGAAAACGCATCCCACGCCACGCCACGCCACGCCACCCACTCACCTCATCCGTCTTCGCCAAAATGCACACCGGCTGCCTCTTCATCCTCTTCATCGTCCTAATAAGCGCCGTGCCCCAATTCTGCGTCGGCCCCCACGAGTGCAGGCTCGGGTAGTTGTCGTACAGCCAGTACACGTAGCGGATGATGTGCGTCTTCTTCTGCGTTACCGTGAACACGCCGAAGACGATGACGAAGTATAGGGCAAAGTAGCTAGAGAGGGGAGGTAGTAAGCATACGCCTTCAAATCGTACGACGCATCGTTGTATCCATGAGGCGAACAAGGCCCGCAAAAGCAGTTCTCACTCACCCGACTGTAGTCTGGTCAATAGCGACATTCCCAGCGAACACGGCGGCTGCGACGGCCAGGCAGGCGACGATGACGGAGAACGGCGTGCGCGACGTGCGCTGCAGGCGGCCGCGGTTGAACTGCAGCGTGATCAAGGCGAGCGGGAACAGCGTCATGACGGTCAGCCACACGAGGGAGAACCTGGATGGATGCGCGCGTTAGTTTGATGTATGCGATGTGCGCGTTAGCTTAGTAGACGTGCGGTTTGTAAGAGTGGACGACATAGCGAGTAGTGAACAACATAGCGCAAAGTGAACAGCATAGCGAGAGTGAACGGCAGAGCGAGAGTGAACGGCAAAGCGAAAGCAAAAGCGACAAGAGAAAAACTCACATCTTGGATGTAATCGTCAAACTCGCGCCCGTACTTGCGTACAGCGCAATACTGAGAATCACAAAGCCCAACACTGACAGATACGGCGCGCCAGTGAACGGCAAGGGGTTTGTAAAATTCTTTGGTAGGATGCGATCGCGCGAAAGCTGCTCGAGGAGTTCGCAAGCGCTGAGGATTCCTGCGTCGGTCTTACATCAGTATGGTTTTCCACCGGCGACGGCGTGCAATCACCTGTCAAAACACCTCCCGATAGGACAACGACCGAGTCGACCACGACCCAAAGTCTAAGCCAGCGGCCTGCGGACTGAAGCGGTGCGTCAGCGCGATGTTCTTTTGGAGGAGGTTCAACAAAGAAAGAATGCATTCCTCGGAGAAGTTTCAATAAAAGCAAGAGTACATACCAACTGCGCCAGCGCGCTGAGAATATTCGCCGAGCCCAACGTAACGTCCATGGGCACGATCGCGATGACGAGAAGCATCATGACCGAGCCCAGGACGATGGCGGGCAAGTGCAGGTTCCTCAGCACCTGCGGGAATCGGCCAGGCTTTATGCGGCCGACGTATGCTGGGGTACCTATGAGAGGGGGTATCATCAGTAGGTGAACAAGAGGAAAGGGCATTCGACGACGAGCAGGCATTCGAAGACGAACGAGCAGACATCTGAGGACGAGCAGATATCTGACGACGTACATTCAAACCCAGTAAGCCCCAGCATCCCGAGACAAAATCCATAGAATATCTGTCGAACGATGCTCCTGGGCTCGGCAGGCACCGTCTCCCAGTTCTCCTGCAGCTGTACCAAGCCCGTGCGGCTCCAATGTACGCACGCTACGATGATGAGCACGAGCATGGTCAGGACCTATGGAGAAGTCAGCACAAATTGCAGCGCTGAGAAGGCAGAGCCCTACATGATAGAGAAGCACACCGAACGCGACGCGCGCGCTCTCTTTCACACCACACAGGCTGACGGCGGTGAATATGCCGAGGATGATGAGGGTGGCGACGAAGGCGGGGAACGGTAGCGTGACTTCGCCTTGGATGTACGTTACTGCGGTAGCAGCCGAGACGATAGAGGTCGCGGCATAGTCCAGAAGAAGCAAGGCAGCTCCGGCGAGAGCAATGGCCTTTGTGGATGAGTTCAGGCTGAAGCCGCGTCAGGTTAACGTGCACCGTCACTTTGCGTGTACGCACATATACGAGTACGGCGCTCCGCCGATAGGTAGTGCGTCGGCCAGCTCTTCCATGACCGGCCTCCATAGGAACAAGGTGATGGCGCTGACGAGAAGGGAGATGGGCGACCTGGGCAAACTCAGTATGTATGCGCTTCAAAAATTCGAGATCACTCACAACGCGCCAGCGACCGCTGTTACGCTCGGAAACGCGTAGAATACGGAGCCTGGACGCGTCTATCAGCTTCATTTGCGTGAATAGCACCCATAAGACACACCAAGTACCGCATTCCCTGCCAATGCACTCGCGGTGAACTGTCCGAGGACCTTCTGTTGCTGAATCGCCTGCACTTGCTCGTCGCCCGCCTTGTGCTCGTCGGTCGACAGTTTGAATGTCATGAAGGAGCCCCAGCCAGCGAACTCAAAGTTGTCGGAGAGGTTGAGGAAGCGCGAAGGGACCGTATTCATCTTGAGTCCGCCATCCTTCGGTCGTTGTCTCTGGCGACGGAGGATGATGTCGAACTGCGCGTTCTCGAACGTCGGCGGTGGCTGGTCGGCTGACGAGCAGCTAGCTTCCGTGTCCACTGCACCATGATGATAAGTCAAAGAAAGACGCGATATGCGCTCTGCACGCACTCCTCTCGGCCATCGGACGCGGTGGCTCGATGGCAATCCACTGATCGTCGTCTCCAGATTCCATGGCGTCCTCGCCTCCTATATGTCTGCGAAACACAAACTTTGAAGGAGAAGGAGGAGGATAAGTCATAATTGACGGGTCCGCAGGTTTAAATATACGTCGACGGCCTGAAGGCCTTTGTGGGCGATCAACAAAGCAGAAAGAGGCAGACAATGTGACAACGATGTGATCCGCGGGAGCCGTGGACATGACAACTGCCATGTGTTTAAACAATGACTCTATGTGATAGGCGCCCGAGTCTCTTCGGAGCCGCCATACTCATAGCAAACCTGACTTGGCTCGGATGCCTGAAAGGAAAGCAGGACAACACTGATAATAAGTCGCAGATCATAAACTCCTTCCGTCTATTCATCTACAAACTTCTCCAAAAACCGCCTCCATCCAGGCGCATGTCCCTTCATCTCCGCCTGCGCTTCCCGGAACCGCGCCTCCTCCCGAATCGCCTTCATCTCTGAAAAGTCCATCTCTTCGTAGCCTATCCACGGACTCTTGATAGTCAGTTTCAGCACGACATACAATCCAATGCACATGAAGCAGTTGATCTGTAGATCTCGTTTAGCTGGAGGCGCGCCAGACCGTCTGGCTCAGCAGCACATGAAATCACTCACATAAGTCGACAAAAATCCCGACACGGACCAGTTCCCAGGGAAGAACACCGCGAACCCGGAGAAAAATACGATGATAAAGCACATGAATCCTGCCGCGACTGCAACGGTCGTTTGTCAATAGCCTGTGCAAGACCGGAAAGCGCGTCTTGGCTCACTAGCGCAGTAGGGCTGCCCCCAGCTCTTGTATGGCAGCTCGTCGCGGCTGACACCCTGCTTCTTCATCCCGTAGTAGAACCGCACGTAGGAGAAACAAATTATTATCCTGAGAGTAGCGCTGTCAGCGATTGAGCAGTCCTCAGTTCGCACGAACGACGTACCATATATTTAGCCCCGCGGTCGAGCTGCTCAGAGCGCGTTGGAGCGTGGTCAACGGACAGAAGGACAGTAGACGCACATCAAATTAATGAACCACGAAAATACTGTTTGCGGTGTCTCGCTGCCGCAGTTCAGGTAGGCCAAAGGCATGAGCAGCGCGGACGCTGCCACTGCCACGTATGGGGAGCTATGCAAGTCGCGTGAGCTATCTTGTCCCTCCGGAACATCATATCCCGACACCATCTCCCCTTCCTCCAACATTATTCTCCTTGCTTCACGCCATGCTCCCCTCCCCCAAACACCCACCATCCTCCCTTCCCTTCCCCCAACAAAACTCGCATCCCACAACAATAAACCCCAAACACTCACTCGCCCATACACACACACTCACGCATAAATACTCACTCACCCATACCGATTCGTCCTCAAGAACACCCCCGGCGCCGCGCCCTCCGCCGCGAGCCCTACGAGCGTGCGCGAGGCCAGGAAGAGCATGCCGTTGCCGGAGGACCAGGCGCTGGTGATGACGATGGCGTTGATGAAAGAGGGGAGGATCTGCCAGGGTGGGGGTAGGGGGGTGGTGAGAGGGTGAGTGGTGAGAGGAGGAAGGGAGAGGGGGGAAGAAGGTGGTGAGAGGAGGAAGAGGGGTAGTGAGAGGGAGGAGGAAGGGAGGTTGGTAGTGGTGTAGTTAGCATGGGTACAAGCAACGTTCGACGAAGCGCGAAACAACAGTCAGCGAAACGCAAGCAGCGTTCGACGAAGCGCAAGCCTCGTTCAACGAAGCGCAAGCCTCGTTCAACGAAGCGCAAGCCTCGTCGACCAAGTCATCGACCGAGTGAGCTCAAGATATTGTGGGAATAAATCATACCTTGATTCCCGCCGTCTCGAACGCGATGACGAACGGCGACGCCGCCGTGCCAGATGTCGTGCTCAGCCGCGCATCATTGCTGTCCTGGATGAGGCCGACGAAGAGGACGGAGATGACGTACTGCGGAGGGCGTCATGTTATAGTAGGCGTTACTTTATAGTGGGAAGGAAGGGGGAGAGGCAGTTGGGAGAGGAGAAAATGAGAGAGAAGGAAAGGTGGAGAAGGAGAATGGGATAGAGAGAGAGAGGAAAATACGCACGAAGAAGAATATGCGGTAACTGGGTGCAAGGTTAGTCGTCAGGGGTTATTGTAACACGATAAAACAAAGAAGAGACGTGAGAGCCAACCAATGACAGCGCGAGAGCCAATAAATTGGCAGCGCGAGAACAGAACAAAGAAAAATCAAAGAAAAAGGCAGCGCGAGAGCATAAAAGGAAAAGGCAGCGCGAGAGCACAGTAAATGTGAGTGCACACTCACAACACCCGCCGCATCGCCTTCGGCACGTTCTGGCGCGGATTCTGGACCTCGGAGGCGGAGGTGGTGGCGACCTGGATGTTGCCCATCGCGTAGGCGGCGTTGACTGAATTATTCAGGTCAGTATATCATTCAAGTCAGTACGGCAGCCCGATCCAGGTAGTATGGCAGCCCGTTCCAGCCAATATGGTAGCCCGGTCCAGCCAGTATGGTAGTCCGGTCCAGGTAGTATGCCTCATCCAGTCTGAGTCTGGCACTTCAATGTGCTCCTCCACCAAAAAAGCGCACTTACTCAACACGCTCCACACAGCGAGGAACCGCCCCGTCGAGCCGTCCACCAGGTATTCCTTTATCGGACTGGGATGCCAATATCGGCCGCCAATGTACTGCGGGCGGCAACGTCAGCATACAAAGTCGCCCTTCAGTCATCTCGTCCCTCCCTCCCAGCCAATCGCAACGCCTGCGGCCACTCGACCCCTTGAGGCTCAAGCGCGCCACATGGCTCAGCGACGTACCTCATGCCTCGGCCCACCGCCCACATCTACCACCAGCGACGTAACGACCAGTATCATCACCAGCAAGCTCTTCAGCAACCCGAAGCTGAACTCGATCTCGCCATACAGCCGCACGGGGAAGAAGTTCAGCACGACAATGGGCACGGCGAAGACGGTGATCCAGACAGCGATGGAGATGTCGGTGCGCCAGAAAGCGACGAGCGAGCTGGCGGCGGCGACCTCGGCGGGGCCGTTGATGGAGAGGAGGTACCAGAAGGTCCAGGCGGCCTGAGAGACGCGGTTGGTGAGTGAGTGAGTGAGTGAGTGAGCGTTGTGTTTAAATCATGCGCGGTGAAGGGTACGGCTTACAGTCAGCCCGAGGGCGCGGTTGGTGAACCTGGGTATGAAGCGGGTGAAACCGCCGCTGACGGGGAGGAAGCCAATCGTCTCAGCGCTGATGTAGGCTATCTCGGCCTGGGGGCGGAGTCAGTCAGCATGAGGCGCCATCGAGTGGGTGGCATGCGCAATGACAAGAGCGAGCGAGCGAGAACACGAAAATGCCAGAGGCAGACTGACGGTGATGAAGCCCATGATGATGTACCCCAGCAGGAGCCCGAGCGGGCCGGCATTGGATAGCGCGATTCCGGAGCCCAGCTGCGCGCTGTGTCAGTCGAGCGCCGAGGGCGGGGTCGACGCGGGATGTGCTCACGAAGAGGCCCGTTCCTAAATTGGCAAGGTGTCAGCGTAGGTCAGTCGGGAGGTAGTTAGTTTCGCAAGGTTCTCTGCACTTGAGCAACGTACCGATACCAGAAGCAATCGCTATCAAAGCCGTGTGGCGCGCATTCAAGCCGCGCTTGAGGGCTGAGAACTCGATGAGAAACCCAACACGCGATGGGAAACCCGCCACGTCAACGCAGTTGTAACATGGCCATGGCCAGCTCACCGACGCCCTCTTTCGCCACCGCACTGTGCGGAGAGTATTCCTGGCCAGCGTCGGCCAGAGACTCGCTAGCCGAATCTGCGGGAAGGAAGGTGAGGATAAGCCTAATAACCTCGAGCTCCAAATGCCGCCTTCGACGAGCGGGAGACGCACACTTCTCCTCGTCCGCCATGACCGTGAGAGTTGATCGTTGAAAGTAACGTTGGGCTTCACAGGGCGCCTATATCTAATTGGGCTCCCGAACCCAAATGAGCGGCGGCTGGACCCACTGAGCTGCGCACCTGAATCCGTCTGCGCGACCTGCTCTTATGTATACCTCCGGCAACTCACAGCTTCCCGGATGATGGGGATTGGCGGACCTCTCTTATCTTGAAGCCGCTTGATAGAACTGCTGCAGTGAGCACTGCGATGAATGGATAACGGACCGCCGTCATTCGAATGATACTCTTGCAATGCATTGCATGCGCTCAAAGCACTCTCTGGACCTTTTTTGTGTGTACCTACCCCGACTCGTACAACGAACGCCTGAATATCTTGCGCGGTCGGAGAGCCTGAGGATGTAAGTCACAGTTCGCCTGTCACCCGCTGTCACTGGTAACCGGTCACACCAGCTATGGGCGGCGAGCAACGACACAAAAGCAGATAGATAAGTAAGTAGGGCGTTCGACATCAAGTACAATTACAAGGCTTCCTACTTACAGCGGAGAGCGAAACGCAAAGCACGATTCAGGGCAAATTAGAGCAATATAAAGTAACTGGTCCCGTAGCCGCTCGCACAACAGCGTGTATACAAGCGTCAGCGGAAGGAGAGTAGGCATGCTGAGCAAGTCGGTACGGTGCATCGACCTACGGCCCGAGTTCGCTGACATGCGTGAGCGCCACACGACGCTTTTTCTTCGGCGGCTCCTTGTCGTTCTTGCCACTCTCGCCTGCAAGCGTCGGCGCTTCGGTGGCCGAGGTTGACGCTTGCGCGTCCCCATCTACGCTCTGCGCCGGTGTGGGCGGCTCTGCGCCGCGTTTCTTAGACGCTGTGGGTGCGGGGCTCGTCGCGGAGCTGGGCGCAAGGGAGGGCGTAAGGCTGGGGACAGCGAACGACGCCAGCCTCGATGCAAGCCGCGGAGAATGGTGCGCAGGCGGGACATCGTCGAAGACAACGATCGTGCAGTACCCGTCGCGCGAAGAGAGCATGAGGCAGTGGCCGTCCGAGGTCCTGCGCAGCATGTCAATATGAGGATGCTGCTTGGTAGAAGATCATGCTTACCATGACGCATCCGTAAATTCATCATAGTGCAGCTTCGTGAGCATGCAGATAGGCCCTGCCTGTTGCGTGTCGTGGATAGTGACTGTGTCCATTGTGACAACAGCATACAGCATGCGGTATGGCAGCGCAAAGACAGGCGAAGTCGTCGGAGGTGTGGGAGTCGGTATCCGCGATGGCGGGTTTGAAGTGAGCGGCGTTGGAGGGCGCATGTCTACGGCAGACAGCGCCGGTGACGGCATGCTAAAGGACGGCGCCGCAGACATGGGCATGGGCGACACTACTGAGCCCGATGTCGATGGTCGCACAGGCGACAAGGTCGATGAAGCAGCAGCTGACGTTGGGCCTACAATGTCCACGTCCATGGCACCTTGCTGACCGCCCTCGAGCACCCCCCTATGGCTATCCGGATCGGGTCCCGTGACCCCCCGCCTCAGTTCGAACAGTTGGGGCGCGAACCGGACAGCAATGCTGGCCTTCTTATGTCCCGGAAGCTGTGCAATAGGAGGGCGTGCAAAGTTGGCGCGCGAGTAGATGTACACCGAACTTGTCGAAGACGAGCCTCCAGGATGGTCCGTTGAAGTCGTGATAGTCGGCCTCGACTTACGCCCACGCGCAGGGGTCCCATCCTCGGACAGCGCGAGCGCGGGAATGGCCGACACGCTCGGGTCCTCAAATTGTCCGGCAGGCGTCAGCAGCAGACCCCCGTCGGGACTGAACGTCAGACGGCGGAAAAAGTTCGTATAGCTCTCGTCTCCGTATAGCTTCACGTTTGTCCACGCGGGTGACGCGGCGCGGATGGCAGGAAGCGCGGGCATCGGCGATGGTGACCTCCCGTATCGGCTGAATGTGCTGGGAGAGCCCGGCGCCTGGGAGCTGAAGGAAGAGCGGCGCGACGAGGGCGGGTCGAAGGCGGGCGGCGGAAACATGGCGACGGACGGCGTGCTCACCGCCGACATCGCCGGCGTGAGAGGCGTGACGTCCTTGCCCGACTCGCTGAGGCTCTCTTTCACTGGATAGTCGCTCGTCACGGACTCCATGTCGCTCGCAGTGGATTCCCGGCGGAACATGGGAGGGCGGGAGCCCCCGTGTGCACTGGGAGTCCGCGTTTGTCGGTGAGGCATACGGCTATTCTTGCCGACAGCGTGCGCTTCGAACCCACCCTGAGCTGTCGTGCTGATGCTGTAAACGTGCATGGACCGGTCACTGCTCTGGGTGGCAATGTACTCGTTCAGCGGGTCCCAAGCGACGCCCTGCACATAGTGGTTGTGTTCGGCAATCTCGTGCACGCATTTGCCTGTCTCCGCTTAGTCGGGTGAGGCTGTAATGGTTGGGACACGTACCATCTGTAGTGGAGTAAACTCGAGCGACGTTGTCCGTGCTTCCTGAGATGAGATATTCGCCCGTCGGGCTCCACGCCAAGTCATAGACCTGCATTTGTGTGCACCTAATTGGAATAGGTAAGACATTGTCCAGGGCCGGTTTTTCTCTATGCACCTGAACGTAGTTCTTGGCTTCCAGTACTCTTTCTCGTGCTGCAAATCTTCCTGGCTAAGGTCGCTGCCGTACGTCGCTGCCTGGGGGCTGGACGACGGGGTCCAAATGATGATCATACCGTCTGGGGTACTTTGAGTACGCGTTCTTCGACGACTGTGCGTTCATATACGCACCGTCCCCCGCCGACGCGATGAACTCTCCTGTATTACGCGTGAATATAGAGGTTTGACGCGTGAACAAAGGCCACGTACCGTTGGGGGAGAACCTGACTACATTCACCGCCGCAGAGTGCCTGCTCAGTGTCGCCAGATACTCCACGTTGGGAGGACGGGCGCTACTGCTCGAGCTAGCGATGCCCTCCGCACCATGCGCAGGCTTCAGGTTGGGGTGCACCATCCATATCTTTGTTGGCAGCGTCAGCGATCCTTGTCAAGCCTGAAGCGCTAACAGGAGCTGACCCGGACGTGATTGTCCTCCCCAGCCGTGGCCAGCCGGTACCCCTGCGCCTGCTGGCTCTTGTCGAGCCCCGAACGCGCGCGACGCGGTTGAAAGTCGCAGCTGGAGATGGGTTTGCTGTCGTGCCACCGGATCTCGAGGGTTCTGAACCGCATATTCACGCGCTGACTGGGGTTACGACGTGAGCACCGAGTCGGTATTCGCGTCCCTGATTAGAATGAGTAGAACAACAGGCAGCAGGTCGCGAGGGATGGTGGTCAGGTTCAAGCTAAGAGAAGCCGTCGTACCGCCGTGCCGATGTTTTGTTGTTTGGCCGGCGCCTCGTCGAGTTTCAACTTCCATTGAAAGGTTTATAGCAGGTTCCTATGCTCGACAGTAGCCGACATATAGAACTTGACGGGTAGTAAGGGGCTTCGGTCTGTGATCAGACGACGCTGCTAGATGCTAGAGCCATGGTTGCCCCGCTTGAGAGCGGCAGAGACTACGGCATCCCATCCACTGCCCAGACACAGTCTGACACCACACCCTTAGTCTGACCCACATAGCATGTGCCCAGCGTCCGAAATTCAAACGAAGAATGAAGATGATCACTCTCCAAAAGCTCTGCGCGGACGGTGTGCAGCGGAACGTGAGTCGCAGAGTCGCCCTATCTGATAGCGGCTACTTGCGTGGAGGTATTGGTGGGCATTGTGTTGAGGATCACGATGAGGGATGCATGCGCGACATATATCATAGGTCATACAGTAGTTTTGTACGAGGGGAAGGGCATGTCGATACAGGTGAGAGGAAGACCAACAGGGTGAACCGATCAGAACTGAAATATGGAGTCAGCGAAAGCTCGTTATCTTCAACATCAGGAGAGGACTCACGCGGAGGGGCTGGAAGAACCACTTGTTCTTGCCCGAAGTGTACCGGTCCTCGAGCATCTTTTTGATCGTCTTCTTCGCGTCCTCCCGCTGCGTCGGCTCCTTGAAGGTGTCCGAGGCAACAGAGCCCTTCAAGCCCTCGAGCTCAAGCGCGTAACGGGTGGGGAACATGTGCGAATAGTTGATGACCTACACAGGGCCGTGAGTTCGCAGATCGCTGCAGAGGAAGAGGGCGATAGCACACCTTGATGAAAGGCTTGACCTTGCTCCTGCGTGCAAGCTTCTTCTGCCCCATCCGTCTTGTCACCTGTAGAATGCGCCGTTAGTGGGTTGGGAGCATGGGGAGGGTGCAGACGCACCTTGAGCGGGTAGCGCTCGATGCCGGCAACGATCGCATGCGGGTACGGCCTGTCCTTCGTGCCCTCGTCCAGCTGCTTGATGACAACCACCTTCTTGCCGGCCTGGCGTCCCCGCAGAACGATTGCGACCTGAACAAGAAGGAATCAGTTTACTGTCCGGAGCAGATCCCGCACGGACTGCGTATCGCTGCGCCCCCCTCCGGCCGGCCTGTCAGCACCAGCTCCTCTCAGCACCAAGCCCTCGCCTCGAGTACCTCCCCAAGCCGACCTTTCCTGTGCCAGCCCTTCACGCGCTATTCACCGACGACCGATCGGCCCCCCTTCGACACTCGCCATCGAAGAAATAATCACCTTTCCGGGCTTGTAGACTGCACCATCGTCCGTCAGCTTTCATTCAACGCGCATTCAGCCGTCTCACGCACCTTTAACCATCTTGAGGGCGGGCGCGGCGGTCTTGAGGATATATCGTCGCTGATCACGGCAGTAAGGGCAAGTGGCGTTACTCGGCAAACGCCGGTGTTGTGCTATACAGCTCTTCACGTGATGTGTGTCTAAGGCTCACCAAGTCGAACACACACGTGACGGCTTTCTCACGCTCCTCCTAGCTAGTAGCTACCATCACCACGGCGCTTGAGGATTCTTCGAGACTGTACGAGGCTGTACAAATCAATACACCTCATTGCGCCTATTTACTTCGCACCTACGCTGTATTGCTTCTTGAGAAGATGCAGGCCCACCGCCCTCTGACAATGGCTTGCATTTTCCGTCCCTGGACCAAAACTGCCATGGTCCATTAGACGTTCATCTCACGCGACTTGGGCGCCCACATCAGTATCATTAATAATTCTGAATGCCATCTGAGCCTGTTCTCAGCTGGCCCGAGGACTCTTTCACGTCATGGTACGTTGCACGTCTTCTGCTTGCGACCGCCTGCGCTGTTCCTATTGTACGCTATGTTCCGTCGGCTAACGCCGCTGCGGGCACGCGACCTCCGGTGCTGTTCTACGCCTACCAACTCGCCTCTGTGCCTCGAATTTCGCCTTCGCGCTCGCGTCTATTCTACGCCCGGATAATCCTCGTAATCTCGGACAAGCCAGGTGATGTCTTCTATGCGTCTTCTTCTTACTTGACCCTCGACAAACAGGCGCCATGCATTGGATCTCTTCCGTTGTATGTGGTGTACCCGCCGATGATCCTTCGATAATTACCCATGCCCTAGGCTACAGCGCGCGGGGCCCTGGCTGAGGCCTAGAGTCTTTGGGCTCGCCGCGCGGATGATCACGGCAGCCTGAAATGTTGCTGAGGTGAGTAGAGGCGTTCTTCCGTGTTGCAAACGCAGTGTGCCTCGCATTGCAGTGGGCGTACCTTTTTGCCTACGCGTATATAACACGCTATCATGGTGTAACTCTCCAGTACCACCAAGGATCTCCTCGTCATGCACGGTCTGACGCCTCTTGCAATCGTGTCTCTTGCTGGCCTCGTCGCTGCGCACGGCTACGTCCCGTACATCAAGATCAACGGGGAGGTTATACCAGGCAAGTACCATTGCTCATAAAGCCCTTGCCACCTTACTCATTCTCCGTAGGATGGGATGTGCAGTCAGACCCGTATAAGACTCCCCAGCCTCTCCGTGTCGTACGCGCAACGAAATCAGACAGCGTAAGCCCGACTGCATTCGCTGAGGCATCTTCGCTGATACTGAATGCGACTCACGCAGGGCTTCATCTCTGACCCCACTTCGGGCGATATCACCTGCTCCATAGGCAACTCGAAGCTACCATCGGGACCTATCCAGGCCACCGTTGAAGCAGGCGGCACAGTATCGATGATGTGGAACACTTGGCCCGTGGGTCCTTGTTTCGTGACCTCATGCAGTTCCATGCTGAGTCGTCCTAGACCGGACACTACGGCCCCATTCTGAACTACATGGCCAAGTGCGCCACAGACGATTGCTCCACCTTCAAGGGCGACACCGGCAGTCCGTGGTTCAAGGTATCTGAAGGCTTCATTTGTATCCTCGAACGTCGCTTACACGCCTTGTTTATAGATCCAGCAGGACGCGTACGAGAACGGTGTCTGGGCTAGCGACGTCCTGGCCAAGTCTTCGAACTTCACCTACGACGTCAACATCCCAAGCAACATCGCCCCCGGCTCCTACGTGAGTATATCGCACGTTATGTCCTTCTGTCGCTGACCATTGCGCCAGTTGCTCCGCCACGAGAACCTTGGTGCGCTACCGAGTCGTCATCCTCGGCGCGTCGCAGACGTTCTCATTGTATCTTGACAGCATTGCACGGTGCAAGCAACATAGGCGGTGCCCAGTTCTACCCAGGTATGTATGAGTGAAGTTCACCGCTTCACGGTCTCACCTCATTCAAAATAGTGTGCGTGCAACTCACGGTCACTGGCGGTGGATCCTTGAAGCCATCGGGCTTGAGCTTCCCTGGAGCGTACTCGGTTTGTGCATGTACACCT
This sequence comes from Schizophyllum amplum, assembly GCA_007026445.1. Taxonomy (NCBI): domain Eukaryota; kingdom Fungi; phylum Basidiomycota; class Agaricomycetes; order Agaricales; family Schizophyllaceae; genus Schizophyllum; species Schizophyllum amplum. The sequence goes on along the minus strand of VDMD01000003.1, from coordinate 1,638,728 downwards.
GCAGGCTGAGATATTGTACTGACATCTGCTCAGGCGACCGACCCGGGTATCCATTTCAACCCGTACCAAGGCGAGGCGGCGGACAAGGTGAGCACTCCGATGATTGTGGTTGAACACAACTAAGCGTGCCATCCAGGCGTATGTCCCTCCCGGTGGCGCTGTCTACCCTGGCTTGCAGTTTTGAGTTAAGTATGTACTTGTAGCATCACAGTGTTCGGGCGGGCGTGTACGCGGGGTGAAAGGGCAATCTAGGTTTCGCTGAATTATGGCCATAAAATCTGGTGGCGAACGACGACCTGGTGCGAATACATCCGCGAATGTGCTAAGGATACAACACAAAAGAACATCCCCACGACTTCGATGTCTCATTGTCATCACCGCAGGGTGCTGGCGCGCAGCGCACCTGCTGCTGACCCCCAGAGCTCCTCTCCATCAACGTCGTCGAGGTCGGTGGGACGCTGGCCCAAGATCACAGCGATGTCGCGCTGCGCCTTCTTGAGCACCTTCGTAATATGCGCGAGCCCGGATTGTTGGTCGGCGAGGATCTAAAAACAAGTCAGTCCCTGTTCGACTTCGCCACCCGCCCACGTACCTGTCCGATGCGTGCCAAACCCTCTTCATCTACGACCGCCCACTCGCCTGCCCCTGTCACCTGCCGCTCGCGCGCCGCGCTGAGGACCCCTACCAGCGCCCACAATTCATTCAACTTCGCCCGCATACGCCCGCCTCCCTGCCCGCGCGACAAATCCTCCCCTATCTCCTCCAACACCGCGCGTAGCTGCTCCTCCTCGGGCAGCAGCGTGCTTTGCCGCACAGAGGGTATAAGTAGGTATAAACGCGCCACAAACTTGAGTAGCCGGTGCGTAACCTGCATCTGCATAGCGGCGGCACGCTGCAGCTTCGTGTGGTTTTCGAGCTCGTGAGCGTTGCGGAGTTTGGCTATGCGGGACTGTAGGTCTTTGATCTTCTCTTGGTGGTCGGCCGCGTGCTTCGTTTGCCCTTCAACGCGGGCGCGCAGGTCACCAAAGCCGTTAGCTGGGACCGGTACAAGACTGCGTTGAATATGAGTATTCACGAGCGACAACTGATGAGTACGTGCGTACCGTGAAGGATCCGGGTTGCGCCTCACGGCCTCTTGCCAGGCCGCGTCGTTGGTCGCGTTCGACGGTCGACCGTACATCGCGACTTGTTCGGGTAGGACGAGGTTATAGAAGTAGTGTTGGAAGCGACATTGCGGACTCTGTGGATTCCAGGAATTGGAGATCTCTTCGATGCGACCTTGTAGGCGCAGGAACTGGGATTGGGGATCGTTTGCGGGAGGCGCTTGCGCCTGCGTCGCGCGGGACATGAGTAGGCTTTGTGCGGGAGCAATTGATTGATTTTGCTGCTGGCCACCGAACAGCGCATTGCTTGTGGACTGTCCGCCAAACATGGGGTTCGAGTTGTTCGTCGACTGACCGAAGAGACTGCCGCTGGGCTGAAAGCAGCTTCGTGAGTAAGTGTGGAGGGCAATATTGAGATGAACGCACCTGCGTCTGCCCACCTCCGAAGAGCCCTCCCGATCCTGTGCTCGTGCCCGCCTGTTGTGCAGATCCAAACAGTCCTCCGGCCGGTTTGCTGCCAAACAAGCCGCCTGCATTGGCATTCGTGTTGGCATTCGTACTTCCAAAAAGGCCACCCGACGCTCCTTGCTGCTGATTGGTGTTTGTATTCGTGTTGCCAAAGAGCCCGCCGCTCTGCGCCGGTTGCTGCTGGTTCGCGCCCGTGCCGCCACCGAAGAGGGAGTTACCCTGGTTCTGCTGCCCGGTTGTCGAGCCAAAGAGACCTCCCCCTCCCGTCGCGCCCGTGTTTGCGTTCGCTGCGGTGGCTCCGAAGAGACTCCCTGCGGGCTTACCGCCAAACAGAGGATTGCTGTTCGCGGTGTTCGTGTTCGTGTTCGTGGTAGACGCGCCGAAGAGGCCGCCTCCTGTCGTGTTCTGCGTCTGATTTTGCGCATTACCGAAGAGCCCCCCAGACGCCGGCTGAGTCGTATTGGCGGTGTTTGAGCCAAATAGACCACCGCCAGATGGTTGCGTGTTTGTGTTTGTGGATCCAAAGAGACCGCCAGAGGGTTGTGAGGCAGTGTTTGTAGATCCAAACAAGCCGCCGCCAGCGGGCTGGTTGCTTGTGCTGGGCTGCCCGAACAAAGACATGGCCATCACGGTGACCACGGCAGGCGTTCAAGAGTCCAGGACAAGCGCCGCGCGACGCGATCGTCACGCAGGTACGCACGATCACGTGTCGCAAAGTTCAAGTTACAGTCCAGCTTGGGCCATGAGTTCAGCGGATCAGACTCCGAAAAGGCTACCCCAGCCGCTAAATTCAGGTACATTGTACGGTACAACATAAGGGTCACTTATGTCTAATTTCCTGTGTAGTATCGGATATGTCTGTCCGTAAAGAAGTACGTCGTTTCTCGAAGTTGTCCTCCACACCTCGTTTCAACCGAGCCCATGGCTCGTCCGCATCATCCTGCTCCTCAAATCCGTGGCCATCTGCAGTTGATCTGTGGGTAGCGCATACGACCGTTCCCAACCCCGAGAAAGCTGAATTCAGGAAATTGACAGCATCATCCGCATCCTCGATAGTTATCCCCCACATTATGTCCAGTACCGCCAGACTTTGCTGCGGCGACTGCAATCGCAAGGCATAGTCCGGAGGAGCAATGACCCTAGCGATCGGCAGACACAAGAATTGGAGACGCGGACAGCCGTTGGCGAAGTGCAACAGGCTTTCCAAGGTCGAGACGCGCGCCACATTATCGTCCAGATCCTCGGTCTGCAGCCTGAATGCCTGGATAGAGGGGAACCGCGCCACAATCTCGCCCCAGTCGCTATCGGAGAGTACGTCGCTGTATGGCACTGTTACGAAGGATTGCACGAGATTCGGGAGGCGGGGCAAGGGAGCGAGATCGCGAATGGTAAGAGGCCATACGTCGACTTCGTCGGGGTTATGACCATGGATTGTGAGGTTCGTAAGTGCCGATGGGTCGCAGTGGGCCCGGATGTGCTGCATGAGGATACGGAAGTCCCAAGCCGACTCGTATACCACGGCCTCCAGGACCAGGACACGGATCGGGCGCCAGTCCCATGCGCACATCATAGCGCACACTATGGCGAACGTGCAGCCTTCGAGAGTCAGGCTGGTGAGCGCTGTGAACAGACGGGTGGGGTGGGGCATGTTGAGGACGGGTACGACGCGCGTGAGCGATTGCACCTCAAGCGTGGTGAGGGATGGGAGACCCGCAACGACTTCGAGCGCGTCTGAAGGCCCCGAAGCGTGCAAAGTGACGCGATCCAGCGTAGGATGTCGGTGGAACGCGTTAATGATAGCGTTGATATATTTGGGATCACCGACGCGTTCGCGAATGACGAGGGTGCGCAACCTCGGACATGCCTGTGCGAGCGCGCTGCAGTCCGCAGGTACGCTGCAGCCAGCATCGAGTGAGAGCGTGAAGGAAGTCATAGTGGGGGATATGAGTACGCTGGCGAGGTGGGAGGATGAGTTTGTGGAGAATAGGCCGCTTGCGCGAATGTCGAGGCGCCTGAGTTCGGGGCAGAGCTTCCCGTGTGGGGGACAAGCTGCGATCACGTCGATGGCATCTTGAGTGTACACGACACGGCGTCGTCCCAGGGCCGTCTGATCCAGCACACGCACGGCAAGGGACCGCCTGAGGACGGGTTCCCAGTCTTTTGGAGTCAGGGGTCGGCGAAATCTCTGTGGTTGACATTAGGCTTGTACAGCCGGTACAAATACAAAGGCTACGCACAAAGACACGCTTGAATTGGAAGAAGAGCCCCCCTGGTGACCTAACATTGTTCACCTCCCAAGCATCCTCCGGCATGAGGGACAGCAGGCAGACCAGACCCGGAATGCTCTCCCAGAGCAGAAAATCGGACACGGCGTGCCAGTATTTGGAGACTAGCGCAAGCCTGCACAGAGAACGCCGACTGCATTGCTGGCATATCGCAAAGCCGATTTCTGGTATGTCGAGGGGATTGATCATTGCGACTTGTTCGTGAACATATCGCCAGTTGATCGGCAGTGCCGAGCGATGGGCGCCGGGCGACCGGGACGTTCGTGCCATCGGCAATCGCCGAACCAAGGTTGAACTTCCACCATCACGACGACTCTGAAGTGACCTTGGAGGTGCTCTCTGGCTTTCTTCTTCCTCAGGCTATGAATATGGAGTGCGACACAACCATGGGATAACCACCATCTGCTGAATTCTGATGCATAATCAACACCAGGACTGTGAAGGACGGCCACACCCCAGTCGTCGCTAGTCCGGGTCGTTGTTGAGTCAAAATGAGGCGGTGAAGAGAATCTCGCAGAATGCTTCGCTACCTTCAAGCCAAAGGAAGCACGTTGGTAGCTCCCTTACCTTTCCAGACAGCTTGACTGCAAGGTGTCAATGTATCAGAGAGTGGGCTCTTGTTGTTGAACGCCAACGAGATACGCCTTCTCGCCGCAACGTAGCATGTACGCGCTGAGCTCCAATGCCACTCAGTACCTGTCCATTACCAGACGCTCATGTCATGTCCGGGATGTCCAGCCCTGCCCGACCCACGCCCGACCATCGGAGTACATGACTTATTTCCGGAAAATTATCAGATGCAAGTTACCGCGACAGTCACATAGAATGTGCATAGAATGTGGCCCCGACTCGACTCGGACAGCCTGCTTGAGGCCTTGAGGACTCCCGGGTACCCCGCTGTCCAGATGTACTCATTCTACGAGGCGCTCGCTTAGGTCTCGAAGGTAGACTAGTACATGTGGAAGAGTGGCAGGCCGTTATCGCCGTCGGTTGAGATGAAGCAATATACCCTGGTTATGAAGATTTCGCCCGTCAGACCTGACAGTACGAGGCGCACTTTTTCTTCAAGTGTGTGTTTACGCCGTACGGGGATAACGGGATCGCTGCCCTACCTCATTTACGATTAGCACGGCTTTCTCAGTATGTATGTATGAGGCCAGTATGAGGCCCGGTTGCACTCGCAGTTACTTTGACCGGGCTGGAAGTCCCTCAGCAAGCCTGCCCGGCCCTGCTCTGCCTCTGGCTTCAGATACTTATCTCTATTTTTCAATGGTGCAGTGCGATACGTGAAGCGGGACTACCGAACGAGCGTCTATGCAATGCGACCGGAGAGAGTACAGGGATACATAATTAGCAAGGTAGTGTTCAGTCAAGGGAGCAAGCAGAGAGCGGAGGTACAGTAAAGATCGACTACGCGTCCGAGGAACGAGTCCGTGCAACGGATCGCCGAAGGGAGGTCGCGGCAAGAAGGTTGACACGGAAGGACGCTGGTTGATATTTACAAGGCCCTGAGATACGTCGTCTGGAGGTGGTGAAGGAAGAGGCGCTCAGAGGCTGACTGCAGAAGAGTGAGCAATATCTCGACAACAATATTCAGGAAGTCAACGCACTCGGAGAGCAGCCAATATTGATGAGACCGTTGAAGCTGTTGTTCTCGCAGCACACGGTCTGCGCCGAGCTGTGAATCCTTCAGCTCATGCTCGCCACGCTCAAGCAAGACATATTACTTACCAGGAGTTGCCGCCGGCACCGATGACGCTTATCGGGCTGCAGGTGAGGCCGACAAGGGTGTTCAAGTCGCCCAAGACGATGCCGAGGAGACCGAGGAGCAGACCAGCGGCAGGGTTGCTTGCCTTGACGACCTTATTGCAGCACTGCACGGGCCCTGTGCTGCACGAGCCTGGTGTGCTCGAGGGACCTGCACGACGGGCGACTACGACGATGTTCAGTACGACGAAGACGCCACACTACGAAGAGCACTCACACTCGACCGCGCTGCCCTTGCCGAGGTTGCGAGGCTTCAAGGGCGCGAGCCCGCGACTCATGCGCTGTGCGTTCGTCTCCCCCATCGGGACGGCCTGCGCGACGAAGAACAGGGCGAAGAGGAAGACGATGAAGGACTGGAGCTTCATGACGACGTTGAGGGAGAGGAGGGTAGGAAAGTGAATGCGGCGACGATGGGGGCGGGGCAGAACGACTCGGCTTTCCCGGACGCGAGCACGGTCGCTTATATAGGTGCGAGCCGGGGTGCCATAGAAGCGCCGCGCCGATATGTGCGCGCTACCGTGAGCTGTCATTTTGCTTGTCAAGAAGCACGGGAGCGACCGTAAGTAGTGCGGCTGTCGCGCATCGGATTCAATGAAAGTTTGCGGTTGCGCGTAATACTGGGTTGATGGGCGCACGGAACGTTGACGGCATCCTCATAGTTACAGAGCAAAAGCGAGCGGATATCTTCGCAGAGGAGGGCGGGCTTGCGACCAGGAATCTGGCCGGTGAAATTACGGCGGGTACTGGTATGTCGACGGAGACTGACAATCACCGTGTAAGTAGCTAACGGCACAGAAGCAGCGCCGTGCCTCTGAATGACCAGTGTGCACTGCGGTCCGTCCTTCGGGTTGAGTACGAGACGTGTCATTAGGACCAGCAATTGAGCGCGCCATTGATCGACATGGTTGATTTGAATGGCGGGAGGGTGTTAGGCGGTCATGAAAGGGGCACAAAAGCAGGGGCGGCGCGCCAACTGGGAAGATTTCGGCCGAATTGCAGGCAGAGACGAGGCACGTATGTTGCGTACAGAGAGCGCCAAGGGTAGAAGAAATGAGGCGCAAAGTCGGAGGCAGTTGGATTTTGCTGGCGGATGGCAGGTAGTTTCGCCGCCAGTCAAGTAGGATAGCACGTAGTGCTGTAGAGACTACTTAGAACGGTTGGTATGCTTGCGTTGGCGACGCTACGTAGTGACGACAGCAAATCATCCGAGGACTCGTCTACGTTGACCTTGGGCTGAGTTGAGAGGCTCCAAGAGGGTATTTCTGGTCGCCAAGCAAGCTACGAAAGTTGCGGAGAGACGTGCATCAGAAGGCGTAGGCTTTCCTCTACAGGTAGACAGGCGTAGGTTGGTCTGGACGCGCAGTGTCATCTGTGGCGTGGACGTGGCTCTCAACTAGCGTGGCCACCTCAGTTCGAATGAAGACATTCTGGCGCTTCCAAGGACATGAAGAGATTGATACTTTACGGCGAGTCACAGTGAGGTCGGCAAAACAGAACGTGATGGGAGGAAGAGAACAATGGAATTCCGGGCGATCAGCTGACTAAGCGCCATTGTTCTCGCCGTCTCTTGTTTCGAACGGTCATCATCATGGTCAGTTATGCCTATCATCAGTCTCATTCTCCGCTCAAATCATGTCCAGGATATCCAAAGTCCCTCTCCAGCCCTGCACTTCTGCACGGAGTGCAATAACCTGCTGTACCCCAAGGCCGATCGGCAGTACAACAGGCTATACTACTACTGTCGCATGTGCGCCCGCGACCAGCCCGCGGGGGAGAACGACTCGATCGTATACCGCAATGACTTGTTAACAGTAACAAAGTGTGTGTACTGCGCTCGTCATTCACGCGCCGGTGCTGACGCGCTTTGCCAGAGAGCAGATGGGTGAGGTGGGCAACCTTGAGACGGACCCAACATTGGTGCGTGGTGCGTTTATGTCTGCTGGACGCTGTGTACTAACACTACGCACAGGCGCACGCGAGCCAGATGTGCCCGAGCTGCCATAACTACGAGTGCGTTTGCTCGTCGCGCTACGTCCGCGTTTCCGACTGAGAGTCACCCAGCTGCGTCATCTTCCAGGACCAGTCCAAGCGCTACCAGACGCGCATGATCCTCTTCTACGTCTGCACCCGCTGTGGGAACTGCTTCATCGACCCCATCCTCACGAAGAAGAAGCGCCGACGACAGCGCAAAGATGCTTTCGACGAAGACGAAGAGAACAAGAGGCGACAACGCGAAGAGTTGCAGAGACGAGGGCTTATTCCAGGCCCTGAGCTGGCGCCTTTCGGTCGGCCACTTGTCGAGGAGGTCGATTGTGAGTCGGATAGCGAAGGATTCCTGGATTGCTTCAAGGCGGACGGCCACCTAAAGCAGGAATTCTGATCCTTCGCCATTTTTCTCTTGTACGTATCTGTCATCTCGCATGTAATGCCATTGTTTTGCATCTCATGGACTCGCTGTGGTATGTTGTGGTAGAGACGGTGGGTATAGATGTGTAGCTGTTGGTAACGAGGAACATCCCGGCACGGTATGCATGTGCTTGCTGAAGATACGCAGGTGAGTCCCTCATTCTGAATCTCGCCCGCTGACGAGCGCACCTATGCTCAGATATGCGGCGCAGACAATATGATATCCACCGCCGCCAAGCTCGTCAGCCGCCACCATCTCGCCGTAGGCTCTGCAAGTCGCTAAGTAACGCAGGTCTACGATGGCGAACAGGCTCATACCGGCGTCCTTCCCGAATATCGCAACATCAGCAGCATGCTGACGCGCCAGCGCATCTGCGACGAGCGGCAACAGAACTTCCGTCGCCTCAGGCAGCATCAAGGCGGTTGCGTCCCGCAGCTTCGACAGTTCCAGCAGGTCTACCACCCCGCTCTTCGTTTGCAGTGACGCCCAGGCTCCAGCTAGAAGTGGAGTCCACATGCGTGGCGGCAAGCGCATCTCGGCGCGGCCCGCTCTTTCGAGCACGCCTGTGGCGAAGAGCGACGATTTGATCATGGCGGGGATGGTGGGCAGCATATTCGTATATCTCGACGGTGCTGGAAGAAGCTGTGTGGTGGACTAAGATGCCAGTGCGTGGATTCGTCGACGTTCTTCTGAGATTGAGGGAGCGCAGCTCGGGATAGAGTGTGTGCTTGGGCGAGACGTGGAAAGAATGGAGGTGACGGTCAAAAATAAAAGACACTCGAGGATGGAGATGTGCTATGACACAGGGGCAGGAGCCTCTGTGACGGGGGCAGAACTTCACAGAATTGTTAGGGGTACGCGGGTGATACTGACAGGGGCCGCGCGTAGACGATCACGTGATGGTTCAACTTTCCGGCACTCACGTCTTGTGCCTCCCTGGTGCCTCCCCCCCAGCCCAGCCCCCCCCCCCCCCCCCCTCTCGAGCTCCACGGGTGGGGAGACGGTACGCTAGCGGTCTTTTGCACCAGACCTGCACAAGCGACCACATGCCATTCGCTTCATAAAGGGAGGTGCGCTCCCGCAGCATGCTCCCGCCAAGTTTTCTCAGACCCACGACCAAACCATAATGCCGTCGAACGAATCACTCTACTTCACTTGATGCACTCATTGACGCATTCCCCTGGCAGCCCGAAGCAAAACACGATCTCGCTGCCAACGCAGCCAGTATCAGGGCGTTCTGCAAGGCATTCAATTCGCTACTGGCTACAGCGCCCACGAGGGGCGGATTACAACAGCCGTAAGACATAGCGATGACGGAAAGAGCGGCGGTCAGTTGGCGAGCGGCTGGTACGTCGGCAGGCAGGTAGTCCACCGACGGCCGCGACATCGGGCGACGAGGGGTGTTCCATCGTCGGGTGGGTATATGCGACTGGGGGATAGTCAGTATGGTATGTTTCTGTTGCTTGCTGGACTCACCAAAAGAGATAAGTTATCTAATATGGTACGGCAGGACACCCCTACGCATCCGTTGCTTTCTCTAAATTCGTTCATACGGTGTGAGCGTTGTGCGCGGCGGCGTTGCGCTGGGCGGCAGCGGCAGCCGCCCTCTGCGACTCGGCAGCCTTCTGCGCTGCGGCCCTCTGCGCGGCAACAGCAGCGTTGTGCTGAGCAACAGCAGCGTTATGCTGAGCGGCCGCAGCGTTGGGGTCATGCGCAACCGGCGGGTGCGAAGCTGAAGTGCGTATTCTGATTCAGTTTGCCTGTTCTTGCGCAACCCCGGTACACTACTCACAAGGCGCTGCCTGAGTGGCAGTCTGCGTCTGGCCAAAGTGGCGCGGCTTCATCGGGCCCAGGCCGCGCGCGAGGCGCTCGGCGTTCGTGTCAGCGAACGCGGTGCCGGCAACGGCGAGGAGAGCGAAGACGAAGGTGAGCTTCATGACGAGTCGGTGGGCGGATGAGATCTGAACGCGGAGGTATGGGGACGAGAGAAAAGACTGGACGCGGGCGACGGGGCGCGGGCGGCGGTGTTGGGTAGTGTGGGGGCGACGGGAGGTCAGAAAGCAGACCGCACTTGCCAGCGCACCGTTTTTATACGGCGCTGCGCATCGTAGGTATCGCCGTGATAAGCGCGGGCGCTTGGGGGCGGCCGGATGCCATTGGGCGCGACGGGGCTGCGCGCATGCACGGGTGGAGCGCCATTGATGCGAGAAGGACACCGGACATGGGCTGGGCGTGGGGTTCCCGACGCGTTTCGCACGGTCTTGTCTGGTGCCACCGTTGTGCCACCGTGTTGCAAGCCGTGTTGCCACACTGTGTCACTGTTCCATTTGTTGCGCCATTTGGATCGGGCGGGCCGGACCATCATTGCGGGCGAGGGGGCTTGTTGTCACTGCAGTGGGCAAGTCCCAAGAGTCTTTGTGTGCGTCCATAGTACATAACTTTCAGGAGGAGTACGCAACTTATTAAACTTGCGTCGTAGACGTTGAGGAACAAACTGACCCAGAAGTGCGCACTTGTATACGCCCCATTCCGCTCACAGACCACGAAAGAAACTAATGCAAAGGGTACCTAATGTAAGTAAGCTAGTGACAGGTCGTGTTTTTCCGATATCCGCCATCCCTCCGTGAAGCTCCATCCCCGCCCACTCATCCATGAGTTTCGCGGCCCTCATACCATCTACCTCGGCGGCTGTTGCATCCAGCTCGTGAACGAAGCGCCGGTCTGCGCAGCGCCCATGCCACCTCCCATACCCATCCCGCCACCAAACCCGGGCTGGGTCGACGCGCTCCCATAGCCACCCATGCCTGGCTGAGGTGACGGCGTCATGCCGCCGTTCATCCCTCCGTTCATGCCGTTCATCTGCTGGAACGGCGACTGCTGCTGCTGGAATAGTGACGGCTGCTGCTGCTGGAATGGCGAAGGTTGCTGCTGCTGGAACGGCGACGGCTGTTGTTGCTGGTACGGCGACGGCGGCGCAGGTTGCGGCGTCGTCGAGAACGGTTGCGGGGACGTGTTACCAAAACCCGCTTGCGATGACCCATACCCCGGCTGTGGCGACGGCGACAGGAATCCGGATTGCTGGGGTTGCTGCATCTGTTGCGGGGTGGGCGCGTAGGGCCGTTGTTGTTGTTGTTGCTGCTGCTGCTGCTGCGGTTGCTGGCCGAAAGGTGAGAGTTGCTGCCCGAATGGTTGTTGCTGCCCGAACGCCGACTGCTGCTGATTCATCTGCCCGAACGGATTCATTCCGTTTTGTGGAGAGCTGAACTGCTGTTGTTGTTGGCCGAACGGATTTAGGCCTGTCGTCTGCAGGCTCATCCCCGTGGATGGCATGCTCATCCCCGTCGGCTGCATGCTCATGCCGGTGGGTTGCATGCCCATCCCTGTCGATTGCATGTTCGGCAGGCTCATCCCCGTCGGCTGCATACTCATGCCCGTCGCCTGCCCTTGCATCCCAGCAAACTGCTGCTGCTGCCCGAACGGGTTCAAGCCGTTCGATTGTGGCTGCATGCCACCCATCTGCGGCTGCATCCCTCCGAACTGCTGCTGCTGCCCAAAGGGATTCAGCCCTGTCGACTGCGTCTGCATCTGGCCGAAGGGGTTCGGCTATAGGCAGGCGGGTTAGTTAGTTTCTACGATTGGCCACAGACCAGCAGCGCTTACCTGCATACCACCGAACGCGCCCGTTGGTTGTGCTTGCATCTGCCCGAACGGATTCGGTGCCAAGCCGGTCGGTTGAGTCTGAGGTAGAGTGTCAGTCTGCGATCTAAACAGATGCGAGCTAAAGGTAACGGAAACAATGGGATCGTCGTGAACGGAAAGACAATGGATAACGGTGATGTCAAAGAACCTCATCGCTCAAAAGCGAGACCACCGTCAACAATCAACAGCTGAAGACCGAATCCTCACCTGCATCCCCGCGAACGGATTAGGCGCCGCCTGCACTGGCTGTGCCATCACCTGCAGCGGCAGCGTCGTATTCGCCGCCGGGCCCTGCAGCTGGACGAGGTCGCCCCATACGCCGGGCTGCTGTTGCTGCTGTGATTGCTGTGACAAAGCCGTTAGCACCGAATTCGCCTCAACGCCACTTGCGAGTCAACCCCGAGCTCAACTCAGCGCCACATCTGACTCAACACGACAACCGCCTCAACACCACATCGGACTCGACATCACATCCGACGAGCACGTATGCACTTCGTACGACTGAAGCGAATAGCGATACGAGACTCACCATCGGCGCCGTATTCGCCCGCGCCGGCGGCGGTGCCGCGCTACTCGTTGATGCGGGAGCTGCTGCCGATATGGGAGCTGCTGTCGCTGCTCGTACCGGTACCGCGCTCGTACTAGCCACGGGCGTACTCCTAGCTCCCGGTGTTGGCGTCGTACCCCTCGACTGCGGCGTTCCTGCTCTCACGGACGCTGCCGATCTTGAGGGACCGAGCTTGGAGGCGACGAGCGCGTGCTTGTCGAGGAAGCGCTTGTATTCGTATTTCGCTATAGGTGGTCGAGTTAGTGGCGAATGAAGGGAGAGGTTGTGTAGAAAAAGAGAGATCCCAGGAAAATCCTCGACGATTTGGTGAACAAAATCCATCCGCAAACCCATCCGTGATAGACCCAACCCGCTGACAGACTCGACCCGCTGACAGACTCAACCAGCTGACAGACCCCATCCCACCACTCGCATTCCCCAACCCAGCGCCCTCCCGCACAATCACCACAAACTGCCCTTACACCATCCAACGTCTTCGGCAGATACCGACAACGCAGAAACACACTTACACCGCACATACTTCTCCATCTCGCTGTCCCGCTCCGGGTCGAGCGTCTGCGGTGGTGGCGGGTGCCGCACCTCATTATTATTGTAGAACGCGTTCGATTTGATGTTGCCCATTTGCTTCATGTTCTGATGAGAGAATGGGTGAGTGAGGGAAGGGAAGGGAGGTGAGAGTGGGATGGAAGGGAGGAGGGAGAGGCAGAGGGGAGGAGGGAGAGGCAGAGGGGGAGGAAAAGGAAAGGGAGAAGAAGGGAGACAAGGGCGGGGATAGGAAGTCAGTGGAGTGAAAGGTAAGAACGCAAACAGGAGTGAACGCCCACCTCGACCTGCTCCTTCGTCCACGAATCCATGGTTAGACTCTTTCTGTGAACAGTTCAGTACTCCCTGACCTGAGGGCGAGACTGGCGTACTCACACTTTGGTGATGTGGGTCCCGATCTTGCGGTGGATGCTCGCGCAGTGAACACTGGAGATGTGTGAGCGATCATTGGCACACAAGTAATTCGATGCGACACGAGGTGGTATGGAGAATGAGTGCGGTAGGCAGGGACGAGTACCACTGCAGGTGGAATTGGAAAGGAGGATGCACGCGACGCACCAAATGAATATTCCAAGATTGTGCGACGCCCAGCGAGGGTTGCGCGCCTTGCAGTCTGCGCAAATATCTGCAAGGTGTCGGGTAAATGGTATATGTTGCAGAGGCGTTGAGGTTCGGTTGTACGTCGGAGCCGCGGTGGCGTAGCGATTGCATGGCGAAATAATGGTAAGTAGTGAGGATGAATATGCGGTAGGAGATGTATTCAGTCAGTATATTGATCCACCATCGGCGCCTATACGACGTACCATTGCCAGGCAAGGCGGCGAGCTCCAGGATCGCGCGCTGGTTACGGTCCGCGGTCGCTTTGCTGACGGACATAGTGGGCGGTGGATTGAGAGATTATGCGGGAGTGAGAGGTATGGAAAGTGGAAGAGAACCCGTGGATGGAGCGTGACAGCCGTCCTCCAAGCGGCTGGAGGGGTGGAAGAGATGGACCCAATCCTTAGTACTTCGGAGACGATGACTGTCGCTGGAACTCTGTGATGGCCGTCAGCCGTTGCGTTCAGCCCCAAAGTTCGCTACCGGCAATCAGCCTTGCGTACTAACACGATGACACCTCGGCAATGGACGCGATCGTCGTCGACTGGTAGGTGCTGCAGGTGAACACGGCGGATGGCGATGACGCTGATGAAGAAGGCGGATTAGCTGTCGGACGTCGCAAGAGACGATGAGCGCGCCTATAGTTCCTCTGAAGCACTTTATAGTCGTTCGTAACGCAGACGTCGATGCCGAAGCGTCGGATGGCAAGCTGAGCGAGTGGCGGCGCCGTGATCGGACGCGCCGGCGCGAGATGGACACGCGTCGCGTGTCACGTTCACAGGTCCTTACGAACTCCCATGGCTATGTTCTCTTTGAACTTCACAGGATAATCGAAATCCCTTCGCCAGATTTCTCTGCTTGACTATATACTCGCACGGGAACTTGCACAACTGACTTGAAGCACGGGCCATTGCTTCTCTGCTCGTGGTGTCCCCTCCGGGATCCCATTTCCCTGACGCTCAGTATTCACATTTGCGCGCAGCAATCCCATTCCTACACAAGATACACGCCACTCTTTGACAGTCCAGACAGCTTCGTCCCTATCCCCTTCATGGAGGCCCACCATTGCCTTCCCTGTCAACTCGGATGGCCGACGACCGGACTGTCCGCTCTGTGTCCCTGTACACAAACCAACCTGACAAGCGTATCGATAACGCTACCAGCAAGCCGCGTGTCTCATGCATGCAGGTACGGGGACAGAGATACTCCAACCCCGCCGCAGAGCAAGACGCGTAGGTATAAAGATCGTGGCATCGTTCGGAGGCCCGCCCGCCCAGAGTCGCCCTTACCTATACACTCCCCATCTCCGCAGGCTCTACTTCTTAATCCTGATCTCTTTCTTTCTTCCTCGCGATGGGTATGAAACTCAAAGCATCGTGCATATCCCTGGTCGTTCTCCTCTTCATCTCGTACGCCGTATCCAAGAGCGAGACGAATGCCGAACGCATGCGCAAGGGACTCGCACCACTGAAGCCCCGCAACCTCGACAGGGCTAGCGCGGCTCTCTGTACGTCGACTCCTCGATAACTTCATCCATTATCCTTCATCTGCTGACTCCCGCCACCATCTGCCACTTCATCTCCTCCAACGACGGACTGCTCACCCCATTCACTGATTCACCACCTCACTAATCCACCACCTCACTGATCCACCATCTCACTGATCCCCCATCCCATCTACTGATCCTCATCCCATCGACAGTCCCCCGCCAACCCTGCCCCTCCAGCCCGCCTGACCCCACCTGCCCGAACGACCCGTCCATTCTCTGCTGCCCGGATGGCCCTTGGCCCTGTTGCCCGACTGGCCCCGTGCTCTGCTGCTACCAGCTCGTACCCGCCAGCGACGCGTGGGTCGCTTGGGTCCTCAACAACCAGAGCGTCTCCGTCCCCGCAGACACAATCGCCGCGCTCGACTGCGATGTGCTGCCGGAGGGGGAGTATTGGTGAGTGCATGGGCTTTTTGTGATGGTGTGCGAGGGGGCCTTGGGGGATGTACAAGAGCGGCATGAGGGTGTTAAAGAGCGCTGCTCAGAATTGGTTGGATCGTGTTCCGAGACGAGACGTGCGTGAGCTGACGCCTTGCACTTGTCAGCTGGCTGGCGCCCACGTGCTGCAAGGATAACCGGTTCAGAACACCATTTGGCGTTAGCTTGGACTGCATCATCACCTGGGAGCCGCTGCCCCCGCCCGAAGAGGATGGGGCCAGGAGATTGAAGTAAAGAGTGTCTGAGCTATCATTAGCCATTGCTGAGCTATCAGTACGGCGTACGGCGGAGGGAAAAAATAAGAAAAGGAAAAGTTGAACATGAGGCACGTGATGTTCGGGAAGTGCCGTCAGCGATCGAAGTTCTCTGCTCGAACCACGGTCCACCATGTCGTTCGAAGCAAGTCTTCTGTTGCCCAAGCACACGTTGCTGAAGGTGAGAGAATCGATGCTGCAAATACTTGCATGCAGTACACACGTTCGCCCTAAACTCCTTCTGCCTGGACTTTGCGTGGTGACTGGCCGTGGTGGCGCCTCCTCCTATTGCGGCTTTCGTGAGCCTTGCTATGCAATTAAACATGTGGCGCGACGGGAGGAAATCTACGATTCACGAGCTGCGGCGATAGGTCTTCTAGGTCTGTACCAACATCGTCCGCAACAAGTCGACGGTGGGCTAAGCAGATGATGTTCGCACGGCAGAAAGCATGCATGGAACGATAGCTTCCCTACATAACAGCCTCGCGCCACGAAAGGAGATGGCGATACTTTTGCGCCACGAAGGGGAGGGGCGACATCGAGTCTATGGCACGAAGACGCAACAATAGGGCCATTCTACGAAGACTCGACAATAGTCGCGTGCCACGAAGTCAAGCGTCTACGGAACGTTGACGGCCGGTGGGTCGATGCACGACCAGTATAAGGGAGGGAGTGCTGGTGAGTGAAGGTCAGCCGCGGTCTCATCTTGATTGCAGGTCGTTGTCTTTGAGCTCATCTTTATTCCTCGAGTGACTTCGACATGATCAGCCTTGAGGATGTATTTGGCGAAGAGGCTATGAGGGAGCTGGTTGTAGACGAGGGCGATGGCGGCGCAGCCGTCGACAACTCGGACGATGACAATGGCAACAAGGCTGTGAGTGGCAATATTATCAGTTGTCGTTTCGCCTTACATACTCATGCTAACAACAGGGCCCACCACAGATTCAGACGCTGATCAGGACTTTCAGGCCATCCCTTGGGAGTCGTTCATTGAAGCCTCTCCGCTTTCTGAAGACGTAATCATGGGGGGGCCGACAATCACCTACCCGCCCTTTCACATTGGTGACGATGACCTCAGGGTGGAAGACGCCATGGTGCATCTCGCTGTAATTTTCGATGGGCCTTCCTGCACGGGGATCACTGAAGATGAGGCGGTGGTTTCTGGACCGCCGCCACTGCGCTCTGACGCCTACCTGGCGGCACTAAAGCGCGCCTCATTGGCGGCATCGTATCACGCCTCTTTGTCAGCGTCGTATTATGCCGCCGCACTGGCCAACAAAACATTGTATATGAAGGCGTCCGGCGCGACCGCTGTCCTGCCAGAGCTTACTTCCGCTGCCGCACTCTTGCCTGCTTCAACCTCGCGGGATGCATCCTCGATCGTGTTGCCTTTTCTAGGAAGTTCTGAATCTGCCGAGCAGCTTGCCCTCCTCGTGTCATCGCAGGAATATTCCGACACGTTCGCATCGTACACGGATGATCTAGCCTCGCTCTTTGTGAACTCGGCGTCGCCATCGTCTCCTGGTGCTCCCGCTCAGCTGGCCCCCTATGTGCATGCCCCTGCCACTGTCTACCGTCGCGATGATGAAGCTATATCCAACCGTCCCATCTCCGGATCGAACAGTATTTCTGTTGGTCCTGACATTAGTCACGAATCGGGACACCACATGGTCGACCAGCAGAAAGATATGCATGCTGCGAAGGAAAACGAAGCGCGGCCAGTAGACGCAAAGGTCAAGCCGGTGTACTACGTATGCAGGGTCCCCTCTTGCTTGAAGCAGTACCGCCGCAGAAGCACTCTTCGAGCGCACCATCTGAAGAAGCATGCGGGCAGTGGCACTGGTGTCATGCTCTCGTGAACGTTTACTAGACGGTCGATGGGATATGTGCAGAACCCCAGAGCGGTGGTGACGGGGCTTTCCTGGACGCGATTGATCATGAACGTAGCTAGAAATTGCGGTAGTCAACGCTAGACATGATTATATTATGAATTTCTTCACTGGAATCAAGGTGCAAAAAGTCGAACATTCGTAGCACGTGACTCTCGGAAAGCGCCGTCAGGATTCACACGCATTGAAGGCCCCAAGGATCAGCGGCCCGCGCCACAAAGACGCAACAATGGTACCGTGCTATGTACAACGAGGCGACAATGGCTCCATGAGAGTGAATGGTGCTTACGCTTTCTTAAGGTCGACCAGTCGGTCAGTGCGCGACAGACTCATTCGGAAGATGAGCGCTCAAGCTCTCATGTTGAATTTTGAGTGGAGGTCGGTACCTTCGAGCTCGTCTTAACTCATCCCGTCGGTGTAAAATGTGCGATCTTGAGGACCTCCGTGCCGAAGAAGTCCTGGCAGCGATGAATGCAGACGAACGTGGTGATGGACATGGCGACGCAGTTGTTGGCACTGGCAGCAACAATGGCAGTGGCCACAAGGCGGTGAGTGGCATCTCCATTAGCTGTCGTTTGACTTACTCATAAGAACAGCAGAGTCGACAACATGCGTCTGATAACCCGCCCGGACTACTCAAACGTGCTTTCTTTGAGCGGGCTGTCGCGTCGAAAGATCCCTTGGCCTTCGGCAACAAAGTACTCCTCTATCATGACGACAGCGCATCCACTGCAGACGTTGATCAGGAGTCTCTAGCTCAGGCCATTCCATGGTTGTCACTCATCGAAATCTCTCCGTTTTGTGAAGACCTAGTTGCCGGGGGCCCGAACTTTTACCCGCCATTCCTCAGTAGTGACGAGGCACTCGTCACTGTCAATGGCCACCCTTCCGCTGTTGCTCCCGACGACTCTACCTCTCCCGCTGTTTGCGGGACAGCGAACGCAAGTGGGCTACCAGCACCAAGTTCTGTCACCCATCTTGCGGGAATGAAGAACGACCCTGAGGTTGCTCTGTGTCACACCAACTCGGCGGCATCCTACCTCGCCCCGGCAGAAGCGCACAAAACTTCCTACGCGGCGGCATCCGGCTCGATCCCTGCCATACCGACTTTTGCTCTCTCTGACGCACTGTACTTCCCTGCCCAGTCATCCTCTCCAACTGCTTCCTCAGATTGGCCTGTCGCTGGACAACGGGTCATTGAGTCGCCTAATGCTCTTCCGGAATCAATAGCGAACTTCGGCCCTATCGAACAACAGGTGGACCACGCTAATCCGCCGGGTGCTCCGACATCGATTGTCCCAGACCAGAAGATCGTTAAGCGGCAGAAAAAGGAGCAGCCCACGGAAAAGAAGCAGACGATGAAGAGCTCGGACAAAACGGTGCGGCGCGTATACGAATGGTACGCATGCGCAGCCCCGTCTTGCTCGACGCAATGTCGCGGGAAAGTTGGCGTCGCGAACCATCAGCGTCTGAAGCACCCAAAGTGGCATTCTGAGCAGGTGGCTCTCATGAAGGATCAGTTGAAGAATGGGACATGCGCTGGAACTCAGAGCGTTGCTGACGGGGATGTTGTGGACGTGATGGAACCTATGTATGAATAATGGTGCAGACATCCCGTATCATAGTAGCGCCGCTCTTACATATTTCTGGGGATAGTCCAGCGAAAGAAAGCGCAAGCGTGCAAGTTGCCGAGCTCGATGTAGCCTTCGAAATTGAAGTTGGACGTTTAAGCACTAGTGAACAATGAGAAGCACGTGACCGTGTGACTTGAGCGGCAGAAGCCGGTCAGGCAAGGGCCGCAGCTCGCGGGGTTTTCCGAGCACCGACTTCCTGTCAGAGTCGCGCGTCCCCTCCATCGCCAGAACGACCAGATTCCTGGCTGTCGATCCGCTCACGAAGCCCATGATATCCATGACTCAAAATTTGAACTCAGGCGAGATGGCTCACTCGCTGAGGAGGCGTTAATGGCCTGGCGCCTCAAATTCAATTGCGTAGTGTATTCTGCGCTCAGGACTCTAACGAGCACAGATATCAGCAGGTGTGCCTCCGATGCTTCTTGAACTTGTAACTTTGACACAAGGAAAAAAAGGGCAGGCACCGCTTTGCGAGAACGAGGCGGCGACGCAAAAACGAGGCTTCGCTTTTCCATCCCCGACAGGTTAAAGCGCCTCTCAAGCCACAGCCTTGCGAATGCATTCTACCACAGGACTCTTCACTCGTGTGAACTTCTCAGACAGAACAATGCGCCTCGAAGGCGATGCGCGAATCATTGAACCTGTGGCGTGGGTCTTCAACGTCAACCGTGCCAGTGCCGAGCCCACTGAGCTGACGTGGATCCGGCAAACAGCGAGAGCTCTTGAGGCGCCTCAAGAGTACGATCCGCATCAGAAACGTGCAGTAACACCCTCCGGGAAGGACAGGACCAGCAGGTCTGCCGGTTCTGGAATATAAAAGGTGACACGCATCGAGCGGCGGGTGCGTGCTTTTTTGTGCCCTTTGTCTTCCTTCCACTTCACTCGCGAAGGTCGTTTTTCCCATTCACCGAAGGCTGATATACTCAGAAAGTCCTCGGTATCATTCAATGAAGGTCATGGACGTCGACGCACAGGAAAGTTGGCCGTCAACCTATCTGGACTCGTCCTTGCCTCAGGGGCTTTACGGCTTCATCCAAACCGGAGACGGTGACGGCGGCGAAGACAAGGACGTCCCCAGAATATCACTGGTAAGCGACTAACCCCAGTCATTGTTTTCGCAAAACCCAGTGGCTGATCGTAGCCTCAGCAGGCGCCGTCGGAGGGCCCTGCGTCGCCACAGCCTGGGATCCCGACCCTCGTCGTACCCCAGAGCTCTCCGCGGCCCCTGCGTCGTCGCCCTCCGCCGCCGCCTCTCAACACGAACCTTTTGGTTCCACATGCCCACTTGTCGTCTGCTCACGGATCGCCCGCCTACGGATCGCCCGCCTACGGATCGCCCGCCTACGGGTCGCCCGGATCGATGCTTTCGACGCCAAGCTTCTCGCCCTGGTCTTATGGCATGGGGAGCTTGCCGCCGTCCCCATATTCGCCGACGCCGTCCTCATACCCTGTCACGCCGAACACGCCGTACACTGCCCTCAGCTCTCCGGCGTCTACAAGTTGGTCTGAGCATCCAGTGGCGGAGGTCGCAACGACGCCATTTTATAATAATGATGCGGCCGACTGGGCCGAGTCTTTGAAGCAACGGGACACTGCGCAGGAGCTCTATCCCACGGACAACATGTTTGGGCTTGTGGAATCGACTGGACCGCCGAACGTCTGGTCTTTCGGGGACTTGGATGGAACCTCCCTCTCCGATCTCGACTTGGGCGCCTCAATGCCGGCGCCGTTCGACGATGGCTTGGGGATCGATTTGAATACCGCGACAGTCACTGCGCAGGATGCGTTGGCGGATTTTTCGCTCCTGGACACCCACGCTTTCGTCGTACCGAACGTGTCTCCTTCTGAGTCCCTGCAAATTTCGACCTCTGATGGAACGCAAGGCTTCAACGCGGCATCGCCCAGCCTCTCGTTCACGCCTTCGTTCCCCGTCCACTCATCCCGTCCTGTGGATGCGCCTTTTGTGGCACCTGTAGCCCAGCAAGATGATAGCTTGCCTACATCCTCGACGGTGCATCAGTCAGCGCAGTTTGCGCCTGCCATACTGCAATTGTCCTCTGCGCCACAATATCCTCCTGCGCCCCCCGAGTCGGCGTCCACCTCCGCACTGGTACACAGTCTGCCGACCGAAGACTTTGGCAGTGAAGAAATCGACGAACCTCCACGCAAGCGAAAGAAACGCAGTCCGGCAGAATTTCCCAGACGCAATGCGAGAAGAAGGAGACAAGATCCACCGAAGGAAAAGGCCAGATTCCCCTGCCCGCTATACGCGTCGACGGGCTGCCATGCAACCTTCTCAAAAAAGCATGACGGGAAACGGCACGCGGAAAATGACGGGCACGCGCAAGACAGGACACAAACGGTCTTGCATGTGTGTATGGCACCGGTGAAGGAGGGCGGTATACTCGTGGACGGCAGACTCGTGGACGACGACGGCAGACCTGTGGTTGGCAGACCGTTGGTCGACGGTGGCAGAGTTGTGTGCGGGAGACTCGTGAACGGCGCGGTCGTTCCCTTAGATGGCTGGCCAACGGTGCACGGCCAGCGGATCTCGATAAGGGTGTGTGGCTACACACACCCCCGCCGTGATAACCTATGCCGCAGGCATGTGGAACGTGTGCATCTGAGGTGGATGAAGGAGCAAGTGGAGAGGAATATACGGGAGGGGAAGAAAGATCTGAAGAGTGGAATGGTGATGCCGGTTGTGGTGATTAGGTAGGTGAGGGTGGGGTGGATGGGTGTCGAGGAAATTGGTTACGGTGTGCATAGCGAGAACGAGAGAAATGGACTCTTGGGAAAATGTGAAGACGGTCATATATTATATGTGGCATGATCGTGTGTTGTAGTACTTAGAATGGACAACTGCGCTACACGAC
This sequence comes from Schizophyllum amplum, assembly GCA_007026445.1. Taxonomy (NCBI): domain Eukaryota; kingdom Fungi; phylum Basidiomycota; class Agaricomycetes; order Agaricales; family Schizophyllaceae; genus Schizophyllum; species Schizophyllum amplum. The sequence goes on along the minus strand of VDMD01000003.1, from coordinate 1,616,654 downwards.
GAACTCTCGATTGGGACAGCAAGGATTATTGTATTCTGCTGACTGTTGAGGGGAATGTAGAATGTGGCGATGGTGCACCTAGCGGAGATATACGAAGTCGCATGAAGTGGTGAGCCTGTGGGTGAACAATCAAGAAGAGCTTCCGAAGATGACGAAAAATGAAGGCGCGTTTGCGGCTGTTTGAGGCTGTTTCCACGACGTCGGCCGCCGAGACGCGTCGCGCTGGCGAAGGTGAGGGCGCGTCTGGCATTGGAGGCGGCTGCACTATGACTGGGATAATGGCCTCAGTGGGTTGAATTCAGGCGGTTGAGGCGATTTGGACTCGTAGCTCGCCTCCGGAGAGGCTAGGCGCAGGGTATGTGAACGGGAGACTCAGAATAGTGTTGGATCCAGAGTGAAAGAGGGAAGAGGAAGAGGCCGGTATGTAGCGCACCCATGCGGCGAAGCGAGCTCACGATGATGGGTATCTGCGGAGGAGAGTGCGGTAGCGGACGTTCGCAAAATTCAAGCGTCTAGGTACTTACGGCGGATAGGTAATCTGGTAGCACGCGCAAGCGTGGCAGACGGTATGTCGGACTCGGATAAGATAGGATGCCACCCGACTCGGAGGCGGTGAGCCTAGCATGACGTTGGTGTGTGTGAAGACAGCAGAACTGGATGTTTGGAGACTCAGAGCCCGAACGTCGCGGGGGAAGCGTCCGGGTCAAGGACCGGAGCGCGGCTGGTGCGGCCTTGGACCCACAAATGATCGAGGCACCGCGGATCCCGTGATGGACGGCTTCATTTGTCTGAGTGACGTCAGCATACAAAGCCGTACACAAAGAGAGGTTTGATTTACGCGACGATGAGCAGCCGATACAGTGCGCTGCCCCCGAGCTCGTCGGGCGAGATGGCGAGCGCAGCAACGTCGAGCACGGCAATGTCGCGCCAGGTCGCCAACGGGACCGTCGGCGGCGGCTACGGTCCTTATTCTTACCACCCGCCCTCGTCGTCCGCGTACAGCAACCCGCGCTTCTCGACGCTCAGCACAGGCTCCGCACAGTCCACCGCCCGCCTCGCCCGCGCCTCAGAGTCCATCCCCGCCCAGCAGTACTCCCTCGCTCCCGACGCCGACGACGCCCTCCACGACCCGCGCAAGCTCGACACAAAGTTCACGCCCTTCAGCGCACGCGGATGGGTCAACGCCCTCGCCCTCTTCATCCTCGTCGCCGCCCTCCTCATGCTCTTCCTCGGCTACCCCATCTACGACGCCGTCGGCCACCCCGCCGTCGCCTCCTCAGGCTACAACCTCGGCGGCATCAACGGCAGCGGCCAGATCCCCGATCTCAATCTGCGCCAGCTCATCGACCCCGACACCCCCGAGGACGCCATGACCCGCAAAGGCAACGATGGTCACGACTACAATCTCGTCTTCTCCGACGAGTTCGAGACCGAGGACCGCACCTTCTACCCCGGCGACGATCCCTACTGGGAAGGCATGGACTTCCACTACTGGCCCACTGGCGACCTCGAGTGGTACGATCCGCAAGCCATCACTACCAAGGCCGGCAAGCTTGTCATCACCATGACCCAGCAGGTGCGTGCGAGATCCGACGCTCTCGCCCCCAACTCATCCCCGCCAGGAAACCCACGAGCTCAACTTCCAGTCGGGTATGCTTCAGACATGGAATAAGCTTTGCTTCACAACCGGCTATGTCGAGGTATGTCGCGCCTTCCGCTCACTTCCTTGTCTTTCTCGACACCATCCTCATTATCCCGTTCCCCGTCGCACCTGCCTACGTGGCGCATCACGGCTTTCATCATCATGTTGCGACGCGTCACACCGCCAGCCGTAGTGAGGTGCCGTCAATGCCATATTTATATGGGCTTTCGAACGCTCGGCGTTCCAGGCCCTCCCATGTCACTGCTGTTTGCCAGTCATCACCCCTTTGGGACTGTTCACGCCACCGGTTCCTCTTTCCCATGACCTCCGCTTCCGCTACTTCCCATGACCTATCCCTCTTTCTCATGACTATATCGTTTTACGTCTCTGTCCACGCGCTTCTGAACCTTGCGCCCACTCACCTCTACAAGTCCGATAAAAACTCATAACTGCTCTCCCCAGGTCAAAGTCTCCCTCCCCGGCACGCACGACAGCCCAGGATACTGGCCGGGCGTGTGGACGATGGGGAATCTGGTGAGTGAGAGTTTATCTGTTTCTTTTTCTGGAGGGAAATGGTAAAGCATGACTGCGTCGAATGGGATTTTCTTTCGTATGACGTGGTTTGTGTCCCTTTGTACGATGCAGATTCTCCTGTGTACGACGCGGATGTTTCCTCGATACGACCTGGATCAATCCCGGCCTACGACGTGGACGCTTTCTGTTTACGACGTCGTTTCCTTCACCATACAACGTCGATGTTCCTATTCTACGCCGTGCCCGGATCCCTCGTATCCAAACAGCTAACACAAATGTTCAGGGCCGCGCAGGGTATGGTGCGACTACAGAGGGGACGTGGCCCTATAGTTATGATAGGTGGGTGGAGAGCTCATGTTCATCTTCATTCTGCTCATGAGATCCATCTTCATCTTGCTCATGACAACCATCTTCATTCTGCTCATGACAACCATCTTCATTCTGCTCATGATCTCAACATTATCTCACTTTCATGACTCTGACCTCGACCTATATTCTGCTCATCATATTGACCTCGACCTACAGCTGCGACACGGGCGCGATGGCGAACCAGTCGGACCCGGACAACGGTTATGATACGAGCGAGGCGGGACCTAATGGTCATGAAGTATGTGGGGTTTTTTGCTTGTTGCGTCGAGTGTCATTGTCGGTGCTTGGACGGCGGTCGTTGTCGGTCCGTGGACGGCGGCCGTTGTCGGTGCTCGGACGACGTCGCTTGGACTGCGATGTCGCTAACTGCTCTCCTCCATACACCTCATCAACCCTCCACCCTTCACCTCGCTGATCCTTCCCCCTCCCATCCACCTTCGCTAACCCTTACCCTCCCTCCCACAGCTCTCCTGGCTCCCTGGCCAACGGCTATCGGCGTGCACGTGCAAGGGCGAGGACCATCCCGGCCCGAGCGGGGGTAGTGGGGGTGGGGGGTACGTTGGTGAGTTTTGGGTTTTTGTTTGGGATTGGGTGTTGGTTGGTTTGGAGTGGGACTTTTGGGATGTGGCAGGCGGGAGTGGGTTGTGGTGTGGTGGTTGGTTAATTTGGGATTGTGGTGGTTGGGATTGTGTTCTGGTTCTGAGCGAGCAGGTCGGCGCATGGTCGGCTTTGCTTCCGCTCGTGCTCTCGCATCACTTCAACCTCGCTGACACCGCAACCTGGCCGACACTTCCATCATTCACGCAATCTCCCTGACACTCCCATCCCTAGGTCGCGCCGCGCCCGAGATCGATATCCTGGAGGCGCAGATTGACGTGAGCAATATGCATGGGCAGGCGTCGCAGTCCTATCAGGTCGCTCCGTTCGATGAGGAGTATAGGATTGTTGAGGATGTGAGTTCTCTGTTCTTTGTTTTTCTCTTCGTCTTTTGTCTTTTGTCTTTTTTCCCTTCTTTTCCTTTTCCTTTCTTTCTTCTTTCCGAGGGGGCGGGTTTGGGTGTCGTGATTTTGGGTGTGGTGGTTTTGGGTGTGGTGGTCATGGGTGTGGTGGTTTGTTCGGGGTGTTGAGGATGTTTTGTGGCGGTGATGTTGCTCGGGCTTCGCGCAGGCTGAGTGCTGCACGAATTTACGTTTGCTCACTGGCCAAAATCCGCGCGCTGGGCACACTTCGCGCGCTGGGCAAACTTTGCTCGCTGGGCGTGCTAGGAGAATTTCGATTGCTGGTTGAAAGTGGAGCGCCTTGACCGAATCTTACCTGTATGTTACAACGGCGCTAACCCAACCCACCCCGCCAGGTTTGCACCCTCTACGACGACGACATATCGGAGTTCAATAGCTATCGTGGGAGTAACTTGCAGCAGGCGTGTTCGGTGCTGAGTTATTTCCCGGATGATGCGTGAGTGTTCGAGTTTGTTTATGTGGCGGAGGGGGCCGGGTGTCGACGTCCCTGGCTGGGGCAGAATGTTGCAATCGTTGAGACGGAGTGGTTGCGTTCGTCGAGGCGGAGCGCTGCATCCTTCGAGACGGAGCGTTGAGATCGAGGCGGAGCATTGACACCGTCGATATCGAGCGCTAACACCGTGGCGACCGAGTGTTCACAATGTCTCAACCGAGCGCTAATACCCTTTCGCCAGCTACAACGAGGGGCAGACAGCCGAGAACGACCAGAACGGGATGACGATCGGGATGGAGTACTGGAGCGATCCTGATAACAGGGATGATGGGTATATTACATGGTGAGTAGTCTGGCTCTCTATGCTCGCCTGCGTGGTTTGGCTTCTTGGCGCGCCTGCGTTAGGCGAGACTATTCCTGTGTTGAGGGCAGAGGACATACGCGGGCAGGCGGTGGATATATGCGAGCAACCTTGCGCCTTTCTGACCTTGATCTTCGGTCATTGTAATGCGCCCGTGGCTAACTCAACACCAGGTTCGTCAACGGCTCGCCCACCTGGACGCTCCCCGCCAATGCCCTGCCTGCGCGTAGCGCATTAGACATGGGGCAACGGCTGATCAGCGAAGAACCGATGCAAGCTTTCCTTCAATAAATAACGGGCATGCACTTAACGTCTCCCAGGTACCTTGTGTTGAATATGGGGATGGCCCCGAGTTTCCAGCCGCAGGACTACGAGCATATGACGGTGAGTATCTCTTTCTTTCGCGAGTTATGCATCATGGCGCGGCTTGCTGTCGTCTGCGCGAACCCTCTCAACCTGTGTCCGCGTTAATGTATGTTACTAACCCCACATCCCCCTAGTTCCCCGCATATATGCACTTCGACTACGTGCGCGTGTACCAGCGAAATGATGTGCCGGACGAGTATATGGGGTGCGATCCGAAGAGACATCCGACAAAGCAGTATATCGAGGAGTGAGTGATAGTTTATCTTGCTTTACCTTTCGTCCTCCCAGGAGAAGCATCTTTCGATGCATGCTTTCTGGGACGCGGGGCCTCGAGCCGCCGTGGACTTTTGCTGGCTCACTGCACCAGGGATATTGTTTGCTAATCACCTACCCTCAGCCACTTAAATGCGTACGAGAACATGAACTTGACAACATGGAGCGATGCAGGGTACGATGTGCCCAGGAACGCCAAGACTGATGGGTGTTAGAGGGGGTGAGGACGTCTGGGGTGCAGACGTCGGGGTTCTAGAGAAGAGGAGGAGAGAAGAGAAGAAGGGGAAGGCACTCATCATCGCATCGCAACATGGACACCAGCATCAGGCCGCCACCTGCATCCACCGGCCAAGTCGAATGTACCACCATCTCGTCGCAGGGACACCTCGTCTGTCCGGCATACTCACTACGCGACTCGCGACGACGATCCGTCGTCGCGTCCGGCAATCTTCGCAAACGGACAGCCCGAGCGATAGCTCTGCCCGTCACCACTACCACCCCACACATGGTCATCACCCGCACTTGGTCATTACCTACGCCTGGCTCACGCCATACCCACTGTGTATATAGCTCTAGCTACGCATCCACGGTCCATCGCTTTAGCATACCTGATCCATCCATACCTAGCTCCCCCATATTCCACGTCTCGGCCATCACTACTACCTGCTGCTCGGACAGCCCTAGTACTTTTTCCTGATACTGTATTTATTTACCTACGCTTACGCCGCGAGAGTCGGGGGGATGCTAGATACTGCGCGCGGGCGGGCGTGCATTTACTTCACTCGCTAGTCGCTGCTCGCTCGCGGAGGCGGCGGGCAGAGTTGGGCGATGTATTCGTCCGTTTCTGCTCCTCGATGCTCACCTCCTTTATCTCGCGCACATCTATGTAGATACCATTACGACCCACGGACTGCTCTAATGACGAACCTGCGCGCAATGCGCTGTTGTTTGTATGGTCAGTGAGATTGCGGCCGTACTTAACTTGAAGCAGGATGTTGGTAGGATGAGGCACCTGGCAGAGGGAATTCGGGGGCTGCAGCAAGGTAATTGGCCGGACAAGCCGAAGGGCATTTTGTCAAGGAAACACCCATAATGCATTGCGGAGCCGGTGCAGAACTACCCTGGAACTACCGGCCTGAGGGCGCTCGGGGCGAGTGGGTGAGGCATCCGTTGTTTGGCACCAATACCTAGCAGTGATATTATATATGTCTTAGGTTTACCCCAAACTATCGAGGTTCAGTGGTCTAATGGTTATGATTTTCGTCTCACACACGAAAGGTTCCCGGTTCGATCCCGGGCTGAACCAACGTATGTATTTTCGTGGAAAGCTGCCCAGTCTTCAGGCATACACTGTACAGCTTTTTGGGAACGTCGCCAACAGGCGCAGCGCCTCCCGCGTTCGGCGAGCGGTTAAAACGGAGACTGGACGGCGAAAAAGGTTGCTAGTGTTTGCAGACAAATTGCACCCACTGGCAGTCGACTCGCATGTACTTACGAAGGATGCATGTGACAGTTCCGAAATTTAAAGCGGAATACATGAACTTGGAAAGGTGCGCGCGTTGAATGCACTGTAGGTGCCCGTCCTCTTCACCTTCACCTTCGTTCACGCTAACGCTTCATCGAGAAAGGCCCCTTTGCCAGCCGGAACTGCATCGATCGCTGACGCACGACTGCCAATCCCTTCAGCTGCTTTGTGTACCGCCAACCGGGACCACACGCGACCCATCGGAAGAACGACCACCTGAGTCGTCCCCACCAGGCAGTCCACGTCGACGCCGTGAGCCAAGGCATTGCGTGGCCTATCGCCACCATCCCGCCGTACTCCATGCACGGGGGATAGAAACCAGCGTGATCCCAGTCAACAACCCAGAGAGCGCCCTCTGCGTCGACTATCATGTTCCGTGGCGCAAGATCCTGATGGACCAGCGTATGGTGAGGTGCAGGCTGAAAGGCGAGCTCAGGATGGGCCCGATACTCCGTGGGACGGCATTGACTGAGCCACCAATTCAAGTAGTTGGAGAATGAAGTTGGCGATGCGTGCGGGATAGGCCCATACTGGCCCTGGATCCACTCCGACTCCACATGGCCAGAATGTATGCCTCCCGTGGTTTGCGAGGTGACGGAAGCCATGGAACGGAGGTAGGTTCGGAGCTGCCACGCTAGGCGGAGAGTTGCAATGAAGCCCATGGACTGCCAGATCTGCTCGAGGGTCGCGCCTTTGATAAGATCCATGACGAGGAAGTGGCCTTCGTCTTCGCAGGGAACGACACGGTGCACGACGGGGGCACGGACTCCGGCGGAACGGGCGCGCTCAAGCGCGAGTACCTCGTCCTGTGGGTCAACAGGCCATGGGACTGGTTTGGCCGCTAGTTGAGGTGATAGTTTCCGAATACCTTCCTGGCGTGTCGTGTAAATGCGAGGGGAATTAGCAATATAGCTCTCCAGTTCGGCATCTTGGTAGTCGTACAAGGCGGACTCGTCGAAAGTGTCTGCTACTAGGGACATCGCTGTGCCACGAAGTCAACGAAAGAAACATCTCAGGCAGACTACGGTGGTAAGCACCTTTGCGGTGGGCCGAGGCGATGGGTATGTTTATAGGGCCCAGGTCTTGTGAATATATACTATATAGTCTTCTGAGGCAGACTGTTTCAATGTCGATGTAACCCCAAAGCTACAGCCGGCGGGAGCACTGTAAGCTGATTCGGTTCAGAATTTGGCAGTAAGCAAGAAACGTCTGGGAATTGCCGTATTGCGTCGTGATCAACGTTCCGGGTGGCACACCAATGGCACACTGTCGGCTCGAAGCCTGATTTACCCTAAGTTGCCGCTTTCCTCACGTCTCAACGTCGTACTGATGTATTGTCAGCCCATGAATTCGAGTCTCCAGCCATACTTGAAAGCAGTGACTTCGCTAGTAAGTAGCTACTTAAGGCCGGTCGCGAAATTACCGCTCACGTTGCGCGCGAGACCTTCTACAATGCCAAATTTCGTGTACCTATTCTTTGCTCTACTCTAGTCTCACCAGAGAGAAATTACCTGAAGTCGGCTTTATCCTTGTACTTCGTGGCTCCCATGAGCATCGCTTTCACGATGGCCGTACGTGACATGGTGTAGTAACCAGCTGATCTTGTCGAATCCCCTAAAGCACGTGCAACAACGCATATATCCATCTTGACTTTGAAAAGCGCGCTCGTTCAAAATGAGTTTCGAGCCGGGAGGCGGAATAACGAGCCGCGGGTACGTCACATCAGCCTTCAACCTCGCCCGGCTATATCGACCAACAAGCGTAGGTCAGGACGTCGGCTCACGGGGGATAATCTTGAGTAAACACGCACCCATCAACAGTGGCATGCATTCCACCCTCTTCTCCGCGCCGTTGGTCCCCAGACCTGGGATCCCTTGATGATGACGTTCTTGTTGAGACGCGGCGACGGTGCACTCGCGTCTGAACTACTGGTGGCTCTTGCACGCTTCCAGGCGTTGGAGCAGGCCAGGCAGTATTTTGGTGCGCGACATCTGTTGGCCACAATTCAGCGCTGCCATAAATTAGGCGTCGAAGCACCTCTGACGGTCGAGCCGCAGACTAACCCGCTGCCTGTTGTCGGTGGCGACCTGGAAGCTGCTGGGCGGGCTGCCGGTGACGACCTGCGGGCTGCTGATGTGCGCTAGCGAGCTGCTGGTAGCCACCTGTGGGCTGCTGATGATCACTAGCGAGCTGCTGGTACGGCTGCCATTGTGGCACCGGGGCAACGTTCGCTGGCTGCGGTGGCAGGTAGTACTGGAACTGGTCCTGCATCGCAGGAGCGCGTGGGTCCACGCCATGGTAGGGCGAGCCGTAGTTCGGTTGCGCATAGTGTCCTTGAGGGAGTGTGGCATCGGGCGCGAATGGATTGACCCAGTCGTTGACGACCGGGATCGCGCTGGCGGAGGGACTGATCGTCGGGAACAGCAGCGGGTTGTAGAACTCTTCGTCCGCCTCTCGGTCATGGTAAGACGGTCCAGCCTAGGGTGTTTGTCAGAACTGGTGAATGCCGCCACAGTAGAAGGTGTACGTACCGTCTCTTGACCGTGCGGAGGCGTCGAGCGGTGCCTGCGCATGCCAGGATTTGTGAAGGAGCAGGGAGAAGGAGGGAATGAATGAGTGTACGGGTCGTTGTTCCCGTTCTTAAAGGTCACCATTGACCAGCCGAAGTGGGCCCTCGTCTGCTGGCTATTGTGCCGCATCGAGAACTGCTTTGTCGATTCAAGAACAGAGCCGAATTCATAACATTTGCGGGCCCATGTCCATTGCGCACGACGAGCGCGCGAACCACTGGAAGCAAGTCAGTCCTGGGAAGAGTCAGTATACGTGTATCACCTAAAGGAGTGATGCGTGCCGCTGCGAGCCCATGCACAACGGAACGGGCCTTTGAATTCTTGAAAAACGAGACAACCCTCCTGCGTTCGATGTAACATCAGTTTGCAAGATTTGTTGAATGAACAAGTTGAACTCCTTACCTCGCCAGGCTTCTTGAAAGAAATCGACGCCATGCATCCAAATTGTGCGATTGCACTAAGAATGTGGCAAAGCGACGGCGGGCAAACCAAGGTAATTACCTGCCCAACGCACCGGTACCAGTCGACGCCCCGGTTATCATTCAACGCACCACAGTCACGGCACCGCTGGCATCCAGCACAGCGAGGCAGTTTGCACCCGCCATCAAGGCATTCAACACCCAGCCCGTCAGAACCGTCAAGGCTTGTAACACTGCCCAGACCGTTAAGGCCGTCAACACTCAACATCCAGCGCCGCAAAGTGGTCGCCCATTCAGGTCATACAACACTCCATCGTCATACAACACTCCATCGTCAAAAATCAGGTCTAAAGTACATGCGCGCTGCCCACTCACTTCAGGATCTTACTCTCTGCAGTATCACTGGAGCCTTCCCGCGTTTCCCTCATGACATCCCTCATGCAGACACCCCACGATCTTCTCATGCAGCCTTCTTGTTCTTGCCCGTCCGCGCGGTGTCGTAGTTCGCCACGAACCACTTCACCGTGTCGTCCAGCGCTGCGAGGGCGTCAGCAACCGTATGTCGGGTCCTGCAACCGTATACCGGTCCCAGCAACCGTATACAGCTCCCAACAAACCATATACCGGTCCCAGCAACTGTATACCGGTCCCAGCCAACCGTATATTACCGCCAGTCATTTTCCCCAGACAACAACAACAACACCGACAACAAACAGACACCAAACGAAAAATCAAAAAAACCCCAAAACTCACCCTTCTCAAACGGCGTAAACTTGAAATCCGGCCCGATCAGGTCCACGAGCCGCTTGTTGGACGCGGGTTTGCGGAACTGCCCGTCGGCCTTGGTGGTGTCGAACTGGGGGTGGGGTGTGAGTGCGTGGGACCAGGCAAAGAGCGCCAGAAAGCCCGAGACGCATTCCTAATCATGTCACTGTAGACTCACAGTATAGTTGCCCTCGAAGCCGATGGCCTTGACGATGGCGTCCGCGACCTCCTTGATGGTCACCTCCTCGTCCTCGCCGACTGTATGTGGCGTCAGTGAGTGAGAAGTGTGCATGACGGTTGTAGGTGTGAATGTGTGTGTGCGAGGCGTTGGTGGATGAGAAGTCGGAAGACGAAAAGGCCGATGGACACGTAAGGGTCTGTGCTGGGGACGCAAGGGCGATAGATGCGCAGACGCCTCAAAAGATACAAACGACCCAGTTGAAAGCCGAACCGAAACCCAACACCACCACCAATCGCCACAAGCCAAACCCACCACCACAGCACACCACCATCACCACCACAAACCCAACCCCACCCAAGTCAACCAGACCAGCAAACAAAAACCCCACTCACCCGAAAAAATAATAGGCTCCACAGAATCGTACTCCCGCAGCATCCAGATGAAGCACTTGGCGAGGTCGTGGGAGTAGATGAACTGGCGCAGGGGTTTGCCCGTGCCGGCGACGACAAAGGGTGTGCCGTTTTCTGGGGGGGAAGTGGGTGGGTGGGTGAGTAAGAGCCGAGGGGATGGGTGGGTAAGAGCGGGAGGTGGGTTGGGTGAGTAAGAGAGGGGGAGGAATGGGTAGGTGTATGTGTAGGACTCGAGAAGGACTTGGGAAGTGCATGCGAAGGACTTGAGAAGTGCATGTGTGGGACTCGAACAGTACATGTAACGCACTTTTTGCGAGATAGCACTTGTGGATGAGGCCGGGGATGACATGGGAGTCTTCGAGGTCACTAAGCACGAGAACCAGTCATTGATGGTGAAGGATCAGTCATCAATGGTGAAGGATCAGTCAACGAAGGCTTTGGGGCAATGCATATACGCGACGCACAAGTTATCGTACGGCCCAAATACGTTGGTCGGGATCGCGGAGGTGAAGTTGCAGCCGAATTCGTCCTTGTATGCGCTGTGAAGGATGATTTAACGCGGTTTAAATTAACGCGGTTAACCAGGAACGACGCCGCACGCACCGATTCTGCACATCGACCATCCGCTTCGCGTGCGCGTAGCCAAAGTTGCTCTCGTGCGGCGGCCCGAGGTGGATCTTGGTTTCGTCCAGCGGGTACTCGACCTTGTCTGGGAAGACGCAGGTGGAGAGGCAGGAGATGAGCTTCTGGGACTGGTTCTTGTAGGAGGCGTGCAGGATGTTGTCGTTGATGAGGATGTTCTCGCGGAGGAAGGTGAGCTGGGGAAGGGGTTAGGTTGGGTGATGAGAGGAGCGGGTATATGGGCGGTGGGTGGGAGGAGGAATGTGGGGGCAGTTGTGCGAGAAGTGGGAATGTCCAAAACCAGCATGTGCGGCTGCAAAGCTAAGCGATGACACGCGCCTTGTACTTCATGTTCTTGAAGAGGCCGCCGACTGTGGATAGAGCGTGTCAGACGCGATGCGAGAAAACAGTACTGCGGACGCACCCAGGGCGGCGAGATGGATAACGTGCGTGGGCTTGTACTTGTCATACAGCGCCTGCGTCTGCGCGGCGTCCCTGGTTGTCGGTTAGACCACGCTTTACACTGGACCCTTGAGACCCATAGATTATACAGAGCCGCGCACCTCAGATCCGCCTCAGACGATCCGATGAAGATCCACTGCTCGCCAGGCCGCTTGCCGAAGCGCGAGCCCTCGGGCTCCGTCTCGATGATGTGCTTGATGCCCTGGCCGACGAGGCCCGAGCCGCCGGTGACGAGAATGACAGAGGAGGACATGGCGACGGGCGAGTGAATACGAGGAGAGATGGACGCGAGAGTCAGGAGGCAGCAAGCTCAACGCGCTGCATCTTGATTGTGCGTGTACGGGAGTCCGGCCCGATCAATGCGAACCTCGTCCCGTTCATCCATGTTTCTTCCGCATTTGTTCCTCAGCCCCTCAAGTGTCTCAGACTCTCAGTCCTGCCCTGTCCTTCCACAGCTGCCTCTATTCATATCCAAGCTCCATTGGAAGGAACAGTCGTCGCCGATGAGAGTGCAGAGATCGCCGCTGGAATCGCAGGCGCGATGAGACTCACAGAGACGGTTGCCAATGCCATCCAACGTCGTGCATGCAGTGTAGCTATAGTAAAATAAGCCGGCTAGTACAATCCCCAGTGGACAACCACGTAACCCCAAATATATGTGCGCTGTTTATCACTGTTATGCCCAATGTTAGTGTTAGCCACTGTCGGACGATAACACGTGTAATCACCACGGCCCGATCGCGATTCGGATCCGTTAGAACGTCGGCCACAGTTCGGCCACATCACTGAACTCTGAGGTCAAGCACGTAGGCACCGGCTCCTTCTATCCTACTTGTACCACACCGAGGTTATCGACATTGCTGAATCGCTTCGATCCAAAGTGTCCCCGAGCCCCAGAGTCCTTCTCGCGTCGTCACGATGGACAGCGACAAGCAAGCCTTGCTAGACACGTGCGACACCGTGCCCACGCTCGACTGCGCCAAGATAGCCGCGCAGGTCTACGACTGGGCGGACGGCAACGATCCGATCTCCCCGTTGATCAGGGAGGCGCTAATCGTGGTGGAGGATGCGCTGGATGATTATGGGTGAGTCGTGCGAGTCCTTGTACACGTCTAGGTGCTCTTCGTATCTAGCTGCTCTTCCTGTCTGGCTGCTCTTCCTGTCTGGATATTCGTCGTGTCCAGATACCAATCATGTCCCAGCAACCTCCATAGACCCAGACGCTAATCATCCTCCCCAGCTTCGATCGCATGTCCATAAGCTTCAACGGCGGCAAGGATTGTGCGTGACTCGCGGCCCACTTCATCCTAATCCTCGGCCTACTCACCACTTTCTTACACCCCACCCTACAGGCACCGTCCTCCTCCACCTCTACACCGCCGTACTCTATCGCAGACGACCTGTCTCCCAAGCCTCTGTATCATCCACCACCGCACCCACCCTCGCCTCGTCATCCACCCCCACGTCACCCACATCCGCACCCACCCTCGCTTTGTCATCTACCACCACTACCACCACCACCGCACCCACCACCCTATCCACCACCACCGCACCCACCACCACCACTACCACCCCCACCCCACCCCCCATCCCCGCCCTCTACATCGCCGTGCCCTCCCCCTTCCCCGCGCTCGAGGACTTCATCGCCGTGTGCGCGCGCATCTACAACCTCGACCTCTTCCACATCCGTCCGGAGGAGGAGGAGGGCGTGGAGAGTGTGGAGACGCCGAGGGGGGAGGGGGTGGGTGGGGAAGGTGGGAGGACCGAATATGTTGTCGGCCAGCCGCACGCGCCCCCTCGGGCGGACGGCATCGCACCCCCTCGGGCGGACGGCCACGCCCCGCCGCGCGCGGTGGGCAAGGCCAAGGGCGCAGTGGGCAAGGCCAAGGGCGCGGAGGGCATGAAGCACGCGCTGCAGACCTACAAGGACACCTTCCCCCGCATCGGCGCGATTCTGATCGGGACGAGGCGCAGCGATCCGCATGGTGGTGAGTTTGGTACTTGACGACGTTGAACAACCATCCCCCCCGGTACACAAAGCCCCACCCCCCTTCCCCCCGCCCCAAAACCCTTCCCCCGCCCCTTCCCCTCCCCCTTCCCCCGCCCCAAATAAACCCATCACTAACACCCTCCCTCCCACCATCACTAACACCCCTACTAACACCCCAACCCCCCTCCCCAGCCCGCCTCTCCTTCCGCAACCCCACCGACCCCGGCTGGCCGGCCTTCGAGCGCATCAACCCGATCATCAACTGGGGCTACCAGGACGTGTGGGTGTTTTTGAGGGGGTTGGACGTGCCGTATTGTGCGTTGTATGATCAGGGGTGAGTGGGGTTTGTTTGCTTTGGTTTTTTTTTTTTTTTGGTTTGTTTGTGTGTGTTTTTTCTTTTCTTTTCTTTTTTTTGAGGTTTGGGATGGGATGGTTTGGGAAGGATTTGAAGCGGGATGGGTTTGAACCGGGAGGGGGTTTGAAGCGGGAGGGTTCGTTTGCTTGTTTTTCTTGAAGCGGGATAGGATGGTTTGGGAGGTTCTGTTGTCTGAAGTGGAGGTTGTATGGTTCGTGGCGGTGATCGCTAGCTTGTGGGGCTTGCGTCGGGATGAATGCGCGTGGGGATGCATTGTTCGACGTATGGGATGCATCGTTTTGCGTAGGGGATGCATTGTCCTGCGTTGGGTTCATTGTCCTGCGTGGGTGGTCCGTTTGTTGGAGGATGCATCGTTTCGCCTTAAGAGTTTGCCGCTTTACTCGTAATGGACGTCGCTGACAGTGGTGGACGTCGCTTCACTCGTAATGGACGTCGCTTCACTCGTAATGGACGTCGCTGAAATATTAGCTGACCACCCTGCGACAGATACACATCCCTCGGTTCCACCTTCAACACCTTCCCCAACCCCGCGCTCCTCGTCCCCGACGAGGACATCGATACGGCGCACGAGGATATCAATACGGCGCACGAGGATATCGATACGGCGCACGAGGATATCGATACGGCGCCACCCGCGGCGGGGGACGCTGCAGCTACTACGACTACGGGCCCGGCAGCTACGATCACGGGCCCGGCAGCTACAACCACGGGCCCGGCAGCTACGACCACGGGCAGTGCAGCTACGACTACGGGAACTGCAACTACAACCACCAGCAACACTGCCACTGACGGGACGAGTGGCGCGACCGCCATCGACAGGACGGATAGCGCGACTGCCATCGACAGGACGACCGCGACTCTCACCCCCACCACGACCGAGAGACGATACAGACCAGCGTACGAGCTGACTGATGGCGAGCTGGAGAGGGCGGGGAGGGGAATGGTGCAGGCTGGGAAATCGGCATAGCGGCGTCGCGGCGGCTGTCGTGAGCGTAGTCGGGCGGCTATCGCGAGCGTAGGCGCGCGGTAAACAACGCATGGTCGCGCGGCTATCTGGAGTGTAGTAGTCACTCGTGCGATTACCAACACAGTTGGAAGATAGATTATGCAAAGGGATGATAAAGGGAAGGGTGTATGTACTGACCCACCGGGACCTACTTACTTGCAATATGCAGGATCATTGTATCGATAATCCGGTCGACCGTATCGCTCTCAATAAGACTGTGAACTATGTTCGGGGGATGGGCTGCGGCCTCAAGGCTTCAAGCTTCAAGCCGCCGCGGAAGGCTTCAAGGCTTCAAGCCGCCGCGGAAGAGTCTCAGGCTATAAAGTCAGAGCGCGCAAGGCTTGTTTATGTCTTGGAAGCTGAACCAAAGCCGAGCGCTTGAGCGCTCGAAAACCGACAAAAAGGTTCGTTCAGAGGGCGATTCGAACACCCGCGTGCAAAGCACAATGCCTTAGCAGGGCATCACCTTAACCACTCGGTCATCTGAACACAAGAATGCAGCACCCTTGATAGTACTAAACCTCCAGACGGTTTCGGAACTGGGAGATGGCCTATCACTTAGACAAAACCAGCTGCAGCCTGGCTGCAGCAACTTGAGCAAGACAAAATTTACAGAATCAGGACCGGCGGAGCCGGGACTTTTGTTCAACATCGAGTCATGTGATTATCGGCGCGATCGTCACGTGATAATTTGGCCAATGCGGCTTCTTGTTTTCGTTCCGCCACCATCGACGCATCGACACTCCTTGAATTCAGCTTGAACGTTGAACGTTGAAAGTTGAACCTCGCGCGCGACCACAATTGCCCAACGTGAAAATGGCCTGGCGTCCTACTGAGCTACCGTCATCGATTTCAGAACTTCAATTTCAGCCCGACTGGGCAAGCGCCTACGGAAGGCTTGTTACCCTCGAACGCCAGTACTTGGACGGCCTTGCCCGACTGCCCCAAACTCAGCATACCAAAAAGGATCAGACAGTACTCGAGATGCACGTAATGTCTATCCGCATCGTCGGTTGGCTCTTTAAAGTCTTCGAAGGGGATATGTGTCGCTCGGAGCTTGCTCGTTCGATCCACTCGTGCCAGTCTGAGGAGAAACTTCTTGATTCAGGGCTTTTTATTTGCGATTATTTTCTTCGTGCTTGTGAGTTCAGTAACATTCTGTTGGACTGTCCCGCTCACGCTCAACAGTTTGGAAAAGCCAAGGTCGTATACCGTCTGATAGCTCTCACCCATCTCGCCCTTCCTTCGATGTCCAGAGGGAAGTTTTTGAGGACACCCTCGTCGAGGCACCTAAAAGCCATTCCAGCGCGAAAAAACAATTACGATTATATGATCTCGGTCGCGCTACACTACTAATTTCATCCCTGCGAGGCCCACGTACGCGACAACAATCAATGCGTTCTTACCAAATCTTTCTCTCGCACTTCACCACTCGCTAATAACCGCATGCCACCTTCGACGAAGAAAGCTATGTTACTATCGACGCCAGCTTTGCCGAGGTCGATCAAACTCGAGGACGTAGAGAAGAACCCAGCAGCAGTCAAGGTGCCTTTTTGTAAACTGGAGTGTGCGCATATCTTGAGCGAATCAATCAACCAAGATATCCACAAGGATGACAATAAGAAAGTACGCAAGTAGTTCTGTTTTGATAGCAACTCATCATAACTTTGCTACTTGTACAGGAATGGGCAGCATCTGTGTGGAAAATCTTCGAACACTTCGGCCGTGGCGACATATTACACGAGTTAAAGGGCCCGCTGGTCCATCGGCTGGAGAACATCCTATCTCTGTGTGCTGACCTTCATGATCCATTCGATACCCTGGACATTTGGCTAGAGCACGTTGGAAATGCTGTACGTGTATATGTCAGTCGCCTCATACGCTTTCTGATCGTTGTAATCTACAGGACGGCCACCGTTACCGTGTTTGCGGACCCGCGGCAACATTGTTCAGCGAGAGGTACTACTCTGACGACGGCATCATTGAGTTCACGACACCGGACGAGAAGGCGTACCCGCTGCCGTCTCGCAGGTACATCCAGCTCCATGCAGCAGCATGTCAGGTCGCTCACCTGTCCGGCGCGGTTGATTATTTCGAGAAGATAGACCGAGCACTGGACGAAGACGGGGTGCTTGCGGAGGATGGGCACCAGATGTATGTGCTCGCGGACCGTCTGCGACAGGTTATCTGTCCTGCATATGGTTTGGAACATCTTTGAACGTTGAACGTTTGAACGTTCAATCAAAGGAATGTCAAAAGCGACAAACCAGCAAGGCAATGATGTTGAGAACCGGCGAAGCCCGGACGTACGTGGAGAGTGAGAACAAGGTACACGCCAGCCCGTGTCCGTGCTGGCTCTCGCGTGGTTTTTGTCATTCCGTGGTACATAGACCGAGCTACAATATTATTGTACTAGAGATATACCACTGAGCTACATTGCTGGACGAGAACGTTTGAACACCCAGTCTACTGATAGCACAATGGCATTGCGGTCAGAGTCAATGCATTTTGAGCAGTGGGTGCTTTATCTACAGTACACATAAAGATAGCGAGGGGTTATAGGTAAGCAGGCTTGGAGACTAAGTGCAAGCCCTCGATCGGTCTGCGGTAGCGGCACCTCTCGTCTCCGGCGACCCTCGATAGGACTTCGGCGGTCTCAATCAAGCTGATTCTTCAGGCTGCGCGCCTCCTTCAGCTTCACCAGCTTCTCCGTGATCTCCGCAAGCGGTATTGTGGCGCTGCGCGCCTTGGTGCCGACGTCGTCGCGGTTGCGGACGTTGACGGACTGCGTCTCGAGCTCGGTCTCGCCGACGACTGAGGGTGGAGAAGGTTAGCGTTGGAAACTTGAGAAATGATGACGCAGGATGCCTGATGTGTGGCCCACAAGGGCGATCTCACAAGTCAAGGGAGAAACTCACCAAGGATGAAGTTGTACTGCGCGATCTCGCCATTGCGGATCTTCTTCTGCAGCGTGTTGTCGCCGTTGTCGACGTCCGCGAACAAGCCCTGCGCGGAGAGGCGCTCCGCGACCTGAGACGCGTAGTCTTTCTGTATACGGGGGTGCAAAAGTCAGCTTTGATCAAGTATGGCTCCAAGCAGTCGGTTCACGCACGTAGGGATTAGCGACCGGGATCACTAGCACCTGGCGCGGGGAGAGCCAGAAGGGCCATTTGCCCGCGAAATGCTCCGTCGCGATCGCCACGAAGCGCTCGATGCTGCCCAGGATCGCGCGGTGGATGATGATGGGGCGGTTGACGGTTGCCTCGTCGGTTTTTCCCGCCTCGTCCTTCTTCTCATCGCTCCCCCGGTACTTCAGATTGAACCGCTGCGGGAGCTGGAAGTCGAGCTGGATCGTCGCGCACTGGTACGAGCGCTTAAGCGCATCGCGGATAGTGATGTCGATCTTGGGCCCGTAGAACGCGCCGTCGCCCGGGTTCAGCTCCCATTTGTTGGGGTAGTATTTTTCAAGAGCTTGTTTCAGTTGCTAGATGGACGAAGGAGGGTAGTAGAGTGAGGAAAACTTCGCAGTGAAGACAGGTGGTGCGTACCTCCTCAGCCGCGTTCCAGGTCTCGACTTCGCCGAGGAATTTCTCCGGCCGGGTGGAGAGTTCGAGGTGGAAGTCGAAACCGAAGATACCGTATACGTGCTGCATGAAGTCGAACAGGCCGGCCATCTCATCCTCGACCTGCGACGGCATGCAGAAAATGTGGGTGTCGTCCTGCACGAATCGCCGCACGCGCGTCAGGCCAGACAGAGCGCCGGATGCCTCGTTTCTGTGAACACCTAGGTCAGCACTGAATTGTTACAACCTATCCCGTGCCAAGCACACTCTCGACAACACGTGATCAAATCCCCCATCCCCCACTCACCTGTGAATAATACCAAACTCCGCCATCCGAATCGGCAGCTCCCTATAGCTGCGATCCCGCGAGTCGAAGATGAGGCAGTGGCCGGGGCAATTCATGGGCTTGAGCGCCCAGTTCTCCTTCTCAATGTTCAGCGCAAACATGTCATCCTTGTAGTTCGCCCAGTGGCCTGAGGTCTCCCAGAGCTTGGCGTTGTACATGTTGGGAGAGATGACTGTTGGGAGGAGTGTGGTCAATGAAGAGTTTTTGTATCAATTGTGACTAGACAAACCTTCTTGATAACCGCGCTTGAAGTACTCGGACTATACAACAAGTCAGATCTGCTGCAACAAGCGCATGAGGGACTACGCACCCGCATGAGCTCGACGAGAGTATTGTAGATACGGGTGCCGTGCGGCAGGAAGAAGCAGCTGCCGGGGCTGAGGTCGTGGAAGAAGAAGAGCTCTTGCTCCTATTATATCATGTCAGAATTTTGACTGGCAGTCGAGATAAATCGCATACCTTTCCAATCTTTCGATGATCGCGTTTGGCCGCCTCGGCGAGGAAGGCCTTATGCTCGGAAAGCTGCTTCTTGTCCGGGAACGAGATACCGTAGATGCGTTGGAGCGTGTCGTTCGCTTGGTCGCCCAGGAAGTAGGAAGCGGAGCTCTGGTATTTGATTTGAGTACAACCGAAAATTATAAAAAGGAAGTGGAGGAATACTGACCTTGCTGACCATCATGGCCTTTATTCTGCCGGTGTGCGGGATATGGGGCCCGACGCACAAGTCGATCATGGGCCCGCAGCGGTACACGGTGGTGGACTCGCCGTCGGGGATCTTTGACTGGATGAGATACTGCTTGTACTTGTTATACTATTGTATACACAGCTAGTCAATATCTGTATGGCTGCATGGAGAACCTCGCATAAACGCACGTTGAACATTTTGAGCAGGTTCTCCTTCGACACGACGAGGCGCTCAAACTTCTGCTTGTCCTTGATCGCCATGTCGGACAGTTTCTCCAGGGCGGGGTAGTCGCCGGGCTGTACGGGTCGGTCCGTGGCCATCTCGTAGAAGAAGCCCTCGTCGGTCGGCGGCCCGAGGCAGAGGTGGCAGCCGTAGTGGCGCTCTGCGGCCTCACCGAGGACGTGTGCGGAAGAGTGCCAGAAGACGCGCTTGCCTTCCGGGTGATCAAAGTCGAGCAGCTCGAGCTTGGCAGACTTCTCTAGCGGGCGCTCGAGGTCCCAGAGGTGGCCATCAACCTGAATGGTTCGTTAGTTGGGTGTGACGGCGACGAGGATATGACTGGCCTTGGCAATGACGACCTTGTCGGCGAGGCCTTTGGAGATTTCTCGTGCGATGTCCATGGGGCTGGTCTCCCAGCTCGTGCCCTTGCGTTCGGCGCCATCGGGCAGGGTAACGGTGATCTCCTCGCGCGGTTGAGCTAGCAACGACGCGTCGTCAGCAAGAATCCGGAGAGGGGGCAGCAGTTCACGCACCCTTCACAAACTCCTCATACTCCGCCTTGAGCTGATCGTACATCTTGATGCGATGCTCGAAGAACTCGGGCTTGGGTTGCAGCTGCGCTCCCGGCCGTCAGCACACATCGATCTCCTCGCGCGATGCACGCACCTCAAGGGGATGCGCCGCCTCAGCTGCTGCGACCTTCGCCTTCTTCTGTTGCTGCTGCTTCGGCTTATCCGCCACAGGCGCGGCGTGCGGCGCATCGAGCGCGGTCGTCGCCGGCTGGGACGTGGAGGCTACCGGCTTTGGGTCCATGGAGGCTCTTGTGGTCGAGATGTGGAAATTCCTGCGGGGGGCGGCGCTGTGGGGGTTTGGGACAAGGCGAATACGTGGCCGGGGCAGCGGCACTCGTCTTAGAAGCAGATTCTGCATCGGCCTCCAGTCACGTTCAGCCTGACTCGATCCGTCGACCTTTTGCAACGATAAGATTAGATTGCCATTAAGGGTCCTCGGCCCGATCATCCGTCGCACGTCTCAACTTGCCCGTGACCTTCATGCACCAGCTCTGAGCTTGACGTTGTGGCTGGAAGTCTCATTTCTGCTGTGCTGTTGCGTTCAAAGGTCCCGCACCTTCTCAATGTTGAGCCGAGATTCATGCAAAGGCATCGGATTTTCACTATACACTTGTCACTAACGTACATCCCGAAGGACGGTGCATGAGACTCTTCGCGGTCTCGATGCACTCCGATTTTCTGCACACAAAACAGAAGACGCCCTCCGTATCGAGATCAGAAGGGCACTCGAGATAGCAGTAGGAAGCAGGAGGCGCCGAACCTTGCAGGGCTAAAGACGCACACGAGCAAAGATTTGCCAAGACTCGCTACCAGCTGGAATACACCACCAGCTGAGAGCCGCTACCAACTGAGGAACGCCGCCAACTAAGAAACGCCACCAAGCGTTCCCATGAACTGATTGCGCTGCGTAGGTTGTCAGCTGTATGCCCCAGTCTCACGCACTGTGTTCTCACCAACTGTTGAATCACTCCCCGCTCCGCGTCCGGCATGGCATCGATCTGCTGCTGCGACAGTGTCAAAACCTGCATCAGCATGGCCTGCAAAGTCCAGTCAGTCAAATGTATTTGTATGAGCATGCGC
Source organism: Schizophyllum amplum (assembly GCA_007026445.1). Classification (NCBI taxonomy): domain Eukaryota; kingdom Fungi; phylum Basidiomycota; class Agaricomycetes; order Agaricales; family Schizophyllaceae; genus Schizophyllum; species Schizophyllum amplum. Next base: position 1,594,867 of record VDMD01000003.1, on the reverse strand, counting down.
TGCTGGTCGACCGTTCCCCCTCTCCTCAGAAACCGACCCTACTCACCCTCTGAGTGTCATTGATATCCGGCGCCGGCGCCGCAGCGGCAGGCGGTGGCGCTTGCTGCTGTTGTTGCTGTGGTGGCGGCTGGTAGTAATTCGACGCTGGCGGCGGGTAGCCTTGCTGCGGCCGGCCATACATGTTGCCTGGCGGTGGTGTCGGAGCAGCGGGCGGCATGCCTTGGTAACCCATGCCCGGCGGCGCGCCCATGCCCATATTCCCTGGACCACCGCCCATGGTCGGCGGGACACCGTACTGTCCGACAATAGTCGGCGCTGGCGCGGCGGGCGGAGTTTTTGAAGTGGCGGCGAGCATGCGCTGCAGGATGGCGGGGTCGACAATATTGTTCAGCAGCAGGGCCTGGAACAGCGCGTAAGCAAGCTGGGGGTGCGCCTGCAGGAGGGCGCGCGCGGCGTCGGGGTTGTTGAGGACGAAGGACTGTGAGAGCTGGTTAGCAAGCGACGGGGGAGACTAGAACACGGGCACGCACCTTCATCTGCGCGAGCACCTCCATGAGCTGACCAGGAGGCATTGACGCCAGAATGTGGCTAATGGTATCGAGACACGTCGAGCCTGGGGGAACCGGGATTCCGGGGGGGATGGTGTTGAGGAACGCCTTCGGGTCCGGAGGCCGCGCGCGCGACATCTCAGGGCCGTCGACGAGCTCCCCGCGTACTGTCGTCTTCCCCTCAAGCTGTGGATCCGAGTCCGCCAGGTCTATGCGCAAATTCCGGCCCTTGACATCGATGTTGTTGAGGTTGCGCACCGCGGACAGCGCGGTCTCGTGGTCTGCGGTGGCCGAGCTCGCACGTCAGCGGCGGAAGGTGTTATGGAAGGGGGCAAAGACGGCAACGCACCCGCGAACTCGCAGAACCCGTATCCCCTTGGTTTCCCTGTCTCTCGGTCAAACACCAGCCTGGGTGGCGCGCGTATGTGAGCGAACGCGCCTTGCGACGCGAGTGGCGAACGCACCGGAAGCCGACGACTTCACCGACAGATTTGAAGACATCTATGAGCTCCTCCTGGGGGGTCAATGCGTTCAGCGACAGACAATGTTTCGAAGCGCGCTCAGCTCGCCTCGCTCATGTTATACGGCACATTGCCGACTTCGAGATCATTAGAACGGGCGGGCTTGCGACTCGGACGACTTCACACACCAAAAACGACCTTACTCATTGTCGGACCTCGCGATGGTTCAGGACAAGATAATATCGAAGGCTCAAGCGGGTTGTATAACGGCCCTGGCGTACTGCTCACGCCGGAGGAAGGCAGACGATCCGGATGAACACAACAAAAGTTTGCCACGTGGCCTGATCCGGTCCGACTGACCCTGACACCGCCACCAATGACTCACCACGCTGATCAATGTCGATTAGTAAGTTTCGCGTGTTTCTCTCCGTTCATGCTTGCGTCCTCCGAGTCCCGTCGCCGAGCATTTATATCTGACTTGCACTGCAATACAAGTACTAGTCACCACGGCTTCACCATTTCCGGACTGCCGAAGGGCCGCGCCACACTTCCCGCACAGTATCCATTGTTCTGTCGACATCCTTCGTCCACATCCTTCACCCACTCGATGCACTGCCGCAGACTCAAAGGTTTCTCATGTCCTTTGAAGATCCGCGCCGCCACGCCTTGTGCTCAGCTTCCGTGTACACTGTATCGTCTTGACTCCAGCGGTATACTAATCCGGCGTTTGCCGGACAGGCTGAGTACTTATAAAGGCTCGTCCTGCACAGCTCAGCATCTTCTCCCCCCGCTCTTCCTATGGTGCAGATACAAAACAACAGCAGCATCATGTCCCAGCATCCGCACAAGAACCGCAGGCCAGCGTCGCAGCCGACGACGAACCAGCGCACGCTCCTGCGCCACGCTCAATACGCTATAAATCACGCCTTGCGTGGCGACAGCGGCGTCTCCGTCCGCACGCATCTCACCAATGTGCTCGTCGGCCAGGCGCAGAACTCGACTATCTTTCGCCCAAGGTGTGTATGTCCCTCACATCGTCCCATTCGACTACTGATAGTATCACTGCAGAATGGATCTCTTCGACGACCCACTGACCGCCAAGACGGTTGCTGTCCTCGAGATTCCGGGTGTTCGGAAAGAAGACTTGCATGTGCACGTTGCAGACGGCGTTCTGCATCTCATGGGTCGACGTCGCCCAAAGTACCGCACAAATCAGCCGCCCATGCCCGGTCAAGCGCCAGTGGATGGCCCGCCGGTCGCGTTCTATGCGCAAGATATCACGTATGGATTCTTCAGGCGGGGAATCGCGCTCCCGGAAGGCTGTCAGGTTAGCATTCCCTCCGTCCCCTACTCTCCCTTCGTCCACACTCCCCCTTTATCCGTGGCCCGTCTCCCTCCCTCCGTCCTCTCAGCTTGATGCCCTTACTCACAAGTATCTCCGCAGCTGTCCGACATCCAGGCCGAGCTGGGCGACGGGCATCTGACGCTGCAGTGGCCGCGCGTCATCACAGCCCGCGCTGCGCCGTCTGAGGAAGCATGCACTGCGCCATCCGGTGAACTACGCGTTGCGCCGTCTAGGGAAGCATGCACTGCGCCGTCTAGGGAAGCATCCAATGCGCGGTCTGGAGAAGCATGCAATGCGCGGTCCGGGGAAGCATGCAATGCGCCGTCTCTCGCTGGCAATGAAGTTCTCGCGGAGGTGGGCAGACAATGGACGCCTTTCTCGAGGCGAGAAGCCTCTCCTGACGCGAGACGCGAGACATCTCCTGGCGTGAGACGAGAACCATATTCTAGCCCGATGCAACAGTCACTTCCTGGTGCGAGGCGAGAGGCCTCTCCTGGCGCGGCGCCCGTTGTACCGCGCAATGAAGCAGAGCCGGCAGTCCGCGATCCATCTTCGGGTATCGATGACTCATATGCGGCCCATGATGACGATATACCTGCGGCCCACGACAATTCAACGCGGCCCACGACTCAGAGACCTCCGCGCTGTAATGACTTCGTATGATCTGTTGAATGTTCCCACTTCTATCCCTTACTTACATTCATAGGACCCTCAGAAGAGTAGCAGTCCCTGTTTCCGTGACTGGACCCGATTCATGCTCTTCTTACTGGTATTCAGACTACATACTCATAACACCCTCCATCATCACCGCTCTTACCCTAGGGTCCATTGTAATAGTAGCATTGTGTACCGATACGCACCCGGGGCACCCCACATATATCTCTCGCTGTCGTAATCTGATCCTGTCCTTGAGAGCTGCGGTACGGGACGCAGTCCAGCATGCATGAGTCAACGGAAGTGTGGCGAGGGGCATGCAGTGTGGCGCGAGGAATGGGGGACGTGTGGCACGACGATGGGGGGAGGTGCCGCGTCCTGGAGTCATACAGAGGCCCTCCGATCGAGTTAACAGTCATTTGCTCTGAAACTCAGAGTCAGATTACTGCAACGCGTCCTACAGCTGGTATGAGTCATCAGTCATCTTCCTTCAGGCGAGGCGAGGCAAGCTGAGAAACGGAAGTACGCACACAGAAACGCAAGACTGCTGTCACGATCTGCCACCCGGCCGCGGGAGAGCGCGCGCCACATACTCAATTATGGGCTCGACTAGTGCATTCAATGACTTGGTACTCGTGTTCGGTGGGTTGATCGTGTTCAGGTGTTCGTACTCGTGTTCAGTGAGTTGGTACCTATACTCATGCCCAAAGCGCACCTAGGCCGATACTCGTGGACATGGCAGTGCGCTTCTGAGTTTTTTCAAGGTAGTATTCCTATTCATTAGGTGACAGCAGGCAGTCCTATTCAATCGGCAGTGTACCGCTGCAGTAGACTCGACGCCGCCGCATGTATAGTAGGATTCAAAGCTTCACGGACTTCCAAAGGCAACACCTTCTACTACATGTCCACTATTCGGCCGTTCAAACATTCACTAGTCACTCATCGATCTCGGGATCGCCCACGCTGTGAAAACACCAGCGACACCAGCGACATTATGTACAGTCACCTACAGTAGTACCACTACCAGGGTGACCCTAGTAGCTACCCGCACCCTGCCACCTAATCATTCATGGCGGCCATAAAATCCAAATTCTGGATACAATGTGGGACATCCATCGACATGCTGGATACAACGCGGACTCAGCATCCAGCTCTTCATACACAGTAAAAATGATACAGTTTTATCAGTTACTATCCGTCCGGTCCATTCTTCGTAGCTAGTTCTTGCGCATCCTGATTATCGACAATGAATCCGTTAGGGGTACCCCGCCGATTACTCTGGCAGGGGTACCCGCCAATAATTGGGTTCCCCGCCAAAGACTCTGATGGGAATTTACCCATCACTTGTAATCTTCTGCCACACCCGTCTAGTTCTGGTCCTCCACCAAACTCTTCGCCGCCTTCACATCCGCGGCGACCATCTCCTTCACCAGGGAGTCAAAGTCGACGCGGCGCTTCCAGCCTAGGAGGCGCTCGGCTTTCGCAGGGTCGCCCAGGAGGAGGCTGAGGGATGAGCGTTAGTAAAATCGTACGTATGCGGATGTGAGGAGGTGGATGGAGGGTGTCAGAGAGTTCGGATATGTCAATACAAGTATGTAGCTCGCCCGGTTGAGAAGGACGTGGTAAGAGGAGCGAGCAATGTATAAAAATGAGAATCTATGCGGTGCATAGGCGCAGGAAAGGACAACGCAGATAGTGGGTCGGCAGACGAGGGCGATGAAAGACCAGGACGATGGGAAGACGAGGACAGTGGGTGCATAGTCGAAAACAGACAAGGATGAAAAGAGGGACGGTGAGGGCGGCGAAAAAAATGCAAACTGGCAAGACGCGAGGGACGTGGATATATGCGTGTGACGCTAGGAGAGGACGTCGATCGAACACAAAACCGCGAGTACGACGAAACCAGAGGGCGACAGAGAACCAGAGGACACCAAATGAGCAGAGAATAACAGCGAATGAACAGAGAATAGCGAACAGGCGCGGACGGGGAACAGTCGGCGCGGACGGGGACTGGGATCACGCAAGAGCCATGAATAGGCGAGGGAATGTCGGCGCGAAAGAAACCAAAACATAGCGAAAGATTTAGAGCTAAACCACAGCGAAGTTCAGACGCAAACAAAGAAAAGGAAATAGCGAGACAGCGACGAGACACTAGCAAAAAAGAGAATACGCACTCGACCTCAGCGGGGCGGAAATACCGCGCATCCACCTTGACGACGACCTTGCCTGTCTTCGTGTCCACGGCTTCCTCATCGACACCGGAGCCGGACCATCTGGGCACTGGTCAGCAATGTGAAGCGTGGAAGGATGGAAAGCGATGCCAAGCATGCGGGATGGTTAGCGATGGGAAAGACGCCAGAATAAACGGGTTGATGGCGGAGAAGTCGTGTGTGAGAGAGAGGGTGTATATATGGGGAAGGAGCAGGAGTATGGGAAGACGCCGAGGAAGAAGCACGGGCGTAGGGAGAGGAAGCCTGGGTATATAGGAGGGTACTGCGTAGCCCAGAGACTGTAGCTACGAGAACAGGGCGCATACAAGGCGCATATACCCACTTCAGCTTCACGTCCACGCATGCAAACGCCTTTTCTATATATTCCCGCACCGGGTGGGTTTCCCCGGTCGCGAGAACGAAGTCATCGGGCTTGGGCTGCTGCAGCATCAGCCACATGCCTTCAACGTAGTCGCGCGCTAATTGAGACGCAGTGGATTGAGCGCCGGGCATATACAGGAGTATCGTCGCACGTACCGTGGCCCCAGTCACGCTGGGCATCGATGTTGCCGAGGTACAGGCAGGACTGCTTCCCGAGTGAGATGTCCGCGACGGCGCGCGAGATTTTGCGGGTGACGAAGGTGCGGCCGCGGCGGGGGCTCTCGTGGTTGAAGAGGATGCCGTTGCAGGCGTAGATGCCGTAGGACTCGCGGTAGTTGACGACGATCCAGTACGCGTAGAGTTTGGCGACTCCGTAGGGCGAGCGCGGGTAGAAGGGCGTGGTCTCGCTCTGCGGGGTCTCGACGACCTTGCCGTAGAGCTCGCTGGTGGACGCCTGGTAGAAGCGGACGTGCTTCTCGAGGCCGCACGTGCGGATGGCGTCGAGGAGACGGAGCGTACCGAGACCGTCGACGTCGCCGGTGTACTCGGCCATCTCGAAGGAGACCTTGACGTGCGACTGCGCGCCGAGATTGTAGATTTCGGTCGGCTGTACGGATGCAATGATGTAGACGAGATTCGTGCTGTCGCTGAGGTCGCCGTAGTGGAGCTTGAACTTCCCAGGGCCTGTGGGAGATGCTTACTTAGTGTGTGCGTACTCGTCAAGCTATGGGGGCGCACGCTCTATGGACGCGTCATCGAAGAGGTGGTGGAGGCGGCCGGTGTTGAAGGAGGAGGATCGGCGGATGATGCCATGGACCTCGTAGCCCTTGTCGAGCAGCAGCTCTGTCCTTTGGGCGCATCACGATCTGCAGCAAACAGTGAAGAGGGGGGCGCGCGCACAAGTACGATCCGTCCTGGCCCGTAATGCCTGCATATGCGGTCGCCGGTCAGCGTCTGTCCCCCGCCAGTCGCGCGTCACGAGACACGCACCCGAGATCAGCGCCACCTTGCGCTTGTTGTACTCCTCGGGCGAGGGCAGGTTTAGGCGGGCGAATGCGGGGGCGATGGTCGACATGATGGGCGGAAGGAGGTCGTGAGCAGACGCGGGAAGGAACAGATGTATTTATACAGAACAAGGAAAAGTCTGTCTGACGCCTGTCACATCCACGACAAGGGCCGAACGCGCAGCGCCAGCAGACGCGCAGCATCTCACGTGGAGTCACGGTAACGTCACGCCTATCAGGCCTGGGGTTCAGCGCGTCCTCTGTGGCTTACATAAATACTACTGTAAGGACTGACAATGCGGACGCTCTAACATGCAACACGATCCCACAGCAAGCCTCTAAGAAATCGGATCCAGTGCACTACAGAATCACTCTTTGCCCAAATCACTTTGGCCGCTTCCGGGTTCCCACATCACTCTGGCCGCTTCCCCTCCGCATGCTGCGTCCCCGCCTCCACCTCCTCCATTTTCACTCGCTCGTACGCGTGCTGCGACGTCTGCTGCTGGCTTTCGTTGTGTTTCACCCAGGTGTACAGGATCGACCCGCCGAGGATGACCGCGATGGACGCCGCCCGGCCGCTACAAAGGGTCATTTGTCAGTAACAGCATACGACCAATCACATTATATGGCAGATAGATGCGATGGTCGGACGGTGCGTGCGACGTGCGGACGGAAAACGCGACGTTTGAACGATGAACGAGACGGACGGACGACGTACGTGGTGATAACATCGTGGAACAGCCACACGCCCAGCACCGACGCCGCCACGCCGCGCACGGCGGAAGACACCATATGCGTGATAGGGGATGTGACCTTGATGGACAGCAAGCTCGCGATGCTCATCGCAAAGCCCAAGACACCCTGCATGCTGTTTTCAACATACACTGCGCCGCATACACCCACTCCCCACTCACCGTAATCGCCGACCCCCACAAGAACGTCGTCAACGCCGATGTCTGCCCCTCCACCAGCTCGTCCACATTGAACATCAGCTTCAGGATATCCGGCCCCTCGCCCGCCAGCACCATGATCGGCGCGAGCACAATCGCGCTGAGCAGGTTCGTGTACCACGACAGGAGCAGCGCGCTCCCGTTCACAACGTTCAGGCTCTGCTTGATGACTACGGAGTGCATGGCGGTGATCGCAGAGGAGGTGACGCCAAAGAAGATGCCCTTGGGGGAGACGGGCGTGCCGTCGAGGAAGACGCCGACGAAGAAGCCGAGGGTGACGAGGCCGCAGGAGGCGAGGACGCTGAGGGAGGGGCGCGTGTGAAGGACGACGCAAGAGGTGACGACGGTGAAGGGGAGAACCAGGCCGCGGGCGACTTGGTAGAAGGACGCGTCTACGTATTTGAGAGTGTAGTTGCTGAAGCTGCAACGATGCAAAGCCTGGCGTCAGCGCACATTCACACTCACGCAGCCACCACAACGCACCTCAACCCCACAACATTCAGCCCCACCATTGCGTACAGCCCCTTGCACACCTTGAGGTCAAAGTGAAGGCGGTCGGGTAGTAAGCGCATCGCGTCAGAGACGAGGAAAAGCAAGGCGGCTATGGCGAGTTGCGTGAAGAGGAAGAAAAGCGGCGCGCTTGTGCTGATGAGGACCCATTTGTTGCTGTAGGAGAGGTCAAAGGAGTGGTCGGGAAGGGGTGACGCGCGCGAGCATATATGCGGGAGGTGCGGGGTGACGGAGGTGGAGGAATGTAGTTGCCGTGGATGAGCACTCACGCCATGACCATCTGCCAGTGCAATGCGATGAGATCAAACGCTCTGCGCGGGAATGAAGCCTCTCACCGATAACGCGGCTACCAGGTAGAATCCGACGACACCCATCTGAGGGCACGGTTAGCGAATCCGATGGGTACGGGTTTCGCGATGGGCGTCGCGCTCCGGTACGCAACGCTGCACTCCGCAGGAAGCATCGCCGTTCGCATACGTCGCAGGAAGTGCAATATAGCACCATACAGCAAGCCCAGTGCTGTCCGGAACACGCAGGGCTTCACCGAACAAATGGTGCGCCACTGCACGGCAAGCGCTGCGCTTCACGGGAGGCGTCGTGCTGCATAGTTGGGGAACGCTCTACGTACCACGGCTGCCCTGGACTGGGGCTTTGGCGGATTGGGTTGCGACATTTTGCGAGGGATTATGGAGGGGTGGTTGTAGGTCGGAGGAGTGCTTGTAAGACAGCTACAGGCAAAGTGGCAGAAGGGAGCAGTAAGGAGGGACTCCGGTTGTCACTACTAGGGCGATCGAGTAGAGTATATGCGCCCAGAAGCTGGCGTCGTCGTGCCGCCGGACGTGGCGGAGATGAGGAGGAGTGAGGAGGAGAACGTGGAGGCAAAAACGAAGGCGCTCAATAGCCGTGACAGTGCGCAGTCCGGAGCATCCGGCCCATTCGGCCGAGGTGGACCCACAAGGCCCAACATCAGGGGGCAAGCGACGCCGCCGTAGAACTTTGAGGTCAAAAGTGTATATCGTATGCGCTTTGTACTCTTCAATGCAAGCGCAATGCCCTCTGCATGCCAAGAACTAATACAGCTCCAGGCGCCCGGCGCACGCAGAACGTGGGGTTTATTGCACGTGAGGGTGGCAAGAAGATCACATGACGCGACGCGTCGGTACCGCAGGCGCGCGCCGCGTCCTTCATTTTCTGCACGCGCCACCACCAACCGTTCCTTTCCGCTCAAAGCTTGAGACTCCGAGATGGCAGACTCGGAACAAGGCTCTCCTCCACCAACTCAGGCGCCGGAAATTCAGAACCCTTGTGAGCCTTGGATACTCTCGCAGCCTCGGGCGCTAACGCGCACCTCGTCAGACCCAGACGACATGATTCGCATCATGCTCGCCACGGACAACCACATAGGATACATGGAGCGCGACCCGATACGGGGACAGGACTCGATCAACTCCTTTCGCGAAGTCTTGCAGCTCGCGGTCAAGCACGATGTGCGTGGTCCAAGTAGCACAGCGTGGTCTGACTAACAGACGTTGTGCTTTCAGGTGGACTTTGTGTTACTTGCGGGCGATCTGTTCCATGAGAACAAACCGTCAAGGGACTGCCTGTACAAGACCATAGCCCTGCTGCGAGAATACACCATGGGGGACAAGCCGGTGCAGGTGGAACTGCTGAGCGATCCGAATGACGGAAAGGCCGACGGGTTCTCGTGCGTCACTCCCCTTCCCTGATAGATTCGCAACTCTCACAAAGAATATGTACAGATTTCCAGCAGTCAACTACGAAGACCCAAATCTGAACGTCGGCATCCCCGTCTTCTCCATCCACGGCAACCACGACGACCCCCAGGGCGCCGGCTCGGTACGCCCATTCCCTCCCCTGCTTTTATATCTCACCATACTATAGGAAGGCGCCCTCTGCGCGCTCGACGTCCTGTCCGTCTCCGGACTCATCAACTACATGGGCAAGTTCGACCTCCCGCTCACCGCCGACGCGGACGCCTCCAAGGCCGGCATCGCCGTCAAGCCCGTGCTTCTGCGCAAGGGAAACACGCTCCTTGGGCTGTACGGTATCGGCAATGTGAAGGACCAGCGCATGCATTTTGAGCTGAGGAGCAATCGTGTCCGGATGTTTATGCCGAGGGATAAGGATAGCTGGTTCAATATCCTGCTGTTGCATCAGAATCGGTGAGTAGGAGCATTGTGCTGAGTGCCGTGGCGTTGCTGACCGCGCCGCCTCTAGAGTTAAGCACGGCCCGCAGGAGTTTGTACCGGAGGGCATGTTCGACGACAGCGTCGATCTGGTTGTTTGGGGGCACGAGCACGACTGCAGGATTGTCCCGGAGCCGGTCGCTGGTAAGAACTACTACATCACGCAACCAGGATCTTCGGTGGCGACATCCCTGTCGGAGGGCGAGTCGGTCCCGAAGTGAGTCTTTGGGATAGCGAGACAAGACGCGCGCTGACGGGAACTAGGCACGTAGCCCTGCTCTCTATCCAGGGGAAGGAGTTCAATCTGCAACCTATCGCGCTTCGTACTGTGCGGCCCTTCGTGGTCGAGGACGTCGTGCTCAGCGAGGAAGAAGACCTGGATCTAACTGACCAAAAGCAAATCACGAATTTCCTCAAGTCCAGGGTACGTATCTTCCCTACTATCCCGGGCCCGCTTCTTACCCACCTCCTGCGCAGGTCGAAGCGCTCATCGAAAAAGCCGCCGCCGAGTGGGACGAGCGCAACGCAGCCGCGCTCGCCTCCGGGGAGGACGCGCTCCCCGCGATGCTCCCCCTCGTGCGACTACGCGTCGAGACCACCGGCGCCTCCGAGATGTCCAATCCCGTGCGCTTCGGGCAGGAGTTCCAGGGCCGGATCGCCAACCCGCGCGACGTGCTCATCTTCCACCGCTCGAAGCGCGGCGCGGCGCGGACCAAAGTCGCGCTGGAGCAGCCCGAGCTGAGCATCGACGACCCCTCGCTGAGCGTGTCGGAGAAGCTGGAGAAGGTGCGCGTGGGGACGCTGGTGAAGGAGTACCTGGGCGCGCAGGAGATGCAGCTGCTTGGGGAGATGGGAATGTCGGATGCGATACAGATGTTTGTGGAGAAGGATGATAATCATGCGATTCAGACGTGAGTGGTAGGTAAGAGTATGGTGAAGGGCCAGGCTGATCAGCCTGGGCGCAGGCATGTGTCGAAGGAGCTTAGGGATTTGCTGAAAGGGATAAAGATCGATAATAGGACGGAAGGAGAGTTGGGAGATGACGATGTGGAGGAGCTCGTGCGTACACTCCCATAACACTCCCGCGGCGCATATCCTAACGACCCACAGCTCGCCAGAGCCAAGGAGGACCACGAGAGGGAGTATGAAGAGACCTCCAGATCGACGAAGACCAGCAAGGTATGCGGACCGCCTCCACTGCAACGTCTTCCCGCCCGTGGCCTTTTTATTATTACCATCGCGTTTCCGTGCCGCTCACCTTCTTCTGCAGGGCAAGGGCAAAGCCCGCGCGGAACCCGAGCCAGCGGAGGAATCCGACGACTCGATGAAGATGGACGTAGATGTCGGCCACGGCGCCTCTGACTTCGACGAGGAGTCGGACCCGCCGCCGAAGAAGCGTAAGGCGCCAGCCAAGAAGGCCGCAGCACCCGCGAAGAAGGCCGCAGCGCCAGCGAAGAAAGCCCCAGCGCGAGGGAGGGGGAAGAAGGTGGCAACTCCTGTACGTTCACTGTTAACACGCCGGGGCGCTGTCGTGAGGTTCGATGCTGAATGATATCCGCACTTCCCAGGACGAATCCGACGACGATGTGGAGGTCATCGATCTTGACGACGTGAGCGGGAGTGAGGACGATGAGCCGCCTCCGCCGAAGAAGCGGACGAATCGGGCGGCGACGTTGAGGTGCGTTTATGCTTGTGCTTCCCCGCAAGATGTACCATTCTTATTGAATTACTCCCTTGTAGTCAACCTGCCGCCAAGAAAGCACCGGCGAAGAGAAAAACAGCGGCGGCCTCCTCCAAGCAGACGCAGCTGTCTTTTGAGCCGGCGGCGACACAGAGAACGTCCAGTCGGGCGGCGGCCACGAAGGCCAGAGGGAAGATCGTGGTATGTCTGCGCGTGAGTTGGGGAAGGTCTGCAACGTCTGACTGCTCCTGTAGATTGAAGACGACGATAGCGACTGATCGGCGTCGAGTCCACGACGCTGATACTTACTCTATTGCAATCCAAAGCTCATTGCGATTAGTATTGTACTGCTACCTCATCGCATATCTAGACCTGTATCTTAGACCTGCTGTGCTACACTTATTGACAAGTCCCCTGCTTTCCGCGCCACTTCGTCTGTACCCTTCAGGAAGGCTGAGTACACGCAAGGTTGAGGTTCGCAGATGACTTTACATGGTACAAATTCGACGCGCTCAGCCTCAGGAGGCCCCACGGATTTCGTGCACCAGGGTTGACAAGGTCGGACCATCAGGCGTCAAGACGAACGAAATGCCAGGGTATGCGTGTTTAGCATTATACTATACAGACAAAGATACAACCGGAACGAAGTCCAAAAGCACGACAGGACCAGAAAGCGAATAAATAAGCGCGCGGAAGGACACCAGGGAACTCGTGCGTCAATGCACCAGCGAGCCTGAGTGCGCTTCAATGCTTCAGGTACCGTAGTGATCTTCCAGCTTGACTTCGCGATTCTTCTCCCGCGAGCGGCCTTCGCCGTCTACAAGCACGATGTCCCCGTTCGACTTCTCGGACGAGTCCTCGTGTGTGGTAGTCGCGTCCAGGCGTATAGGTGCGTCCGCGGTTGTAGAGGGACTAATCCAGGACATGACCTCGTTAATCCACTGGTAGAGCCCTGCCGCGCCCTGCCGATACGCTAGCTGGCATAGACGGAATGCGGCGAAGGTGAAGGCCGCGGAAGTAATGACGAAGAAGGTGAAGACGGCAACGATGATGAGAACGGAGATGAGGATGAACACTGAGATACTTCTGTCAGGAAGAGAAGGAGTAGGGAGACGAAGAATTGACACGCACGGAGGAAGAGCTCGACCGCGATGATGACGCACGCGGCGCAGCCGAGAGCAATGAGAAGGATCGACGTGATGATGAAGAGGGAGAATCCACTGTGAAGCGTTAGCATCATAGGCCTGCATGCAATGCAATACACGTACATGAACGTAGCGATGGGTAGAAGACTCAAAGTTAGGAAGACGGCGACGACGGCCTGTGCCGATCGTAAGCTCTCCGCGAGACTTATGTGCCTATACACGCACGAAGAGTGCCGGATGCTCATTGTAGAACGATGCACCGGAGTCCAGCGCCTGTCTTCCATACGAATGTTCAAATCTGTCGACGCATCAGCAGTCCACTTCTCTTGCTCGGAATCGCGAGGCTGACTTGTGAGCATATGAGCGCACGGCAGACGCGCTGCGGTCAAATGTTGACTCTAACTGCTCTTGCGGCGGAGATTTCTCTGACTTGTCCATAGTAGCAGAAGGAAGAGCGCGTTTCGCAATGAGGACGCGGTTTGGGGAATGGGCCCGGGGAAGGTTGAGGAGAACAAGGGACGTGCCGAATGGGTTAGTGAAATGCGTTGGCCACGCGAAGCATGACGTATGATGCTGCTCGGTGCCGCGACTCAGTCACTCACGGACCCACAACAAACCCACAACTGCAAGCAGACTGACGCTGGTCGCCTGCACTGACCTAGACCAACCAACCTCAAGTAATAACGCAAAGGATCGCACTTGGTTCTTGTTAGACAGATATCGTTCAGGCGCATAGTAGCACTGGTAACCCTCTATATTCCCTGGAAAACATCAAGACAGATCTCATAGTACAGTATCTAGTGTGTGTGTCCATGTGGTATAAGCAATGTGCGGGATAAAAATGTGCGAAAACAACGACGACAGTCAGAAACACACGAGAGACAGACCGGCCCATAATCATCGTGTGGTGCTCAACATCAACCCCTCCTGTACAGCCTTCTTCCTCTCCTTCTCCTTCAACTCGACCCAGGCGTAGAGCGCGCCGCCGATGAGGGTGAGTGAGATGCCGAGCAAATTCAACGGTGTGATGACGAAATCGAAGATGAGAACGGCCAGTAGAATCGTCAGCGCCTGCTTGACATTAGCCGCAACGCTCATCCCGACCGCGCCAACACGCTTATTGGCGTTGAAGCTGACGACGTTGAGCGCGAATGCGATAATGCCGTTGAGCGCGAGTGCGGTCATGACGCCGCCCGACGACCGCATCCCGCTCCCCTGCCTGCCCATGAGCGAGAGCACGACCTCGTCCCACTCGCCCGTCATCCAGCTGAGGGCCATGCACTCCGCGAACGCGATCGGGCTCAAGACGTAAAGTAACGACATCGGGTCGAGAGACAGCGTCGGGCGCGCAAAGCGTATGGTGTGTTTCCGGCTAATGGGAATGCTGATCAACGCCGGGGAGACCGAGCTGGGTATGGGGCTCTTCTCGCTCTTGCTGTCCGGCAGCGGCGCCGCAGCAGCTGTTTTCGGGGGCGTTTGCAAGACGTTGGTGAAAACCGTCTTGAGCGCGGCGAGGACGGTACCGATGATGGTGAGGACGAAGCCGTAAAATGTGCAGCTGTAGTCGCCGTAGGTGGCAAATCCAACGCCCACCATTACGGGGATGAGGCAGAGTATTTTGCCCTTCGTTGGCGTCTTCGCAAGGAGAATGACGGACACGGCGAGGGTGAATATAGGGGTCAATGCACGGATGACTTGATGAACCTGGGAGAGGTCAGCGGACGCGATGCGAGTCAGAAGGGGGACGACGTACAGGTATAGACACCAAGCCTAAGCTGATGTTGCTGACGACGATGTTGATAGAGTAGAGGAAGCTGAACAGCACAACCGCCGTCTTCTCCTCGCGACTCAACCGCGGCGGCTTGAACGTCTTCAACCATGCGCACGCCATCGTCCCTATTGTCCCCGACAGACAGTGCACCGCCGTCAAGGCGTATGGATAGGGGAAGTTGTTCAGCACTTTCTTGTTGTATAGGGTGAGCGCGAGATTGGCCGCGAAGTAGAGTGATAGCCAGAGGCCTTGGGAATTCCGCCACGAGCGCATAGGTTGTTGTTTGTGGAGCGGGTGCACGCCGGAGGTGGATAAGGTGCTGGCGAAGACGGAATGGTAGGGTTTGGACCACGACGGGAGGCGCGCGGTGCACGATGGCGATCGCCCGTGGCCAGGCGACGAGGTAAGCACGCGATGCGGCCATTGCGAGGACGGCGAACGGGGTGAGTGCGCCTTCTTCCCGTATCCTGCGCGGGATGTGTTCGGCTCGCGAAGCCCCTCGCGCTCGAGTAGTGCGGCGGCCAGCGACGGGCCCTTGTGCGAGGTGGCGGGGCAGGAGACGGACTGCGGGATGTGGAAGGTTTCAAAGGACTCGTCGCTAGTGGTGAAGGTCTGCGACCCGCCGTTGGTCGCTGGTGCAATGGAGATGCTCGAGGTGCTGGCAAGAGGGAGGGTAGTAGTCATGATAGGCGTATTGGTGAAGAGAATGCCCGCCTTCATGGTGGTCCTTTATAGAAGCAGTAGGGGGCTGGTGAGGACGTATATTAGGGGCCGCTGCGCCAGACGGTCTAAGACATGAGGCTAAATGGCGGATATGATCAAGGTGCGGATGCGCGTAAGAATCCGCCCAAGTTCGTCGGCGTAGCAGAGCGTAGTAAGACGAGGGAGCCAGCCAGTCTGTTGTACGTCCAATAGCCAGCAGGTATGAAGAGCACGTATAAGACTAGACCATCTGAGTATGCGTTGGTGCAGGAGCTTTGCAGGCAACGAAGGTCCCCAGGTTACACGATTCTTGCATCCAAACTTCAAAGTAATTGCAAGGCAAAGAGCAATAGATGGTCTCTCTTGACACGGAGGTTGGTGCGAGGCTGCCTCCGCTTGAGCTTGAGCTCGAACTTCAAGTGTCTTGCAAGTCGGCCTGAGATGGATTTTTTGGCGAAGTCCCGGCGCGTGAGTCAGATCCACGTGGCCATGTTTACCAAGGCTTGCTTCGGCGTGACGTCTCCTCCAACTGCCATCGTCTCTTCTTTCGAGTTCTTTTCTGTCAACTTACGAGAGGCTTTCAGCTCTCTATACAGCTGCTTGCTTGTGTCGCGGTACCTGCGGACTATGTGACCTCAGCCTCAGCCTCAGTTCCTATGTTTATCGAAGTCCCACCGTCTAACGACAGCATGACTTCAGAATGAGCGAGTTGCCGCCCGACTGAAGCGCGCGGCACGGTGTCGGGTGAACCTCTTCCTCGCGCATATAAACAGCCAGACTGCTGCGGAGCCATGTACTCTCGACTCTCAACCCCCATGAGCCACCTCAACGGCAGTTCTATCGCGCGCTCTCGCGTCGTCATCATCGGCAGCGGCTGGGCCGGCTACACCCTCACGCAGCAACTCAATGACAGCAAATACGACATAACGGTCATCTCTCCGCACCAGACCTTCCAGTGCACGCCCCTTCTCGCCAGCGCTGCTACTGGCCTCTTCTTCTCTCGTCTCGCAGAGGAACCCATTCGCAGTGCGCACCGACATCTCACGTACTACCGCGCCCTAGCCACTGCAGCGGACTTCGACAACAAGACGGTGACGTGCATTCCGTCATCTCTGAACCCGGCCACCGGCTACGACGAGCCGCAACCGGACGCGCTCTTCGACGTGCAATACGACAAGCTGGTCATCGCACCGGGATGCCAGAATCAGACGTTCGGGACGCCAGGGGCCGAGCACTGTTTCTTCCTGAAGAGCGTCGCCGACGCGGACGCCATCCGCCGTAAAATCCTCTCTCTAGTGGAGGAGGCATCTCTCCCCAACGTCTTGGAGGCGCGCGTCCGCGAGCTGCTGCACTTCATCGTCGTCGGCGGCGGCCCCACGGGCATCGAGCTCTCCGCTGAGCTGGACGACCTCACGACAGAGCTCGAGAAGACGTACTCGCACCTCCGCGACAAGTTTTCCATCACGGTGCACGACGTCGCGCCGGAGATCCTGGGCGCGTTCGACCGGAAGCTGAAGGAGTACGCGATGGGCTCGCTCGCGCGGCACGGCATGGAGGTGAAGACGAACTCGCACATCGAACGGGTGGAGAAGGGCGCCATACACACGAAGGAGGAGGGTCGGATCGGCTGCGGGCTCGTTGCGTGGGTCACGGGGAATAAGCAGACGGACTTCGTCGGGGGCCTTGCAGGCCTCGCCAAAGCGGATAAGACGCATCGGGTCCTGACTGACCAGCGGCTGCGCGTGCTGAAAGAGGACCGCACAGTCATCGAGGACGTATTCGCGCTCGGAGACATGGCGGATATCCTGGACAAGGGACTGCCGGCGACCGCCGAAGGTGCGTTTGGTCATCTGCCTCGGCGGCCGAGTGGGCCTTTGACCTTCGTGACTGACTGCACATTCTCGCAGTTGCTTTGCAGAAGGCCGAATGGTTGACGCACGCGCTCAACACCGACGATTGGTCCGCACCGTTCTCGTACAAGCAGAAGAGCACGGTGGCGTACCTCGGCTCCTCGGACGGCGTCGTCATGGGCAAGCGCGACTGGGAGGGGAAGACGGCGTGGCTTGCGTGGCGGTCAGGCAGCATCGGGTGGTCGCGGTCGTGGCGGCGGAGGATACTTATCCTGTCTCAGTGGGCGTGGAACTACCTGGGAGGTCGTGAGATAGCGAGAAGGTAAGGGCAGCTGGATTCAGAGCTATACTCAACTCGTCGCCGCGGTGATGGGGATGATAACGGCTCCGTCGAGGTAGAAGGTTAATGGACTGTAGACCCTCCGAATGTATACTAGGTTGATGTCGGGTATTTGCCTTGAGACAACCTTGTAAGGGGGGCGTCATGAACCAAGGATATGCAACGCTCAAAGATGCACGACCAGGGAGAGACCAAACGCGCACACAACTCCATAAGCCTGGCACGCGATTGAAGGCGCACGATTTCTGGATGCTGCTCGTCGGAACCGGCACTGTCAATGTCAGCCAGCATTAGCAAGTACCGACTAGTCAGAGTGACGAGCAGGTAGCCTCCCCACGGCATCCTCGGGATCTAGCAGTCATCATACACTGCTTTCCAGGCGCAAGATGCAGCGCATTAACTCAGGCAATTCAGATAATTTGTGGGTGTGCCTTGTCTGTGAGCACTGCAGAATATATCAGGCAGCGCGTTTGGGCGTGGTTTCACTTGCCATTGTATAGCGAGAACAGCGGACGTTGGTCCTCAAATCACCAACAAGATACGGGCCACTTGAACACAATGGCACAAATGTGGCACACTGGGACCAGTCCTGAGGCCTGCGGGTCAAAATCGTTGTGCGTTGACCGCGTCAATGGTAGACATTCCTCTGGGCCGTTCGGGTGATTGGCGTTGACCCGCATTGCCATAATGATACTCATGACTGTTATTAGACAGAGGCAGCGGATGTCTTGCCCAACAGTGGTCCGTGACGGTATGGTAAGGGGATCATAACCATGATCAGCGACCTAGAATGTAACCTGATGCGGGAGCGACAGAGCCGCTCCTACACCCGCCCTTAGCGCACTGATACTTACCGCTGTGGCTGACTGACTTGCCGCTAACGCTGCAGTGCCACCCCCAGCGGTCTCGCAGTGCCACGCGCCGCTGATGCGGCGTCCGTAATTCATGGCGGCCAGAACACCACCTTGCCTGTTGGGGTAGACTCCATGTCTACCGCAATTCGGAACCTGTGTTGGCAGGCTGTCAGTGGGTTGTCAATATAAGGGCGGCAAGGTTTGTGCGAGCATAACTTGTGTTGCTCGCACGTCGCTTCCCCTCCGTAGCACATCGCCTCCACATCCGCCCAGTGATGCTCGCAACGATGCAGCCCTCTGCGGCCACGACGCCAGTGGCCACACCGACCTCGGAACCGCGCGTCTATCACGCCGTGTCGCAGTACCTACTGCCGTGTGATGAGCCAGAAGGAGAACGGTGAGCAACGACAGTCATGCGCCAAGCCTGCCCACCTAATTGACCCGCAGCTTGCTACTCCAGCACAAGGTCATCAAAGACCTCTACGAGGGGCGTCTTGTCATCGCCCCCATCGACCTTGCTCAGCCGCTCTTCATACTAGATTGCGGCACCGGCGCCGGTGAGTCAATCGCCCGCCATTCAGGTCTGAATCAGCCGCTGACAACTCCGCTCGCTGCCCTCCAGGCGTCTGGCTCCTCGACGTCGCGCGCACCGCACACCCCAGCTCCGTCCTCCACGGCATAGACATCTCCGCGCGGCTCTTCCCGCTCGCCGCGCGCCCACCCAACGTCTCGCTCGCCGTCACCTCCGTCACCGCGCTCCCTGCCGCCTGGGCTGGCCGCTTCGACCTCGTGCACCAGAGGCTGCTCTACCTCGCGCTGCAGCGCACGCAGTGGGAGGCCGCGCTCGCGGGCATCTTTCGCGTGCTCCGCCCGGGCGGATGGGTGCAGCTTGGCGAGGCGGGGCGTTGGCGCGCGGGGGAGGCGGCCGCGCGATTGTCCGGGCTGATTGGGCGGTTGCTGGTGGAGCATGAGCTAGCGTGGGATGTGGATGTGCTGCCGCGGTTGTTAGCAGGAGCCGGGTTCGTTGACATCAAAATTGAGGAGCGGGACACACCGATGGCGGGGGAGGAGGGGCGCGATGCGCGCGTCAACCTCATGAACGTCTTCCGCTCGATGAAGACGCCGTTCATGCGCACAAGGGGACTGGTGCAGTCCGAGGCGGAACTCGACGCGCTATTCGACGCGGCGGAGAGGGAGTGCGAGGAAACACCAGATTCCAGCGCGATGTTCTATATGATCTGTGCCCGCAAACCTGACAATTGACCGTTGAATGTTCCTATTTATTTTCAGTACCATAACTAGTTGTAGCTTAGCACTTTCTCTTCAATGGTCTGCAGTTGTGAAGACTCACCTAATGACATTCGTAACCAGACGATTTCGCTCTGCGAAGGAATGGTTCAGACTCCTCGGCCTCGACTTGCCCCCTCTCCTCTTTATCTTTCTCAAAAGCGTTCCATACCTGGGTTGTCCAGTTGAGTGACGCGTTCGCAAAGGCGGCAACGACACGCACTTTCCTGGCAAAAGCACCGTCGATAAGGACCCGAACGCCCGTCATAGCAAGCGCCTTCGAGACGTCGAGGCATGCATAATGGGCCTCCTTCGTGGCGGCAGCCTCGGTAAATTCGGGCGTGTGATTACCACCGCCGGGCTTGGTGGGGATCGCTGCTGCCAATCAGGAAGGATGAGGCGGAAGGCAAAGTAGCGTACCGAACGAAGGGTGCAGAGCGGGCAAAGCTGCTTACGATGAGGACTCTCGATCTGAAGTCAGTGGGAAGAGAGAAACGGACCGTAGGTGACGTTGCCCTGCGACGCGAAATCAGCGATCTGAAGCAACAGGAATCCGGGTTTCACTCACGAAGTCCGTACTGGCATATTTGATGCCGTACTTGTAGTCGACGTCCCCGTAGCGCTTGCGGATGATGTTCGCCAACTCGCCTCCTAAGAGAGGTTGGTAAGTGAGGATGATCATCACTTAGATCACCCGCATATGCGTACCGAGAGCCGTGTTTTGGCGCAGATCATAAGTAGTGCCCATGACGGTGAGCTTGTGCTCGCAGCCTGTAGCTGCTGCTGCTGCTCTAATCGGGACGATCAGCTGAGCGAAGTCAGGCCGGACGGGCAACTCACACAAGACATGGGATGATGCGCGCGAACAGCGGCTTGAGCTCTGCGAGAGTAGGTGTGCGGACGACGCATCTGGAAACGGCGTGAGCGTCTTTTACAAGGCTAAAATACGCATAACTGACATGAATTTCGAATAGCTCGGTATGACTATATGAGGGTAATTTAGCAATCTTGCCTTGTGATGACACGAGAAGACTTTCCATTGACAGCCCAGTCCTTGCCCTCAAATATACTGTGGACGCGGTAGTCGGGCTTGAGCTGCTGGCGCAGGGCAGATATATTGTTATACGCGAGGACCGCAGCGTCGAGCGCGTTCTTGCCCTCCCAAGGGGACAAGGCGGCATGGGCTCTGAATGGTGTCAACCTTCGCCTAAAGAGAGGTAGCAAGCTCACGTGTGGCCGAAATATTCTACTTCGACGTGTTGGATAGCAAGACAGCTGGTTAAGCTCACAGAAGCCTTGGGACCGGGCGCGGGATGAGACCTGCATGAGATCAGCTCAGCATTCTTGTGTCCGGGAGGGATTAGCGTACATCAGGCAGGCTGACATTCCCTCGTAGGCGCCTTTCTCAAGCAGGATCACCTGGTTTGCTTGTTAGTCAATTTTGCTCCTGTCTACAAAATAAACACCATACCTTGCCACCACCTCCCTCCTCAGCTATGGCATGTACGGTCAGGGGATTCAGCAATGTAGAGTATAGAGCGCACCAGGCGTTCCGAGAACGACAATCTTTGCGGAGAGGTCGAACTTTTCGAGCGCCGCCTTGATGGCGCAAGCTACTGCAACACCAGAGATCGCAATGAGGTTATGACCACAAGCGTGCCCAATGCCTTTAAGTGCATCCATCTGAGACGTGCGTCAGTGCTTCCCTGACCACAGGAGGCGAAAGCGACATACCTCGCAGTTGACGCCAATTGTCCGCCCGCCACTGCCATGAGAGTAGGTCGCCTTCCATGCAGTATCCAGGAAGTAGTGGCGCGTTATCTCAAAGCCCTTCTTCTCGAAGAAGTCCGTGAGGACGTCGTGAGTGCGACTGTGGATTTGGTCGTCGCACGGCTGGACCTCATTGAGATGGGGGACATGACATTGAAACGCACTGTTCCTGCCACATAATCTCAGGATGGTCTGTGCCATGCGTATCAGCTTAGAGGAAGAAGGGAGCATTGATGTTCGCACCATGGATATCCAGGCTCAGTGCGCGCAGCTCTGCGTCCATGTTCGCCACAGTCGCCTCGATCGCGTCAAGGATATCGGGCCGGAAGACGGTGTTTGACGCGCCCGGGAGTGCGGGCATAGTGTCTGTCTGGTCATCAACAAGCCACACTGGCGCCTCCGTTGGCGTGGATTCATCAAGTTCGGTCATAGTCATAGGTTTCAAGAACAATATCGGGTGGACAGTGGGATGCTGTCCGAGGCGGTGAGTGGGAGCAAGAATGTGCACCTGTTTGGTCGTGTTGACATACTCATTAGAAGGAGCGTGACGTGTGACTTTATAAGAGGTCTTCCTTAACCCTCGCTCTCGTCCAAAGCCAACCTTCATTTCGTCTACTCAGGCCAACTCTATCATGCCCACGACAGCCACACCAGCGATCTCGCTGCTTGGAACGCGGCGTCGAATGGAGGAACCCGAACATAGCTCAGCTGTCAATAAGCGCGCGCGATTCGATGCAAATCAAGAAATCCAAGCACGACCGAGCGCCAAGAAGCGCGGCAAAAAGCGTAGGCGAAAGGGTCCCCTCGCCACGTTCGGCAATCGTGCGGAAGACGGCGAGGAGGACGAGGAGGACGAAGGGGAGAACGACACGGAAGCCGGCCCGGTTACGGTGGCCAAGGTGTGTGTTCTCGGACCACAAATTAGAGCGCTGTGCTGACTCAAGCAGCGAGAGACGAAGAAAGAGGAGGACACGGAAGCCACCGCTGCGCTCGTGCGCTCGCCCAAGCGTGGAAAGAGCGCCGATGCCAAATCTCGGCCACCCAGCCCACCGCAAGAGAGCTCTGAGGTGATCATTGCTCGCTTGAAGACACAAATAGCAGAGCAGCAACAGGTGCGTCTTGCGTGTTCTTGCCAGCAATCGGACTCTCATCTACTCGCAGCTGCTCGACAGGCAAACCACCACCATCCAGTCCGTGACGAGCAGCATGACCTGCCAAGTCTGCCTCGACTACCTTCAGAAGCCGTTCGCTCTCGCACCGTGCGGCCACATCGCTTGCTACAGCTGCCTCAAATCCTGGTTCACTGCCGGTGCTGGTCCCGGGCCAGACCACATCCACAAGAGGAAAACATGCCCTCACTGTCGCGCCGTAATCCGTGAGCGGCCAGTCGAAGTCTGGGTCGTCAAAGACGCCGCCGCCATCCTGATGAAGGCCGACCGCGCGGCACAGCCGCAGCTTGCCATCGTAGCAGCGGACGACGCGCCACCCGCGACCGTGCCGGACGACGCGGATCCCTGGCAGCACATATTCCGCCCCGTCTGGCGCCCGCGCGATCCGGTGGACCATCACGTTGCGGACGATGTCGACGAGCAGAACCTGGGCATGTTCGATGCGGAGGACAGTGTGTATCGCTGCTTCGATTGCATGCATGAGATCTGGAGCGGCGAGTGCACGAACTGCCACCGGGAGTACCCTGGACACCGACTAGACGAAGACGACGACGACGAGGCAGACTTTTTCCCCTTCCCTCGGTTGTTTGACTTCTTTCCTGTTGGAGACGAAGACGATATGACCGATGACGAGGATGATGGGCACGATGGCCCGCCGCCCTATGACTTCGAATCTGCGCACGGGAGCGATGTGGGCGAGTACGAGGACGAAGAGGAGGGGCACGGCGATGGTCATGTAGAAGGGATCTTCGATGTCCCTTCGGTCATCGATGTCAGCAGCGGCGATGAAGATGACGAGCTTCCGGTGCCGGCTCGACGACGTCGCCCGCTTTATGTTGACTCGGACTCTGAGAACGAGGTCGAGGACCACCCTCCACCGGCCGAGGTCATCGAGATACAGGATGACGAGGACGAGGGCCTGGACGACGAGGGTGAGGGTGCCATGCCTCACTGGCCGGTCCCTGAACGATCTCCCGATCCGTATGCTCACATAGCGGAGGGCGACTTCATCGCCGAAGATCAACTACACGACGACGATGACAGCCAACCTCTTTTCCTCCCGGGTGATTATGCAAGACGTGGGCACAACCATCTTAGACAGAGAGCCTACGAGGAATCGGAGGAGGATGAGGACGGCAGCCAGGACGAGCATGAAGCGCTACATGGCGATTACTACAACGGCGATAGTTACTCCGACGACGAGGACAAGTGAGTGCTTGGCGGAGTCTGCACGCTCAATGCACGAACCTGATTGTCTTGCAGCTATTGAAGTCCTGATTGAAGAGACCATTTCGATTTCTTGCCTTCACTTCGGTCATGTAAGTTTGCCTACCTTGCGGTCGCCTGCTCACATCCTGACCCTTCTTAGTGCATCACTCATCATCGCACCGACGACCTATGTGCACGCCATGCTCTTTGCCATTAGAATCTTGCCAATTTATCCCATACCTTATGAACTATATGTGCATGTATACTATCGCGTAAATCATCGACATCGTTCGACTTGTGCGTGGTGACTCGGCTACTTACCCCAGATGTGGTTTCGTGAATATCTCGAAGGCCTGTAAGGTCAATGATACTTTGGCTTCCGCCTCTTTCACACCACCATTACATTCCATTCGCGAATCAGCAATGAAGGGAACGAGAATCGAACTCAAGTTGAAGTTATCGCATCCAATTGCACATCCGCATCTGGATTCGAATACGAACCGTGAGAAAGTCATCACATGTTCTCCCACGCCTCATTCTCTTCCTCGTCCCACTCACTGGTCTTCACCCATTTCTGCCTCCGTTGGAATGTTGCCTGTTTATGATCTGAACAGGTGACAAGTCCTTCGGCGCATCAAGTCATAAAGTGTATGACCGCTTGCTCATGCCGGTGTGTAGGACCTCAAGCATTATGACAACCCGGTCATTGCTCCAGCGCTTGACCCCTGGCAAAAAATTACTGTCTTTGGCAACTTCAGAAAAGCTCACTGCAGCTGGCTGCATCAACATCTACCGTTTCGTAAATTTGTCAAACAACGCACCTCACAGACGACTATCTATATATCGAATTTTGTGGCACACACTGCTCTCGCGCGCCCTCTATCCTGCATTCTTCCTGCTCGCCACTCCGCCTCTCGTTGTCATGCACAAACACAAGAGTTGTCTTTCTTGAGAACCCTGAGCTTCAGCATTCCATCAGGTCATGACCAGAGTGCTATAAAAGCGGCGCCTGCGGGGGCTGGTTCCCCACTCCCCGAGCACCTACCAGCTTACCCTACTCGACCTACCCTGCCGCTAAGCCACCCACCCCGCTTAAAATTCAAGATGCCCGCCGTCCGCACTTCGCAGAAGGTCAGTGCTCGTCTCTTCTTTTTCAGAGCCTCGCCACTCACATAGGCGGACAGATGCATGACGCTACTACGGATGAGCTGCCTAATTTTCACGATAACAGGTGTGAAGCTTGCGGGAGTTTTGTTCGCAGCAAGCGTGATCAAAGGCGTCATGCTCGCGGCCACCTCCCGGATACGCCGGAGAACATTGCCAAGAAGCGGTACGCGCCTGTCCTCCCCCTCGTTCCCATGTTGTGTCTGACGCCTCCGATAGACCATTTTCCTGCCCCTACGACGACTGCGACAAGCGCTTTCAGCAGAAGCACACAATGGAAGTGCATGTCGCTGCCATCCAGTGCGTCTATCCTATTCACTGCCTCAGCCTTGATGCTGACGCCCAGCTTAGCACCGGCGAGAAGAACCATGTGTGCCCTGTCAGTGACTGTGGAGCCGCGTTTGCAGACCCGTCTGCGTTGGCCCGCCACCGCAAGCGCCTGCACGGGTGGGTGTCTCCGCACGCTCGTGGGCCCCGTCCTCCATATGAGGTTCCAGTTTCTGTGCCCAAGGTGCACAATCTTGCGCACAGTGCAGAGAAGGTCGTGGCGCGCAGCTTAGTGCAGCCCACTGCCGACCTTCAGCCCCTCTACAGTCTCCCGGGCTCCTCGTACAGCACGAACATGCTTCGCGGACCGACCAGCACGCCGCCCTCGTCCATGTCATCCATAACCTCTTCGCCTGTTGGAAGCTATGCCTCAACTGCCAGCGTGGAGCAACGTGCCCCTCCCCCCGATCGCGGGCATGCAGTGGACCTTGAGCTGCAAATGTTGGCCTTCGACTTGAAAGCGAACCGTGTAGCGAATGCCGCACTGCATGTGCCCGGCACCTATGATCCCTCGGCGTCGTCTCTCGCGCCCTAAATCATACGATGTATCGACAATTTTGCTACTGTACGACCGGTCCTCCTACTTGTTACAGCGCCCATTCTTCTATCCATTACTCATTCCAACTCGCATGCATTCTCCTGGCAAAATCACTGATAGTCAACCAGACCACCTTATTTTGCCCCGAGATTTGTTTGCAGTGTACGCTGATAAGTGACTCACGTCCTAGTCTCCAAGGCAAACGTTCTCACTTCCCCGGTTCTACCTCAGTAAGCAACGAGCAAACAAATTCCAAATCGCAACAATAGGTAACTGTTTAAACCGCCCTACTCGAGTGCAGAACATCAGAGTCAAATTACGAGGAAGTATCAAATATGAAAGTCCCAATATCCCTTGCGCATCGTCGAAGCGATACCAGATGCATGTGGTTCATGCAGTGTTTCCCTCTGGTTTCCCTCAAACGATGTTGATGGGAGCCGTAGTGCCACCCGACATGACAACAGGCGGCGTGTAGTCGTCGTAGTTGTACGTGATTTCGGAAATGAGCTAGTAGTTGACAGAGTGAGTATCAGGCTATTTGGCAACCACCGCGTAATGACTCACCAGCCAGTTGGTAATGTCAGAGCCAAGCGCCGTAGTGACGTCGGGCATCTGAAGGACTGCATGAGCCTCCGTGCCACTGTACAAATGTATCTGAGAACATACCGTCAGGTCCTGCTGGAGAACCTCCTGGTCCGCAGAGAAGTCGTTGCGAGCCAGCACGACGTAAGCCGAGCGCTTGCCATTGGGCAGCGTTCCCTGAAGCAGGAAGTCTACGGTGTTGGGCGTGTAGCGCGCCACAGTCGAGTTGTACGTGACCGAGAACGTCTTGGGGAAACCAGTCAGCTTTGCAACGATGCGTGAAAGACGAAAGACATACTTGGCCGGCGCTGACCGTGTTGTCGCCGTTGATGGTGACGGCGCCGTAACGAGCGGCCTCCTGAGCGAGGGCGCAGCTGGCGACAGCGAGAACAGAGGTCAAGGCGAAGAAACGCATGGTCGAGTGTGAAGAGTTACGAAGGTAAAGATGGGATGTGTTGAAGAGAGTGACTGGGGATGCGCCGACAGCAGGAGCCCTTTTATACCCATGCGAGCCCATGAGGGCACCATGATTAGGATGATGCGCAGCGCATGATCAGCGTTGTCGATACCCCAGAAGTCGAAACCCCGAGGACGAGTCGTGGACACGCCTTCGAATCAGGACGGGTAGGGGCGGGGACGGGCTGAATAAGCCGCGGCGTTGAATGCCGCGAGACGGAGGACCCTCGCCATAATGTGAGTTCGTGAGCCCTTGGTCCCAGAGCAGACGGCCAGCTGAGTGACTGAAGATCATCGAGAGCACAGCTGACCAGCTCAGCTGAAGACGCCTATGTTACTACCTCACCGGCTCGGGATGCTCCGAGCGTGGCATATAATCGAGGTATGCGGGCGCACTTCGTCGGAGTACTGAATGCGATTACAGTCGCGAGGAACCCTTTCTATTCTTCGAAGGATGCTTCCAGCCTCACCCCAGCCTCACCCTGCAGACGGAGTCGACGCCGCCGGACGTCTTGAGGCTTTCATGAAAAGCGTGTGGCCGCCGCTCAGGTCCGTTGGCCTAGAAATAGAGTCAAAGCACTTCCTTCCTTGAGCCCGAATACGATGGTTGCGACTGGCTCGTGACCAGGGACCCAGCATCCGAACTTGCAAGAAGGTTTGAATGGGCGCAACGTAGCCGCGACCAGGCCGCGACAGTACAAAACTGCATACTATGGGTTTGCACCGTTGCACGCGAGACATCCTTGTCTTGTGTCAGAGTGTTTGAATCGAGCACAACTCTGTCTCAAGCAAGAAATTGAAGCAAGCGGGAAAAGCAAAGCGTGTACAACATGACAATTATAATCGCGCACGAACCTAAGTGTCTCCGGCATCCACTCTCCAAACCTTCAGAGTACCAGAACGGTCGCCGCTAATGACCCCGCCACGGAATGGAGAGTCGATGCAGACTAGAGCCGTTATAATGTCTTGGTGCGCCTTCAGCAAGGTCTGCTGGTTGTTGGTGATGAGCGATAACCGTTGTGGTGCACGATTTGTTGAGCTCGCGCTAGGAGCAGGTGGCCATGTTTCTACGTAAGCAATAGCAGAACCAGTGCCGTCGACGGTGCTGGAAATGCGGTGAGCCATACACAAAGCACTCTCGTGCGACACTCACCTGTACTTTGGATGCTCCTGCTCCGAGTCAGCTCCTGTGAGAACAGTGGACCTCTCCGTCTTCCCGAGATCCCATATACGGATCTTCCTGTCTTCTGAGCCACTCAGCATGAACCCACGGAAGCGGTGCTCCTTCGCCCGGTCCCCGAAATCGGAGACATGAGTTGAATGGCCGCCAAATTCCGCGCCGACCGCCATGCACCTGATGTCAGGCGCCGGACTCGCAGGCTCCTCCTTGAAGATGCTGTCTGACGGTAATCTGGATCTCTCCGCGCCATTTTGACGAGACCGCACAAGCGCCGCGATTGCAGATGCTGGACTGGTGTCCGCCTCAGTGCTGGAAACATCGTACTTCTGCTGGAATGGCTCCGAAGGCAGCGACGTGCGCGTCACGAAGGTCTCAACGAGCTGCACCTTTTCTATGTCCCAGACCTCGATGATCACCGTCGGATGGCCCTGCTCGGGGTCTTGTTTGGCTGTCTCGACCGCCACCATAATCCACTTGCCCTTTCCCTTCGTCGGATGGACGACACATTGGTGTATGCGCGCGGATCGGCCGTTGGATGCGACACCCGCATGCCAGCTCTTCAGCAACAAGCCGAAGCGGCGGTCCCATAAAGTGAGCACGCCCGTGGACGTCCCCACGATGATCCATGTCTTTTTCCGGTCGATGCATAGACAGGTTATCGGACCGTACTGTCGCGGGTTCTCCATGCTTTGCAAGACGCGCATAAGGCGCACGTCGAGAATCGTGATGATAGAATGAGTGGTGCAGTAGACGAGGTTGGACGCGCTTTCTAGCAAGACGAGGATGAGCAAACGATGAATAGGGGCCATCCCGCTCTTACCAGTGTTGAAATGTGCCATGCAGGTGATGTACTCCCCTACATTATCTACACTGTATTCCCTGACGGTCTGCAGTTTCCCGTACTTGGGAACTGCCCCGCTCTGCGATATGTGGACGCGTACGACATGCAGACTCCCATCGTCCGCCGCGCTCGCGAAGCAGTGCACGCCCTCGAGAGTGCATACACATTTCACGCGCGCACGGTGCTGTGCGTACGTGTGGCGCGGCTTGCTGGTCACATTCCTTTCGAGACGTGCGGAGTCCCAAACCTTGACCGTCTGATCATCTGAGGCGGACACGAAGAACATATGGTCTGGCGAGACCGCAAGCCCAGTGATGGCACCGCTGTGAGGTGATAGGTGGGCGACGAGCGTAGCCTCGGTACGTCGTGCGCCATCTCTCGAGGAATAGCCGTGCCGAACAGCGTTCCGTCTGCGGACAGGACCTTCATGCACCTTGGGCCCGAAGTCGTTCTGCAGCTCGCGACTGTTCTCGTGGTATATCTGCTCCACAAGGCTGTTGACGCTGGGCTCTCCGCCATACGATGATCGTATATGCAGCATGCCCGGCGCGTTTTGCCGTTGGCCTGCTTTGCCACCCAGCATGGAGGTAGGAGAGGATCGACCGGATGGCTCTGGGGACACTTCGCGCATGGTGGAATGCGCTTCCAGCACGCCCGTCGCGTTCGCTCGCGATGAGCCAATCAGAGGGGCTGCCTTGTGCGTATCCATGTTGCCGACCTGTAGCCTGCTGGGCGGCCGGAAGACAGACGAGTTCGTCGTGGACACGATAGATTCGGTAGGACTGTCTGGCCGCGGAGGAGTATGCGAAGAGGAGGAGGAAGCGTGACTAGTCAGTGATGGCAGAGCAAGCGGCGAATGAATGGGCTTTGGCTCGCGCGGCGAAGAAGGCGGTGGAGTGCCCAGGGATGCTGCCGACCCATTGATCGTCGCGAGGCGGCGGCGAAGATCCTCGAAGGGGGCGGCAGAGTCGAGGCTGGTCACCCTGCCTAGGGGACTCATCGGCAGCGATCGCGGCGTCATCTCCAAGCCGGCCTTGCGAGGAGACGAGTACAGCCGTTGGCGCGGGGTGGCCGGCGTTGTCGTGCGGCTTTCGAGGAAAATCGTCTGAGGCACCACGTCCAACTTCGGCAACTCGATTGGCTCGGTCGTCTTGAGATTCTTCTCCGTCTCGACTTCCGTGCCGAGTCGTGAGCCAAAGCTGCGTCCATGTGAGCCTTCTCTCGTACTGTGCAGTTATCTTACGTACCTGGATATCGCGTTCGCAAGCTTCAGGATATAGTCACGCATAGCGAGCAACTTTGACTCATCTGTTGAAGTCATGCCCATCTGCTTGAGTTTGGCGAGTTGGGCATCATCTCTGTCAATGAGTGTCAGGGATAAAGGTACGCATATAATCGCGCCGGTACGTACTCCTCGTTTCTGTTCCTTGCTATTGTGTTGCCCGACTTCCTAATCGCTACAACGCTCTCGCGCGGCGATTCCGTGCGAGCCGAGCGACGCTGCCCTCGCCAAAAGTTTGACTTGTCCGACTTCATGGCCCATTGAACAGCTGCGTCGAATATTTGGCGCGAAAGCTGGCAGCATATGTATCAGCGTTGGCCGAGCAGTGTCCGATACAAAACGTACCGGCGGCTTCATTGCCATCAACAAGCTCTTCTCGTCGATGGTGGCCACATCTGACTTGAGGAAATGGCGCAATGAGGGATAGAGGATGCACCACACGTCCGCATCCGGCAACGGTCGTGCTGCAGAGGAGATGAAGGCAGCCGCGGCTATCATACTCACTTAGCGCACACCCAGCATTGTGCGAAGAACACGCACCTTGCCTGATCCAGACATTGGGGTGGTACAGGAATCCCAGAGTGGCGCTCATGAGCTCCCACAGACGCATTTTCTGGAACAAACCAATGTCGCACAGACTTGTCAGTGCAGCCAGCACCTTCGCGACCACGCTCTCTTCCACGTCTGCAAATGTTTTCAGCTGACGAAGGGTTCATGCGTTGCTGGAGCCTTACCGGACAAAGCCTGGATCATCAGCGGCAGTATGTACTCCTCCAGACTGCGCCCGCCGGCACAGGCAGCGACGTCGACAATACTCTCAAAGAAGGCATGCCTAAGCATCCAATCACGGTCGTTGAGGTAAGTGATGATGTGGCTCAGGAGGACGTCATTGGTACGCTGCCGCCCGAGAAAAATACAGAGCGACGAGATATCGTGCAACACCGCGCGCTTCACGACACTCGAAGGATCCGTCAATAGCGCCGACAGGTGCTGCTGGACAGCGCTCTGCAGATCCTGCATCGAGGCGTCGTACGAGACCTGGTCATGTACAATTTTGTTAGAGATGAAGGACATCCCTCGTAGAAGTCATTCACCTCATTGTCAGCAGCCTCGGATTCCTGTGTCTCGCTCGCTAGCTGAAAGGCGCCGTGTGCGCGGAGCGCCTGGCCCATTTCTAGGTACCGCACGGCTGTATTGGCAAGCTG
Organism: Schizophyllum amplum; assembly: GCA_007026445.1. NCBI lineage: Eukaryota > Fungi > Basidiomycota > Agaricomycetes > Agaricales > Schizophyllaceae > Schizophyllum > Schizophyllum amplum. The sequence goes on along the minus strand of VDMD01000003.1, from coordinate 1,563,244 downwards.
GACGATGCATTGCGCGTACATGCACCGCACGGACACGTCCGGGTCTTGCACGAGATGCCAAATATTCGGGATGATGTACTCCGGGAATATGGCCGCGTTGGAAGGCGTGACGGCGGTGACCAGCATAAGCTGATATTCACTCATCAATAAATATTTCGCTCAAATACTTTAGGCACTCACCACCTGGATGAGCGTCCTCAACGCGCTAGACCGCACCGTCGCCGCCTCGTCGTGCAGCAAGTCTACGATGTACGGCACCATGCGATCCAGTTTCGCCTCGTCCGTGAGATGTGGGCAGAGCGCGAGGAAGAGGTCCAATGCGTGCGTCTTGGATGACGGCGAGCTGCAGTTGCGGACGTTCGACGACACGAGGGCGAGGATGATCAGCGCCGGGCCATCTGCGAGTGAGTGTAAGTCTAGCGCACGGTCAAGACATCCAATAATTACCTTCCATCGCCGCAGCCGGCCCTGTATGCGTGAGCGCGCCGTGATAGCCGGGAAGGTGTAGCTGCACGGGAAGAACGTCTTGATATGCCTTCGTCACGACGGGGTAGCCGTACTCGACCTGTGCGTTCGTCAGTATATTATTGTTATCATCCGTTCTTAGGACGAGCACAGTCGCAGAGGTAATTGCCAGGAATGTAGAAGCTGAACAGGCTCTGCGTACCTTCACAGCCATACCGCCCTCCTCGTCGCGAGGCTCCGCGGCAAGGGTCAAATCTGCCTGTGCAGTATTTCAGCAACATTGAAAGCAACCGTGATTTACATGCCTCACGTACCTCAATACTCTCATAGTCCGTCCACAAGCGCTCTATGCGACGGTCCGAATCGCTTGGTAAGACGTCTGCTGGGGCTCCCTCTCCGCCCTGTGTTTGTCCGATTGCACCTCCACCTTGCGGTGGTCTGACTGCAGCCGGCGGCCGAATGGTTGCGCCGGACGTGGAAGGCGCTACGCCAGGCGGTACCGGTGTCGACGGCATGGCCGGCGTGGTCGAGCCAAAAGGCGATATTGAGGGCAGTTCGTTGACGGAGAGGACGTACTGGGTGCAGGGTGAGTGAAGTGCCACTCGCGCAAACAGGCCCATTCAAGGAAATTACCAACGAAAAATAACGCTCACCTGATGTAGAAACGTGTAGAACGTCTTAGGAAAAACACTATCCCTTCCTTGCTTCAGCGCGTCGTCGAAGGTCGGGCGCGCGTCCGGGTCCAGGGAGATCATTCGCTTGATCAATGTCTACTGGGTATCGTTGAGCGTGGTGCAGCGCGCAACAGCAGACGCACTCACCCTCGCGCCCTCGTCTTCAATCCGCGACAACGGGCCATCCACCGCATACTCCCCGTCTCTGTACTTGAATAGCTGACTGAGAGTAAAGAGCGGCTCGCCCTCCAAAAACAGCTCCGCCAGCACACACCCCGCCCCAAACACATCCATCGCCTCCGTCACCCGCCCATCCCTCTTCCCCTCTTCCTCATCTACCGCCAGTCGCGATTTCTTCGCGCTGATCGCGGGATTGCTGCTGGCTGTGTAAAACCGCTCCGGCGCGAGGTAGCACGTTCGGCGGCCAGACGTGTCGAAGAAGAACGAGAAGTCCGCGGGGTCGTCGAGCGGGAGGAATGTGGGCTTGTACGACGCGAAGTCGGTGAGGTAGACCCAGTTCCAGGAGGTGACGAGGATGTTCTCGCTCTTGATGTCGCCGTGGGAGATCTTGCGGGAGCGCGCGTCGGCGAGGGCGGAAAGGACCTGAAAGGCGATCCACTTCTTCTCGATGGGAGAGAGGAATGGGCGTGTGCTGTACGAAGGGATGAGGGGGTGAGGGCGTGCGGGAGGGGATGGGAGGAACGCACCTGATGCGGTCGTAGAGATTGCTAGCGACGTATTGGCGGATAATGTACCCTGCGCGCTCGGTCTCCACGAAGCTCTGGTAATTGTAGATGTTGGCGAGCTCGGACAGCGCTTCGCGCTCCACTGAAGGGGAAAAGTCAGCCAACATCCATTGCTACAGACCGCGCACGCACCTTTCAACCTCCTCGCATACGTCCGCAGGCTCAGCCCAGGATCGGGCTTGATGAATATCTTGACTACCAGGAAGCCATTCGGATGCCGGCACTTGACTGTCTTGAGGAAACGCGCCACTCCAAGGCTGCTATGCTGTCAGACACACGGCGCTGGCCAACGATCATGTAGACGCGCACCTCTTCTCATATACGACATCCCCGCCAAGCTCCGCAACAAAGGAGTCTAGCGCGCCCGTCGTACGCGTCAACGTCGAGCCAGACTGCACATTTCCCATAGGGTTGACTAATGTTCGTGGTCGCTCTTGACAAGGTGTTATGAAGGACTGAACGCGACCGATCCAGGGACGTGGGGACCGGAAGCGGGGGAATCTTGAACAGTCGCGTCGGATATGTTACGCCTGAATGTTCGTATATTTGCTCCACGCCTGTGCAGGAAGTCGGGATAGAGGCGGAATAGAGCTGGAAATACTTGGATAACTCCAAGTCCAAGGTGCCCTTGACGCCGATAATGGGCAGTGACATACAAGCATATCTTATCTTATCACCAGGTCACGCGTTGCGTCACGGTTCGATAATGACCTGTCCGCGACTCTGATCCCGAGAACGAGGCGAATGCGATGGTGTGCTCGCACGACTGGATGGTGCGCGCCTCTCGATGATCTCGGCGCGTACCCTCCGATATAGCGTATGCCTCCTGCCAAATGCCACGGCCGCGTCGTCCGCAAGTCGTCCGACTCTCGTGGAATGAAGCTGAAGAGGGCTGAGGGTGACAGCTGCCCTGCCCCTCTTCGTCTCATGATTCCCGAATACTACACGCAATGACCACCAGCTGTCCTATCTGTCAATTACTTGTTTATTCCCCGCTGCAGACGAACTCCTTCGACCGCCCAGAGTAACAAAAGCCGCAGACAACAAGCATATGCAGCCCATCTTCTTCGATGAACTGCCTACCCTCAGCCGACTGACAACTGTAACCTCGACGAGCCTCTGCCTCACGCTCAGTCTCCCCGCGCTGCGCTGACGCATCAAGTGACTCTAGCCATTACTCTCGCCGAAGCTCACCATGTCCACGCAGATGGCGTGATTGCTCCCTACGCGCGGCGTAATCCCTGCAGCAGACGGCGTGATTACTGCAAAGGCGAGAGACAGATGACGAGCAAGGGTCTCTTATATATCTATCACAGCATCCCGATTCCTCTGCTCTTGATCGCCCCCCTCCGTGCTAACCTCTCCCCTGTCGCGATCGCCGTTCCCTCGTCGCAATCGAAGTTCTCCCCGTTTCCTCTCTGTTTGTGCCAGAACCGCATTCAGCTCACATACTCACACAATGGTCGCCATCACCACCACCCAGACCGCCACGGAGCCGCTCGAGCGGAAGCTCGCCAGTCTCAGCCTTGAACCTCAGTTCACTGGCACCGATTCGCTGTCCAAATCGGAGAAAGTCCCGCTGCCCAAGTGGCAGAAGCCGCCCGTGACGCAGGAGACCGACATTGAATGGGTGCGTTTCCCGGGCCTTCATACTTATCTCACACACCATCTCCCTCTTCTTCCTCCCTCCTTACGCCCCTCGTCTGCCATTCGCTCAATCCTTCCTTCTCTTTCCTCCCACCATCACGCTTTCAAACCACCAACGCTGGGCTTTACATTCATATATGTGTCGACACTAACCCCTTCTCCCCCAGGCCGACATCCTCACCGTCGACCTCTCCCTCTACGATACCGACCGCCCCGCACTGGTCGACACGGTGCGCACCGCGCTCCAGCGCGATGGGTTCTTCTACGTTGTGGGGCATGGGATTCCGCAGGATACGGTGCGTTTGCGTCTTGTTTGCGACCTCGTCTTTGCCAGATCTGCACAATCGTCCTTGTGATGTTGTACTGGCGATTCCCTTGTGATCCGCTCCTTGCGATTTCCTCCTTGCTAACCCACCCTCTTCACCAGCTCGACCGCCAATTCGATATCGGGCAGCACACCTTCGACGGCGTGCCGCAGGTTGAGAAAGAGAAGCACCGCGCGCTGATCAAGGAGAACGGGAGTTTTATGGGGTATAAGGTGCGCTTTTTGACATCGCGGACGCGTTGGCCCTCGAGTGGACGCGTAGGCTCCGAGTGGACGCGCCGGCTCTCAAGGGAATATGACGGCCCTCAAGGGGACGCGCCGGCTCTCAAGGGATTATGACGACCCTCAAGGGGACTCGTCGACCCTCGAGGGGACGCGTAGAGCCTCAAGAGGACTCGTCAGTTCTTAGATGGCTGCATCCTGAGCGCCCCCTAGGTTATTTCGTGCTGACTCCACTCTCTCTCCCTTCAGCTCCCCAACTTCTGGGAAATCAAGGATGGCGTGCGCGACAGGATCGAGCACTACAACTTTTATCAGAATAAGTGAGTCGAGACGTGTGCTGACTGGTCGGCGTGTGAACTGACCAACCCGCCACCCAGCTTCGACCCCATCACCCGCCACCCTGCGCCCCTGCGGCCCTACGTGGAGGAGACGAAGGCGTTCTTGGCTGTAGGTGTTTTCGCTTGCATTTTCACTAAGTAAACCCCAACGTACTTGATGCCAACCGTCCTCACCCCCCGACTCAAATTGCACGCTAACTCTCCCTTTTCCTCCCCCAGGAAACCCGCACCAAAGTCCTCCGCCGCATCCTGCACCTCATCGACGCCGTGCTCGAGCTGCCGGACGGATACCTGTGGGCCCTGCACGAGACTCCCGAGGGGAAACGGGGGGATGATGTGAGTGCGAGCTTTTTGTATTTGTGTATGGTTTCCTGTTTCTGCCTTGATCCTACTATTTCTTTTTTGTTCCCTGATTTTCTTCTTGTTCCCTGTTTTCTTTTGTTCCCTGATTGCTTTCCGTACGCGATTTTTTCCCTTTCCCTGATTGCTTCCTGAGCGCGATTTGCTTCGTGTGGCGAAACCTTCCAAGGGGAGGAGGAATTCGAGGGGAGGGAGGAGGAAACCTCTCTAGATTATCAGGCGACGTCGAAAGCTCACCCCTTCCCAAAACTGACGCACCCACCCCCAGCTCCTCCGCTACATGCTCTACTCCCCGCTCACCGCCGCCGAGAAGGTGGTCACGAACGGGGTCATGCTCAACGGGCACACGGACTTTAACAGCATCTCGACGCTGGTGAGCCAGCCGGTAACGGCGTTGCAGGTGAGTGGCGAGGGTTGATGTGTTCGGTTGAAGGTTGGGGGTTGCTGTGTCCAGCCGATTTCTGGGCGATTGTTGTCTGGTGTTTGGCGTGTGTGGAGGGAGTGAGAAGGAGTAGAACGGGACGGAAGAACTCGAACGCGCGCTAATGCACCCTTCTCCACGCAGGTCCTCATGCCGGACGACAAGTGGCGCTACGTCAAGCATCGCGACGGCGCGCTGGTCATCAACATCGGCGACCAGCTCTCCTTCATGAGCGGCGGGATTCTGAAGGGAACGATGCATCGGGGTGAGTCGACTGTCCCCGCCGTCTCCACACATCTCTTGTCATGCTCCACCCATCGCAAACATGCAACGTTGCATTGTCCGCATTGCTGACTTCACCCTCCTCACCCAGTCATCACCCCACCCGCCGACCAGATGTCCTTCCGCCGCCTCGGCGTCTTCCACTTCGCGCACTTCGTCAGCGGGATCCCGATCGCGCTCGCCCCGTCGCGGAAGGTGCAGGAGGAGGGGAGGGTGATCTTTGAGGGCGAGGTGCCGACGACGGATGAGTGAGTAGAAAGCACACCGCTTATATCATCGTCTGACCACCCTCTTCCAGATGGGAGACCGCCCGCGTCCGCAACTACGGCACGGCGGAGTTCATCAAGGGGGAGGAGTACGATATCGAGATCATCAATGGGGTGAAGCTAAGGCATTACCACTGAGAGGATGCCGGTGGCAGCGACCAGATGAGGCGTGACCGTAAAGTTCTTGAGGGAAGGGAGGATGGACGGTTAGGCGGATAGATAGAGTAGCGGATACGCAGCGCAGTGTACATTATCTTGTATTATGACCATTTGAAGGACCTTCTTGGAAAAGCTCGCTGACTTGTGTGTAAACGCGCAGGAGAAGACGTGGCGGGTTGCGAGTGACGGAAATGGGCAAGCTTGGAGGGGGACTTACTCTCAAATCGCCCTCTGTCGCGTCGAAATCCCACGTAGATTGCAAGTACATCCATTCAGTATGTATGCGCAGCATAAGCAGTATTCCTCGTATAATGCAGGTAGATGAGTGCTAAACCCTGTACAGGACGATCCGCAGCCTGAGGTGGAAGTGAGCAGCTAGCTTCATTACAAGGGTAAAGAGCGCACCTCACGCAGTCCGTCAGGTCGTATCATGGCTTGACTGCAGCGCCCTTTTCCAACATATATTTGCCGTTGACGGAGACGAAGTGGTAGCCGACGACTGCAAGCATCGCGAACGTGCCCAGATAGTTGGCGAGTGAGTACAGCGTTTCGTGCTCCATGTTTGCTATCACGCCCGCGTCAGCCAGGCACCCACAAGCGCACACAACACGCAGACGCACAAGGGGGAAGGAGCGTAGTTGGGGAAGGTAAGCGCAGTCAATGTCAATGTCAATGTCAAGGTCAGGTCGTGTCCCGGCCAACCGGTCCGAATTCCGCGTATGCGCCTGTTTGCCATCGGCGTTTCCCGGAAGGGATCGTCGAGCACGAGCGCCTGGCCGCCTTCCGCACCACCACTCACTCCTTATTCGCCGTCGAAACCAACACTATGCGGCCCTCTGTAGCGCGCTTGAGCGAGATGCCCGGCCGTACGTGATCTTTGTTGTCGTGCGCGGGGTTTTGCTAACGGATTGTCCTATAGCCATGTCCTACGTGAGTTCAGCCAGTTACGGCGCGCATTTGACACTGGAATGCATTTGACACCGGAATGCGTTTGACATCGAAATGCGCTTGACACTGCAATGCGCTTGACACCCCAACGCGCTTGGCATGGAAAGACGAACTGACACCGTCTCCAGTCCCCTTGGTGGGGTAGCCCAATGAAGAAGCAGAAGGGCATTGGTGCCTACAGTGCGTACTTCAGTGTTGAGCGAGCCGCGGAACATCCACTGATCCCTCCTTCCAGCCCTCTCGCCGTACCAGGCGAAGGCGGCCCCGAACATGATCCGCACCTACCTCTTCAATGCCTACCGCCGCCTCTCCGCGGAGGCTATCTACTTCACCATCCCCTTTGCCCTTGGTGCGTGTGTGCAGGGACTGGCATGCAGGATTCAGATCATGCTGAGTCGGTGCATCCAACTTCGTAATGCTAACACGTCCGCAGGCTACGCGACCTATGCGTGGGCGAAGAAGTACGACGGCTGGCAGAACAGCAAGGCGGGCCACATTGCGCTCGGCGGTGCCGCTCACTAGATTCATGGTGTATTCACGACAGACCAATGCATCGGCATGCTTCAATGCTTTTCTAAAGTCTTCATGCAATGTCTGCACGTGCAGATCAGTCCGGCGAGTGATTCATTGTTCGTCTCTCGTGCGGGAGGAACCCTTGCATTGGCCATGTCGCTCATATCGACGTGCGCGGCCTACACTTGGCATGCGCGGCCTATATTTGACATGCCCGCCCATACTGTCAACTGTCGTCAAGGCGCTCCCAGTGTCGCCTAGGCTCGACTGGGGTCGAAGGTGAAGATGAAGGTGAATTATGCGCCATACGCGTAGGGTATGGCAAGTAAATCACTGGCTACCCACCATGCACCGTGGGTTGCGCACAGTCTTGGCTCGTGTGTGGTGGTGTTGGTATGTCTGCTGCTCCAAGTTTGTGTGTATGTCGAGGACGCCTGCCAGTGCTATTGGGCGAACCCTCCCGTTTCCAGATCATATGGTGTTGTGGGTACGGCTGGTCTGGCCCAGCTTCTTGGTCTGAAGCAGGTCTGAAGCTCCTGGGCAACCCATCGTGGAGGTATACAAGTAAAATACCGTGTCAGAGGAGTAGTACGCTGAGAGTACCTACCTTCCACTGCCATATATGATACTTCCAGGTACCGTCCAAGTTCCGAGTCGTCGCCTCTGCGTCGCCTCGCCGTCCGCCACAAACTCAGTAGACCGGACCGTGACGCAACGCGTGAGGACCCTTGCAGCCGCTGACTAATCTCGCGTCGGCGCCTCTTGTCTGCACCGTCTTCCTCCCACCACCATCAGCGAGTCGCCTCCGTTCCCGTCAGCGAGGTGCCTCCGTCCCTTCTATCACTGCCAACCCTTCTATTACTGCCATCCCTTCTACCACTGCCAACCCTTCTACCACTGCAATCCCTTTCCCTTTGACCATCACCAACGAATAACACCTCCATCTATCCCTTTCCTTCGATCATCACCATCCACTACCTACGATGGCCGACATGGACGTCGACGCGCCTGCGCCGGTGCAGAAGAAGGGCGGCAAGGGCAAGGACTCGGGCAAGGCCCGGTTTGAAGTGAAGAAGGTGGGTGTTTTGGTGGGTATATTTGTGGGCTCGGTTTGCTGGGAGATGGGGCTGGAAGGGAGATGGGGCTGGCATAGGATGGGGTGTTTGTGGGATGCGGTATTTGTGGGAGGTGCACAAAGCCGAATCCTGGACGCGCTCCGTGGATGGGGCGCGTGATCCCCGGATCCTTGTATCGCAGCGCGTACTCGAGTTCTTTGACTGACGACCTCTCCAGTGGAACGCTGTCGCGCTCTGGGCTTGGGGTGAGTCGTAGTCCGCGCGCGCGTCTGGGTCTGGAGGGCGCGTGTGTAGGCCTGAGGGCGCGTGTGTAGGCCTGAGGGCGCGTGTGTAGGCCTGAGGGCGAGTGTGTAGGCCTCGGAGCCACACTTGTATGGCCTCTGAGCCGCACGCGTAGCTCTCTGAGCCGCACGCATAGCTCTCTGAGCCGCGCGCGCGTGTGTGTACGTGCGTGTTGCTTGGACGCTGACGCGCCCCGATCAGACATCGTCGTGGACAACTGTGCGATCTGCAGGAACCACATCATGGACCTTTGTGCGTGTGCCGTTTTTGTGGGATTTTGGGGACGGCTTGCTGACTGGAATCGCTGCTTCTTTATTGGATCGCTGCTCCTTCACTGGATCGCCGCTCCTTCACTGGATCGCTGCTCCTACACTGGATCGCTGCTCCTACACTGAATCGCTGCTCCTTCTCATTCACGACGCTTGTTCGATTACGACCTGGTCCTTCGTCGCTTTGTAATCGACCTGCGCCTTGCATCGCGTCCTGCGTCTTGCACTGTGTCCTGCGTCTTGCAACACGTCCTGCGTCTTGCATCGCGTCCTGCGTCGTGCATCGCGTCCCGCACGTTGTCCTTCATTGCGTCCCGCACGTTGTCCTGCACATCCTCTGCATCGCGTCCTACACCTCCTCCTCGCGGTGTACGCACACACAGGCATCGACTGCCAGGCCAATCAAGTCTCCGCCACGAGCGAGGAGTGCAACGCCGCCTGGGGCATCTGCAACGTGAGTCGGCCGTTCGTGATTGGCGTCTGTCTTCGTGATCGGTGTATGTCTTCGTGGCGTTCCAAGCATCGGTGCTGGCCAGGCCATCGATGCTGCCCATTCTACCCTTCGCTGATGGACGCTGTATGCTGGATGTTTTATGGTGGACGTTTCATGCATCAGCATCGGCCCCGTGCAATTATTATATTGCGCATATCCCACACGCGTCATATTCCCTGGCTCGCCTGCCTGTCTCCGTCCCTTTGACGTGACGCTTCCGTCTTACACCCCATCTCACCTTACACCCCATCAGCACGCCTTCCACTTCCACTGCATCTCCCGCTGGCTCAAGACGCGCAACGTGTGCCCGCTCGACAATCGCGAGTGGGAGCTCCAGAAGTATGTCTTCTCCTTGGTCAGAATCATCTGGTTTTGTGACTTATGCGGCGTGCAGGTATGGTCGTTGAGCTGCTCAGGTGGGCGTTGGGCGGTTCAAGTGTTCAAATGGACGTTGGGAGTTCACTTTGAGCCTACGAAATGGGCGTTGACCGTTCGAAGCGGGCAACGACTGCCACAGCCTTCCGGTGTACTAGATCTGTCTGTTTCCTTGTTCTTACCTGTCCGCAAACCAAATGTCTGTATAATAAAACCTGGCTCGAAGTTTCTTGTGACATCCGTTGTCTCGACTGGCTGCATCATAAGAGAAAGCAGGATTTGGGTTATGCAGCTTTACTGTCAGTAGGGTAGCAGACCTACACCTCACAAGGAACTGATCCATTGGGCGACGGTATCGGAAGGAGAACAAAGCCTTCCTTTCGGGGATTCAGGCGCGTCATTCGTGCGTCGATCAGAGGCTCGTTGTGCTCTCAGCTTCCACCGAGCGCAAAGTCGTTGGACTCATACGCATAAATATGCAGTCGACTCTCACCCGCGCCCTTGGATTGTGTCAGAGACAAGTGCATATCCGTCCAGTCTTCGCGCGCGCCCACCATGTCGTCGCGCGCAGCCCGTGCAGCACTCGGTATGCGCCACCGGCTGCGACACAGCGTCGGCGAGGAGTGCAAGTGTCCTCCCAGTCCAAGCGCCACGCGTCTGCCTCCGCGCACCCCGACTCCCCGCCACGGTCCTTCGCCGACCCTTCCCGGCCCGACCTCTTCTACCACCTCCTCGACTCTCACTCCCCCGACTCCAGCACTGCTGCCCTCAGAACACCTTTGCCCCTCCCCGCCTTCGCGCTCTCCTTCCTCGAGCACGCGCCCCGCACGCCGACCTCGGCTTCCGTGGTCGGCTGGCTGCCCGCCGTCAGCGGCGCGGAGGGGGATGCGGGCCTGAACGACTTCAAGGAAAATCGTGCGTGTGTTCAATGCTTACGGTGTAGGATAGGGTTACTGATTTGTGCTCTCTTCATGTCGCGTTCCTTTCAAATCTACAATCTACATGCACCCACCTACCATGCACTGTCCTCCCGCTCCTCTTTCTGCCCCTCATCTTCCTGCCACTCAATACTGATATTTTACACAGCCCTCTTCCGCGACGTCATGCACCGCGCGATCCGTGAGGGTCTCGAGCAGGACGTAGACGATATACAGCGGAACGCTGCACTGCAGCTGCAATCCGGGTGGATGCACATACACGGTGCGTCCTCTGCGCCTCCCATCCTGTCATCTATCTCGCGTTGTCCACGCCTTGTGTCCTCTACGCCTTGCATCATCGATGCCTCACGTCCCGTCTACATCACGTCCCGTCTACCTCGCGTCCCGTCTGCCTCGCGTCCCGTCTGCTTCGCGTCCCGTCTGCCTCGCGTCCCGTCTACCTCGCGTTGATTTGCCCTTTGATCCATATGCTATAACATGCAACGCTGACACCTATTCACGTTCCAGACGAGCGCAACATCCCCGCGATGGGCCGCGTCGGCGACCCGGACGACATCATCGCGTCCGTGCTCGTCGAGGAGGGCAAGGTGGGTTGTTCGTGTTCTTCAGGGTGCAGACGTTTTGCTTATGGATGCTCGTGTGTCTGCCCGTTTGCTCGGTTGCTCGTTCTGTGTGTTCCGTTGCTCGTTCTGTGTGTTCGCTCATTCGTTCGCTTGTCTCGTCACCCTCTCCCGTTCCGTCTCCTCCCTTGTCGGTCCAACTGACGACTCATCATTCACTCTCGTTCCCGCACGCAGATCCTCCCGGACACCTACCAGCCCATGCCCGCCTACCGGATCGCCACCGCAGACGGTGTCTTGCAGCTCACGGAGGGTCTGGCGCAGAAGTTGCGGGAGGTGTTGGAGGCTGCCGAGCGCGGGTAAGCGGATTCGGTACGAGTTGGTGTCCTCTCGTACGTTGCTGTCCTCCCATACGCTGCTGTCCTCCCATTGATGTCCTGTCGTACGCACCTGTCTCCCGATTGCAATCACCACTCACGCAGACTGCAACTCACTCTGACATGGCACTTCCTGACACTCACGCGCTATCTGACACTCGCGCGCTATACTCAAGAAGAAAGAAAAGCACAATGTATAGATCCGCATATAGTGAGGAGGCCAGAATAGATATATACAAACAGAACGAGCGTGAACGGCGGGATGCATAGAGGGGATGGTAGGCATACACGATTCAGAGCGAAGGGATGGCATGAGGTTAAGTAGATCATCGTGAGTGCTAGTGAGCCACGAAGGCCGGGGAGCATATGAGACGCTCGTCAAGAGAGGACCGACAGTCAAGGCAATACCGACAGTGCACCGCCGGAGTAAATATGACAGACAAAAACCGAACCAGAACGCAAGAGCAGACACCGAACACAGAAAGATGAAGCAACAGACACAAGACAAACTCATCTTCACCGTCGTACAACGTCATTAGGCGTACAGAGGTCGTGAAAGCGAGGAAAGCGGAAGAGAGATGTAGATGCGGAGAGTATATGGCCGATAGATGGCGAAGGTAGATGATACCGTGAAAGATGGAAGTAAACACAGGAAGATACGGACGAATGCTTGTACATTGAGAATAGATATGCGCGCGCGCGTCTTCAGTCCGGGCACCGTCGTGCTCATCGTACTCGTGCTCAGCACGGGGACCGCCCTCAGCCCAAGTGTCGCGAGCTGCGCGGCGAGCGTGGGCCGAACAGACCAGGACTCTCCGCAGGCGCAGCCAGCGTCGGGTGCTCGTAACTCGACGGCGACGGCGCAAGGTTCGGGTCCGCTAACAATCCCATCAGCATCCGCCTCCCTCTCAACACAAAGACGCATAACACTCACGTTGCCACGTCGCCCACGAGCGCACCTGCTGCCGGGGGTCCGGCTGCGCGACCGGCGCGGGCGGCGGCGGCACCGCGTCCCTCTTTTTCTTCTTGCTCGTGCGCGTGCTCACCGTGCGCCACGCCGGCCGCGCCATCGGGATGTCGGGCGGCGGCGGCGGAGGGCCTGCATCGGGCGGCGGGCCTGTGGGAGGCATACCCGGCGCGCCCATCGGGCCCTTCCACTCGCTCTCGAACTCGCCGCCGGGGACGTATTTCGACTTGACGCCGAGCAGGAAGCTGATCTCGCTGCAGTAAAGGTCAGATATATGGTGCGGCGAGGTAAAGGGTGGAGAACGTACTGCTGAAGCCCGCGACGCTCCTCGCGCAGCTTGCCGACCTCGCCGAGCAGCATACGCACTTCGGACGCCAGCGCTCGGCTGAACTCGTCCAAGTACTGTGATAATATAGGTTAGACGAGAGACTGAGTCAAAGGCCGATGTCCGTACCCCCTGTACGTTGAACGGCACTTGCTCTTGAGCCATGTGCTTGACCGCTTCCAAAGTGTCCGCGTGCTGCCTCTGTATGTCTGCGTTTTGTTCTGAGGTGGGCGTCAGTAACGCCGTGTATAGGAGGGCATTCGTACGCACGATCAAACAATTGACGCATGACTTCAATAAGCTCATCTCTCTGTCTCTTGAGCTCGTCGATGATCTGCTGCGTGTCTAGAGGGACGTCGGTCAAGGCAATGGGCAAACGCATAGCACGACTTACCGGCCTCAGCAAGGTCCTTGTTCTCTCCGAGCATACCCTCCACAGTGTCCAGCCGGTCTCGAGTCTCAATTGTGTGAGTCTCAAGGCGCATGTACGATTCCTCGCTCTGAGCCTTGATGCCCTCCAGAAGCTCTTTGTTGACCTCATGCCCTTGCTGTTGCCCTTGTATTAAATTGGTGATGTCCGTGAGCTGGGCGAGCACCATGTCCTCGCGATCCGCGTGTTGCTGGGCTTCCTGCTCTTCGCGCTCCCGGTTGTCGGCCTGTCGCGCCTCCTTCTCCAGTCGCAGCTCTTCCTTCACACCAGCCAGCTCCTCCTCCAGGGCGCGAATGCGCTCCTCACGCTCTTCCGCTTGGCGAATACGCTCAGCATCATACGCCTCACGCTCACGCTTCTGGTCCTCGATTGACTGCCGGTGCTCGGAGAACCACGCGTCGCGCTCCTCGCGGAACAGCTCCCGGAGGGAGGAAATCTGGCTGGGCCCGATGCCATGCCCGGTGGAGTGTGAAGTGACGCTTGCAGTGTCGGGGTGCGGTGGCAAGACGGGCAACGTCTGAGACGGACTGGTATGCGCCGCGTCGGTAAGGTCGCCTTGATGCGTCGTTGGCGCCGGGGATCGCGCGGATACCGACTCTGTCTGTGAGAAAGTAGTGCGGCTGGGAGATCCATGACCAGGGGTGTGGGCGGGCATCGTCACGGGCAGCGTGTCCAGATGCTCGCGCGCCTCTTGCAACCGGCGTTGTTCTGCTTCTTCGAATCGCCTATCGCGCTCCTCCTCTGCGAGCCTGTACTCCTCGTCCCTCCGAGCCTCATCCTGCTCGACTTTATCCGCAAGGTCTTCCAGCCGCTCGACCACCTCCTGCACCTCGGGGGACATGGGGACGGCGCCAGGGGCGGGGGTAGTCTGTGGACGCGGTGTACCAGGCGCATAACCCTCGGAGGGTGCACCTGGACCCAGAGCGGAAACGGAAGACCGGGGCGACATAGGCATTGGGAGCACGGTCGGGGGCACAGCGGTGGGTGGAGCCGATGCCGGCACGGAAGGTGGACGCGACATTGGCTGGCTTAGATCCTCGCCACCGATGTCCAATTCGCTGACTGTATGCCCTCCAGGAGATCTAGGAGGTTCATACGGAGCTATGAAAAAATAAGTTCTCTGCTAGTGAATCAAAGGGGGAAAACGTACTGCGCGGCGTCAGCGACTGGCTGACGACCGTCGAAGGCCTCCTATCTGGCACGGTAATAATCGTAGGCGCGCGATGCACGGTTGGCACTGTGATGACATGAGGGCCTTCCGAGATGACGGACGGCGCTCGGTGCGTCGATGCGGCGCGTTGCATTGAAGGTGCGCGCTGAGCGGAAGAAGCACGCGACGATGGCGCACGATGGCTCAAAGGAGGCGCGTAGTCTTGGATAGGGTGCGGCAGGGGAGAGGTAGAGAGCTCTGACTCGTCACGTTGTGTACCGGCATAAGAAGGTCTCCTGGTTGGCGGACGAGATGTCGGTGTACGAGATGGAATGCGGGCGCTGACCGATTGGCGGGGAGAGTCAAGCTCCACGGTGGGCTGGCGATGAACCAGAGCTGGTGACGGAGACCGGGACCGAAGCGATGCACTCCGCGGAGACGCCGTTCGGCCTCTGCTGGCGCCTCTGCTAGCGCCTCTGCCGGGAACAGGGGCATGCCGTGAAGGTGATCCCCGACCAGTTCGCGGAGTGACAGAACGTCGAGGGCTTCGACTTGCGCGACTTGGAGACCGACTCTCTAGGCTGCGTGAACGTCCGCGAGCAGGGTCCGCTCTCCCTCGAGGTTCGTGCATTGGTCGTCCCCGAGAATCACGGAGAGGCCGTCCTCGAGAGTCCAGAAGAGGTCGTCCACGGTGGTCTCGACCTTCCCTATAACCTGAGCCCGGCGAGTACGACGATGCTCGACTGTAGCTTCGAGGACGGCGTGAATGATACGAATCCGTGGAATAAGATGGTCGTCGTCCGCTACGACCATACCTGGGCCGACGCCTGCGACCGTCCCTGTCTCGACTGTAAGACCGGGAACGAGAATCGTATGGAGAGCGAGACCGGGAGCGGCTTCTGTCCCGTCCTCCGTGCGTAGGTGCCGGTTGCACAAAAACTGTGGGAGCTTGACCAGGCGTTGAGGTATAAGGGACCGATGGCGTCTGAGGCAGGACGATGGTTCCACCCGCCTGGCTGGGTTGGCTCGGATAGACAGGGGGCCCCGCGGGTGTAGGCGTTGCCCGTCCATCTATCACAATTTGAGGGCTTCGACGGGGGCTGCGGCTGCGGCTACGGCTCCTAGAGCCAGAGCTGGGGCTTCTCGTCACCATCATGCCCGGCGTCATCATCCCATGAGGCGTCATCATCCCATGAGGCGTCATGGTTCCATGAGGGGCTGAAGGAGTGTACGGCACATTCGTTCCAGGAGGTTGTATAATGGTCATCGTTGGCTGTTGAGCAGGCGTATGAGGGTACGAGGGGCTACGGCTGCGGCTTCGGCTTCGGCGGCTACGACTATGGCGGCTGTGGCTTCTCCGGCCACTGCGGCCAGAGCTACGCGAGGAGGACCGATCTGTATTCACCACAAATAATGGGGGCCGCGGAGTTTGAGACGGAGAACGTGACCGGCTGCCCGAGCGGCTGGGTCCAACCTCGTGAACGACCTGCGGTGGTTGCTGTGGGTAGCCTTGCATCCCGGGCATCATAGTCCCACCGGAAGGTATGATGATAGTGGGCTGGGCTTGACCGGCAGGGACAGGGAGAGCTGGGCTGGTGGGAGTGTGCTCAGAAGCCGCATGCGTGGGGACGACGGACACTATGGGAGGAGGAGGACCAGGTGTCGCTGACGGGTGGATGTGAATTTGAGTTCCCGCCTGGCTGGGTGTACGATGACTGCGTGGAGGGCTTCTGCTTGGCGACCTACTCCTGCTCGGACGAGTTCGTCCGCTCCTGCGAGACCTTGGGCTCACAGACCGGCTGCTCCTACTCCCTGTCGATGTCGAGCTTTCACTGGCAGTCGACTCTTCCTGCGCATATATAATCGGATTCCCCGAAGGTACCTGAAGGGGCATCGACCCTTCGGAGCCGGATGACACGGAGGGTGGAATGAAAGGCGCATTGTTTGGCGGTCCCTGCGGATACGGCATGTTGGGCTGGGGTGGATACCCATAGCCGTCCATAGGGATCACCGGGGGCCTTCCACTTCCACCCGGCTGCACGATGATAGGCGCAGGAATGACGGGGCCATCGTGAGGACGCTCTGGGATCACGGGCCCCCCGCCTGGTATGACGGGGCCCTCGCCTGGTATGATGGGATACGGTTGCTGAGGCGTTCGCATAGGCATCCCCGGCTGACCTGAGGATGATTTATCAGAGGTATATACATAAGGTGCAGGGCTAAATCATACCTGGTATAACCCCGGGCGTTGGTTGTGGCATAACAGGTATCGACTGCGGTGGATAGATTTGGCCAGGAATGGGATGTCCGGGTTGCGGCATAGGCATAGGCATCTGGACGGTGGGTCCTTGTTCGGACGACGATTCACTGCCATCGTCAGGCATACCTATCGAAAGCGGATGAGATGGGTTCGCAAAGCTGAGTAACGGTCTCTTACCACGACGCAGCTGTGCAAGGTCGTTGTGCAACTGGTTCATATGCGCTATCACGCCCTGCAGTTCCGCTTGACGATCATGGACGTCCCGCGCGAGCCATTCATTCAGGCCCCGCATGTAACGCATGAGCTCCCGCTGCTGATCAACCGTGGCGAGATGCATCAGGCGATTCTCCTGGTGCTTATTGAGCAAACGTAAATGGAAAAAAGGTGCGTCGAACAGACCCGTAATATCTCCATCAGTGTGGACCATGGACCCTGAACAATGGCCTGAGCTTGATTAGTATCTTGTCCAGAGCGAAATGTGACAGGCTTGACTTACGGGCATAGGCATATATTGAGGCGCTGGAGCGGCACCTGGCATCCCTTGGCCCCGGCCGGGAGCACCCGTAGTTGCATCAGCGCGGCGAGGATCCTGCAAGAGATGAGCATATAGGGGGGGAGATATTCATTCCGCTTACAGGATGATACCACGGCTCGTGAGTCCGTCCAGGCGAACCACCCATGTCTTCAGGAGCAGAAAGAGGGCGATGCAGGTCAGGCTTATGTCAAATTGTCAGTCGAGAACGGTCACGGATAGAGAAAACATACAATGACGGGTCTGGGTATGGGTCCAGGACGAGGAGCGCGCTCCCGCGGACGCGGCGTCTCGGTCGGCTCCGGAGCCGTGTCTGCGTATTCCGTAGTAGGCTGCGGCGGCGGGCGCTGAGTGGGCAAGGCAGGAGCAGCAGGTGGCGGCTGAGTTGCAGCAGTCCGTTCGGATGCACCCGTCGGAGTGTCTTCGTGGTAATAATGCCCATGACCACGGCGGCGGCGTCGCGGCGGAAGCGGTGGTTGCGGAGGCGCCGTGTACACTCGCCGTGGCAGGTCACGCAAGGAGTCAGGACTCGCACTGCGCGGACGACGGTCGAGGGGCTGGTATGTGAATGGCTGCAAGGGCGGAGGAGGCTGCACTTCCACAATGGACGGCATGGCCGGCATTCCAGTAAGAATGTCCTGGAGTTGCTGCGCTAGAGAGGGGCCGGTCGAGGCAGCAGCCGGCATGGGAACGGGTTGACGGAGGCGAGGTAGTTCTCGAAGGATGTCCTCGAGATCAACATCACTTGTGTCCGACTCGGTGACTCCTGTCTCCGACGGTGGCGCTTGCGACCGTGGGGGCGACCGGGGCAGCGGGCCTGGAGAGCGGGGCCGTTGCTGCTGTTCAGCCAGACGCGACAGCTGCCCCTCGATGGTGGACAACCGGTCCAGCAGTTGCGCGTTGTCTGGCGCGCGAGTCCGATTTCTCAGCTCGTCCAGCATATGGTTTGTCGACGTCTGTCCCTCCCACAATGCCGACACATCGTTTCCAATGCCCTGGATTACGTTGCGAATCTCGTTCAGTAAATGACTGAAATCAGCAGGCGGAGCTCGGACTGTGACCGTGCTCGAAGACGAACTCGACGACTCAGAAGTGTGCTCCGTGCGCGGTGTACTCGGCGGGCTAGATTCCTCGGGCGTAGAGGGCGGCGAGCTGCTGATGGGGAGCGACGACTCGGGCGGCGAGTAGGGGGTGTGCATGTCGGATTCATCCAACTCAGACTCTTCCTCCCATATGGACGCATCCGAGTAATGCGAGGACAGGAACGAGGGGACACTGCTGATGACGCTGGACGACCGTGTCAACCCGTAAGATCCAGGGGATGAATGCGGTATTGTGACATCCGGCGGCGGCGGGGTTAGCATGTCGCTCCCCCCAACGCCAGCATCCGTCAACGAGCGAGCAGGGCCCAACGCCGAAACACTGGAAGAGGGCGAGGGGCCCGCACGCGGCCCAGACGGCACCACAATTGTGCGGGTTGGAGCAGGACCAGGCTCCCGACCGCGGTCTTGACTGTGCCATTCGTTAACTGCGTCCGAGAGCGTCCGAAGGTCTGATCGCAGCGCGTCGACGCTGCCGCTAATGTCGCGCCCTTGATCACGGGCTAGCTCCTCCAGACGATGCAGGTCCTCCCGTATGATGTCGAAGCGATCGAGGCTGGGACTGTGCGTCGTCGGTATGCTGCCACTTTCGGAAGAGGGATAGGTCTCGATGGTATGTACGGAGGGAGCATCTCCTCGTGGAGTAGTAATGCTCACGCTGACAGACGCTTGCGGCGTAGCCAGGCGCGAAGACATTGGTAACGGAGATGCCTGGCAACGTCACGATTAGTGTTGATCGAAGACACGATCTGAAATATGCATACCGTTCGAGCAGAAGGTGTCGTGAGCAATGAAGGGACAGTCGACGGCTCAGACATGAACTCGGACTCCATGTCCATCTCCATCTCGCGTCGCGCCATCTCCTCAATAACGGACCTCGAGTCCAACACGCTGCTGCTGATGGACGATTGCGACATATATGAACTGCTCGACACACTCGACGGTGTGCGCTCAAGCGTGGAACTGCTCGTCGACAAGATGACGTCCGACGGCTCATCTGCGCTCGTTTCAAGCTCCTCGGGAGTGCTCGAGCTGATGACCGGCGTGCGCGAACTAGCACTAGATGGCGTCGCGGTCGTGAGCGGCGGCAGCCTGCGCACCGTGCCACTGACACTGGTCGGCGTCTCCGGTATGCTGCTCAACCTGCCCATAGACGTTATCTCGCTCCCGCTAGGCCGAAGGAACGACGTCTCCAGCGTCGTCTCCGGGTCCTGCAGCGCGATGGAGCGCACCGAAGGCGATGGCTGCAGCAAAGAGCTCTCGTACGAGTGGTTCGTCTCGATACCCCATCGCTCGCTGGGCATCGCTGTGCTCTCACCACTACTCGGCGCGATACTGGGCAAGGGCGTCGTATCAGGGATACTAGGGATTGAGCTGGGGGCCCGAGGAGAGGAAAGCCGGACGCTGGAGACGGTAGGCGTACGCGACCGAGCCTCTGATCGTGCGGTCGACGGCATCGTCGGCGTGAGGGAGATCTCCGAGCTCGAGATGGTCGTCGCAGGGAACGACGATGATGGCGCCTCGCTGCTGCTCAACTCCAACGACGTCGTCAGCTCGAGGCTGGTCGTCAACGGTGACGGGCTGGGCGAGAGGGAAGGCAGCGTCGATGGCAGCGGTGCCCCTTCAGGGGTCATCGCAGGCGATGTGGTCACAATGCTGGGAACCTGCGAGGGCGTCCTTTCGGAGCTCTCCTCTATCTCCAGGCTGAGCTCCCGATCCTCCGAAGGCTCCGAGGGCAGCTTGGTCGACGGGGCTCTTGGGGTCGGTGCTTCTTCCTCTTCCGTTTCTTCCCACTCTTCCAATGATACCTGAACTCCTGTGTCTTCCTTCACAATCTCGCTAGACGCCTCGCTTGGGATTGACTCCACGACCGAAGGACAGACACTCGCCGTTGCAAACTCCGTTGCCTTGTACTCGCTAGGAGCCGCAGCCGTCTCGTACTCGCTCGGAATAGTCGGTAGAGACTTGAACGACGCCGTCGACGGTGATGACACGGCGCTCTCGTAGCCCGTCGCTTGGGATGCCGTCTTGAAGGACGTTGCCTGTGAAGCCGTCAAATACTTCTCCGAGTCAGTCGAGTCCGTTCCCGAAGACGACTCGGAAGGCGGCCTGGCGGGGATGCGTTCGCCTTCGCTGGACGTGGGGTCGTAGCTGAGGCTGTAGGAGCCACTGTGCGATGACGAGTAGAGGGTCATGTGGGAGAAGTCCGACGAGTCGCAGACGTTGTAGCCGGTTGACGTGTAGCTGCCGCTCTCTTGGCCGCTGCCACTTCCGCTGCCGCTCCCACTTCCGCTGCCGCTCCCACTTCCGCTGCCACTTCCGCTGCCCTCTGTGAGGGTCTGGGTGTCCGTGCTGCCCTGCGTATAGCTGCCGCTTCCGTACATGTAGCTGGAGCTGCCCGCGGTATAGCTACCGGTGGCGCTGGAGTTTTCCTTGTCGCTCGTCTCCTCGCTGCCTGGGCCAGACAGATAACCGGAGGACAGCGTTGCCGTCGATCGGCCGCCACGCCTCCTAACCTCGCGAGAACGGGCAAGGGAAGGCGACGTGCCGGAGTATGAAGACGTGCCTTCCTGCGAGTCCGAGTCCGTGCGAGACGTGGTTGTCGCTGTCAGTGCACTCAAGGTACCCGGCCCATAAGAGGTGCGAGTGTAGAACGAGGACAGTGCGCTCCTGCTCTCCTCCGACGGCGCGCCCTGGGTGAAGAACGACTCGTCCTGCGCCTCGCTGCCGCGGCTGCTAGTCTTGTCGCTCGCCCGAGCGCTCATGGGTGGAGTGACGAAGATCTCGCGTCCGAGCGATGGGCCACTCGAGACAGTGACAGGGCTAGCGAAGTGCGCTGAATCCCGCGGCCTGCTAATCGCAGTGTTGAACTCCTCGTCCAGGTCGGTCATGGAGCCGGCGCGGCGAAGCATGCTGCGCCGGCGACTGGGGATGACCCGTGGATCGCCTGGATACACGTAGCCGTCGCCCGAGATGACTGTATCGTCGACAGTGCGTGCATGGTGCGAGGACACTAGCGACGAGCGACGCGAGCCCCCAGACGATCCCGACAGACGAGTGAACGTTTCCGTGGGCTCCGACATGTCCGGCATGGAGGACAGCGGCGGGATGAACACAGTTGAGCGAGACCCATTGCTGGTGATGCTGCTCGCCGAGTCGTACGAGTTGTAGGAGCGGATGGTCCGCAGGGAACCCGTCGGCGACCGGGTGATGGACGAGCCCTGGGTGACCGAGGGTGTGTTCACCGCATCCCTGTATGAAGCGTTAGCACCAGATACAACCCATTCTCCATGTTTTGCACTGACCACAAGCGATTGACCCATTTCTGCCTCTCCAACAGGCTCTCGGCAGCGAGGCGCTCAACGCCGTCCGCATACACCATATGGAAGGGCACCAGCATCTCCATGAGCGGTTGTCCGTCACGCTCGCCACTTTGCAGGCGCGCCGCGATGGTGCCCACATCCTCCCGCGCAGACGGGTGCGTCGGACTGGGCGCGCTCTGCACGTCCGTGCAGTTCTGCAGGTCTAGCCCCACGATACCGCGACCACCACCCGGCGCGATCCAGGACAGCAGAAGCATATGTGGGTACAGCAGAGCCTGGCAGCGATGCCATCTGTACGGGGGCTCCGAGTGAACATTGAGGTACCATAGCAGCCCGATGTGCAGCGGCTAAGAGCGTTAGAGGGTCATGCGGTCAGTTGTGCTTCCAAAAGGGGTCAGACCACGTGACTCACTGGCTCATTGCTAGACGTGAACGGCGCCAGTTCAGCAGCGTCGAAACCGGGCGGCAGGACGCCGCTGTGTCCGCTACGGATGCTCATCGCGTCGGGAGTGGGCGGCAGATCACGATTGACGTCCGGGCGTCCGCCAGCAGCCTGCGCACGGCGACGCATGCCGAACAGGCCCTCGGCCTCAGCGGCAGGAGCGTCGCTGGATCTGTCGCCCTTATTCGAGTTGCGGTCCTTCCAGAGCGCGACGATGTTGCGGACAGAGGCTAGAGGAGACCTGGGGGACGCCTGCGGGCGGCGAAGCGTCGTGTTTGTCGGCGTGACCGTAGTGCCAGTGTCCGTCGCCGTCTGCATTGGGGTGAGCGTGTTGCTCATCGTGCTCGTGTATGTGCTGGGGTGCGTCGTGTATTCCGGACTGTTAGACCGCTCCGTCCAGGTGCGCGTGTCCGTTGCGCTTGAGGGGCGCGGTGGCACGGAGGACAGCGCTGAACGGCCGTACGACGTCGAGCTCTTGGTAGGGGAGGACGGACGCGAGCCATATCCGTAGGAACTTGTGTAGCCGTAAGTCGACCCGTAGCCCGAGCTTGCGAGGTTAGGCGTCGACTGCGTGCCCGCGAACGGGCTCAGGGCGCGCGGGCCACCGGGCGCAGAGGTCGTGCGCACGTGGCCAGGGCTCGCCGTCTCGAAGCGCGCGATGAGTTCGTTGGCACGACCAGGAGGCGGTAGCTCGCGCGCGCCTGGGTCGGTGGACGAGCGCGAGTGTGCGGGTGACCCGGTGCGCGGCGTGGTCGCGCCTAAGAATGCTGTACGACGCGCCGCCTCCGCCTCTCGCATGGAAAACGCGCCAGACGTCGGCCGCGACTCTTCCGTCCGCTCAGTGATCCTGCTCAGGCGCAAGCGAGGATCAGCGTAGGACCTGGGACCAGACGTGGCGGTCTGCGACTGGGTTTGCGTGACGCTGGGCAGGGAGGCATAGGAAGTTGAGCCACCCAAATATGAAGGGGATCCGTATGACTGCGAGCCTGTGTAGCCGGTTTGCGAGCCTGAGTACCCCGTCTGCGAGCCAGTGTACCCAGATTGGGAGGCCGTATACGACTGTGACGCGGTATATGATTGAGAGCCGGTGGTGTAAGATCCGGATCCAGTGTAGCCCGTGGTGTAGGATGGGGTGTATGATGTGTATGAGGGGGGCGGGCCACTGGAGCCGGACCACTCGGTGAGCGCCTGCTCGGTGTCGTCGAGCTCGTCGTCGAGGTTGTTGAGCGTCTCCTCGACCTCGTCGATGGAATTGCCTTCGTTGTAGTCGTCCTGGTCATCGCTGGGCGCGGGGGACACGGTGATGCGTCGCATCTGCCCGCGCGACGACGCGTCGTCATCGGTCGCGGATCGTCTGGAGTCTGTAACAGCAGCCACATTGAAGTCAGAAAAACTGCTCTGAGCACTATCGCGAGGGGAGTGACCTGAGGTGTAACTGTAGTCGGATGCGCTGCCTCTCGAATAGTCGCCGGTGTCGTAAGTCGGGGAGAGCGTGCTGTACGCTTGTGAGGTCGGCGATGTCGCCGACCGAGTGTGGGTGTAGTCGCTGGCCATCTTCAGAGGCAACGGAACAGCATATCAACACTGGAGGGAAAATGCAAAGGGAGGGCAGCCTTGAGGCAACCAGTCTGGGAAATCAACGAACCGTTCATCATCACGTGGGGGCGTCAGTCACTTGAAGGCCGGTCAGATCGCGTCGATGATGACACGAGTGGCGTCGGCGGCAGACGCGTCCACTGCAATCCAGTCTCGACGATGAACACGTCTTCTGAGCGTTCTAGTCATGGCAAGAGGGAAGGGAAACAAAGCATAAAACCCCATTGTATACTTTGAGGAAGGCGGAAACAATTATGCATCAGCTCTTGTCCACGAAGCTTCTGCTTGAAGGACCTTGAAAAACCTCCGGAAGCCTATTCACACTTTGGAAACAGACATATACCATCTCTTGTGGCTAGGGTATTCATCGACCCTCTGATACAAAACCGGATAACAATCCTATTTGCCCACCGTACCCAGGCCTCCTCTCGGCGACCGAACCTTTTCTCCTTCATACCCCACGCATACTTCCTGTATCGCCGGTCGACGTGCTCGTCGTACTTGTCGTGTCTATCGTGTTGGATCGTGTCGGTCCGCCTTTGCTGCTCCGGCTCGTCTGCGTGTTCGATTTGGACACGGGAGGCGATACATCCTGCCGAGAGAAGAGGTCGTCAGAGCGTTGCATCCCCACGTTACTGCTTCCTGCGAATTGAACGCTGAAGCCTGCGACACGCACCTCCGCGTCATCCCTGGCAAGCTTGGCCTCGACGAGGCCCGCGCTGATATGATACGCGCGCGACAAGGGATTCGAGGCGCTTCGCGCTTCCACGCGGTGGTCGCGCGCCCTGCAAGAGCACAGTCAGCAGCAATATCGACAACATGATACATGCAGGCATAGTGGAATTTGGGAAGGGATTGTGAGGCAAGTGGCATGGTAAGGGAGGCACACGATGAGCAAAGATCGGTCCATCTGTCAGACGCGCACCTCTTCGAATGCTCCTTAAACGCCTCTGCCTGCTCCGGATTGCGGAGGTCGGCCGTGCTTGCACGGATATCTACGTCCATATCCTTCAGTTCTGCGATCTCGCGGTCTAGTCGGGCTGCCTGCAACGTGCGTGAGTCGACCAGTCCTCCTCCACACGAGGGCGTCCACATTGACACGTCCTCCGTCACCTTGCTTGGATTGCTCGTATCCTGCAACTCACCATATCCATGCCAGTTCGTGGACCTATGTCAAGTCCCGGCTTATGAAGTCCTAAGCGCCAGCGTGCGTCGCAGACAATGAGGCGAGTTCGTACTTGAACGTCGTTATATACGGCCTCGAAGGATGGATCGATGCGTTCAGCGATGCGCTGCACAGCCCCACAGGTCTCCAGAGAGCGTGAGGAACATGAGGCGGGTGGGATGATGGGGACGTGCCGTGGACCTGCCGACATGCATGCTATTGCTGGCCGACTGTTGGAAGGTCACGCCGTGAGTGTCAGGCTGATTCTAGTACTACTGCAGGCGTAGATTTCAGCAACGATAAGTACATGATTACGCATGGATCAACGTATAAGGAGAGAGGATACAACTCTCCTCAAATCAGGTCACCATGAGGAATGATCTTGAGGCTGAGAGTCGAAGACCAGGATGACTCACTAGCACTGATAGATGATCATTGACATCGAGTTCTCGACGGTCGTCCGGCCCAGGTCCGGGCCGGATTTCTTGGCGCAACGCGATGCACAGCAGCGCTCCCTCTCACCCCATCTCCGCCTCGCCGTCCTTCCTAGTCTGGTCACGCATTGAGTGAACAATCCCTCTTGAAACGTCCCCAATCCTCCCTCCGTTTCTCACAAACTATCATGTCCGCCGAAGCAGAAGGCGGTATCTGCGGCTCGCTCATCGGTGCGTGCCCGTACACCTCTCTTCTCCCGCCCTCTAACCGCGCTTAAAGCGATCTGCGCTATCAGCACCTGCCTCGCCTGGTGCAATCTCAGTGCGCGAATCTCTCTCTTGACGTTCCCCACTACGCGACTGACCTCCACTCCCTCAGCACCCGCCGGCGCGCATTGCTGCGCCAACAACAAACAGAGCGGCTGCTGCGGCTCCTGCTTCAACTCCACTTTCGACGAGGACTCGTGGGATAAGGAGGCACAGAAGGAGGAGATGCGCCGAGCGGAGCGCGAAGCTGCGAAGCAACAACCACAACCTACCCAACCCATGTCCACGCCCTGATTAGCATGGACTTGCACACACTATCATCGTCTCGATTCCCAGCTGGACATCTCTGTAGGACATTCGTGCGTTCTTTCACTTCGATCACGAAAACGTCTGACCGCGAACTCATTCACTAGATGTGCCACTCAGCGCGCCGACATACCCTACGGTGCATACAGTCGAAATTCTCATAATGGATAGCGTCTGAGCCGCCAGAAATTTATTCATTATGAGAGATTATTCATTCCGGCATTGTCACACGTCCGTGACAGGCCGCCCGTGCGCGTGACAATATGCTTCAACATGTAACGCTGTGAGTCATGCCATTGTTCTCGATGTCGGCCCGGTCACCAACCGCCGACAAGACCCCTTTTGCTGCATGGCTGGGTCACCCAAAGCATAAGACAATGGATAAACACCTCAAAGGGAGCTGTATATATTGTTGCTGGCCTCGAATGAGTATGCAGTGATGGCACATTCCCTGCCAAATGCGCCTGTCATAATGAATAATGCCTCTGCAAGCCTATCCATTATTCATTATTCATGTTCAGCCATTTTCCCCGCATACAGGAGGGGGTGCCATGCGAATTTCGCCAGATCCTATCCATTATGAGAAATATTCATTCTGAGAATATTCATTCCGAGAATTTCGACTGTACATCACGACGCCCCTCACTCGCTCGCTGTCTATCTCGTTTCTCCATTATACATGTACAACTACTATACCATAATTTATTGCAGAGCAACAGAATGCGATGTATGCAGACAACATTGAACATGAGTGAGTGCCGCCTCCTCCCTAGACCTCGCGCGCACAGCATTATATTACCTATATCCTCTCTTTCAGGTTGAAAGATCTGCTTTAAGGTTGGGGACTGCCAAGCCTGTTCCCGTCGCGAGAGCACCGCGATCCTCCACTGGGAGGTCGATAGCCTCCAAGGGGATCTCGAAGGTCTTCATTCACTGGCATTCCGGATGCCGCCTCCTTCGAGTCTGGAGACCTCCCTCCCAAGTAAACCGCCGAATCATCCTGGACGGGGACCAGTATCACCTATTGAATCCCGACGGTCCATGCCCCGAACCGTCGAGCATATCATAGTTGTAGACCAGGGCATGCCACCGGTCGTCCGACATGCCCCCGCCCATGTCCATCCCCTGCGCGCGGCCGAGGGGCGGCCCAGACAAGGACTGGCCGTCCAGTCCATTCATCCCGTCGCCCCCCAGTGGATCTCCTCGCCCCATAAAATCCCGCCCTCCAGCCGCATGCACATCCATCGCACCCCCCTGCGCATGCATAGCACCCCCTTGCGCAGCCAGCGGCTCGTGGAAAAGCCGCTCCCAATCAAAGTCGAAGTCGCCGCTGCCGCTCGCGTACGGGTATGCCGCCTGCGCAGCGCCTGCCCGCAGCTGTGCGGCTAGGCCGAGCTGCGCAGAGAGACCCAGCTGTGTCGGCGACATGGCCGGTGTCGCTGTGTATGGATGCATACCCGTTGCTGCTGCGTGCGGAGGTCCGCCCACGTGCGAAGACATGCCCACGCCAGCTGTATGCGAAGGCCCTCCCGCTGCTGTTGGAGGCCGCCGCCGTGCGATGTTGGGCAGCAGACCGGAGGACGAGGGCGCGGAGGGCGGGAGGCCAGAAGGCGTCGGTCGTGATGCGAGAACGGACGGCGTTGTTGGTGAAATCCCCGTCATTGGGTGTCCCATATGGATCGGCGCGTCGAATAATGGCTGCCCCATGCCAGACTGCGAAGCCCCCATGCCAGATGATGACGCCCCCATTCCCGACGACGCCCCCATGCCGGAGGGCGACGGCCTGAAGCCCATGTCAGGAGGTACAGCCCTCGGCCGCGCGTCGGATTGTGACCTCCGGCGCGCCACGATAGGCGCCGAGGACGCGTTCACAAAGCGCGCCTGGCCTCCGAAAGCGGACAACGTATCGGACTCCGTGGGCAGAACCGTGCCCCGCGACGCCACATCTCGCGCCTGGATCGCCTTCTGTCGTATGATTTCAAGGACGGGCTAAGATACGCATTAGCCAAGGCTTTCGCGAGTGCGAGAATATTGCGACAATAAACTCACCAAACCGCGCTCCGCACGACTACTGCTCGTTGACGCCTCCCTGAACAGCTCAACCGCGGACTCCAACTTCTCAAACGGATCTGGCATCCCTGCCATGTGGATCCCCTTCCTTGCGACAGTACCCACCACGACCTACGCCGCCGTCAGCTTCAGATCGCACAATATTAACCTTCAAGCAAGACAAACTCACCGCCGCCGAAAACGCGTTCGACCACACGCGCCAGACGCGCGTGAGCAGGAGTGGGTTCTTCAAATAGTGCTCCTGCGTGTCCGCCAGCACCATGCACGCGCTCTTGTACGCCGCCTGCACGGAGGGCGCGTACGGGCTGCGCAGCGGGTTTGGGTACATCATCGCCTCCGCGAAGCAGCCTCGATGCAGAAAGAGCATCACTGGGGATAATTGATATCAGCGACGGGTGCTGCGGGGCAAGACTGCTCCGAGCTAAACTAGATGATCACTCACTGAGGTCCTCGTAGTGCGAGCGCACGAAATTACGCATGGTCGCCGCCGTACGCTCGTTCTGCGACGAGCTCTCGCGGGCTACGCTGAAGAAATCACGGATCTGCTTGTCGACCTCGAGGATCTTGTCATAAGGGGGCGTGTTCGTGCACAACGTGGTCAGGACCAGCGGTACGAGGCAGGCGACGCTGGCGCGATATCCCCAGACGCCGACTGCGAAAACTGGCGTAAGGTTGCAGCATTCGTGGCGGAGATACAAGGGTACGCACACCCAACGGGGACCTCGCCCTCCTGGTACAGGTCTTCCTCTTCGGACGTCGGAATACGGCAGTCGATGAATGTGGATAGGATGACGGGTGGGCGGCCGGTCACGAGACTCTGCGAAGGGCTGTCAGTAACCATGCGAAGAGTTGTCAGCGGAGTCGACCCAAAGAGTCGTCGCGCGAGCCACGTCAGGCGATGGGGGCGATAACGAGGGATGCATTGGGGACACCCGGTGGGGGGTTTGAAGACATCCGCAAGGATGAGTGAAGGTCCTCCCGTGCAATGAGTCTGTAGGACTAAATAGATGCCCAGTAATAGCTTGACACCCACCTGCCACATAACAGCCGACAAGAGGTTCCAGAAATACGCGCGCCGCTCGTAGGCCTCTTGTCCCGTAAACTGCCACATCGACGGGTCTATATCTGCGCACTGCGTCGTCAGCTTGTGCCCAGTCCTAGTGCGGTAGATGCACGTACGCGCTCCGATCTGCGAAGAGCTTGGTCAGCTCGTTGTCAAAACGAATGACGGCGCAGATGAGCTCACTCTTAATGCAGCCTGCCCTGCTAAGCTAAGCAAATTATACGTCGTCTCAAGCGCCCGCTCCTGGCCGCTCATGCCATTGTAGATGCTCATGAGATGGAGCGTCTTTGCTGTCGCCATCGATTGGTCCGTCAGTACTGGTTGGAGAGTTATCGCTGCTCGCGTGAGATGGTAGTAGTGTTGTGCCTCCAAGTTATACGGGGCCTGGTTGAGGTCGACCAGTGCGCCCAGCGCGAGGACGCTGAGCAGCAGCGCAAGCTCGTGCAGGCTGTAAGATCGCGAGCTTTGCTTGTAGACGGCGGGGAGGACATCGTTCATGATTTCTGCCCGCGATACTATCCGAAACATCCAGGAAAGATGCTCGAGCATGGTGTCGACCAAAGTGACGGCGCGCTCGATGGACGGTAGGAACGACTCGATCGCGCTTTGCACTGGCGGCACGGCCATGCCAGCGGGCACGAAAGGAAACGCGTTGTACGCGTTGTTGATCTCTGGGCCAAGGTAGGAGGGGTCCAGCTCCTGCGGCGCAGTCCGCGTACAAGGCACATTCAGATCTTTCGCGTCCTGCGAACACATTGAGTATGTGATGGCCCGCCAATCAAATCCCGCCACTCACCAATAGCAAGCTCTTGGCATAGAAAACGTCAGTGCTGCGGATAATTCACGCCAGAGGCACAGTAGCGACTGCGCACCTCTGAGCCGCCTGATGGGCCATAGAAACGCGAGGAGCCGAGCTCGTCCATGTGCAGGGCGCCGACTGAGCGAGTGGGCTGTTGGGCTTCCTCGATTCGCGGTGTGCCTGTGGCTTCCTGCTCCGCAGCAATGTCCTCTGGCGATGGCTCGAACGCGTCGTCCTCGAACGCCTCTTGGAGGAGGGGATGGGTGTGATCGGACTGGGTGGAGTGGAGGATGGCTAGCGCGTCCTCGAGCGCGTGCATGCGGGCTTCCATGGTCGCGCGTCTTGTCTCGAGGTGGTCTGTGGCGGCGAGCACGAATCTGGTAGGAGGTGAGACAAGGATGCGGTAGATTGACGTTCTGTATCGCACCTGCTACCCTCACCAGGAGGTATAGTTCCTGGGTCATCTGTGAGCTAGCAGCAAAATCAAGGGAGCAGGGGGGACATACCGTTGGGGCAAAGCGCCGCACATCCTCTCTTGACGCAGGTGCTGCAGGGGATCGTCCTGTCGCATTTGACCTGGGGACTCGTTCAGCCCGGGTAACGCTTGATGGTCTGATACTGACCTTAAGCCTCCGGCATTCTGCGCAGGCGATCTCCCCTCTACGCATCGTTAAACGCGTCCACGAACCTGTGACTGAGGCGCGCTCACCTAACCCGCTTGTGCGCCTTGGTGCGCGGTCGAATCGCTGGCGCGTGCGACGAGGAGGAGTCCGATGGAAGGGAACTGGGTCCAGCCTCCTGCTCTTGAGGACGACGATACGGATGCGAGGAGGACATGGGAGTTGGGAGGAAAGAACGTCGGTGACGCGCTGGGGACTGTTTCTGTTCTTCCGCATCCGCTCAGGCACGACGTCTGTTGCGATCATTGATTGCTTAAAAACACGTGGCTGCTATGTAACGCCGAAATTGAGTTTGACAGCCTCCTCCTCCTCGACCGTCACGCAGTGGCACGGTCACTCAAGTACTCAGCGTCAGCGTCAAGTTGTGCCCTGTGGAAGACCCAGCCTTCGGCTTTCAATACTCAATGGACAACCTTTCGCTCTGCTTTTTCGCACCCGATACACGATCACATGATAGTCTTTCTCTAATCGAGGTAGTCATCCTCGCGAGCTTCTCATCCGACATACGACGTTCTTCTCCAATGTAATCAACAATTTGAATCGTACTAGTCACCAGGTAAGACCGAATTTACCGCCCCAAAGTGCTAAGAAACCTCACTCTCAGCTATGGGCCCATCGCCTGCAAAGTGCGTTGTCTACTCCTTCGGGTTTTTGCGTCTCAAGAAATTGATCAATTCTCAGAGAAAGTGACCTCCCAGCGTCTCCGTGATAGGTCAAAGTCCGGGACGATAGCGTATGACCCAGGTCGCGCTGAGGCTTGAGTCGAGTTACCCTGTCGTATGCACCGCGCCCGGTTTCCGGACTCTGTCTTGACGCTGCCAACGCATTGCCTCTTTGGAAGCTCCGAAAAAAATCGTCCTGACTCAAACAAATACGTGTCATGGCGATGTTTGCTCAACCTCATACCGCTGAGTCCTGACCCGGAACACTGAGCATCGGATGGGTTATCGTGCCCACTGCAAAGCCAAGCAACACAACATGTTTTCGGTGCTGTCTTTTACGTATGTACTTACGACTTGCCAGCCGAAATTTCTACTTCTCGTCTTGCTTTCAAGCGGACTCGTGAAGGGCGTTTACGGTCATCTGATGATGCAGAGGAGCACTGCCGCACCGTCTTACGCGCCAATGGCAGTCGATTGCAATGTTCATAAAGGAACAAGCGCTCTCAAGCACCGTAGCGCTTGCATAGCAGTTGCATAGCGCCCACGCCGGGCGCTTATTCCGAGCGCGACTTGGGAGCGCCCACCAGTCATGGAGCGCCTCGTGCATGACTGCGGTGCCGTCCAGAGCACCGCATCTCACAGAATGACTCTACACGCTATTGAGTCAGGTAGACGTCTATTGATGCACTACTATAGCCAAGGTATAAGAAGTCGCGCAAGTCCTGTCCAGATCCTCAACGCACTCTCCTCCCCCTCCCGCTGCACTCTCATCCACACCGCTGTTCACGATGTCAGATAATGAAGTACAGAGTGTCGTCGGTAAGCTGCCGTTCACCTCGTCGGCGGCACCTGGACTCATGTTTACGTAGCAGACGCTCCCATCGAGTGGAAGATCGAGACGAAGCACCTCGAGGAGCACTACGACGACAAGGGCTACAAGGAGATCGTCGAGGCCGGCGAGCGGCCACCAAAGACAGATGACGAGGACAAGTGGAGGAACTACGTGCTTACTTACACGCGGCACTTCGACAAGAAGGGTTTCTACCAGAACTCGACCGTCGAGATCAAGTCTTCGGCACTCAAGGAGATCTTGAAGACGGTCATTAACGACTATC
This sequence comes from Schizophyllum amplum, assembly GCA_007026445.1. Classification (NCBI taxonomy): domain Eukaryota; kingdom Fungi; phylum Basidiomycota; class Agaricomycetes; order Agaricales; family Schizophyllaceae; genus Schizophyllum; species Schizophyllum amplum. Next base: position 1,530,822 of record VDMD01000003.1, on the reverse strand, counting down.
CTGGCGTGTCGTTCGCGACTGAGCGCGTCGTGCTCCCGCTCCCGAGTAGAGTGCTCCTGCACCATCGTGCGGATCTGTACACGGCGCTGCGCCAGGGCACGGTCGGTGACGAGGAGGGCCGCAAGCACCTCAAGTTCTTCTTGGAGTGGTACGAGGACGAGGACGCTGAGCTCATCAAGTCCTACACCAACCTCATCGACCAGGGTTTGGTCACCTATCCGCTGTGAGTTATGCAAATGTCGCCGCCTGTCTCCTGCTCATAATTTCCGGCAGACTATGGACCGTACTCAGGCCTGGCTGCACCATCTACGCGCCGCTTCATGGGCAGCCGCGCGCCTTCAGACTCAACAGCTCCTATGAGTCACGCGACTTCCACGTTCTCGATGTCTCGTACACCGACTACGATGGGCGCAAGTTCGGTCTCACCGACACGGAGCTGCACGTCTTCCCCTTCCTGGGCAGTGCGCCGATCAACTCCCTCGAGGCGTACCCACTGGCCTACCACGTCCGCGAGCAGCACATCCGCGACCAGCTCATCAAGCGCGGCCGGCGGTTTGAGAGCCTCCAGGGCAAGCAGTACCTCTCCTACTCCGGCATCGCGCTCGGCGAGGTCGTCCGCTGTCGCCGCGTGCGCTACAGCATTAACGGACGCGTCATGGTTGACTGTGAGACGTTCTCGCGCATGGAGACGGATCGTGCAATCTCCGTGAAAACCTTCCGCTCCCCCGCTCAGAGCTCAGGCAACTCCTCCGACGATGAAGACTCCGATGACGAGGAGGACAGCGGGTACGACTCGGATTTTGCGGAGGGCAAGGGCGGGCCGGTACCGCTTACGGAGGAGCAGTGCTTGCATGCGACGAACCTCGCGTGCGGGTTCGCCTTCGCTGAGAAGAAGTGGGTTGAGTTCTACGTCGACAAGCTAGCGCCTATCGAGTGGAGCGAGGACGCGTTCGACCACCTTGTCCTGCCGGCACGGCAGAAGGGGATCGTCAAGGCGCTCGTGGAGAGTCATATGAAGGAAGCGAGCGAGGGCGGCTTCGACGATGTGATCAAGGGCAAGGGCAGGGGCCTGATCTCCATCCTCCATGGCCCCCCTGGCGTTGGGAAGACGCTGACGTGAGTCCCTCGCCACTGTATATTCGCTCTTTACTGACCGCTATAACAGCGCCGAGTCCGTAGCAGAGTTCACCAAGCGTCCACTTTACGCGGTCTCCTCTGGCGAGCTTGGCACTTATGCGAGCGATCTCGAGGATAATCTCTCGCGCATCCTCGACGTCGCGACCGTCTGGAAGGCCGTCCTCCTCCTCGACGAAGCCGACGTCTTCCTCGAGAAGCGCTCCTTGCACGACGTCGACCGCAACGCCCTCGTGTCAACTTTCCTTCGCCTCCTCGAATACTACCAGGGCATTCTCTTCCTTACCACAAACCGCGTGCAGTCCTTTGACGAGGCTTTCCAGTCACGCATCCACGTCGCGCTCAAGTACAACGACCTCACCGAGGAGTCGCGCCGCACGGTATGGAAGAGCTTCCTCACGAAGCTTGGCCCTGGCAAGGCGGACCTCAGCGAGGCGGAGTACGATGAGCTGCAAAAGAGCGATCTCAACGGGCGGCAAATTAAAAATGCGGTGAAGACGGCGAACAGCTTGGCTGATTCGCTCGGTGGGAAGGTGACGAAGGAGACACTGGAGACGGTACTTGATATCCAGCGCGACTTCGAGCGTGACTTCCGCGCTGCGGGCGAGAAGGGCTTCAGCGATGCATGAGTTCAATCTCGACATCTTCCGCAACCGGAGATTATCCCACCTTGACTCCCTATGTATGTTATTATTTGTAGACGACTCTGAACTTGGATCATGTCCCCTGGGCACTGTACTATAGCATAGCCGTTGTATACCTTTTACTTGTCCGTGCTTGACTTCTATATAGTGATGGATGATGAATGACTGAGACAGGGCTGCGTTTTCATATTTTCGTTCTGATGTTTCTTGAGGGCCAAATTCATATTCAATTGAGCACTGAGTCTGAGTCTACTAGTACCAGGCAAATGCCTTTGTTTGGCGACAGATCTAATCTTATCTTCAACGATCATGGCGCACGCCACCCTCCTCGCTGCAGGGTCCAACGCCTGTGGACAACTGGGAAACGGCTCTACTGAGGACTCACGTATTTTCCAACCCGCTTCCTTCACCGGACATCCGACAGGTGATTTGCCCGAAGTTCCCCTCGACCTATCGAGCGGCGCGAACCACACGCTCGTCCTCCTTAGAGCTGATCCCAACTTTTCCGAGCTCTGGGGTTCCGGCGATGGTACAGCGGGCCAGATGGGGCCTAACATCAAGTCCAGCACCGCGGTCTTTACCCCCATCTTGCTGCGTGGCCTGGAGGGCCGATACTGTCGACTCATTCAAGCGTCTTGGCAAACATCGTATGCCGTATATACAGCGGAAGGACAACCTGACGTCCTCATCTCTATGGGCGCCGATGATTTTGGAGACCTCGGAGTCGGAAAGCAGAAGAAGGGGAATAGCGCGGGATATCACATCGTCAATCTAGACCAACTACTGGAGGACATCGACCGCAGCACCGTCCGTGTTGACTGGCTAGCTGCGGGCCCGCATCACGTCGTTCTCCGCCTTTCTGCTGCGCACAGGAATGCCTCTCATCGCAAGGCATTTATCATCGGCTGGGGCGCGTGTCGTCACGGGCAACTAGGCAACATCACATTCGAAGGAAAACCGCCAGCCTTCGTCGATACACCTCGCATCATCCTCATCGACGAACCTAGCGATCCGATCGAGAAGTGCGCCATCGGACACCATCACACCGTCCTTCTCAGACGCTCGGGTCGTATCTCTTGCTTGGGGTCCAACCGTAAATCGCAGATCAGCGGCATGGACGACAGAACAAACGTCGAAGCAGTTGGCTGTACTTGGCATGGGACCTATGCTGTCGATTCCTTGGATGGCAGCATTCATGGTTCGGGAAGCAACATACACGGGCAGCTAGGGCAGGGAACAACAGCCCCAGAAACATCGATGCCGAGCCTTGTGCGCCTCCCGCCGTCGAGCACACATCGGTTGAAAGAGTTGTCCTGTGGGAGCGAGCATATACTAGCAAAACTGCAGAGGACAAACGGGCCGGCGCGAACGGAAGTCTGGGGCTGGGGATGGAACGAACATGGAAACCTCGGAACCGGCGGACTCGAAGACGTCCTCGCACCAGCAAAGATTTGGCCCCCGGAAGGCGCCGAGACGAGGGAGATACTGGGCATCTGGTGCGGATTGGCGACGAGCTGGATAGCAACAGTATAGCGGTTCGCGAGAAATGATAGCACAGAGAAAGCAGGTCACAGCGACGACAGCGTAGTACTAGCACAGCAAGGAAGCGATTGTATGCGCGAGAGAAGAGCCTCAATCCGCGTCGGTCAGGTCGTAGTCCTCGTGAATTTGCTTGATGGTCAAGTCCTTGAGATTCGCGAGCTGTAGGAGGTCAGACTCGTTGTTTTCATCATCTATATAAGCTGGACTTACACGCCCAATGAGTATCTACGGGGACGGTTGTCAGCAACCGCGAGACGCCCAGAAGGCAACACGAAGACGAGCGCACCTGCGTCGCGTCTTTTGCCTCGTTATATCTGTGTAGAAGTTTGATATGTTTCTTGACTATCTTGTCGGCGTCGATGTTGGCACTGTCACATTCTCCGTCAACGACAATGAATTCGGGGCAGGCGCAACGTACCCGAGCTGAGCTTGTAGAGAAGCGACCTCCGCCTCAAGCTCCGCAGCGCGAGCTTCGGTTTTCTATACATACATCAGCAGATATACCCCTTCGGTAGAGATCTCCTACTTTGGCAGATGTATGCGCCAACATAATGTGAGGTGACAGGCGATGCAGATGGTGGGAAAACAAAAGACGCGTTTGTTTACGCGTTGTTTACCAGCGCCTTCGCGTCTTTTTGCTTCCGCTGTCGCCCGGTAGGTCATTTGGCTGCCGAACGTTGGACCCACAACTTTGGGAGGAACACGTTGTGCAGGCCAGAGATGATAAGGGCCAACAAGACATGACTGACATCGTCTACACAAGCGAGCCGGCGCCCATGCGACATCCAACTGAACTGTAAATAGGGTATGTAGTCCATTGCAGTGACCTCAACACGCCTCGAGAACTCGATCAGCCTCCAAAACCTCTGACCGCTCTTCGTTCAACAACAATAAAACCTGCGCTATCTTCCAATGAGATCTTCTTCCGAAGACAAACGCGACACGTACAACCAGTTACAGCGAATGACGAGGCCGTTCGTCCGAGCTCGACGAGTCCTTCTTGGCTGGTGGGGTCAGCATCGGCTCAGTTGCCTGAGGTTGCTGTGTTTCTCCCGAGACCGAGATCTTCTTGTCGCGCGTCTGCTCCATGTCGCGCTTTATACTTTCATCGAAGTTTTCTTCGTTGAGAGTCCCACAGCACCGCGGGCACCATCTGCAACCGCGAATATCTGAAGGTAGGCAACGCTCAGAACCCTGCTTTAACAGAAACGGCGTTTATTTGAGGCCTTACAAAGGTTGCACCACGTCCCAGACGTCCCAAAAACCGCTGTGAAGATGCTTGTGAGTCACGCGACATCACCCAACGCGTGGCAGGCTCGGAAAACCTACAGCAAGAGCCGAAGACAGCAGCCAAGCACCCGTCAGACATGTTAGTCAGAAAAGAAAGGACAGGAAAAGGATGGTGAATGCGGTTTCAACGTAGCGACAGACAACACGCGTGTTTATGTATGTCGATGGGCACGCGAAAGGCTGCACAGCCTCGGCATGTTCGGCCGCATGTTCACCAAATGTTCACATTGTTTACCCCCGAGTCTCGAGCTGGCCTCGAGCCCGCCGCTATACAGACCATCAAGCTTCATAGTCGAGCGCTGGTGAGGGAGATCTCCGTCCGTATTCTGCGGAGTCAGATTTGAAGCGTGATACAGAAGATAATACGACAGCAATCTTTGCCAAGATCTGTCGTCTACAATGCGGGTGCTAGTGCAGGCAATGTGCTCTGCAGAACAGCGTCCAATTGACCGGGGTCTTTCTTAGCCATGTCCAGGAGTCCTAGGATATCCACCTGCAGTTCACGGTCGACTCGCGTCCAGTTGGGAGACGGCGTGGCCCGTATATGAGAGAAATCCTGGATGGACTTGAGGCCGGCGTCCTGTTCTTATGATTAGCTGCGTATAAGGGTACTTCCGGCACACAATATTCGCTTACAGATGCATCCGGAGAAAGTGAGCTGGGATAAGGCGAGAAGCGGATGTTCGAGCAGTGCTCGATGATGGGATTCGATGTTATTGAGAGATACACGTCCACAGCCTTGGACGTATGCATACGGAACTGAAAGTCGTTAGAGCGAAACGCAAGCTCGACCCAGAGAAACCACATCGATGAACAGAAACACAATCGTGGCGGGGAGATGCAAGTGCGACGAACCTGATGGCATCCAACGACAAGCACGCAGCGGGAGATGTCGTGCATCATGAGGCTTCCCGAGATCAGAGGCAAGACAATGACCGAGTTCGACACGTTGCGGATGTGCACGGCGGAGATGTTCAGAAGAGCTGGATCGTCCGCGCGGAGCAGATCAACGACGCAGTGGTCCAGATCAGCCAGCGCCAGGTCGGATTCTTGCTTGAAAGGCGCTGGAAGGTCGGCTACGGTGAGATATCTCGATACTTTCGACGACAGCAGCAAGTTTGTTGACGGTACTGCAGGTGCTGCGTCGCTCTCTGCTTGTCTTGCGTTGCTCTCCGCTGGTTTGGGCTGGGGCGGCGGAGGCTGGGTCGCCGCGGCTTTGCGCTTGAACGCAAATTTGGGCTTCGCCGTAGCGCCCCTCAGCTCCTCGATGGACTTCTCCAAAGCCTTTACTTGCTGGTGAATACACCGTCAAGTCCGGCCGTGAATCCCAGCGACGACGACAAACCAGTTCATACTGCCGCTGATCATAGCTTGGCAAAGACCCAGAAGTGTCAGCCAGTGTCCGCATCAGGTTGGATATCTCATTGGTGAATTCTTGCAGCGTTGATGCGGACACGGGAGGTCTAGCTTTAGCAGTCTCGATGCGAGATTGCAAGGCTGCACTGGGGGGTGAGTATGGAGAGGGAGATGGAGATGGAGAATTGGCATCAGCTTACCAGTCTTAGACTGCTGGAAGTGGGCGCCAAATTCATTGATCCATGTCGAATTAGACATTTCGATGATGACTTAGGAAGAGTGGGACGAAAGAGAGAGACGGAAGAGCTGCCGCAATCGGACGAACAACCAACCATGTCACAGACTGCGTGACAAGCACGTGCGGATGGTCGAACATCGGATCCCATTCGCGTACTTACGATGAACTCCTTCGGTCCGTGTGCACCAATGGGTTCAAGGTCAAGACGGAGAGTCTATATAGGAGCACGAAGGCGTGTGTCTCATGATACACTCGCAACTCCCCTTGATATGCTCTCCCGCTCTTCTTGCTCCCGCACAATATCGTCTGGACGGTAATCCATGGTAGTTTCCACCCACGCCACGCCCCATGCCCGATTGCCCGCCCTGCTGCCGCCAATGACGGTCCTCTCCGCGTTGTCCGGCAACGTCTCCCACCGTGCGCGCGTCGGTTGCGTGTCTGAGCGGACTGGAACATTATGAGCAACGGCTTGTGAGGTATATTTAAGCAAAGAGAACGAGGAACTTACGCAGCCAAGCACCCGTATGTGGTTCGTATACGGCGCGCGGAGGGGACGGCTCCCGCCGCGCCTCCGGCGACGTCCATTCGCGCAGAAAGTCCACCGAGTCCGGAGGCACGACCGGCCGCACGTTCTCTGTCCTCCACTTCTTCCACTCGTCGTCCATCGCGCGTGTCCTTGCCGCCGCCAGTGCCATCCAGTTTTCCTCCGTCGCGCCATCACGCGTGAGCAGGCTCTTGCGCACCGCATTCAGCGGGCCGTCACTGAACGGGCCCAGCCCCGCGCTCCCAAAGATCGTCGTCGGCCCGCCCGTCTTGTATATTCCGCCGCTCGACGTCTGATTGGGGTGGCTGGCAGACGTCAGCGCAAGGCCGCCTGCCTCATCGAGGTGCGCCGCCGGTGCGGGCGGGTTGGGGTCTGCGACGGGGTCACCTGGCTTCGCGCCCTTCTCCGCGGCCTCTGCCTTCGCGCGAGCCTCGTAGTAGTCGTCGACGACCCAGCGCCCGCCAACGATGGTGCGTGCGCCGTGCAGCTTGTACGCGCTGCGCGCGGTAACAAAGGTGACGGAGCGCGTCTTGAGGTGGTTGCCGAGCTTGCCGGCTGAGATGAGGTAGTCCTTCTCGGCCTGCGTCGCGTTGAGCTTGTGAGCGAGGGGGTTGCGGCGAAAGTAGGTGAGGGAGTCACGGAAGCCGGAGGTGCGAGCGGCGTCGATGGCGAGCATGTACATGCGCGAAGGGTGACGGTTGGGGATGGTGAATGTAGTGGCTTTGAATTGGCGACCTTGGGAAGGAGGTCAGTACGTAGGTCAATGTAAAGGATGGAGAGCGCACCTCCGAGCAAGACACCGTTCTTGTCAATCTTGGTTTCCCCTGCGGGATCGTCCTCTGTGATGAATTCGTCGCCGTCAATGGTGTATGCTTGTCCGCCGACTTTCAGCGATGGCAGCGTGGTGGCGTCTTGCCAGGCATCGAGGGGATCGTCGCCCTCTACATCGCTGTCGCGCGACTGAAAGGTCACGCCGCGACCACGGCCGCCCTTCTTCCCGCGCCCAGGGGGTCGTCCCCTCGGACGGGGGGTCCCTCTTCCACTGGACGCGCCTGAGCTCCGAGGACGACCGCGAGGGCGGCCCCGCGCGCGCTTGGCGGGTGTCGGCGCGTCGTCATAACCATCCCCTGGAACGGACGCCGTGTCTCCGTCCGGATCTCCACCATCACCTATCTCCTCTGCGCCGCCGAAGTAGCCCGGAGAGTCAATGCCAGGTGTGGGCATGTTCTCCCATTCCTCGCCTTCGTCGGAGCCCTGCAGACGCGACGGACCCGGTGTTTGAGAGGCGGATGGGGGTTTGATAATGATTTTGGGCATCGTGAGCAGAGTCGCCGAGCAGGTAATTGAGGCAAAAGAAAGATGATTGGGCTTGTGAAGACAACGTCAGCTGAAGGGAAGGAGCAAGTTTGTGGTTGACGCGATCAGAGAGGGCGCTTAGCGCTTAGTCGGGCCGGAAGCCGGAGCGCCCGACTTGCTTGGAGTCCACGGTGGTCTTCAAGCTTCAGGCCCTCATTGCCGCCCACATACCGCGCCAACAGCTTGTGCTGCTCTGACTCAACCTTATGCGATAGAAACTAACGGAGCATCTCTATCTTTATCGTCACTGGCTTTTACACTCCGAACGCCGGCTTCTTTCTGATACAACCCTCATCGTATGGCGGCCCCCCTAAAGGAAGTTCTGCTTGTTGGGTATGGCGGAGTAGGCGCAATTTGTACGTCCACGCAACCCCTACTCGCGGCTTTGCGTTACTGAAGAACACCAGATAGTCTAATCCTCAAGCGCAGCGGCCTTGCTCGAGTCACCGTAGCCGCTCGTAGTAACTATGCCCTTGCCAACTGTGAGACAGTCCTCGAAATACGCGCCCATGCACGATTTTGACATGCCCCCCAGCCGAGGGAATGCACTTTAAGAGCCAGAAGTACGGCGAGATCACTGGATGGAAGCCCGATCGCCGTGAGCGGCGCCCCCTCCTCCTCACCCTTCCCCTGCTCAGATAAACAATGCAGTCGTCAGCTCTGTCGCCGCTGCCGCAGACCAGACATACTCCTATGTATTCCTCACCACCAAATGCATCCCGGACATCATAAAGACGCCCGCACTGGTCGCGCCCTTGCTCTCTGCGCCATACGCCGACGAGCACCGCCAGCCGGTATACGTGCTGATGCAGAACGGGATCAACGTGGAGAAGGATCTATACGATGCAGTCAAGGCCCTCGGCAAGGGCGAGCCTCGCATTGTCAGCAGCTCCCTCTTCATCGGCACTAACCTCATCGCGCCGGCCGAACGTGGTCGGGCACAATGATTTCGTAAGTTGTCCCTTCCTCAACACACTCATATAATTACCTATATCATAACTCTCCCACTCCCACCCTCCCCATCTCCTTTACTCGATCCACTTACGCCTCTCCAGGACCGCGTCACCCTCGGCATCTACCGCCCGCACGACTTCACTACCACCACCAATACCCCCGCCGAACAAGCCATCCTCGACGACATCGCCGCCATGCTCTCCGCGGGCGGCAGTACCGTCGACGTCGTCCCCGAGATCCAGCGCAAAAAGTTCGCCAAGAATTTCTGGAACGTGGGGTTCTCGTCTTTCGCTACACTGACCGGATATACGGTGCCCGCGCTGTTCCGGCCACCACCAAGGGAGGGGGAGGTGTACGCGAGGCCTGGGGGGCAGGCAGGAGAGCAGGGACAGTCGGCGCCGTACGTGTTCCCGAAGACGGCAGACAAGATATCGGAGTACGCGATCGAGGGGCTGAGGGGCGTGTTGAGGGAGCTAGTTGATGTCGGTAAGGATGCACCTGGCGTTGCATTTTTTTTTCTGAGACAAAATACTTGCGCGCTAACCCGTCCCCCCTCTTCTCGCATCCCAGGTCGCGCCCTCGGCTTCCCCGACTCCGACGACGGGCTCCCGTCCTCCCTAGTCGATTCCACCATCGAGAACACCCGGAAGGTCCAGTCCGCGCCCCACATGGCGCACATTCCAAGCATGCTGCTGGACGCGCAGAAAGGCTACCCGATCGAGGTGGAGGCGATCGTAGGGGAGGTGGTGCGGATGGCGAGGGAGAGGGGGGTGCAGGTTCCGGTGCGTGTATAGTTCTTTGGGTTTGCGACAACGGGTTCAGGCTCTGGCTTGGGTACCGGCTTTCTGTGCGTACGCGGGCTGATTTTCAAACACAGCGAGTGGAGCTGTTGTACGCGCTGCTGTTGGTCAAGCAGAACCAGATATTGCGCGAGCAGGCGGAGAAGAGTGGCAGATCATGACGAGGCAGAGGAGTTGAGCAGCTTTTTTCCAATATAAGTTTTCAATCGGGGCTACGACGGATTTGTACGTAAATTCTGCGCCAATGTATACATAGAGTTAGGATGTACACAAAGAGAGTGCACATCTCTTTAAGTTTATTGAAGCGAAACGGCCGTGACTATCGTCGTGACATCAGGTGACCGGCGCTGCCTTCGGTCCGACGAGTCCGACTTCAAGGACGTCGTGCGCTGCGAGAGACTATATACATACCTAAGTACACCAGGTTAATCTTTCGAGCAGAATAGCGTGTCACCTGCGCATAAAGCATCCACGGCGGACGCGAATGTGACCTTCGACACTCGACACTTGCCACTGCATAGTCGCATGAAGATCGAGAGCCTTGTAAGTACACAACGCGATACTGATGAATGGATACCAGAATACACTTCTCTGTCTAGCCGCCGACATAGTCTTCTATGTAGAGCCCAATGTCCGTACACAATCGTCTCGTGTTTGCGTCTGCCGACTCCCCTGGGCCTCATGAGACGGATGCGCGGCGCGATCGTCCGCGCGTCCGTTCCCGTCGAGAGCGCCCTCGCCAGGACCATCTCGTGATGAGCCAACTCGAGTGACCGACGTGAAGCCAGGATCGCACTCCTCAGCCGCTACGAGTGACGATCTCGCGACTGGACCGCTTCCCAAGGCCGCCTCTATACCTGAAGTATCCGTAGAGTCCTGGTTGTTGAAGCAACCTGTCTCGCCCGCCTTCAAAGTCGATGGTGGGTTCAAGTGAATCGGCAGTGTGGCGAACGGGTCCTTGCTCAAAATGTTGTCCTGATCCTCCGTGGTCTGTAAATCGACGTCGGCAATGTCGGACTCGGGGACATAAGTATGCTGTCGTAATTTTATCAGTACGCGCATCGACGGGATGCCAGAACTGACCAGCGCGCGCTCGCCTATGGCAGCTCCTTCGTCCCAGCGTAAATTCTGCCGGGCCCCATGACGCTTTGATATTTTCTAGAATCCATGGTCAGCACACCATGACAGACGCTGAGGGATCTCTCACCAGTCGCGACTTGTTCTGTTTGGACCCCGCGGACGGGACTTGTGGAGTTGGCAAGCGTTGAGGAAGACGCTGTGGTACCTCGATGTCGGACTCGGACGCTGCGTCGCATATCGCTTCCAATGCCTTCTTCACCTTGACGAATTCTTCCATCGTGAAATTTTCAGGCGTCCACGTCGGCAAAGTCGCAACCGGGATCAAATGCACTTTGTTGTGTACGAATTCGAGCAAAGCATAGACGGAAGGAAGGCGAGGATGCCAAGTCGCAATCGTGTCCAATGGTTCGAAAAGGGAGAGTCGGCGGGCCAGTAAGATGGCCGTCTTCGCCGACCACAAGACACGGGATTTATAGTCTCTCCAGTTGCTGCTCGGATCAGGGTACCTGCCTAGCCAGTCCATGATCTCGCTGCTAAGGTCCAAACTCAACTCCTCGACAGTGAAGCCGTATCTCTCTTGAACCTCACTGCGACTGAGGCGACTGACGATGATGGAGATCGTGTCCAAGAACGTGCTGTAGATGGACTCCGTATGTTGACTCCTTCGCAAGATGTCTTTCGCGACTAGGAACAGTTGCAATCGCGTGTCTATGTTGTTACGTGAGTCTATCTATATGCCTTAGTCAGAGAATGTACGCACCTTGAGAACATCCGCCCGGCATCGTGCGTAACGTCGTGCGGAGTGATTCAAAGACAATATCGGGCACCTCTTGCACGCCACGCCGTACCAGACTGTTGTATATGCGAATAAGATGCTCAACGTACGCCTCGCTCTTGGAGTCTACGAGCATGTGCGATACCAACTCCGACGTCGCTTGAGTTTCCGTACGCGGATCGAGAAGGGGGGCGACCGCGCACGCAAGGATGTCTGTAGAAGCGGGGAAGTCGGGTTTGATCTTGGGCGTGCGTCTAACGCACTGAAGCACGTGTTTTGCGTTGGTCGGATTTTGTCGCATACTCCATACGCAGTTCCAGAGCCAGTCGCGCAGGAGGTGATGTTCGAAATTAAGCTCTATGAAGCCAAGACATCGACCGATCGAAGTCGGCTCGTGACTCCATTGCGCGCTCTCGTCTCGGCGGCGAGTCCATTCGATATCCAGCTGCGGCCATGCAGGATAGGTCGGGTAAGGTGCGACGAACGGCTGCCAGGACTTCCCCTTCATCGTGATCACTCGTATCGTTATCCTTGAAATGGAGTGATACAACCAAGCCAAAAAGTTGATGGCCATGATCAACGTGCGCAAGAACAGCCACGCCTGGGCAGACTTGTAAGGGAACTGGCTGGTTGTGTGCAGGCGAAGGCGTCCTGACTGGTAGAGAATGAATTGCAATGCAGGAAGAATGGTGGTAGCGATGAAGAAAAAGACGACAAAGATGCCGAGAACGCTGATGATGGCGGCTACAGTGGGTTGTAGGTGCCAGAGAAGGTAGACGATGCCGACGAGGAAGAGAAATAGCGCGGTTTGAAGAAGGAGAGGGATCGTCGTGATGATCGCTCCCACGTACCATCGCGTGAGACCTTCATATTTGACCTGTCGTATGGAGAGGTTGGTTTCGTGCGTGCGACCAACGTCTCGAAGGTACTCGCGCAACCACTGTTTGGAGACGATGCCGATGAGTGCCGAGGATAGGCTCAGAGTCAAGCTGCTGAACCACAACCCATTGATGAGAGCCACAACGTCGTCTGGGAGGGAAGGGCGGCTGCTTGAGCGGGGGACGGACGGGATAGTTGTATTCGACATGATGGCCAATATCTGCCTCAGGTAATCTGCAGTGAGATCGTCGGGTTCTTCCAATAACCACTTGTAGGCCTCGATGATGAATGCGGTCAGAACAGCCGAGAAAAGGCCAGCCTACACCGTTCATCAGAATCGCAAGGAGCCAGATAATAGCATACGAAGCACGCACGAATACCAAAAGGGTGTCTACCTCCCCGCCCCAGACCTGACACATCGTCGTATCATGAGTGTCGACCAGTTTCGAGCACTCCTGCCATGCCGTATTCTCGCCCGCTGGCTTGTTGTGAAATTCCTTGTCGCCAATATGCCACGGGGTCTGATATCGCTTGGTGAGCGACCCCTCATATGCAAGCAAAGAGTGAAGTACATTTTGCGGCGAGGTAGCGCCGTCCTTTGACATGCTCGCACGAGTGTTGTCCGTGAAGATGGAAGACGCCTGTGAGATAGGCTGCAGTAAGGATATCTGTTCCCAACTGAGGATAGGCTGCGCTTACATTCTCTCGCTTCGTGTGGAACGTGCCGTCCGAGGATCCGTTCACCCGCGTCGCCCAGGACCCGTCAAGGTCAGGCGTGATGCCACGGAATGGGGAGTAGCATATATGCAAGAACTTGCGGAACAGCGAGCTAGCCATTACCATCGCAGCCGAGATGGCAAAGCGAGGGCGATGGTGGGGGAAGAGAGATGTGGGCGACACGCCCAGGACACGCCTGCAGCGCATGTCGAATCTTGATTCGCTGCATGAGGACTGCATGAGAAAATCAGTAGAAGATCAAACATAAGTGCATACATAAGTATGTGCGTTGAATCAACGGGACGCAGCGGGAAATCTCGGCCCGCCGAACATCCACCAATCCACCCACTGCCACCCATCACTAAGTAACAGGTCAACCTGTATTCTGACCTCTAACCAACACGAGGAATGAGTTCCGTAGCATACTGATAGTAACTGGAGTGTTTCCACCGTACCTTCACGTCACGCATCACGGCGATCTCTGAAGTGAAGCTATCCGTCGGCGAGCGTCACAATCGGTTAAATTTGTGAAGCTCGCGACGGGTCGTCAAGATAATCATTTTCGCTCGAATTTACCCCGGAATTTTTCTGGGCCTTCTGAAGTGCATTTGTGGCACGGGCTGCATGATTTCAGCCCATAAGTATATCATTACATATAAAGCAGAAAACTGCAACCACAGCCAAAATCCCCGGTTCATGAAGTTGAAGTTCAAAGCGTCACGCCGGGCCCCATGAAGGCGTTGTTGGGCAGCTTCAGACCGCGGTGAAGGTACGGTCGGAACAATCCAGTAGTATGTGCCGATGATGACAACATTTCACATATAGACAGAAAGCGCCCGCTGTCCTAACGATTCCTACGATTACCTGAGGCCATCACCAGTGCCAATTCGTTCATCATCGCAACGACTAATATGCATACTTGCTGGTAGATGGAGGCGAAGTATGGCGCTATGAACTCTTGCAGGGCCTCAGGCTCCTCCCACCGTAGCTTGCCATCGTAGGAGGAAGGGGCTGGTGTCATACGAAAGTAATTCCCGTCGAACTCTCCGCTGTGCTGTTCTCGGAATGAGGTTGCAATGCGATCGCAATTATCCGCCAGACGACGAAGGGCAGAGAGAGTCAGCGAGGGTAGCCGGGGTTGATTAACGAAGGCGCGAGACGGATTGACACCGACGGTGTCGGCTGTACCCGGTCCGAGGCTGAGGAGATAGGCGAAGTGTCGGGAGGGATAGAGGAACTGCGACTCTTCGTAGAGATCGAAGACCGGGTTACAATGGTCATCGCCTGCATCAAGAAGAGTGGTAGGAGACTTGCTTCGCGAGACGGCTGGAGGCTTGAAGAACGTCGGATTGCCCATAGTAGCTCTAACGGCCTCCAGAAACGTGCACCTGGCCCCAGGTTCCGTGGGATGGGCGTATGTCCGCAGCTTTCGATGTATGGCATTGCTAGAGCCGACCGCCTCCCTGATGCACACGAAGCTGAGCAAGGTCAGTTCGTTTTCGAAGCTTTTGCAAAACACCTCGCTCACGTTCTGCACGGGAAAGAGTTGGAGTCGAGAATGGGCGTATCCTCCCCATCTCCGAAGCGATGAGAGATCTCCCTTAGAACCTTCTCAAGGGGAGTCGCTCTGAATGTGCCGTCGCCTTTGGTCTGCACAAATACGTGATTGACGACGCGGGTGTAGCACTCGATAGCGTGCTCAATTGAGAGTCGGAGTCGTCCAAGCAGAAGTGCTATAAACCTGCAAAGGAATCAATGAACGACCACACAGGCATTAAAATGAACTACCCTCCGGTACCACTTCCCGCGATCATGTCAAAATATTCGCATGGCAGAGGCAGAGTGGGTTCATGGTTCGCTTGTTGTATATGATGCATGATGGCGCGCAGAAGCAGGAGCATGGTCAGTCCTCGGACACCGCCATCATCTATCGAGGGTGAGTTAAATGACTTGTATATCGGACGTAGAGAGCACTCGACCAAATGTTAATAGCCGCAGACCGGGGCCGGGGACCACGACTTGCTGGTAGAGGTCCTGAGGTAGTGGATCACGATTGGAGCGGGATGTGTATTTGAACGACGAGGTCGAAGTAAGAGCTCGCTGATGGTGAGAGTCAGTACTACTCAGGGAGCAGACTGCCACAGCACATACCACGGCCATGCAAAGATATTAATCGTTACAGTATAGGTTGAGAGCGGAAGTCATGAGCAAGATGCAGATCAGATAGCAGATGAGAGAGCAAGACAGTCCTCAGCGCACAGAATATCCGAAGAAGGCGTTTCTGAAGCTGAGATGAGAGCAAGGGACAAGCAGAAGTGCAGTTGTCCGCTTCAGAATCCAGATCACTGAGGATCACTGACGCGGTGGCTGTCGGCCCGGTTGTCCCGGACTCTTTGTCTCCAAACAAGGCAAAAGCTCCGGCAGGAGCAGATCCACTTCCAGCCTGTTCAGCACTTCCATCTGTAGGAACAAGTCACGGCCCTGACCTTTGCGTCAGTCCAACAGGAACAGGCAGGCGTGAAACCGAGAGAAAGGTACGATTGCATCACCCCTCTTCACTTAGTTGACTACAGCGAGATACATCTTAATTTCATCACCCTCCTTAAGCCTAGAGTCGCTATCTGCAGGACACGTTGTCGACCGTACCTCGACAACACCTCCCCTTTGCCGATCCTTCTCGCCCTCATCTTCCTCATCCGCCCATTTCCCCCTCCACTGCTACAATACATATAGACCGTTTTCGCTCACACAATTATCGAACAATGCATCGTATGTCTCTTTCCACGTTGCTTCGCTTTGCACTGCTGACCGTGTTACCTCTGTAGACCACGACGACAATCCCTCGCTTGACGCGCGCAAGTCTCCAGCTCAGCAACGTATGACATCTCATCAACAGCGCTGTAACGACGCTCCAGTGGCCATTTGCGAGGTGCGTGCGCAACGTTCGACGTCTACAGCCGACAGCTCAGCCTCATACATCTCACCAATGTGCTTCGTATGTTTCCCTCCTCTGTACACACTCCGCCTATTCTGATACTCTCTGTAGGTACCATGCCTGTATCACGCCTCTCATCCACGGCAACCTCAGTAACCTAGACGAAGTAACGAGGCAGCCGCCAACGTTCGCGTACGTCCGCTTTCTCCGCTAATACACATTCGACTTTGACCTTTGTTTACGAGTATCATGGCATCAGGTCACCGTTCTGCCGAAGGCTATGGGCAGGTGACCTGAACGTTCCAGTGACTAGGGAAGTGGATCAGCATCGACTTAGGGATTTCTCTCGCCACCTGAAGGCCTGACATGCCGGAGACGCGCGATGCCATGGGTCGCAAGCCCGCAGTCGACAAAGACAACGAGTACCGTAGCATACTAATACGATTCTACTTTCTGCTTTATCGCGAGTCGAACGCTCCCTGCGGAGCACGGGTCTTCGCTAGTAGTCTTCAACGCTATATACTCGATCAGTAACTTGGTGTGCCACAAATTCCGCATCTGCAAGGAAGTCCACATCCATGCAAGAAAGTCCATCATACACGCAAGAAAGGCCGTCACTGCAAGAACAGACATCGTCGTTCACAAAATACCCAACGCCGCAGACAGCCGAGCTCGCAATCACTCCGGATCCGACCCGCTATCCTCGATGATTGCCTTGCTGACGATGCGAGGTTTTCGTTTCTTGCCCGTCGATGTCGATGTGGCAGGAGCTCTGGCAGACGTGGATGCGGCAGGAGCCCTCGCTGTGGTCGAACGCGTCGTTCGTCCCATCGTAGGCGCCGTACGTCCCTTCGTCGTCGCGTGTCCCCTCGTCGACGTTGCTCGTCCCTTCCCCGACGCTGCCCGTCCGGAAACATCCTTCACAGCCGCCTGATCTGCCTCCTTCGCTCCCCGACTCCTACTAGATGGCTGACGACCAAGAACTTGAGAAGCAAGTGGGGCATCGCTGTCGAGGCTGCCGCTCCGACGATCGAGTTGGGCTTGGACTTCGTCCTCGCTGGACCCGTTCCCATTGTCGTAGGACCCATGACCATCGTTTCTGTCTCTCGTCGTTGCGTCCTGTGCTCTCGTCTTTGCGTCCTGCGCTCTCGTCTTTGCGTCCTGCGCTCTCGGAGCAGATGACGAGCGATGGCGTGACGAGCCTGGCACTGCTTGGGGGGGCAGCAACTCAGACCGCCGGTCAAGGATCTGGCTGAGCGGAGGGAAGGTATCCTGCGTGCCGATGAGGGGTAAGTCGGGCAGAGTGTGCGGCTCAAATTTGTCCTCCACTGCATCTTCTTCTTCCGGTTCCTCTCCGTCCGCCTCTGCTCTCTCCTGGTCCACGTTTTTCGATTCCCTCGCTGTCAATTTTTGCGCTGCAGATCCCATCGTCTTCTTCGCTTCCGGCCCCTTCACCTTCTTCACCGCCGCCGGCGCCTTCTTCACAGGCGCCGTTCGCCGCCTCTTCGTCGCCGTGGGCTCAAGCACGGTCTGCGGTTTTCTCTTCCTCGATCCGCCGCTGGTCCGCGTCGACGACGCGCCTCTACGCCCGGCAACAGCGCCGTCCGCGATATCGGGTAGCTGCCAGCCTGGCGGCATAGGCGGTAGGTCGAGCAGTTCGACCAATGGGTCTTGTGACAGACGAGTATCGACCGTAAATGGAGCAGTGAAGTGCATGTCGGCACGCTGTTCAGCTGCAGTTGCTGTTAGTATAGTATGATGTATGATAGGGCGAAGCGACATACCGATGCCCGCACGCTCATAAGGCCCGTAGATATTCTCGAGCTTGGAGTTCATGTTGCGTAACATGCTGTTCCCGGTTGTTCGCGTAGTGCGGACGTTACAGGACGTCGATGATGCAGGACGTCGATGAAGGTTAGGAAGAGGGGGAGGGAAGCAAGCGAACAGATAAGCATAGGATTTCATTAATACTACGTACAGACATGCAACTAGTACGGTCAGCGTACCTCCCGTCGACGCCGTCGATGCCGGATACGGCGAGGATATCGACGACGTTCCGCCACGAAAGAGTTCCGATACGGTTCTGGAGACTTCCCGGGCGTAGTGGGGTGTGGGCGGCGAGGAGGGCTAGGATCTGGAGCGAGTTATCAGTCGAAAGCCGAGTGAGCAGACGAGGAAGAGCGAATGGTCGATCGTGGGTACACACCTGCGACATGAACGTGGCAGATTCTTGGGACAGCGCACTGAGGTAGGCGGGGGGGAAGGGAGTCTCGTCTTCGCTGTCTTCATTGGAGTCGCGGTCATCCTCATATTCGGGGTCGGGCTGGCTAGTCTCGGGAGGCTCTTGGGTTGGGTCTGGGGAGCTGGTATCGTCCGACAAGTTGGTTGGCGAGGACATGATTATGGCCGCTTGCGAAGAGCCGATTGTGCGACCTGTGGGGGACACAATAGGGTCGTCCGGCGTTATGGGAGAAGGTGGCAAGGTGGGGATATCATGATGTTCGGCCCTGTTCAGTAGCTGCGAGGCCATGGCGGCAATCTCCTCGTCCCATGACCACTCGGGGACATACACGTCCCCTTCAAGCAGCGGCCAACGTGTCCAGCTTTCGCGTGGCGTAGTTCGCTTAAGTCTCGACGACGTCGATCGCTCGCGGGAGGATGGACTTGAGGGGACGACAAAGGCAGAGGAAGACGCTTGATCTGTACTCATACGAGATAGGGAACGGGTGCGGGGATGATCATAGTCTGCCTCGACATCGTCCTCGTCGTCCTCGATGTCCCGTGCGCGCTCCTTTCCCTTCCAGGATGCCGGGAGGAGATGCGAGGTAACATCAAGGGTGTTGCTTGTTTGTAGAGCGCGAAGAAGGGAGGAATACTCCGTCAACTCAGAGTGAAGCGCGGCGGGCACGACCTGGCGCCTGGTGCTCATCTTGGGCGCCTATTTGCTGCCGGTGAGATCGAGGTTCTGGTTAAGCGCCCATGACGCGTGGCCACCGGGCATTGGCGCGATAAGCCGTCCGGCGATCGCCGGCATTAACTGTACAGCTGCTATGTCAGCCTTCCCACGCCCTGTTCCCTATTACGCGCCGGCGGTGGCAGCATCCCTCAACAACTCTTTCATCATCTTCACAAGTACGCGCTGCTATTGTCTTATCTTGTTGGTCCCCCAGCTAACAGTCGCGTCCACAGCATGAGAGAGAAGTGGAAGAAGAAGCGCAGCAGGAGGCTCCGGCGCAAACGCAGAAAGATGAGAGCCCGCTCCAGTGCGTACCGCGATATACTTCCTTAATATCCCCTTGCTAACCCGTTTATAGAATAAACGACTCGCCGAGTGCTAGCTAGTGCCTTGGGATAGTCGGACAGCAACCTGCACACAACCGGGTGGCGGGACGAGATCGCGCACATCAGTCGCCCAGCGACCAGATCTTGGTTCTCCGCTGCCAGCCGCAGCTCCGGCTCTCATCGCACTTTGTCTGTACAACCGTGACATAGCGCTACCCAATGCTCCTGGGTCGACGGTCGTCTTGTTCAAAATAACACCGTGTAACATTGTAACATGCATTGAACTTGCTTGTGATGAGACTGCCCGATGTTGTCGCAAGACACTGTAGTGTCCAGCTCAGAACATGGATATGGCGCGCGTCGGCTGGATCAGCCATCCGCTGTCAACGACATGTTGTGCTAACAAGTGACGCGCCTGTCCCGCTCTGGCGCTCTGGCTCAGCCTCTGTTCATCGCACACCCGTGCTGCTGCTCTACTTCTTGGCCGTCTCGCTCCAGACCATTCCGCGCACTCCACTGACCTGAGCTGTGTTCGTGTCAGTGTCAGTGTAGCCTCACATCACGGACAACTCACCTCCCTCCCCCTCTGCACTGTACACGACCTCCAACTCCGCCGGCAGGCTTTCCAGGATCGTCAACTTCCGCGACTCGACGGGCTCCCATCCCAGGCGGTAAAGGCGTTCTGACTTGGCCCACTCCGAGCCGCCGACGCGCGACCAGCCGACTGACGGAAGTATCAGCAAGGGATGGGTAATCGAGAGCGCGAAGGAACTAGATAGGAACGCGAAGGCAAATGAGAGCGCGAAGGAGAAGAACGGGAATGAGAAGAGAATATGCACTCACGCTCGCCAAACGGCTCCGTCACACTCGCCGGCAGCGGCGTCGACTCCGGAGACGCGAGAAGCCCCTTCACGTGCATCCACTTGCCCATCGCGGAGGTGTACTCATGCATCGATGTCATGGGGTTGTCCGAGGTGGCGAAGTCTAGAGGGGGTATGGGTTAGCATAGATGTGAGCAGTTATCCTCCGGGAGCGAGACAGTAACTGTCATCAGAGCGAGACTGCCACTACATGGATGCTGGATCACTCACATATCCCCTCCTTCCCTTCCTCCGCACGGCCTTCGAGCGCAGCCTTCAACACCGTGAACACGGCAGAGGCGACATCCTTGACGTGCGTGCTTGGCAGCTGCGAACATTTTACGCGGCGGGCAGGGGACGGAATATCGCGAGGAGCAATCCAGACGATGCAAAGAGCAAATTGCAATAGAAAACAAACCGTTAGCCACCCCTCATATAACCAAGCTAGCCAGCCAGCTCACCCTATTCGCCCCCGGGCCCCACGTCCCCGCCTGCCCCGCCTTCTTGAACATGTCGTAGAACATGCGCACGCCGACGGTGCTTTTGGCGGGGCCCTCGCCAACGCCATAGATCCATGACGGGTAGACGGCGATGGTGCGAATGGGGAGGTCCTGAGTGGAAAGGTGAGTGGTGACAGGGGTGACAGGAGTGAGAGGTTGTGGGAGTGAGGGACAGATACTTAGAAACGAAGAGGCAATACAGGAATACAGGAGGAGAAAGAGATGTCAATGACTCACCTCACGCATGCCCGCATCGACGACCGCCGAGTCTTCCCGGAAGTGCGAGTTCGTCGGGTCGACGCGGTTGGGGTGGAAGTCGAGGTCTGACCAGATGTGGACCTGCATTGCTAGTTAGTCATGATGGTACCTCATGCTCCCAGTCCTCGACCTCGCGTCAAGCCCCTTCGTCGCAAAGGCAGCGCCTTATATGTGATATCCACCACTAGTGCAAGCGCACAAAGTGTATAAGGCATGAACGCACCTGCGACTCATCTAACTGCTCCCCGCGGCAATTGTCGCTGATCAACCCGAGTCCGGTGAGGTGGATGTACAGCGGTGGCGCGCCGGGGTGCGCCTTCGAGTAGGTTTCGAGGCCGGCGAGGAGGGCTGAGGCATGTTCAGTTACGTAGCGATAACAAATCAATCCTCGACGCGTGAGTCATCATCTACCCGTCAGGCATCCTCAACGCATGAATTATCTGAAACAGCGCGGAATATCCCCACCTTTGACAAGCGGAAAGTCGTCCGAGTTCGCCGTGTTGATGGTGATGGGGCATTTGCCCGCCCACTCAGAGACGAGCACCGCGTCGTCTAGTATACCTTCTATAGGGACGAGGTTGGGGTGAAGAGACGCGAGCGTATTGCGGCGGGCTGGCGTCAGCTAAGGAAGCAGAGATCAGCGAATGAAAGGAAGGTAGGAGATTGAGGAGGACGGATGTAACTACGAGACTCACTGATCGCACGAGCGCAAAAATGCGATGTTGAGGAAGTGATTGTGCAAGCAGACGCACAAGGTGCGAGCCTACGAAGCCAGTCGCGCCGAGCAGGAAGATGGAAGGCGGGTCGAGCTGGATGTCAGCCATGTTTGATCACCAATCAGTCGAGAATGTCGAGGAGTCCGATACGCGACGTTGAGTTCAACGACGTGCGCGACGAGTAACAAGGTTGATCTCACTTCCCAAAAGCCTCTGGAGATGGAGGGTAGAGGTAGGATACAGGTTGAAACATAGCGGAGGGCCCTCCGGATCGCGAAATCGTGCTCCGAGCTCGATCACCGAACAGCATGGACCAGGGCGCGCCTGTGCTACTGTTCACGGGGAACAAGCCGATGGGTCGATAGATGCGAGATAAGGCCTAAGGAGCTGCAGCGAGCCCCGGTAGCATAGTCAGACGCCGAGGGCGTTGGGACTCTGGAAGGCGGGCGATCCGACGTGAGCCCTGGACCGCTTCGCAATGCACGTGATAAAGTCGAAGAAGTGAGCCTTGGCCTCGCGCTACATTACTTGGGTAGGAGGGACAGCGACTCTTGGTGGATTCTAAGATCATTGCGCATGACCTGGTATTGTGAACAGACAACCACGTAGCTCACGCGTGCTGAATCGATCGTGCTGCTCAATAGTAGCTTGCGTCTGAGCCCTCGCCCTCCGACTCACATGCGTATCGCTCGCGGAAGTGCTCGTACACGTCTTCGTCCGATTCGTGCTCAAAATTGGCTGCGCAAGCTGAGTAAAAGTGGCTCGCGAACGACGAAAGGACGAGACTCACGATAATTGGCCGTGCTTGACGGCCTACGCTCATCGAAGGAGCTTTTCAAGCCATACACCTCTGTCGTGATGAGATCTAATGCCGCCGGCTCATCCACCCACCTCACCCTCCTCAGCGGTGTCGCGAGCTAAGGGCTAAGCTCCTGCAGCGGCGATCCATGGACAAACGCCGGTACAATATGTGTCAGATCTTACGCTCGTAGACGTCCTGGCTCGCGAATTTGAGCACGACCAATTTGGAGAGTTTGCCACTTCTTCGAAGGTTGCATAGAACGTTGATGAGGAAGTCTGTCGATACTGTTTTCTATATCCGCGTCTCTGAAATCGGGGACCTCGTTGGCGAGATTGACGGCGAACCACGGTTGTAGAGCTGAAGTACGGATGACGACGCTTCGCCATGAGGCGCACACGAATGGCACTGCAAAGTGAGAGGGTGGCAGGACCGTCTTATATGGAGGTCGTCCGCTAGGTCCCATGCACAGTGACTCCGTCGATGAGGTCCACAAACGAGTATATGAGAAAATCTCGGCAAGCAGTTCGTTTAGCAGTCGGCGAACGCGTGCATACAGGAAGGATATGCGTCGTTCGATATCTTCTTCCGCTTTCTGGCGCGTCGGCTGCAGAGCCTCGAGTCACGTTCTGGCAGCCTCGCCTCCTCTGCCTGTAATTTCACGGTGTGATTCTGGCGGTCTGCAGAATAGAGAGTTCATCCTCAAGAGAGATACGCTGGCTTTCGGAAGGAAGCCTGCCGGACCGCAGAGATGGCAACCATGGTCGCTCGTCAAATCGGAGGGATTCAACCGTGTGACCGCAACGCGAGCAGATACAGACGCGCGTTCAGAGAAAGCCATGCTGTGCCCCGAGGTGTCAGTAAGCAAAATCTTCAGGCTCATGACAGCGGAAGTGAGCGTAGCTTACCTTTCAACGCGTGAAGGTGCGCGCAGGCCAGGCCGACTTGGCAATGGAAGGACTCCGAGCGCGTTCTTTACATGTATTTGACTTCGCCTTCTGATGATCACGTGGTCTCATCCCCGCGTTCGCCTGCTTAGTGGTAGTGGGCACCGCCCGCAACCGGATCCGGCATATTTGGTCGTGTTTGCTCTCGCTAAGGTTTTGGTTCCCCCCATGAACTTCTATCTCCTCTGTCATTTTTCTGGATATTGCCTCGGAACAAAGTGCACTGGAAAGCGACGAAACGAGGCTACACCTGGACACAGCATTTAGTGGCTTGCACGTTTAGAGCCCAATTGAAGACATTCTTCCCATATATCATTGCGTGAAAATTAGCTCCGACAAAGTTCCTCTGTCCAGCTGTAGTCCCCGTCATTCCCTTTCCGGCGCATTTTATTCGACTGCGATAGCGCAAGAATTGAGTGAAGAGATACAGAAATACTACCCGTCACGTTGAGCCTGCCAGTGAAACAGGCTTGTTGAGACGTGACATGTCTGTGACATCTCGAACAACTCCACGGCCACGACGCCGACGACATCGTGCCTTGCCTCCCGCCCCAATCTCAGCCATAGAATTATGCGTATAGGCTGCCTTGCCATATCAATAGCTTTTTATGTACTTGTTTGAGTGGATTTTCTACTCAGCTACCTAAATCAGGTGTCTAGCATCCTCAGGATTGCGTAGACTCCAGCCTTCGGGAGGACGAGTTGTGGTCCTTCTTAGGCTCATATTATACCGGGAATGAACTATGGTGCATGATAAATGCATGCCAAAGGTCATGCCAGAAGGTCAAAAGTGCCAGCGTGCACGCAAAGCAGGTCCCTTTTTCATGCCAACTGGTGTAGACATTGTATATACATTCTGAAGGGCTCTCTCCAAGTAGTTTGCATCATCTTGTAGAGCACTCAAATGTGCATGTTTTTGTCCTATGAAATGAAGTCGTAGCGTCACAACATGGCGAGGGATGTGGGACGAAAGACGGGAACGTCCGAAACCAGAATTTTGGCGGGGAGCAAACACGACCAAATATGCCGGATCCGGTTGCGGGCGGTGCCCACTACCATGCTTAGCGCTAGCCCCGGTGGCCTAACCTGTCATGAACTTGAAGTGCTGTGACAGCACTGAATGGCAATGGTGAGATCTGAGACGCGTCAAACCCATTGAGCCACCTTGCCGTTGCTCAAAGCATTTCCCCAAATTTTGGTTTATTGCCGAACCTTTAGGTTTGGCTTGTATATGCGAGTCCGGTCTTTGTCCATCACATGACTTTCCTTTTTCGTCACTGCAAGTGTCCGGTGAGGGTCTGGCGTCTGTCCATCACGTGATGTCCGTTTTTGGAAGTGCATACGTGTCAGTGTGCATCATTTTCTGGCGCCCGCCTTCGAAAAGTTCCTCTCTCCTTTTCTCATCGTCCGTCGCCCGCCTTCGTGTTCAACAATGATCCATTACTGGGCTCCGGCGGCGTGATGCGCGTGCCGCGCCCGCCCTCAGACTTCTCGCCTCCGGGAATTTATTGGGGCCACTAGGCGGGTGATGGCGCGCGTCGGGGCTTGCGTCGGGGACGCGTCGCGCACGCCACGTCAGCCCTCTTGAACGTTCTGGGCGCGTAAGAAATACAAATGATGCATTGCGTACTATATATCATGTATAGATGCTACATATCAGTATGACATGAGGAGGGAGAAACTCGCGCAAAAATGCGTCAAAACTACAATCTTCTACAGATACTCCTGGCCAACTCCTGGCGAAGGACGTCTCTGACCACCTGTTTAGTGCTTATACATAGGCTAGACTATGCCCATGGAATTTCATGCATATACTTGATACCGTCAACAGCTTACTACTGCAAAATGCGGCGCGACAGGCTACTAGGACGTTCAACAAAAACCGGCGACACCGGTTTCGATCTCGACCGCAGGTATACGGTTTGCCGGGGCTCGCGCGCGACGTGATCGACGTACCCAGACGACGACGCCTAGCGCCGCCCTCTCTTCGTTTGACCGGAAAGTCCCGGACGACGACCAGAGGGTCAGGCTGATGTACTTACCCATAAGTACGTCAAATCATTCAGTAGGATACCTAGTTACATGAGCATGTCTGGACATTAGAAGCCAGCAAATGCATTGCAATGGGAGAGCGGCGCCGTCGGTGCGTTGGGGGCGCGCGAGGTCCCCGCAGGCCTCTTCAATGTGCGCGTCGCGCGAGACATCTTTCGGGATCTCTGCTCGTCGTCCGGGACTTTCCGGTAAAACGAAGAGAGGGCGGCGTCATCTTGGGGAGGCGCGGGGGACGTCGATCACGTCGCGCAGCGGCGCGAGCTCCGGCAAGCCGTAAACCTGCGGTCGAGAACGAAAACGGTGTCGCCGGTTTTAACACTGAACGTCCCTGCAAAGTATGTAGTACCATCGCCCTCGCGCACCGCCGAACGCGCTCATCTGGACGTGTTCGTGACGTTACCGTCACGCGCTTTTCTCTCTCAACCACCATCTCGTCCGCTACGCGGTCGCCGCTATGAAGGCAAAGGCGTCGATCACACAGGCCATGGGCAACTGTGACCTCAAGGTGCGTTTACTATACAGAAAATGTGTAAGTCGTATTGAAGAAGTCATTTCGATTGCTGTGCAGACCTGAGGCGGCCGCGCGTGGGTTCGCGTCGCCTCAGAGAGCTCCCCCGCCGCGGCCTATACCACCGTTACTCACAGGGAGGTAGGGGACAACGTGGGGGAGCCCTTTGAGGCGATTCGAGAGAGCGCGCGGCTGTCTGCAGGCTGCACAATGCAACCAGGCGTCAAGACCGCCGCTCGCAGAGCAGTCTCTGTCGCCTCCCTCTTACGCCGCACGCCGCAGTCAACTTTTCTCCTCAGTGTCCTCGTCGCCGCCTTCCACTCACTCAAGGCTCACGAGACATTTCACGCCCCCCACGGTCGTCCTCGTCCAGGCCACTCAGCGCCGCTCTGCATCGTGCTTGGAGTTCTAGAATGTCATGTAAAACGTCATGCGCAATCCTGCAAGCACTAGGATCTCACGCGCTCAGGCGCCGGCGGAGAGGCTGTAGTAACCGCGCGGGACTCGCCAGCCACCGCTCTCCTGGCGCTCCCACTGCCGCGGACAGCGTGAAGATGGGGCTCTCGGGCCTTGATAGCTCGAGGCTGGTGCCCGGCATGCTGTATGTGGCCAGCGGCGCCCGCCGGGATCGTGTAAGCGCGGCTGCTTGTGCAGGCGACAGAAACAGCTTTCCCCTCACGTCCTCGCCCCCACATTTGGCTTCCCTGTAGCCCCCAAGTGATGCGTCGCTCGCCCGCGAAGACTTTTCAAGGGTATCGTGACGTGGTTTCATGCGTTCTCTCGCCCCTCCACCCCTGTATATATCATTTGTCTAGTATAGCATATAAGACACATTTGTTTGTGATCTTACGTGCCCAGAACGATGCGCAGGAGGGCTTCCGGCGTCCGCGACGCGTTCCCGACGCGCGCCATCACCCGCCCGATGGCCCGATGGCGCTTTACAGCGTCGCGCGGGATGCCTGGAGGGGAACGCGTTTCACGATCCACGCCACCGAAGCGCAATAGGGAGGCGCTCGGGCCTCAGGCTCCTCCTCTGGCCCAGAGATGTCGGGCCCGTTGATTACGAGTCGTCGTAGGTATTGATAAACGCTGTATTAGTCGTGTCAGGTCGTATTGTAATTGAACAGCATAAGGTGGTGCGCACAGGATAGCGGTGGATGGGTGAATACGGTAGCTCTGTAAAAACAGTATGATACATAATGTAGACCCGTATGGAACTTCTCTTGACCACGGAGCATAAGTATCACTTGAGTATCACAATCATATACGCTACACAGAGAGATTCGACGACACTGAGATCTGAGAGAGAATCGAGGATATTAGGGAGGTTGAGCCGGGTCAAAATTCCGCATATAAATTTCCCTTTTGAGCAAACAGAAATTCCGTCCACGCCCGCTGCAGGCTAGTCTCCCGCGGCAGACGTTCGTAGGCTGCAGGCGCGCCTTGCGCCAGTATCTCCCTCCTACGACTCACAGTACATGGTACATGTAGTAGCCTTATCAGTGATGCACCCAGAGCTTAGAGGCAGGTATATCTTGCTTCCTATGCTTCACAAGGTGGCAAACACACGGGTAGTCTTCGTCCGACAGGTTTTCCGCGTTCTGGAGCTCTATCTTACAAAAATCCGAAATAGGTACGGCGAACGCAAAGGTTCGGCCCACGCCGCTTGCGGCCATACCCCCCACTCATCAAGAGTATGCGAAATCGCCAGTAAAGTACAGCGCCAATCAGAAGTCGTCACTTGGCGCAGCCAACTTGAACTACGTTGCTCGTCCAAAAGTCGCTGCTGACGGGGCAATCAGTAGAGCCACTAACCGAAAGCTGGAAATGTACCCAGTGTATCCATGGGACCCGCAGCATCAGACGACGCGAACGGCAACATACCCTCTTCCAAGTACTTTGTTACGTTGAAGTCGGAATACTGGGTCGAGAGCTCCGGGCTCGCAAAGCTACAACAATCCGTTAGTTCTGAGGAATGCCCTCATCCACTTGTGCGAGCGACGCCTGACTCGCCCGTACGTACCTGGTGTTTACCGCCACTGTAATGCTTCCAATAAGTCCGTCTTCGAGTCGGTGTCCCAGCCAGGTGATGGCCATCTCCGCATCATAGCCCGTCGCGCTCTGATAGGGATACCACTGATCATCTGCAAAGCTCATATAAGCATCTCGACGTTAGAAAAGCGAAGAGGCAGCCGTAGTGCTGACTTTCGTTCGCCACACTCTCGTTCCAAGGGATAAGATTCGTGTTGTATGGATTGGTCCGCCGAACAGCATCAAGAGTATCAGCATCGAAAAAGAACTGGCCAGTACTACATAACACGAGTCATTAGCTTACGAATTATCCATAGGGAGAGGGCGAGACGGCTTGTACGAAAGAAAAGACGCACTGCGTAGCACTCGAATTCGCCACAAAAGTGCCGTTTTCCGCAATATATCCTTCTGCATAAACCTTGATGTGGAAGTGCTGTGCGCGTCCCGAGTCTTCAAAATCGCGTGTCAGAGAAACTATTCAGGACGGCAACTTGCATAGCTCACACCATCCGGGGAAAACGGTATACGCTCTGAGATGTCCGCGCTCGCTGGTTTGCAAAGGATGAGTGTTAGCTATGGGAATCATTCTGACCACGCAAACCTACTTACTCTGTGGGATAAATAGCACGCAAAAACGTATCGTTGTCTACGGTTGGCGTGTTCAAGAAGTCGGCTACCGCGGGATCATCAACGCCGGAATATGGGCCGAGCGTCGTCGTCGCAGGATCCGGGCCAGAGGGAAAATCGCCGCCGCCGCCGACCGTAATGGCGCCATAGTGTGCATACTGGCCGGTGGAGTTGCACTTTGGACGAGTTCATAATTCAGCAAATGGCGAGCGAGAAAGCGAAGGCGCGAAAACGTAGAGAAACATATAAGAGCATAATGATCAGCCCCATAGCGAAAGTCAAAGGCGACAGCAGACTCACTTGCCACATATCGATCCAATAATTTTTCACGGGCTCGCATGTCGTGACGTCGATGAAGTCTATGGAAATCTCCAGTGGAACTCCCGCCTGCCCTTCAGTCATGTTCTGAATATTACATGGGTGTCAATCCGGCGACGGCACAAATGTTCACCCAAGACGTACCTGGCGCACAATCTCGCCGCTGGGAAGTCGGGTGAGTAGAAAGCAAAGGATACTAGGATCCGCGAAGAGTCGTCAACTCACAGAACGTGGTACGGGCCTTGCGTGACTATATACACCGATTATTTCAGTCCCAGTCTCGTTATATGCACTTCGCCTATATACCTTCGGGCGTCACCAATGCGGTGCTATCCTTGTTTGAGGAACGCCTGTGGGAAGGGGGGTTGATTGTGAGCACATTCTCTGCGTTACACGTGAAGCACAATCCAATGTGCTCGAGCGCACCTAGCTGATACGCGCAGCCCAGACAAATTCAGATTCTCCTTCGAATCTATCTCGCTCCTTGCCAGCACGGCGTCCCATGCCTCTTCCGCACGCCGTGCTCTTCGGTGCGCCAGGGTCCCCGCGCAACGATGTTCCAACCCCTCGCGCGCCGCCAGATTGTCTCTCTTCCAGGAGAGGGGTGCCGGTCCGGAGTGAGCGTGAGAGACCGCGGGGGAGAGGACGAGAACGGCGGTGAGAAGGGCTGAGACGGCAAGACTGGATTTCATGGCGGAATGGGTGACTAAAGAAGAGGGCGGGCGAGAGAGCGAGAGTAAGAGGTGCCATATAGCAAGCTGTGAATGAATAGCCCTGAGGAGGAAGCACTCGCGTGAGTATCACCAGCGAAGGCGAGTATACAGCGAAGCGTCAGTCACGCGCGATATGTGGGTGCATCTGCAGGTTCACTGGCCGATGTATCGCACTTTCCCAGCGACCTGTACTAAGTGCTGATGGACTGCGCCCTGCAGAGCGCCAGTGGAGAAACTTCGTTGGGCAGAGGGCGGCGCAAAAGGTCCAGGAGCGGACATGTCAATCGATGTGACCATATCCAGGAGATCCTTGACGAGACGCAGGCTTAACATAAGATCGAGGGCTCGCCCCTTAGGGGGAAGGCAAGGTTGCGCACAGTTGAGGGGAAGTCACTCTGAAGGATGCTGTCACGGAACGCTGGACTTTAGTATGCCAATGGCGTCCAAGGGCTTCGGCAATTGCCGGACTATGGCGTCACGTCGTCGCGGCCGCCTTGTCCTGCTTTGCTCGACCTTTCTTCCTGCCGCCATGTATACCACGTATTATCTGAAGCAGCCTCTCTCTATCCCTGAAGAGCTCTGTGAACAGGATGAGAATCCTGGCAGCACTTCTGATCATCCGGTGGGTCGCTCTGTGCACTGAGTGGTCAACCAAGCATCTTGCTACGTTAATACTCCCCCAAAACACTTGAGTCCAGCATGGATAGGCAGGCTGGACGGCACAGCTTATGGGATAGCTTTCATTGGCTCTCTACTGACCTGTGTCCAAGTATACAGTGCCGAGCCAACGTCGGCCTTGCGTACTAGGCCATTGCAAGATGCGATTCGCGCCTTGGCTTGGGACACACCATCCTGATCTTTTTTTCGCAGTGTGATAGCCTCGCCTGAGGACCACCGCTCTACATCTTGCTGTTTTCAATTCGTACGGCTTTGCGAGTCGAGGGGAAGAGTGACGCGAAACGCGACGTGACCCTGTGACTGATCGCGTTTCCCTGGCCGGACCGTCCGCCGATAATTGACTCAGCCAAATCGATCGCTGTCCTGAAGTCTAGCCGTTCGATTTTCCTTTATCCAGAACCATGGCGCCCCTCACTCACCCCTCTATCCGCGGTGAGCCTGATCCCTTCCCCATCACCACCCAATGCTCATCATGACTTCCAGATGGCTGGTTCAGCGAGATCTCGTCCCAATGGCCGGGCCAGGCCATGACCTTGCAGGTCAACAAAATCCTCCACGTTGAGAAGTCCCTCTATCAGGATGTTCTAGTCTTCGAGTCTGCCACCTACGGAAACGTCCTCGTTCTTGACGGTGTCATCCAGTGCACCGAGCGTGATGAGTTTTCGTGCGTTACGCTGTGTCTGCCGTGGAATGCAAGCTAATGATCTGTAGGTATCAGGAGATGATTGCGCACCTCCCCCTTGCCAGCCATCCGAACCCCAAGAAGGTCTTGGTTATCGGTGGTGGTGACGGCGGTGTCGTGCGCGAGGTCCTCAAGCAAGAGACAGTGGAGGAGGTTGTTCTGTGCGACATCGATGAGGCTGTCGTTCGTGTCTCCAAGCAGTTCCTCCCCCACATGTCCTCCCTCCTTGAGTCTCCGAAGGTCCGCGTCTTCATCGGCGACGGCTTTAAGTTCCTCGCCGACAACGAGTCTACCTACGACGTTATCATCACCGACTCGTCGGACCCTGTTGGCCCCGCCGAGTCCCTCTTCCAGAAGCCCTACTTCCAGCTTCTGCACGACGCGCTCACACCCGGCGGCCACATCTCGACTCAGGGCGAGTGCCTCTGGCTGCACACGCCGCTCATCTCGGAGCTCAAGACCATGGCTTCCACCATCTTCCCCGTCACTGAGTACGCCTACACCACCATTCCCACGTACCCCTCCGGCCAGATCGGCTTCATGGTCTGCGCGAAGGAGGCTGGCCGCGACCTTCGCACACCCGTTCGTCAGGTCAAGAATACCATCTACTACAACGAAAACTTGCACAAGTGCGCGTTCATCCTGCCTGAGTTCGGGCGCCAGATCTTGCAGGAGGGTAAGAACCCTCTTCCCAAGTTTGGTCGGGAGGCCAAGGTGGCTGCTACCGCGAACAAGCCGAAGCGGAAGGTGCTGCTCCTCGGCAGCGGTTTTGTCGCCATGCCCTGTGCCGAATATGTGACGCGCGATCCGTCAAATGAGCTCACAATTGGTATGTATCTTGCATTTGTGTAGACTGTATTCTCATACATCTCAGCTTGCCGCACGCTCTCCAGCGCCGAGGCTTTCTCTGCCGGTCTCCCATCCACCTCTGCCATTTCACTCGACGTCAACAACGAGGAGGCCCTCAACAAGGCTGTCGCGGAGCACGATCTCGTCATCTCCCTCATTCCCTACACCTACCACGCTCAGGTCATCAAGGCCGCGATCAAGGGCAAGACCAACGTCGTCACCACCAGCTACGTCTCCCCCGCCATTCGCGAGCTCGAGTCTGAGATCAAGGCCGCTGGCATCGTCGTCATGAACGAGATCGGCCTCGACCCGGGCATCGACCATCTCTACGCCGTCAAGACGATTAACGAGGTGCACGCCAAGGGCGGTAAGATCAAGAAGTTCCTTTCCTACTGCGGCGGTCTGCCCGCGCCCGAGTGCTGCGGTAACCCGCTCGGGTACAAGTTCTCTTGGTCCTCGCGCGGTGTGCTGCTTGCGCTCCTCAATAACGCGGCGTACGTCGACGGTGGCAAGAAGGTCGAAATCTCTGGCAAAGAGCTCATGGGACACGCGAAGCCGTACTACATCTCGCCTGCCTACGCGTATGTAGGGTACCCGAACCGGGACTCGACGCCATTCACGGAGTTCTACAACATCCCTGAGGCGGAGACGTGCGTCCGCGGGACGTTGCGGTACCAGGGCTTCCCCCAGTTTGTCAAGGCGCTCGTGCAGACCGGCTGGCTCGACCAGGGGAGCAAGGACTGGCTCAAGGACGGCATGACCTGGGCGGAGATCTTCGCGAAGGCCGCCGGCGCGGCGGACGCGAACGAAGCGTACGTGGGCTTGGCCTTTGCATATACCTATCTGCGTCTTACTCACCTATCTCTTATAGCACCCTCGTGGCGAAGGTGAGGGAGTCCTGCGCGTTCCCCGACGAGTCAGAGGCCACCCGCATCATCTCCGGCATGCGCTGGATCGGCCTCTTCTCGAGCGAAGCTGCGCCCATCCGCTCTAGCAACCTCCTCGACACGCTCTGCGC
The DNA here is from genome assembly GCA_007026445.1 of Schizophyllum amplum. Classification (NCBI taxonomy): domain Eukaryota; kingdom Fungi; phylum Basidiomycota; class Agaricomycetes; order Agaricales; family Schizophyllaceae; genus Schizophyllum; species Schizophyllum amplum. The sequence goes on along the minus strand of VDMD01000003.1, from coordinate 1,497,740 downwards.
GCGTCTCGAGAAGCTCATGGCGTATGAGCAGGGCGAGCGTGATCTCGTCATCCTCCAGCACAAGTTCTACGTAGAGTGGGCGGATGGCAAGGAGGCATGTGCACTCAGCCGACCATGGCCGTCGCCCGCTTGCTTACCCTAAATTCCCTCAGGACATCCTCACTTCGACGCTCGAGGAGTACGGCAGCCCTATCGGCTACTCCGCGATGGCGCGCACCGTTGGTGTGCCCTGCGGTATTGCCGTGCAGCTCGTGCTCGACGGCGTCATCAACACACCGGGCGTCCTCGTCCCCTACACGCCCGAGATCTGCGACCCCATTCGCAAGATCTTGGAGGCTGAGGGCCTGGGCCTCATCGAGCGGGTGCTGTAGACAGGGCACTCGCACGATGTAGCCGTGGAGTCGGACTCAGTGTAGATGGGCAACGTGTCGCCAGGACGCGGTCTCCGGTTGAGAGGTGGTGTAGATGTCAAAAAAATTGTATACCAGAGGTGCGCCGTCGCATGTACGATAGATAGCATGTTGTATCCAAAAGTTCGGCGCACGTGTAAAGGGAATCGTATCTGCGTTCAGGGTTGCCACTGGACGTATCCCGCCACCTAAGGCAGGGCCATATGAAATAGAAGTATACCAGATGGGCCCCGTAAATCAGCCATCAGAGGGCCCCAGACGGTCTACTTCCAACGAACTTCCGCGCCTGCAATCCATATCGGCGCCAGATCTCGCCCGGATATTTTCGCCAGGGCCGCTATCGCGTGCGCTGATTCACGTGCGCCAAGAACTTCGCGGAGTACAGAACTTCGAGGAAGTTCAACTTTGCGAACTTCCAGCGTTCGCGTACTTCTGCAGCGCTGCTGGGCCCGCTGCTGGGCCGCTTCGTGCTGGGAATCCCGCGCAATATTGCGCGCCGCTACCTCTTTTTGAGGGAGACCTGCTCAGTAGCTCGCCGGCCCGCGCTAAAGACTTCGGAGAACGCAAGGAAGTTCCGATTTTCCATTGTCCTCTACTTCGATGTATATACTTCTTGTGCATCTGTGCGCGGGCCGCTGTTGCTGCCCTACCTCTCACTTCCATGCACGTGTAGCACGGAGCGCCGTTGCCATTGTGCCCTGCCTCAGCCTGCCTGGGGCTGCACGTAAAGAAGTCACTCTCGATCCTCGAGATCAACTTCCAAGGAAGTTCAGTGGGAGGGATGAGCACGATGCTACCGCCCCAACGCGCGAGGCACTCTCTATAGCCTGAAGTAGCGCTCAGTACGCCTTGGTAGGCATGACTGAATAGGAAGTTCCGAATCAGAGGAACATGTTCCTTCTCGCGCTGTCCACAAACTTCCGGTGCGTAATACCTGAATAAATTCACTGGATACTCTGGGGTCTCCCTATAGAGTTGCCTTAGAGTCTTTTGACACGTGGTGGTGCCCCCAGAGGCTCAGCGCGCATGGTGGCAGGCGTTGCGCTTCCGTTTAGCTGGCAAGCGGCATTTGCCGAAATTGAACATAACACGTGATGCCTACAGTCCGGGCCCGTTCGCCGCCCCGTCTGTCCTCCGCTTCTCTTCTCGCGCGAGCGCTGCGTAGCTTCCAGGTGTCCTATGAACTTCTATTGAATATAGAGCCCCCTATGCTACATAGCACCGTGCACAAGACCTATGTGGAAGTTCGCGAGAACTTCTTTCCAAAACAGCGGTACTGTTAGTCTCGTCCCCATCCGCTGTGCCGCCTCCGGCCCGATCCACGTTCTCCATCAAACCAGGAACAAAAAAAGTCGGGGCAGGAGGGCGGCACAACGTCTGGTGCATTTCGGGCCTCCTTCCTAGGGTGATGTCATAGGTGAAAAAACAACACGCGCGCGTGGTCGAGGGTCGAGCGACGCGAATGCACTGAACGCGAGCACTGGTCAGCTTCGAGAGCTTTCGTCGTAAAGTGGCCCAAGATACGCTGGACTACAGATCTGGGCATGGCCGCCCCCTTGGTGAGAGGAAAACGACAAGGTTGGGCGCCAGTGGGTGGCTGACTCAGCCCTCGTGCACTTCGTCCACGTGGCGGTGCGTGAGATGTCGACGGTGACGGTTTGCGCTCTGCCACCGCGGAAAACCCTTCGTGTCGGCACTAGCATTGATTCTGAGGTGTAGTATAGTCGCGTCTGCGGCGCGGCGGGGTTTATCACAAGGGTGAGGGCTGTGGCTCCCGCCCTTGCTGGCAAAGCCCTCTTAGGAGCTAAGATCACGTGACACCACGCAGCCCTCGCGCTCCCGAGTCCCAATGGACGCGTCGCTGTGCTGCCAACGGAGCCTGCATCGACGCGGGGGGTACGTGGGTACAGCTATGTATGAGGCCTTAGTCACGAACTTTCCCTCAGACCGCTCAACGCATCGCGGTTGTCGCTCGCGAAGTTCGCGAGACAATCGAATTTCACCTATGAGGTCACCCTAGGAAAGGGCGCCCGAATGCGCCAGACGTTCGCTGCGCTCACGGGTTCCAACTTTTCAATTCCGCTCAATCCCGCCCTCGTGGGATCACGTTTCTCACGTGGATTAGTGGGTCCAAGTAGGGGAACCCGTGGCGCGGCGAACGGCTGGGTTCGAGACTACGGTACTGTAGCATTTCGACCGTATGTTCATCAATTATGACGTAAAATTTATCCGAGAATTCTCCAAAAACCCGATAAATCGAAAGAAAATTATTGGCGGGGTTCCCGAAAAACGGTTGTGACGCGTGACTGAACATACGGTCGAAATGCTACAGTACCCCATGTCGCTTTTCGTTCATATTGTGGGCTCAAAATATGCTGAATGCATGATTGTACACGAGGCTTAACGGCATTTTTTTGCCGCAGCTGCCTATGTGCTTGCAGATTCTCGGTCTTTGTGTTGCATGGTTTGAACATCTCTCGAAGCAGCCTCGAAGTTTCGCAGCCCTAGAGCGGGTATTGACGTTCGTTCTGTGTCTATTGTCACATAATCCAAGTGCTATTGGTGTCAGAATGCCTCGGGACTGTCTGACTATAAGCTGCAACTGGTACAGTTGTCGCTGGACATTGACAGCGCCCGTCACACGCTGCTGGTAGCTCCTCAAAGCGATCGGAGCGGTGGAGGTGCGCTCGCAACTTCCGTGCCGCACAGAGTCCGATCTGCACATCGATATATTTATCTACACAATGATATTGATGGGTGGTACTAGTTGTAGGATAATACTATGGTCTTCGGCGCCCGTGAAAGCCGTGTAAGCAAACTGCAGGTGTCGGCAGTGGGTGCACCCACGTGACGCCTGGAATTTTGCGAACTTAGTTCAACTTCTGTCCCGAAGTTCGAAGTTCGAACTTCCGACTGGTGCGCGGGCTTCGTCTAAGCGGAGGACATGAGCCGTCCGTTATGCTATATAATAAGGGCTATAGGAGACACCTTTGTCATGCAAGGAGATGCTCTGCGGAAATCTGGTGGGTGCAATTCAGCACCTCAGGAAGTTCAGCGCTGAGAAGAACTCCAGCGTCAGCGCCACAAATTTCGGCGCAGGAGTAAGTGCAAGAAGGATCGGCCGGCTCAATGATCCGGCTCACGCGGGCACCCAAGGGGAACGCGCCACCTGCGCGCCACCGTAGTCTCTCGATGTTTACTGAGCCGCCGCGAGGAGCGCTCAAGGCGAATAATGTACTGATACATAGCAGAACTTCATAGTATCTGGTATGATACAGCTACTCTAATTTTACGGAGCTTCCCATACTGATGATCCGTGAGAAATACGGGCTCGAAAATGCGCATTGGGAGCGGGTCGAGAGGCTGGATGTAAGTAGTGAGGGAAGTTCGGGTGTCCAGGTGTGTACGATGAGAGAAGGCCGGACTCGAAGAGATGTAGCAGCGCGCAATACCACGCGGGACTCGCAGCAGCAGGGAGTAGCCCAGCAGCGGGCCCAGCAGCGCTGCAGAAGTACGCGAACACTGGAAATTCGCAAAGTTGAACTTCCTCTCGAAGTTCTGTACTACGCGAAGTTCCTGGCGCACGTGAATTAGCGCACGCGATAGCGCCCCTGGCGAAAATATTCGGGCGAGATCTGACGCCGATATGGATTGCAGGCGCGGAAGTTCGTTGGAAGTAGACCGTCTGGGGCCCTCTGATGGCTGATTTACGGGGCCCATCTGGTATACTTCTATTTCATATGGCCCTGCCTTAGGTGTATCCCGCTGCATGTGGAGATCACTCCAAGCGCAGATATAGGCGGCGCGGATGTATAACCAAGGGAAGAGACTGAGAGGCACACGCAGGCACACGTGCCTCGCGACTTGGGCTTAGTGTCCTTTACGATGTCAAGGCATTTTTTTTTTTGATTAAGCAACTATTACACTGCCAGCTCAGCTCACCTCCTCGCACCCCACAGCCTCATGGGACGAGAGTCGGAGAGAGCTCTGGAAAGCCCGACATCCGAATCTTCCGTTAAGTTTGCTGCCGCTTGTAAACAACTGCGGCGGATGCAAACCGCCCAACGACGACGTACACGCGTACATGTTTGTCCTGCATCCCGCTCCATCGCTCCCTCACCGTTGTAGTGCGAGGATGGTGGCCATGGTACTGGAACAAATTTTGGAGCGACCTCGTTCGTATGACACACCATCACGCTGAAGTTCAACTTCGTGACCTGACGGCTTCCTCGGCACCTGCCGAAAGATGTTGGTTTTCCACAAACAAGGACGGATTCGCTATCAGTGTGCGTGTCGGAGTCCGGAGACTATCAGCTCCTTCGGTCTGACAGACAGGATGAGGCCCAACGCATGTTCACCGGAGCGCGACGTCGCGTGGATAAAAGATACCAAGCGCGGCGGCATAACTCGAGCCACACCACCTTTGTATCTCTGCACCTCGAGTCCATAGAGATGGAAAGCTGGGGTAAACATCATTATTTTGAGTGTATACTTCCCTGAAGCTCGAAGACCCGTACCACGGCACGACGGCAGCTGCTCTGCACTGCATTGACGCGCCACCTAATCTCACCGGGCTGCATCGATCCCTTCGCTACAGGTACCAGCGGACAAAGGACTCGGAGGGCCTGGATCGACCTGCTTCTGCGTGCGCGCCGAAGTCGCACCCACTGAGTCGAAGACGCACCCTGTGGCACGGACTAATTGCTTCCTCTGCCTGGCTCAAAGCTTCCTCTGCGCACATCGATGGCCTGGGTATGCAGGCCGACTCCCTCGCGCGGGCGGGCCCCGCAGAATACGAGAATTGCCCCAAGCGAGGATCGATGTCCTGATAATCGCCGCGGATCATTCCCCTCGTGGGTGCCAGCATCGCCCTCGAGCCAGCGCCCTGCCCTTGCCCTGCCGTCGGGGGTACCGACAATGGTCATTGCCCTCGTGGGTGCCAAGGGTGCAGCCGAATGCGGAAGGCCTTGTCAGGAAAAGATGTGCGAGGTCGGCGACGGGAGTTAGTCAAAGCGAAATTGAGAGTTGGTCAAACCGACATCAAGAGATGGTAATGCGAGGCCACGTCGGTGGCGCGCGCGCAAGCCTCCGCTCGGACGATGTGCGCCTGATGTGCGCCATAAATTGGATGAGGGAGTTACGGCGGGACCTGCAAGGTCGTGCAGGGAGAACCGGCGAAAAGATGATGACGTCCGGCTGACGGGACAAGGGCGCGCGAGAGGGGAGACCAGGGGGAGCGCGGCGAGCTGTTGCCCGTCCCAAAGCACAATGCAACGCCTGCAGACCGCGGCCGAGACCTGGAAGAAGATTGGAAATCGACGCTTACAGCGGCTTGAAGTTGAAATCTGTCCATGAGCAGGCACGCTGCCGATGAGCACAGCAAAGAGCAAATAGCATTGCAGGGGTTAACGATGCGTAGTGCAGCGTAAAGTAGTTCTTCGGTCTTGGAGAGGGGCTGCGACAGGGCGTGCGCGTGCGCACGCCCGGAGCGCGCGTATATGTATGCTGCAGAGCGGCGCGCGGGGGTACGGCAGTGCGTACGCGTATGTAGGATTTGAGGGCGAGAGCAACTAGAATACAGCAGTAATAAGTAAAAATGCGCCGGTACATTGCGGGACTGGCCGACGCGCGAGCCGCGAGAAGGGCGAAGAAGGGGCTGGCAACCGGACGAAGGGACGAAGGGGCTGGCCAAGTCCCGCGGATCGTGCGCCCTCGTAGATCGGCACACGTCGCTGCGGCACGGACACGCCAGCGCTATGCTGTCGAGACTATACGAGATATGAGTGTTGTTGGTGATAATATATATGTCGCGGCTGTATAGTATGGTGCGAGGGCGCGGCCAGCTCGGCTCTTGTGCTGCAAGCGGGAGTGGTTAGTGGACGGCGATGGGCGGAGACGACCACGTACCCGAGACCTGCGCGTCTCCGATGTATTACAGGGATGATTACGGACGGGGTTGCCAGTATTCCGAGTTCGGTGGCTGCGGGTGGCGTCAGAGACTGAGCGATCGATGCAAGGCGCACGTCAAAGCACCTTGTTGGTATTGTCTGCACGATCTGCGGGGCAATGTTAGGACTGACAGACGAGATGCGGCGCGCGATGTAACTCACGTCCCACTATACAGATATAGTTGTGCGAGTACCATCGGTTGTTGACCTTGTACGGTATGCACGCGTGTGCACCCGCCTCGTAGGTCGTTCCTTCCTTCCAAATCGCGGTGGTAGCGGGCACACCAGACGTGGCGCGTTCAATCGGCATCTAGTGCGGCAGTGACAGAAACAATGACTGCAAGGAGGGGCGTCGGAAGGATCTGTGCGAATGCGGAGGGCGTATTATACGGGGTGCTCGCTCTGCAGGAGGGGATTATACGACGCGGTGGCGGGCGCGCGGGAATAAAGGGCGGATGAACGTTGCGGACAAGACGCGAATGTAATTATAATAAAGAAAAAAAACAACCGCGATTTCTTATGCGCGCACTGCCTGGCACAGCCGTCATGGCAACAAACCATCGGTCCGGGCGTCGGAGTCGGGCGCCCGACTCGCGGACGGGCTCCGGGTTGACGACCGTTTCAAGTCGTCAACTCGGCTTACGTCACCGGTGGCGTCTGCAATGGAGACGAAAAACAAGTCTTCGAGCTCGGTTGGGTTGCTGGGGAACATCTAACCACATTGGCAATGCGTGCGTTCTGTCCTTCACGCCACACGTATTTTTTGACCTAAACCGCAAATTTTCTTCGATTTTTACTGTCCTGTTATTGCCCACGCTGTCGAGAAGGTAAAATGAATTGGCAATTTAGTGATCAGTTGCTGTTTATGGTGCGTTGGATTTGTCCGGGCCGAGGCATGCGGCGCTTGGAGGCTAGCGACGCGCGCCGCGTGCTGAGCGCGGATTTACCAGCCATGAGGAGTGGCTGCCGAAGTCTGTGATCTTCCTCCAGTCGAGCGTCAAGCCCTCGCGCCCATCGAGCACCCATGGAGAGCGTGACCCCCGCCGTCCCCATCAACACGGCGGCCCTTGTCGCGCAGATCGAAGCCCACACGGCCCAGCAGTGCCAGCTCGAGCCATGGTGGCAAGGTGCGAGGCTTGTTCTTTGCATTGGGCTCTACTGACTCGCTCCCAAGGCTCCCACCACATGGTGCGCTTCGTTCGTCCTTATTGAATCACACCTCTGCTGAACTCGCAATAGGTCTACGTCGCCACTCTTTTGCCTTCTTCCGAACGTTATATCGTTCGCATTGACGCTCCTTGCTTCCGTCCGTACGGGTCTGGCCTCACTCCCCCAAGCAAGATGCGGTCCGAGGTGCGTGCCCCGCCGAACGGCTGTACTTTTTTCTGACGAGCGCTAGATCGCGACGCTCAAGTATGTGAGGGAGCACTCGTCCGTCCCCGTCCCCGATGTCACTTACCACCACCTGGATGACGACGGCGAGGTGGGCGGCGAGTGGATGATGATGGAATACGTTCGTCCGTTCGCCCTCGCTCGCACGCGTCCTGACAGTGCGTCCCCAGATTCCCGGCGTGCCCCTCATGGAGCAATGGCCAAGCATGACACGAGAACAGCGTCAAGAGATCTGTGTCAAGATTGCTCGAATATGGGGCCAGCTCATGTCCATGCGCTTCCCCTCCGTCGGCAGTTTGTACGAGGCCCCCCTCTCCGGCCCCGTCGACAACAGCGTCATTGTCGGACCCACGACGTTCTACCCTTCCGCGAAGGCCAACCGCACCGCGCCGCCAGACCCCTCGCGCTGCGGCCCATTCACCTCCCTCAAGGAGTGGCTGCTCGCCATCGCACGCCGCGACATGGCCTTCGGCGACCCGCAGCCGCTCTCCGAGGAGCACCGCGCGCGCGTGGCCGCCGTGGTCGCCGACATCGAGGCCGCGCCGCCCGCGCTCTTCAGCAGCGCGCCCGGCTCCGCGATCGTACTCGAGCACATCGACCTCCTCCCGCACAACGTGCTCGTGCGGCCGGACGCGCCCACGGACGTGCTCGCCATTATCGACTGGGAGGGCGCGCGCACGGTGCCCCTGTGGGCCGTGCAGCCCATGTTCCTCGAGCAGGACTTGGAGGAGTACGAGGAGCACATCGCGCTCATCAAGCGCACCCTCAGCGAGCTCGTCCCGGCGTGGGCGGATGCGCAGAACGGGGACGAGTGCAGGGAGGCGCGGCGGCTATACCTGCGCGCCCGCCTCAGCATCTTCGACCCGGCAACATTCCACCCGGACGAGATCATCTGGTCGTTCAATCCTAATTAAGGCTTGCATGCACCGGCTCGTCGTCGTCCCAGTCGTCGTCATCTAGTACTCGTCGTCGTCCGCCCTCGCGGAACCCTTTTTATTGCATGTTTGTTATACACAGTTTACTCTCTTTTGGGCCCTGGGCTCCCTACGCTCCTTTGGGCCCCGGCCTCTCTACGCTCCTTTGGATTATGGACCGCTCCTGTGGATATGGACGGACCCCGCACGTTGTATTGATAGACTCCCCTGCGCCAACCCCCGCGTACTCACCCCATCCACTTGTCACGTACTGCCACCCCACGTACTCACCTACCTGTATATAATGTACTTATTCACGGACACTTTAGCAGTGCCGCTTACCGCGCGCCACGACATCCCCTGGCTGCGTGCTCCAATGTCTTTTGGCCGTACGCCACGATCTTTTCTGGCCCGCCCTCCCTGTGCGCGTATGATACCTACGAATCGTCGGACGGTGCACGTAGTACTGAAGATGTTGTTGAACCCGTTTTTTTGCCAGACATTCGATTTTCCGCAGTGCTGGCGCTGAGGAGTGGTCGAGGGCACCTGCAGGCTGCAGAATACCGACAGAGGTTGGAAATCCCCCCGGGCATCGTGCCCGTTGTGGCAACACCGTGCCCTGTGCGTAAGGAGCGTGCGCCGTGTACGGCCGCGAGGGAACATATCAAAACCTGCTGCATGGCGATAGTGGCCACGCCCCCAGACTGCGTGCCAGTTCACGCCTCACTTGGAATGGACGGCTCCAATCGATCTGTCTGTTTGTTGAGCGAGGTCTGAGTCGGTCGCTCTGCTCCGAGCCGGTTCGCAAGCCGACCGGACGCAATAACAACTTACAACACTGACTTCGCGCTCGGCTTGCGACCGTTGCCACCCGGTTGCCACAAATCATTCTCCGGCTGCTTTTCTTCCATTTTATATGCCGCGTGGTCGTGTCGGCTCTATTTGCTCCTCAAACGCAAAGCAGAAGCCTCTGAAAGCCTACACGGTTGAAATGCATCATAAAATGAAGACCAAAGGGCCAACCGGTGCCTTGCCTCCGGCCTGACGTGGAGAAGTCTGGAGAAGTCAGAGGATGGAGGCAGAGCTTGCGCTTTGGATGAGCCCAAGGATGAATAGATGTGACGGGGAGATTACAAAGTGGATACAGCCGCGGATAGGAAGAGGAACGAAAGAGATACGAAGAGGCGGAACAAAGTAGATTTGCAGGCCGCCACAGTGATACATCCGGCGTATCTGGCTTGGAAGACTACATCCAGACCACATCCGGCGAGACAGATAATCCAGACCGTCGATACGCGAGCCACCAAGGAAGGGCGAATGAGAGGTAAGACCTGAGTACAGTATGCAGGAGCCAACTCCGGGCTTCGCGTCCGCGTTCACCACAGGACGAGGGTAGCGTGCCATGAGACAGGACAAGGAAGTAGCTTAGGGTCGAGAAGCAACATTTCAAACAGTGTGGCCTTAGTTGTCGTATAAGGCAGCCCCCCAAAGCGCAGCCATATAGCTGGAGAGCAAAGGAGGCCCATAGAGCTTGGCCACAACAGCTTGGAAGTTGGAACAGAGACGAAGGGAAGTCCGGCAGCGACAGTCAAGCTTTGTGGAGCCTGCTTTATTCAAGAATATGCACCAAATTAAGCAGTCCATCGTAAAGAGCCATCAGCTTGCAGGGGACAGAAGACGAAGGCCTGCTGGTTGGTACTATGATGAAGAGAGACAAGACGTCTGCGTGACCAGCATCACGCAAAGATCAACAACGTCACGTTACCGAAATGGAAGTCCTTGTTCTCAACTTTCAAGCCACCGGCCCGGCCCGCCCTCTTTGACATTAACCACCATGGCGCGCGCATACGCCCCCTCGACGTCGAGCCGCGTCCTGCAAATACCTGAAATCTTGGATATAATGATTGGATTTTTAGAACAGAATGAACACCCGGCCTGCGCCCTCGTATGTCGCCAGTGGTCAGAAATCGCCCTCGACGCGCTGTGGAGACTGGTGGACGACCTACCGCGGTTATTCGGCATACTGGCACCCTTAACCAAGCAAAATGCCTCTAATGCATTGGTGCGTTACACGTAAAGGCTGTGGTTGAGCTCGGCGCTTATGTCGTCCAGGAGTTTTCTAGATCACTACAGGCAGACGACTGGACGCGCTTCAATCGTTACGCGCGACGCGTCAGGCATCTTGCATACGACGAAAGCGCCGGTGCGCTCGCGCAATCCGCATTCACAGAGATCGCAACCACACGGACATCCCTCGAAATCCTACCCTCTCTCAACGCGCTGGAGTGGAACGCGCCGTTGCGCGCGTCCGTCATGTTCATGCATCGCAACGTCAAAAGGTTCATCATCACTGTACCCCCGCCTCTGCCACTGCAAGCATCTGGCATCGCGCTTCCGTCGTTCCTGCAGGACGTCGCGGCGCGCATGCCTAATATGACACACTTCGACCTGCGCTGGCTCGAGTCTGCAAGCAGCCACGAGAACGAGCTCGTCACATTCTTCCGCGCCCTGCCCAAGCTTCGCAAGATTACATTCCCTCGGTACTATTTCACGTCCAACATTGCGCAGGCGCTCTCGCAGGGGCACGAGAACCTTGCTATCATCGAGTTCCAATACATGGACGCGCAGGGCTGCGGGGAAGCCCAGGACATATACCAGTTTGCCCCCACCCTTACGGCTGGCGCGTTCCCCGCGCTCTACGACTTCTCCCTCGCCTGCTCCCTCGCCGACATGGCCAACTTTCTCACACGTCCGTTTGGTCCCAGTCACCTGACCATGTCCTACATTCATTCCTATCGACTCGAATCCCCCGCCGAGATCAACAAACTCGTATGCGCCTTCCGGGATACGTGCCCGCTGCTGAAGGAGCTGTCCATACTATCCGCCGTTGACGTGACGCCCGCGCGCCCCCAGCCCGGCAGCAACGCGGACGTCGTCACGCTGGAGACGCTGCGCCCTCTCTTCGGCTGCGCCAACCTCATCAGCTTCGAAATCCTCCACCAGCACCCCCTACGCCTCTCGTTCACCGACCTCGACGAGCTCGCGCGCAAGTGGCCCTCCCTAGAGCGCCTCATACTCAACAGCGAACCGCCCGACGCCGGCTCCGCCGCGCTCACGCTGCGTGCCCTCCTTCCCTTTGCCGCCCACTGCCCGCGCCTCCGCTCCCTTGGCCTCTTCATCCACGCCTCCCGCCTCGACATCCCTACCGCGTACATCGAGCATGGCACCGACGCCCTGACCGCCCTCCCCGCCTTCAAGGAGCCCATTCTGCTTTCCATGGGTGTCTCCGTCATCCACGAGGAGGACGTGGAGCAGGTGGCGCTCTTCCTTAGCCAGGTGTGCCCGGTCGGCGCGGACCTCGAGGCGGGCGTGACGTGGGAGCTCATGGAGGACGAGGCGGGACACATGGACCCGGAGATGGCGGCCACCATCGACGCGCGGTGCGAGAAGTGGCATCGCGTGAGGGAGTTCTTGCCGCTGCTTACGCAGCTGCGCAAGCAGGAGTCGGATAGGGCGCGTATGCTGGAGAGCAGCCTCCGCGAGCTGTCAACGCAACATGAGCGGCTGATGGCGCAGGCCAAGGCTGCCAACTTGGATGTGGCCAAGTTCAAGTGCGTCTACTTCTTCTTGTTGCCCTCATAACCTCACTGACTATTTTACCAGGCCTGCGGAGGATCCTTCATGGTCGCTATCTTCAGTTACACATTACCTGCGCGGCTTCGTATCGAGGAAGCATCGCCGGAGCAGCAGATGAATTCTGAATCGGACAACGGACAAACGAACCTAACTTCACCACAAAGCATAAGTGTGTTGCTATCCCACCTGCTTTCGCATGCATTACTATATCCGCTTGCTTATTGTCTTTCCTGTGTTCTTCCTTCTTCTCGCTCGTTCCTCTGGCATGATGTTGTATGGACAGCAACAGAGCTGGGCAGTAGGGCAAAACGGACATCTCTCATCGAGTATTTTCCATATTGCGTCCTCGAGCGTGTCCCATGCGTATTCCGTAGGTATAGGCTTGTATTACATACATAGTTACAGACGTCGACTTGCAGCACATAGGTAGAGTTGTACCATTCGCAGTACATGATTCGCAGTACGTGAATCCACAGAATCCTATCGTCATAGAGTCAAGACGCAGCATCCTCCACTCGGCGTCTTCACTTTGCTGCAGCCGGCTTTCTAGGAGGTATCTGCTGCTTGTAGAAGTGTGCCATTATACCTTCCGCGTGCGTCATGGTGAGGTTGAAGATCGGGTGTGTGGCGTTCTGGCAAAAGTGTGAGCGCCGGTCTCCGCAAAGCTGAATTGTACTCACAACCCGATTAGAGGGACCACCTACGACCTTCGAGGCACCCTCCTCTTCCGCGTAACACAAAGAGTCGATGAACAAGGCTTTCCGAATGTCATCTACACCTTCGTCCGACCACGCGCCGAGCAGTTCGTCTCGCCGAGGTGGGGAGGGTATCATGGGATGTTGGGCTGCGGATAGTCCAGACAGGCAATACAGTGTGTGGTAAGCGTCGGCACCCCTTGGAAAGCATATCAGCTATAGTCCGGCAAGGAGGTGGGGGAGAAGCTCACTTTGGAGGCTTGTCCCGCAAGCCGCCGCTGGGATGTTGCCCTGCGAAGAGGACATATTCTTGTAATGCTTTTCGGTTGAACAACGAGTCTATGTACATGTTCAATACGTGGGATGGAGTTCGGGAAGCTATTCATACCGTCGACATCATCCCAAGAATCATCGTCAGCCTGCGACGCTCCTTCCGCGGGCGGTTCATGAGGTGGTCCGCTGACTCCCAGCGTCTGTAGCAGCGCAAAGCAGCCACCGACCCACCATGAGTAACAGCCGTCGACGAGCTTATTCGTCCTCCCCTTGAAGCCCCCGAGCTCGATGTCGACACCTTGCATATTGGTGCACCACCGTAGGAGTGTCTTCAGGTTGACAGATGGTTTATTCTCAGGCATGCGGGAGACAAAGGGCTGCAGCATCACCCATGACGCGAGTGCGCAGAAGGTGTAGCCGCCGTGAGCTTCGCCTAGTGGAGGTCGTGGGGAGGAGAGGAGAATTGGTTGACCGTCAGGTCCCGGGGCGAAGTATGGCTGAGACGCAGACGAGAAGCCACCCTCGTATGTCTGGCACGACGCGACGAAGGATGCGGTCCCCTCCACTAGCTCAGGAGTGCAGATATCCAAGAGTATAGCCGTCACGATGAGGCAGTATATTCCCCTGCACAAAGGCGATCAGTTAAGGTGCCACGCCACCGACGAGAAACGCACCTCACATCCACTTCCGCGTTCCTGCTGACGAGAAATGAGCCGTCCGGCTGCTTCAGTGACATGAAGAAAGAATACATCTTCTTCCTGGGAACGCCTTAGGACGCGCCACCGCGCACACCAAGTGAAAGAACTTGCCGGTCAATCTCATCCCAGCCTCCGCCCGCGCCCGCACGCCCCGCTATCGCCAGCGCGCTCACCGCCGCGTACGTTGGCAGCAGGTGCGCGTTCTGCTTTGGCCCGCCACCGAAGCCGCCGTCGGGGTGCTGCCAGGTCAAGATCGTGTCGATCGCACGCTGGCGATTGCCCGGGTCGAGCCCAACTTGCAGCACACTGAACGCCTGCAGCGTCCAGAACATGAGCCACGGCTGGCTCGCGTCCTGCGACGTGTATCGCGCGGGGAAGCCCTGGACGAGGTTGCGGACGAGGAACTGCATGTGCGCGTTCTTGTTCAGGGTGGCCTGGCCGGAGGCATGTTTGGAGAGGAGCTCTTCGGTCTCGCGTTGTAGATGTGAGGTTTGCGTCGGGAAGCCGTCCACGGGTGTTGGACGCAGTGGTACGGACATGAAGGATGAGAACAAAGGCTTGGGCTATCCCCGATTGGGAGAACAATTGTTATGTCGTCCCTTGGCAAGTCGATCATGAATCCGACTATCAAGTATGTCAGCAGAGCTGATAGCAACAAGGCCACCGTGGCCCTCGAGATAGAAATTGCTATAATACACATCCAGTCTATACCGATAGTCTAAATTGTCTAAGCAGCTCGCGTCTATAAGTCGTCGACGTCAAAGGTCATCATCGCGTTAGTGAGCTTTTTGAGTCTTGAGTTGCAATTGGTCCATGATGTCGTTTTCGTTTGCTGGGCTTTCAGACAATCTCCTCCACGTCTTCCACACTCTCCCTCCTCTCTTGCAACACAGGCGGCGGTGTCGACGACTTCTCCTGCACGCGTCTCCTGCGCAGGCCAGGAATCCGCACCTGGAGCTTCAAGCCTCCGCTCTGCCCCGCCAGATCCACATTCTGCCCTTTCGTCTCCGGCAGATACAACCAGAACACGAGCACTGCAAGCCATGTACACGCGCCCCATAGGAAGTAGGGCCCGCTCGGGTACGCGTCGAGGAACATCGGTGTCGTAAACGCGACGATCCAATTGGAACCCCAGTTCGCCGTGAGTGAGAGGGAGGCGACGGACGCGCGTGTCTGCACGGGCTGTGCCTCTGAGACCCAGATGCGTATGAGAATGGCCCAGGTGACGACGAAGGGGATGAAGTAGACGAAGATGAGGGCAATGACGGCGTAGTTTCCGGCCTGGCTGAGATTCGGGAGGGAGTACAGGACACCGATGATGGTCATCGCCGTCGCCATGACAATGCCACCCCATATAATTGACTTTCGACGGCCCCTGCAGGAAACTTTGGTCAGATACAATTGCAGCAAAGGCGCTTGAATGCATAACGAACCATTTGTCGGACACGGTCTGACCCACGATCGTGAAGACGACGTTTACGATACCGGTTACACCACTGGCCAGGAAAGATGCGCTTTGGGACGAGAGCCCGGCTTGCTTGAACAGAACAGGCGCATAGTACAGAACACCGTCGATGCCAGCAAATTGCTGGAACGACTGCATGAAAATTGCCATCGCCGTCCGCCCGCGAAGTCCCGGCGCGAATGCCTGCTTGAACTGTGCCACATGGTGCTTGAAGCCGCCCCGCTGCGCCTTCTCCCTCGCCGCTTGGAGCTGCGCCTTCTCCTCCTCCTCGCTCGCAGCCAGCGTGATGAACTCGTCCTTGCTCAAATCCAGCCTTTGCATCGCGCGCATCGCCTCATCGCGCCGCCCCACATGTAGCAGCCACCGCGGCGAGTGCGGCAGGAAGCGTACACCTATCGCCGTCACCGAGCACGTCAAGCACTGCAGCACCCACGGCAGCCGCCACGAGAGCGAGCCGGTGATGTTCAGGCTGCCGTAGCACACGAAGTAGCCGATCATGATTCCAGAGGAAATGAAGAGCTGCATGATGCACCCGACGCGGCCGCGCAGCTTGCGCGGGGCGACCTCGATGCCGTAGACGGTGACCGCAGACAGGAAGACGCCCTCGCCCACGCCTGAGACGCAGCGGCCGACGAAGATCATGGCGAGTGCGGATGACTGAGACATGTTGATGCCGGCGATGGCGCAGAGGAGGGAGCCCATGGCATAGATGGCACACCCCAGGGAGATGGTATGTGTGCGGGAGATACGATCGGCGATAGAGCCTGCACCGAAGGACGTGATGGCGGCGGGGATGAGGATGGCGGAGACGAAGAGACCCTGTACAGTGGAGGAGAGGTCTCCAAATGTCTCGGTGAAGTCGTCCATGAGGGTAATGGGTCCTGTAGATGGAGTGAGCACGCACAGCGTAGGTCCCCGAGCTGGAACGTACCGATCGAGCCCGTGTCGAATCTGCATGTCACCTTGTAAGTTAAGTTATTCGTGCAAAGATCAGAATGTGCTCGTACCCAAAGACATACGCTGAGAGATACAAGGTTAGGCATGCAATTTGGAGGAAGGGGAACAGAACTCACCAGCAAGTGATGCAAAGCACACGCAGCGTACATAACGCGGTACGTGTAGCGCCTTGCGCACCCTCGCACCATAGCTGTCCATCTTGTACACCTTCGCAGAGAATGGGACGAAGGAAGGGATATGTACAAGGAGGAGGAAGAGGCCTAGAAAAGGAGAGAGAGGGGGAGGGGACGGTGGTGGAGAGGAAGAGGGTAAACCCCGATAGGAGGAGAGCACACGCCGCGCACCGCGGAAGTTTTATGCACCCCAGACGGGCTATAACTAATCAGCCACCCAGTGACCCACCAGCGGTTCTGGACCATGGCTGTACCAGGGTCAAGGGCCCGGCTACATGTAAACGATGAGCAGGCCGCCGGACGGCGGGGCCCCGTGGTGGGGTGGTGCCACGGGGAACTCAGAATCAGACCCATCTTCGGCGCGAGGATAGACGCGAACGTTCAGTTTTCGAGTTTGGGTTCAGAAAACATGAACAGAAGACTGGTCAAAGTCAGGTGTCTTCTGTTGAACTTCGATCGGTGTACTGAGAGTACAAGACGATGCCTGAGGACTACCAAATGTGGACACACAATGGAATGCATCAAATCGGACCGGACGCCGACAGCTCGGACTGGCTCGGACTTTACTCGGACTTTACTCAACTTTGAACTCGGGCATGTCTCACCAATGTGGCGCGCGCCTCTGCCTTGCTCTTCTGACTCTGAGCAATGTTTACGATGGTCGATATTAATATTCAGCCCTCGTCTCGCTATAGCACCTTGATCTGGCTCTCGTAAACAAGTGGACGCATAATGCTCACGGTCACGTGATGCTTGTCCCACCCTACGTGGGAACGACGTGACTTGTCTTCGACCACCATCGTCGCTCTCCATGGGTTCCGAATTCACGTTTCGTATGCCCAACGGTGTCTTTATTACCCCACATATCATCGACTCTAGTAACTTTTGGCCTCTGCCCGTCGCTGGAATCGGTGATGCTCTTAAGCACGTTGCAGAGAACGCAGAACAAGCGAGCATGGTGCATTATACCATTGCGAACATGACCTCTCAACTGCTGACATGACTCTAAGAGAACTACCAGAACTACCAGCGCGGACCTGGATAGAGCTACTGTCGTGGCGTTAGAAGATGGCTTTCATCGCATGCAAGAGCGTCTCGAGATTGAGAACGACTCCTGCTTCGAAATTCTCGGACGCGAGCCGAAGCGCATGATACTGGGACCTCTTGTCGGGCGCATTCTGGAAGCGTTATTATCTGACGTTTACATCAAGTAAGCACTGCATTGACCGTCAGTAATATCTGTGATACTGAGCTCAGTCATCGTCAGCTGGGACACCAAGTATGCCAGAGCCGTCCACCCTTGCTGCTCGAAGCTATCGGCGGCCCGGATTTTGCCCAGTTACGGAAGGGCCACCTCCATTGTGACGCGACCTGTATGTTTGTTCGATTCATCGACGGTAGCGCAAGACGGCGAGGTGCCTCAAGTATTGGGCAAGGCGAAGACCAGCGACTATGATATGCTCATGACGGAAGACCGGCCTGTTCACGACGACCATTCAGACGTACAGCCCAGCACACCACCAATCCGGTCACAGTGCGAAGCTTCTGACTCCGACCTCTACGAGGCCGGCACTTGGATCACACCGGACCATGAATTGCATCCATTCGCTCACGCTCATCTTCTCTTGCCGCGCCGACCACACGCTTCTGTTCCGTTTCCTATCGTCTGCATCGCACCGCGTGACGAGATTTACGAAGTTCTGAGCAGCGCGCTGTTTCAAAGACGCATCTTCGGTGTCGAAGAACCCATCCTGGGGTTCACCTTTGAGCCCTTCGAGTGCTACTTGCAACTGGTAGTGGCTTGGCTATCTCCACAGACCGTAAACGGCCACGACTGCGTAAGTTTTCAGCTCCTTCTCCTTACCGGCTGTAGCACTGAAGCAAACAACAGGTCCAGGTACATGTGGCACACGCGGTCTCTCCTACAAACAGCCTTTCACCCCATCTTGCGGCGGAACGTCCGTCTCTGGATCTCGATCTAGGTATTTTCGACGTATCATCCAGTGCAGGCGCAACGGGCCTCGCCACCTTCCTTTTCAAACGCCGGCACGACTTCGCAGACAGTTGCCGGACTGCGCAGCTTCGCGCGCCCCTCGTTCAGGATGCACTATTATCATCCAATTTCGCGCCTTGGCGTGTGGATCGTATGGAGGATGATAGAACCGAAAATGATTCCGAGTTTGGCCCTCACGATCGTGTGGAACAGTGGCTGCCGGGGTGCCGAGTCGCTCTCGTCAATGACCATCTGGACGATACATATGTATCTCAATCAACTAGTGCTTTCGGGACGCCAAGCTGTTCCTCCGACATGTCGAACAGGTGCGGATAATCAGGCTTTCAATCAAGTTTGGTTTGCAAGTCTGTGCTCACCCCTGTACAGCCTGTTCAAATCTTCATTGCCTAATTTACTGCATCTTATTGATCTTGTTATTTAGCTCTGTCAGACCTAGCGCGCCCACTAGCCAAGTTGATCTGCCTGGCAACTTTCAAGGCGATAGGAATACCACGTCGCTTGCATGGCCCAGCAGTCTCCAGCATATCTCGCCCGAATTTCCTTTCGAATCTATGTTCAAAGACATCTCTGAGGCCCTTCAGTTACGTCTAATCGGTATTGACGACATTGTGAGCTGACCGGTCATTGCTCGACTTGCGTGTGCAACTGATTGGGCCGGCTGCTTTTAGGCGTGGCAGCAGGGGGAAATTCGGCAGTGGCAAGATTCGAAGCATCATTCCATGGTCGACGACGTCGTCGGGTCTTTCTTCACCGCGCGAGCAGAAGACGTCGCGGAGGACAAGGTTGGCGACGTGCTGGACGGCAGCACTGAAGGCGAGGACGGCTCTGAGAACCCTAACATTTTCTGTACTGGTCCGGAGGCGAAGTGTTACAACTCTAAGGTTTCGGCAGCACCTCACCGGGAGGTTGCGAGCACTCACGACAGTTTTCAGCTCTGCGAAGAGGACTACCACGCCTACCTTGAGTTCCGAACGGAGATCAAAGTCGAACAGGCAATACGCACCGCAAACGCGGAATTTATCCCGCCGTTGCTCCCCATGGGCGACGATCAACTGAATTCGTTCAGGAAAGTCCTGCCGCAAGTTCGTGCAGCTGCGGCCGAGGCGTTCGAAAAGCGTCGTCATCAGGCAGTGCTTAACGAGGCCGACTGCCGCCTTGCATGGGATAAAATCTTGAGCGCTGTATTCTCAGGCGCTGTTCTCGAAAAGGATGATCATGACGCCCGTGTAGGCTACTTGTACGTGGTCCATATGTGCTCATGACACTGCCGCTCATTACATCTGTGCTAGCCTCGAACGTCGTCTCCAAACTTCACAAAATGACTTTTGGAACAGAGTGTGCAACCTCAAGGGCAAGGCATTCAACAAGGCCATGGACGCGCAGGTTCAACTCCTGCAACAGCGCCTGCCTGCCTCCACGGTGAAAACACCAGACGAAAGGTACCCTGGCCGGGGCGTTGACGAGGTGGCTACTTCGCTTCGCGAGACGTTCGTAGGCGCGTACAACGAGGCGGCCGAAGCATTGGAAACTCTTGTTAGCAATCGAAACACAGAGCGTACGCTTGCTGCCGCTACATGGTTCTCAAACTCGAGCTTGGACGGCTTGCAAGCACGCGTGCTGAAGCACCACGAGTACAGTACTTCCGACGGCGCAATCGTGTTGGCTATTCCCGACGTCTTTCCTTCGAACCATCGCAACCTCGCGAAAGCGTTCTGTCCTGTGAAGGGCTTTTATGATCAGGACAAAGCTGGACAACCCGATTCGGCGGAAGGTGAACCGGAGGAGAACAAATCACCGGCCGTTTCGACGACCACGATGCCTCCTGTCGTGACCCGAGACGCTGCTGGATCGATGCATGCATTGCTTATCTCAGCGCGACAAGCAGCTGAGTCGTGAGTTTCGCGTCTAGTTCACCTTCACACCGTACTGCCGCTGATAAGATGTTGTTCTAGCTTGCTTCGCGGGTACGGCATGCTGGAAAACCAGACTGGCAAAATACCTGCAGCCCGCGGAGGCGAGTCGTCGGCGACTGCTCACACTGGCGAGCCCGCACAAGCGAAGTCCGTCCCGGCTTCGAAGAAGACCGATGCGGCCGGCAAGGGAAAATCATCGTCGCCGTCGAAGCAACTTGTTGTGAAACGCCTCGGTGAGCGTAGGATCCAATTTTTACTTCGACACAACTAGCTGATGCCTGCTTGGTAGCCATCCTCTTCGCTATTCTTCTCGTGGAATTCAAGAAAGGACTTGTCTCTCCATTGCAAGGGATCAACCAAGCGATACACTACATTGAAGACAGTGTTTACAATCTGAACGCCGCAGGGATCCAGAACTTCCCTGTCTTCGCTATCGCTGCGGTCGGGTTCAAGGCGCGTTTACTGACTGCGTGGGGCGAGCTCAGAAAGGATGACAATGTATGTGCTTGTGCACCTACCTTTGCCTACTTCTCATCGCTGCACTCATCAGGAGAACGACCTTCTCGTTGTACGTTTGGCTGATACAAACTGCCCTCAATGGGACATCTGCAACTGCTCGGAGGCCTTCCGTCTTGCGATTTTCCTCATCCACGTCCGCGACGTCTGGTCTAAAAAACTAGCGGCGAGGTTCACTGAGGAGAAAGAGCAGTATCGCCTTGATTGGGAGGCCATCCATTCGGAGGATTCGAAGTTGAGCGGCCGATTTTCCTGGAGGATGGAGGACCAGAAGCAGGGCCAGGCCTGCAAGGAATTGCAAGCTAAAGTGGATGCGGAGGTGGCAAAAGCGACAGCGCTTAAGGTCGAGCTCATCGAGAAGATGAAGGCGAAGGCAGAGGCGAAGGCAGAGGCTAAGGCTAAGGCCAAGGCCAAGGCAGAGGCGCAGGCGCAGGCGCAGGCGAAGGCGAAGACGAAGGCAAAAGTCCGATAGGAACTATCGTAGTCTTCTTATTTCCCTGTCATGTACACTTGCGGCTTGGCTCAATGTCTACCTATTCCATGCTGTAGCGCTCAGGCATAGTTCGATGTGACCGAGTGTCAATCCACCTGAGCGGCGCAGAAGTCCCGAATTCGAAAGATAGACAACTTGTTAAGAATACTGAGGGATAAATTGCCGTAGCCTGCCCTTCAATCCAGCCTCCGCAGGGTCGCCCTCGGCGCAATCGAGAACCACGTCCCACCCATCACCACCAGCATCGACAGCACGCTGCAAGCCAGCCTATCAGCGAACGCTCTTCCCCGCCTCTGGATCCCAGTCGCATAACAAACAGGTACTCACAACGGCTGCAACGAGCTGATGCCAAACCGCGAGGACAGGACGCCCGTGATAAACGGCAACACCGCGGAGCCGGACTGACCGATGCCCCCAATCCAGCCGATGCCGCCCGTGAGCAGCCACGGCGGGAGCGCCTTGCGCGTTTGGCTGACCATGATGGGGTACATGGGACCCATGAGGAGGCCGATGATGGAGACGGCGACGGCGTTTTGGATGAGGGAGGGCACTTTCCAGACCGTTACCTGCAAGCTGGGGAGGTATCCGGTCAGAGTTAAGAAGAGAGTAGACGTGGGGCGGGCAACCGCGGACTCACGCGATGCAGATGAGGGTGTAGAGCATGACGACTCGCTTTTCGCCGATCTGGAGAAGGAGAGCTCGAGTGTGAGGCGACAGGTGAATAGAATGCAGGATGACGGACCCATTTGTTGACCCAGAGCAAGAGGATGCGCCCAAGAGCCAGACCGCCGAAGAAGCCCGAAGACAGGTAACCTGAGCTGCTCCCGCCACCGCGCTCGTCAATCACGAACGTCACAATCCAGCCTGTCGGCCCTTGTGAGCCTCTCATCCTACAGAAAGTCTAGTAAATCACCTACCACCCAGCGTCACCTCCGTCCCAACATATATGAACGTAAACAGCGCCGTCAGATGCACCGTTGGCAGCCGCATCAGCTGCCTGTACTTGCTCGTCTCATTCGCGTGCCCCGTCGCCTCTGGCGGCGCGAAGCCCGCATCGGCCATGATATCGTTGTAGGTGCGCAGCCGGAAGACGAGCAGGACGAGCGCGGCGTTCGTGCAGTTGAGGCCGAGCGAGACGAGGAAGAAGTACGACCAGTGGGGGAGTTTGGCAAACTGGGTGGCGACGAGGGGCGCGAGGAAGGCACCGAGACCGTAGGCGGACATGCAGATGCCCATCATGGCTTCGGAGCTGGGGGATAATGTGGGGTGGGTGAGACTCGGGGAAACGACGTTAAAGGGATATGCGTACGAGCTTTTGAGGGCGCCGACGAAGGAGGAAGCGCCGGCATTCTGGCGTTCAAGATCGTTTACGAAACGACTTATCAGCTAGTCGGGCGGACTGACCTGCAAAGACAGACCGAACCCGGCGAAGAAATAAGCACAGGCGAAGACGGGAAAAACGGGCGCAGGTGCTTGAATGCTATATGCGATACTCTGCATGATAGAGCCTGAAAAGATTTCATCATCATATGTACGCTTGCACAATTATTCGGCCTGCCTAAGAACATAGTCTGCATGGCTTGCGTCAGCTGCCATTGGTTATGACCACATACACAATGAAGGCTTACCTTGCCGAAGCCGAGTTTGTCGGATAAATAAACGTTGGAGAACCCTCCGGTGATATAGCCCTAGGTGGTATGAGTACGTTTGTCTTTGTGTGGTCTTCCCAGATCCTCACAGCAGCGTAGGCAACAAAAATCATGGAGACGATGATGAAGCCGATCTAGTGGCACAATGAAGGTCAGCGGTCGGACACAAGCACTAGATAGCAGCACGCGCTCACATCATAGCGGGCTTGCATAGTGGGAAGCAGCGCGCCGGGACCGCCATCGTTCCAGCCTTGTAAGAACAGAACAAAGCAGCAGATTATGAAGTGGATCAACCCGGTGCGTCGCTGTTTCGCCGTCCGCGGAGGCGTCTGGTCATCCGTCGTCGCCTCGCGAGGGCTTTGTTCAAAAGAGGGCGTGGGGCTCGGCACGGCCTTCGTGACGGCCCTGGCGGGGGGTTCCAAGACATCTTTTCTGTCTGCACTCTTTGTCAGATTTCCTTCAGGCGGAAAGAGCATACCACCCACTGATCAAGCCTGATTCTACAGTGTTGATGTCACTCGTTCCAATATAACCTTCACGACTCGTGATATCACCCGCGGCATCTGGAGCGCGTTCCACGACAGTAGAGACCCTAGAGAGCTCGACGCTTTCTGCCATCATGAGTGGGGGAAAAGAGTAAGACTCTCGCGATAGGCGGCTCTTATTCCCCGGAGACATATCGAGCGTCACGGACTGGAATTCGCGAGCGTCACTGATACTGAGCGCCGCGAGCGTCACCTGCGGAACTGGAATTCAAGAGAGGCGAGAGCGTCATTTTGGCATCGCGAGCATCACTAGCTAGACCTTTTACGTAAGGTCCAGTAAATTTTGAGTCAGCGAACGGGAATGGATGAGTGAGCGCTGACACCAGGCGGACACGCCTTGATGGCTGCGGTGCTCGAGGAGGAAGGCAAGAGGAAGGGGCAAGTGCGGGGTCCGGGGTAAGTTCGGATTGAACGATCACGCCCACGTGACGACGTTCCCCTCCCAACATTTTGCCAACGTCACAGCGTTACATCGCGCTCTGCTCCCTCTCTCATTCCACTGTCCAACTACACAAACACAACTCATCAACTCACCATGCCGGTCAGTCCCCTTTGTAGCTTTCATGATCTGCTCGCCGACGCGTTCTGCAGACCACCGCTGCTCTCCCCGACGGCTACACGTTCCTCAACCCCAGCTCCATGATCTCCAAGACAGGGAAGGAGCTCACTATCCAGCTCTTCGACGAGGCGGACAAGCGGGATCCGGACTTGCACGACATGTATATCTACAATGGTACGCGTGCCCCCTCGAACGCGTAGCGACTCGTTGACGCGTCCTTGACGCGACCTTTGCGCAGACTTCTTCGCGTACGCCGTCCTGGACCTCATTGACAAGCGCCTGAGCACCCTTCACACCCAAATTGGCAAGAAGGACTGGCGTGTTTGCGTTTCTCAACTCGAGGCTCTCACCGTCTTCATGCTCAGGACCAACGCCTGGGGCAGTGCGTGCCGTATCTTCATTCTCGCGTCCTTTGCTCCTGACACCATGACCCTCCAGTGGCCGATGACGGCGAGCGCGTCCGCCTGACGGGCACAGTCTACGGCGCTTGCCTCGTTACCGTTCTCCGCGGGCTCAAAAAGGCCGGCGAGCTCAACACGGACGCCTATCCCGCGCTCGAGTACCTCCTCAAACCCGCCGCCGAGCTCGGCGACTCCCTCCGGGGCATCGACGCCGGCTCCGACTTCGACCTCGTCTGCAAGGGCATCGGGCAGCGCCTCTTCGGCTCCCAGTCCCGCACGGAGATGCGCGCCCTGCACCTCGCGCGCCGCACGGCGTGGATGGAAACACTGGACGGGGAGGAGAAGAAGCTCATGGAGGAGGCGTTTGCGGACCCGGATGCGATAGACTCCGATGAGGAGCAGGAGGAGAAGCCGTGGTGGGACGGGGGGAAGGAGGGCGCGGAGGATGTGGATGACGAGGACTTTGTGCTGAGTCGGGTTTGGAAGGAGTACAAGGGCTATCTGGCGGACGTGCCCACGAAGCCTTTGCGTGGGCCGCCGAAGTGGGACCTGACCAAGTGGAGCAAGCAGGAAAAGGCTGCGTTCAGCTTTGATGCGATGGGCTCAGACGATGAAGGTGCGAGTTGGTCATTCTTTTGCAGCCAGTGGCACTCACTCTTTGCAGATATGATGTAGACGTGGGCTTCCCAGCGTGCTCCTTCAAACAAACAAGCCTCGAACGTAGACCAAACCTTCTGACGACTGATTCTCTTGACCGCCTCGACCACTAACTACCTTACCAACCGCAATGCTTCCCCTGCTACGCTATTTGATCCTCTATAGTGCTTGTCCGTCCAAGTCCAACAACGATGTTCACCTCCACATGTTCTTGATGCTGTACAAATATTGACCTGTCCGGAAGATTTTGTACTTGACATGCTTCATTTCTTGAATAATACATTCTCGACGTCCTCTGCGAATGTGACGACCGACCAATTAGATCGCCCGAAAGGGAACAAGGACGTCCATATCGGGCGAACAATGAATGTCACTTTGCTTGGGCGACTTCAACGGGCTGCAGCCAATCTGATGTGCTGGCTTATTGCGCCCGAAGTTCGCTGGTGGACCTTGGCTCTCTGATGCATTCAGCGTGGCTATTGCGTGAGACTGACCGGCTCACGTACATACTACTATTACTAGGATCGCTTGATCAGCAGGCTCCCCGAGCCTCCCTCAGTAGGCTCAGATACGTCTCCCTACTCTCCTAGGCGAGTCTCCCATCCTCTCACCCTGACACAAACCAATCGTCATTCTGAATTCGAGAGCGCATGCATCGCAGCCCACAGCATAATTGCACGAGAATAAGATACAGTGAAAGCGAGATACCTAAAGATATTTACACACAGACAGCACCTTGGATAGCGCATCGCTCAGCGGTGGTGGTCGTCGACCCATCTCTCAAAACCGCCGCCAACCGACCGTTCACCCACCATCTAACTGTCCCAAATCTTCTAATCGTCCCCAATCTTCGGCGCCAAATAGTACCTGATATGCCCCTGCCCAAACTCGTAGTTCACCAGCAGCGGCACGTCGCTGCTCATCATCAGGCGCACGTTCTTCGCGAGCGTGGAGCTCTTGGAGAAGTTGACGAGGTACTTGAGGGAGAAGGTGAGGGAGACGAGCGCGTTCATCTGGATGTTGACGCCCTTGATCTCGGGCTCCTCGGGTTCCTTGCCCTTCTTCTTGTCCTTCTTGGCCTTCTTGCTGGGTTTCGAGGCGCTCGCCTAAGGTGGGGGGTCAGTTGGGAGAAGGGAGGGTTAGATGAAAGGGGGGGGGGGGAGGGGACGGACGTGGCGTAGGAAGAATAATAGCGAGGATGGTGTGCACGCACCTTCTTCTTCCGCTTCTTGCTGCTAGAATCTTCTTCCTCGTCCTCGTCGTCTGAGCCCTTCTCCTTCTCTTCGTACTCCTTGTCGTCATCGCCGTCTTCCATGTCAACGTCTTCGGCGTCCTTCTCCTTCTTGACCTTCGTCTTCTTCTTCTCCTTCTTGGTAGTCTCCTCGTCCTCCTCCTCATCGTCGTCGCTGTCCTTCTCCTCATCCTCTTCGTCCTTTCCAGGCAGAGCGTCGGCGCTGTGCTTCAGGAGGACGCTGCCGTTCGCCGACTCGCCATCGCTCGCGAAGCGGATGCCCTCCTTGCTGACCTCGATTCGCACGCTCTCGCCGAGCTGAGACAGGTCGCGCACTATACGCGCGAACTCGCTCGACGCCATCGTGACCTGCGCGTCGTACTCCGTATCCGGAATCCCAAGCTGGTCGGAATCGATGTCCATCAGCTTCATGTCGTACTCCGCTATGCGGTCGCTCGCTAAACGCGCATGTTAGCACACGATATACGACGCGACAGGCGCCCGGTACGCACACTTTGACTCGTACACCAGGTTGAGCACATCTGCCTCCTCGCTCGCCTTGAGCGTGCACATGTCGTCGTCCTTCGCGCACTTGAGCACCTTCGTCAGCGAGTTGAGATTGACGCCGAGAGGTATGGGTCGGTCGCAGCGGTAGTCGGCGAATCCTTTGCGCTCGAGCAGCACGCTAACAAGTGCGACGTGCGAGTTGTCCATCGCCTGCAGGTTGATGCCCTCATCGTTGCACTCAAAGTTCGCGTCGGTGACCAGCTCCTTGATGGCTGTTTGGCGCGTCAGTGGGGGGTCTCACGCGTCTGCAGGTCAGAATCACGCACAGTCAAGGATCTTTTTCAGAACAGACGCCTCGTTGAGCTGGGCTTCAAGCATGGCTCGCGACTGTCAACGGCGGGGACGCGTACGGGGGAGGGTGGGGGTGAAAGGCAGGAGCAGAACGCGTCTGCAAAAAGAGGGCGACGCTACGCGTTATGTCACGCGAAATAACGCCTGTGACCAGTTGAGTTGGAGCTCCATTGTCCCGCACCTACCCTTGTCTCCTCCTCCCACTCGAGCCGCCGCGCAGCTCGAGACATATCTAGACTTCCCGCTCTCTTTTTGGCTCTTTATTTGCACAGACTATCCCCGTAATACTGGCGAGAGCGCCGGCTATCCAAAAGTCCGCTACACTGTCCCCGCACACATTCGTCCGCATATACCAGCGCACCCGCCTATACCATGTCGTCCCGATCCCATGTCCGGAGACAGCGCGTGATGGATATGGAGAGGCAGCAGGAGCTAGAGGATTGCGCTGCGATGCGCATGACCGAGGTACGTCGCTGCGCGCCACCGTGATCGCACAAGACGCTGACGGCGCGCAGGAACAGCGCCAAGCGCTCCAGGGCTCCTTCACATCCGTCAAGTGCGACTTCCAAGATCTTGACGGCATGCAATGGTCGCGCAGAGCGCTCCGTAGCCGCTCACACGTACGTCTCCTCACGAGCAACCGCGACCGATCACTGATCCGCCCACCAGCAATGCCCGTCCCCGCCTTCAAGTTCCTCCTCGCCTTACACTTCCCCACGCACAGAATCCTACATCGCTTTCGCCGTCCTCACCAACGCCGACCTCGCGGCGCTCGGGCCCGAGGAGACCGTGCGCGCCTCCGCGTCCCGCCGCTACGCCGCCGAAGCCACCATCGTCTGCCGCCCGGCCTCGGACCCCGACGCCACGGTGACCTGCCGCGCGGGCCTGCCTCCTGCCGATACACCCCTGTCGCCGCCCAATAACCACCGGAACGGTACGCGCTCGCGCTCGCCCGTCAAGGGACTTTTCCCTGGGGTCGAAGATGAGCGGACGGAGTTGTTCATGGGCGGCCGCGGCCGACGACCAACGCCATTTGGTGCGGATACGTCCCGAAGTCCGACGGCGGAGAACGAGCCGCCGTTGCCAGGCGCGTCTCCCCTCTCTCCTGGCGGATCTGTGCGCTCTGCATCTATGTGGTCCCCTGGTGGGTCTGCGCGTCGTCCCGGCTTTCCCCAATCGCCCTCGAATTCTTCCTCGCCGCCTCTGTCGTGCCCTCGCTCCTGGCCGCCATCCAGCTCCCTCTCTTCGCCTCTATCCAGTCCAGGCGATTCACCTCTATGCAGTTCAGGCGATTCACCTCTATGCAGTCCACGCGAATCACCGCTTTCCAGCCCGCGCACGGACGGACTTCCTCCTGCCCAACCAACACCTGCGCCTCCGCCACTGTCTCCTCCGGCATTCGTCATGAAGCGCAATTTCGTGTTTCCCCGCCCGATCGTGACGCCGACGCGCCCGAAGGCGGGGAAGGCGTCGCCGTTTACGCCCACTGGGAGCTCGACTGGTGCAATGGGCCCGTCTAGCCCAGCGGGGTCGTCTAGTTCGACGTCGACGTCTGGCTCTCCTTCGACGTTTGGCTCTCCTTTGACATCTGGCTCTCCTTCGGGGCGTCCGCGCCCCTTACCCGAGCTTCCGCTTTCCCTGCCCGAGCAGGCCGCAATAGCGTTGGGGCCACACACCTCGGAGCGGCGAACGTCGCCCGTCAGAGGACCACGGGATCCGTTCGCGAGGTCGGCGGCGGCGGACTCGGATGGTGTGCCGGGGTCGGGCTCGAACACTACCCCAGTCTACTCCGAGGGCGTCGTCGAGGACTCGGACGGACGTGTCGTCGAGGACTCGGATGGTGTCGTCGAGGATCTTGACTCGTACGACAGCGAGGCGCCGTCATTCGACTCGTACGACGGCGAGGCGCCGCCATTCGACTCCTACGACGCCGAAGCGTTCTCAGCTGTCTATGCAGCGCCGCCTGGGCTGGGGCTAATGTAGGGGTGGTCGCGATTGAGGCGATGAGGACGACGAGGGAGAGTGGACAAGTTACGAAGTTGACGACCGGGGGTGAAGACGACGACAGGAAGTCGACGACGACGGCGGGTGGCAGACGACGGCGGGTGGAAGACGACGGCGGGTGGAAGACGACGGCGAGGTGGAATACGACGAAGGGAGAGACGACGGCATGAGGAGGAAAGACGACGACGAGGAAAACGACGACGAGGAAAATGATGACGAGGGATATGATGACGAGGACAACGATTGTTGATGATTGCTGTCGCATGCTTTCGACGCTCTGGATGGACCTGTAGGCTTTCTGCACATCTCTGGGACACTATCGGATTTCTGGGACGTTTTGTAGGATCTCTGGGATGCTTTGTAGGATCTCTGGGACGTTGTACCGTATCCTCATAATGGGTGTATCCTTGTATATCGGACGCATAATGAATGTTGCACGGGATATATGCGGTGCTGGTTCGTTGACTGGGCTGGCGCGGGATGCAAGACAAGAACATGTCCATTACATTTGTGGCGCATGAGGAAATTCAGGTCTGTCGACGTCGCTCATTCTCTACTTACTCAGTGGGGGCTTGAAGTGAATCTAGGCCTGTGATGATAATCTAGAACTCACGCCGTTGTTGAGCGCATAGGCCGACAGGGCCGCCATGCCGGACCGCGCGGAGACCGGAGGGCGAAGTTCAACTGGTCAGGTGACCGCGACTTTCGATCACGCCAAACAACACGGCGAGTTCGAGTCTGCAGTTGTGCTGTATGACCTCGTATCTACTTAGTGATGTGACTGTCTCCAGTGTACAGTGCTGTCTATTTACAACGTCCCCTCCCATCCCTTGGGCTCTAGCATCTCTCAGGTTTACTGTAATTTTGCGACGTCGACGTTTCGCAGGCCAAAAAAAAGGGGGTCTCGCCGACCATGTCGTGTCGTACTCGCTCTGTGCTCACGGAGAGCTCAAGGCTCTGTTTCTCGAACTCGTAGCAGGCATGAAGACGTGTTACCCCCGCAAGACCCCGCGTCGCGTGTCGAAAGTGCGAGAAGACCGGCAGGAACCGGCGGACCGGCTTAGTCAGCGCGCGTACAAAATTTGACATGGACGCGTCTTTTCTTCTGCATTCCTTCCGGGACCAGTTCTTCACCTCTTTCCTCTTCCCTTCATCGGCGCCGTCGTCGACGAACAAAAGCCTGCTTCAAGGTCACCGCTGCAGTTAGCACCTCCGTTCACCATGCACACCGTCTCCGCGACTTCTTCCCGCTCGCTGCGCCGCGCCGCGAAGGCGGCGAAGCCCGTGCTTACCAGGGGAGCCCACAAGGAGATTAAGTTCTCCAATGATGGGCGCGCTGCTATCTTGAAGGGTGTGGACATTCTTGCGAACGCTGTCAGCGTCACGCTTGGCCCCAAGGGTGAGCAGAAAGAGTCGCTTCGCGCGCATACCCACTGACTAACGCGTATCACAGGCCGGAATGTGATCATTGAGCAGTCGTTCGGTGGTCCGAAGATTACGAAGGGTGAGTCGCACGCGCGCTCGTGGTTGTGCATGTTCTGACGGAGCGGTAGACGGTGTCACTGTTGCCAAGTCCATCACGTTGAAGGACAAGTTCGAGAACCTCGGTGCTCGGTGCGTCAGCAGACTGAGCTGGGGGTGAAAGTACTCACATTCCTCTAGCCTCGTTCAGGACGTCGCGTCGAAAACCAACGAGATTGCTGGTGACGGCACGACGACCGCGACGGTTCTCGCGCGCGCCATCTACTCCGAGGGTGTCAAGAACGTCGCCGCCGGCTGCAACCCCATGGACCTCCGCCGTGGCTCCCAGGCGGCTGTCGACCGCGTTGTCGAGTTCCTCGCCTCGCAGACGAAGACCATCACCACCACCTCCGAAATTGCGCAGGTCGCGACCATCAGCGCGAACGGCGACACCCACGTCGGCAACCTCATTGCCCAGGCCATGGAGAAGGTCGGCAAGGAGGGTGTCATTACCGTGAAGGAGGGCAAGACCATCGAGGACGAGATCGAGATCACGGAGGGCATGCGCTTCGACCGCGGCTTCATCTCGCCCTACTTCATCACCGACGTGAAGGCGCAGAAGGTCGAGTTCGAGAAGCCCCTCATCCTCCTCAGCGAGAAGAAGATCTCGATGCTCCAGGACATCCTCCCCTCGCTCGAGACCGCCGTCCAGATGCGCCGCCCGCTGGTCATCATTGCTGAGGACGTTGACGGTGAGGCGCTCGCTGCGCTCATCCTCAACAAGCTCCGCGGCCAGCTCCAGGTCGTCGCCGTTAAGGCGCCCGGCTTCGGTGACAACCGCAAGTCTATCCTTGGCGACATTGCCATCCTCACCGGCGGCACGGTCTTCACTGATGAGCTCGACATCAAGCTCGAGAAGGCCACTGTCGACCTCCTCGGCTCGACTGGCTCTATCACCATTACCAAGGAGGACACCATTGTCCTCAACGGCGAGGGCTCGAAGGACGCCATTCAGGGGCGCTGCGAGCAGATTCGCGCGCTTGTCGACGACCCGACCACGAGCGACTACGACCGCACCAAGCTCCAGGAGCGTCTGGCCAAGCTCAGCGGCGGTGTCGCCGTCATCAAGGTCGGCGGCAGCAGCGAGGTTGAGGTCGGCGAGAAGAAGGACCGCTACGACGATGCGCTCAACGCGACGCGCGCCGCTGTTGAGGAGGGCATCCTCCCCGGTGGCGGTGTCGCCCTGCTGAAGGCGTCGCTCATGCTCGCGACGAACTCGCCGGGCGCCGCGTCCGCCTCCGCGCCTACTTCGCCCGACGCGAAGCCCATCCCGACCGCCAACTTCGACCAGGAGCTCGGCGTCGCGATCATCCGCCGCGCGCTGACCAACCCGTCGCGCGCGATCCTGAGCAACGCGGGCGAGGAGGCGAGCGTCATCGTCGGCACGCTGCTCAAGGACTACGCTGCCGCGGACAAATTCTCCTGGGGCTACGACGCCGCGAAGGGCGAGTACGTGGACATGATCAAGGCGGGGATTGTCGACCCGCTCAAGGTCGTGCGCACGGCGCTCGTGGACGCGTCGGGTGTCGCTTCGCTGCTCACCACGAGCGAGTGCTCGGTCGTGGACGCGCCGGAGGAGGACAAGCCGGCTGGCGGTATGGGCGGCGGCATGGGTGGTATGGGAGGGATGGGTGGCATGGGTGGCTTCTAAGCTGCTCGTTCCAAACCTCCTTAGGATAGGATTTTAATCCTTCGCTCGACCACCACCTCATGCGTCCCTCCGACGCGCTCTCGCATCCATCTCCCGCACATCTACATTCTCCTCGTTCATCTCTTTGGGTTGGGGTTTATGATTATTGAGACGCACTCACCACATTGTTGTCGCACTCGCACTATTACCATGCACTCGCGATACGCTACTTAACTCACCACCAGTACTCATATGTTCATAGCTTTGACATGCTATCCTAGTATACTTATACGTAGTCTGTTACGAATGCAAGCCACTACTCATGCTTTGCAAGCTCTATGGTCTTGTCTTTGTTTTACTTTGCTTTACGTTATGAGTCCTGTGAAGCTGAGAAAAAAAGTGACTTCGGTTTGCAAGATCTGCAAATGTTTTATGCCACATAGATAAGGTTGTAGTGGGTTGTAAGCACAGGCCCCGTTGGCCAAGTGGCTAAGGCGTCGCACTTGTAATGCGAAGATCACTCGTTCAAATCGGGTACGGGGCATGCATCCAGCTAGGACGTTTTTTTTTGTTGCTTAGACTGACTTGCGTTACTAAGCGCGAGCAATGCGAGGTTCAGACACAAGCAAGACAGTTAATGTAGCAATACCGTTTGATGTATATGAGAAATAGATAGAGCGTATTGAAGGGATGAACGAAAGTCAATGTTCCAGGAATCGTAAGTACTATGTACAATGCGTGTGAGATGATGGGCGTAGTACATGCGTATGTTCAGGTCGATAGCGTTTGCACGAAAGCAGTGAGACCTACTGTACGTGGGATCATGGGAGAGGGCATTACTGCATGCGACGAGGTGTGTACACGCTCGGGGTATGACGAAGGCATTACGAAAAATGATAGGTCCAGATTATAGCGATTCTGTGAACAGACGGTAAGCGTTGGCAACGGACCACAAACGAAGGAACTCACCGACAACTTTTGTTCAGGAAGATGAGAAGCAAGGAGAGATAGAGAACGACAGCAGGACGGGAAGAAGGCGCATATTACGAGCCTCCCTCATCAAACGGCGAGACCTACCATGTCGCCGGAAGCTGCCTTGCGCAGCTCCTTGAATTCTTTGCCGCCGAGCAACTCGCGCACCTCCTCGATACAGTCGGCTAGGCGCAGCTTGATCTCGCGGGCGTTTTCGAGCAGGGGTTTGATATTTTCGGGCGTCATGGCGAGTCGGGGCTGCATTGGTAGGGGCTGCAGAGGATCCACAGTTTCTTCCACCTTCCACGATGCACCAGGCTCCGGCGAGAACGTGCCGGCGGTCCAAGAGCCAGGGCCCGCTGGCATTGAACGTACGGAACCGGTCTTGGTCGTCGATCCGATGCGCAGCGGTGGGACGCGTCGGTCAATGGGCGACTCCTTCCCGGCATCCCCTCGTCGGCTGGCTTCGTTGTCCCCCCTTGCTAGGTCCTCCTCCACGTTCGATAGTCGCGAAGGGCGGTCGAATAGGCTGGAGCTGCTGCCTGGGGCAGACGGGCCGGAGACGCTGCGGCCGCTAGAGCTTCTCATCATCGTGCGAGGGCTCATCTGAGAGTAGGGTGAACGCCCGCGATCGGCTGGCTGAGATGCTCTGACTGTTTCCGCGCCAGAAGAGGCCTTGTAGGGACGCTCATTCGAGCTATGAGGCGAGTTGAGGCCTGCTGCGCCTGTAAGCATAACAATTGACCGTCGCGGACATACGGACGCACCGACTGCCACGGACGGTTGCCCAAGACCTAAGGATCCTCTTGAATCGGCCCTTGGCAGGTCGAGCTCGACGTCCATACGATCCCAGTCCTCGTCCTCGTCTTCGTCCATCGTGGAAGAGCTGCCTTCCGGGCCATGCCCTGAACCGTGCGCGGACGTGGAGGCGGACCTGGTCCCGCTACCGTCGCG
The DNA here is from genome assembly GCA_007026445.1 of Schizophyllum amplum. NCBI lineage: Eukaryota > Fungi > Basidiomycota > Agaricomycetes > Agaricales > Schizophyllaceae > Schizophyllum > Schizophyllum amplum. Next base: position 1,463,262 of record VDMD01000003.1, on the reverse strand, counting down.
GTCCTCCTCGGCACCACTGCCCAAGGCGGGAGACGCAGATCCGCTGCCCGAGCCGGACAGAGGCGGACGCTCTTTGTCCTTCGGTCGCCTCTTCACACGGAGTTTGCCTCCCTTGGGGCTCTTGGCACCTTCCTTCAGCACCGCCTTATTCGCCTTCGCAAGGCTCTCCTGCGATTCCTCCTTGCCTTCTCCCTTGTCGCTCTTGCCTATGCGGAAGATGCTTGCTATGCTCGGTCGACGAGGACTAGACTTGTTGTTGGCGCTGCCGCTGACACCCAAGCTGCTGGCATTTCCGTGAAACCCAAATTTTGAGGATATCTTCGAACTGTTGGAGTGCACGTAGGTATCCCGGCCGGAACGTGATGGAGTGGCGGGGACTTCGAAGTGCGTGCGACTGCCGGTCCCAGGGAGTTCCGACTGATTATAAGGGGTTTCGCATCGGCTATACGGCGTGTCCCGACCAGAGCCTACGCTCTCTGGAGGTCCACTAGAGGTCTTCGCGCGCCGCCGGCCGACGGTAATACCGCTTGTTGCTGAAGTCAGAGTTCCTGCATAAGCCACGTCAGACACGAATCCGGAAGATGGACTTGCACTCTCACCCCTAGGAGTCGGTAGTCCGGCAGTGTTAAGGGTAGCAGTCCTGCTTGCCCGTTTCAAGATGCCAGGTTGCGTTGGCGCAGCTTTGGAAGAGTTCGTACTCAAACTGCTGGTAGATTCGCCAGCAAGGTTGGGATCGACTGCCCCACGTTTCAGGGCGCGCAACATGTCCCGCAGTCCTGCCATGCCAAGCCCACCAATACGAGAAGCACGCTTGCGCCGTACTTCAGGATTGCTCTCTAAAACGGTTATGAGTCAGTTTGTAGGTGCGCAGGTACAATTATTCGCACCGTAAGTCTCCTCTGGCGGTAAGGTCAGAGAGCTGGCGCTGGCCAACCCGATGACTTCTCGTGCAGCGGTAGATGGCGTAGGCCTTGCCTCGACCGCGAAGCTCTCCCAAGTCCACTCTCGATTGACGGTAGGGTCATGCACGTCGCGTCTGCCATGCTGATGTGTCGAAGGGTCATGTAGGAGAGCCGACTCATCATAAATTCGTCAGTTTGGACCTGACGGGCATCGACGGAGTACTCACTCGCGACTCGTTCGACGGCAATTGGGACGACATGCGCAGTGGACTATCATGCTGGCTTTGAGTGGTAAGCACGGACGTGTTGGAAGGACCCTAAAGACTCAGAGCATGAGTATCGAAAAATGAAAGGAACTGGCAACGAATGACATACTCGTTGCTGAACCGTTGGCGGCGACGTGAGCATCTCTCGCAACAGCGCAAGTTGCCGCTGGGTCAGATCACCACCTCCGCGACCTACAGTGGAAGCCCTGCCCCCAGAAGTGGAGCTTGGCAGGACAGGGCCTTCACCCGGACCTATCATAGGGCTTTCACCATCTGTGAGCGTGATAGCGCGCGTGCGGTTCATCTGGGCAGGCGCAGAGGTCGATTTTTCCAGATGGCTGCGCGTGCCGGGTTCGCTTTCTCCTCGGTCTCTACCCGACCTTGTGGGTGCAGGGACATCGGGCGCGATGGACGTGGCTGCTTCCGATATTGTATGGTCCGACGCTTCGCGAGCACTCCTTGGATGTGTTTCTAAATGATGATAAGCTTTGCTTACACTGTGTTCATCGATGGGCTCACCGGACGTTGGGCTCGCCGCGACGCCGGCGATGGCTGGTGGTGCACCTCCGCCCAATTCAATGAGCAGGTCGGCGCATTCCCAGGCCATCGCATAGCGATTATTGATCGAGTAGAAACGAGAGGAGAATTTGCCCAATGGCGTAGCGTCATGGCCGACACCTCCAGATGACTGCAGCGTTGCAACCATCGAAGTGTCCGGCTGAGGCTGAGTAGGCGCGCTGCCAGATGTATGTGACTGAGCCACAGCTGGTAAAGAAGGAGCATTCTGGGAGGAAGCAGTCCCACTCCGCGAACGTCGTCCGAAAGGGGATCGTGGCGTCTTGCTCTTCGACGGCGTTGACGGAGTAGCATCTTTGCTTCGTCTTCGATCACTGCTGTCTCGTCTACTATCCTTGCTCCGGCGCTTGTTCTCTTGACTAGGTCGTCCGCTCTTCGGCGTACCGCGACTGTCCGCGGATGTGGCAGACGAGGGCTCAGCATCACTTGATGTTGCTGTGGCAGGAGCAGCAACGGGCTCGTCGCGGCGCATTTCGTCCAGCATACCGCTGACGCGGCTGACCAGCACGTTGTAGGTGTCGCGAAGTTCGCGCAGTTCTGCGAGAAGGCTCAGCATATGAAATACACTTCCTGGATGCTAAAAGAATGCTCACCGCTTACGCTTCCGGCGAAGTCCCTCACCAGTCCCAGATCCCGTCGTAGACCCTGTTGCGCTTGACTGATCCGCGTAGGTATCCTGAGGCCGCCACCTGACGTTGTCCGCCGCATATTCAAGTCACCCAACGAATTTCGTCGCATCGTAGGCGATGGTCGTGCAGAGCCTATCAGACCAAAGTTGCTTAACACACCGTCAGACAAAACCTCAAAACCTACCAGCTTCACTTGCGAGCCCGCTGGCGCTATAGGTCTGTATCAGTTGTGTTCCGGGCTTTCCTGAGCTTGCCGAAGGCTCGCCGCGCCCGCTGCCAAACCCCGATCCTCTCTCCGCGTAAGGTGAACTGAAAGGAGAAGATCGACCAAGACTGGAATGGATTGCCCCCGCACCAACGGCGCGGTTCGCTGCGGAAGTCCCTGACTAGGATCAGCTTCGCGCCCTCGCCACTTTCAATAAATTTCGCTCACCAGCCGCACGTCCCATTGCGCCTTTGACAGGCTGCGGGCCCCGAGGCGTAGACTGCGGACTGGGGTCGATTGTCCCGAGCGGAGACGGCAATGGCGGCGCGTGCACTTCAAGTGGCGGCAAAAGGCCACCGCTCTTCGTGCGCTTGTGCTTGTTGGGCGTGTTAAGCAAATTGGCGACGCCGCCGGGCGCTGGGCCTTTGGAGCCGAAGGATATCCTGCGGACGAAATTGGACATGCGCCCGGGAGCATGATGCGCTTCCTGTCCCTCTAGACTACCTGTGGCGCTGGATGGTCGGCCCCCATCGCTGGAGTTATCTGCGATGTGTACAATATGAGCAGGAGTTATTGGGCGAGGGCGAGGGAGAGAGATGCTTACCAGCCACATCCTCGACGCTGCCATTGAGCGGCCGTGTCGACTTGCGCAACTGGACGAAGCCCATCGATTTACGCTTGATGAGCTTAGTGGTAGCTTTGTCCTTATCCTTGCCACTGGTATCCTGTGGCGACAAGGGAGACGGCGAAGGCCCTCGGCTGTAAGGCGTCGGAGAAGGAGAATTTCTGGATAGGTCTGTGAGACATATATAAGCACGCACAAGTATGAACATACCCTCGCCCGTGCGGAGTAGGTGAAGGACACAAAGATGCCCGACGAGCGGCCGGGGACGACACCGACGATGAGGACGCCAACGACGACGACGACTCGTTCCTCCGCTCATATTTGCTCGGGTCGAAGTCGTACTGTATGGCTGGGACCGGCGGTATCGGCGGCAGGCCCTCAAAATCCATCGACGTCGCACTTTGCGGCCGCGGCGTTTGCTCATTGTCGTCCTCGTCCATCTCGCCGTCGTCGCTCGTGACCACATCCTTGGGCGCCTTATGCTTCCTCATTCCGATCCTCCAGTCCATCGACTTGTTCGCCCTTTTATGACCCTTCCTTTGTCCCGCTACCATCGCAGGGTCGACGCTCTGGCGTCGCCGGCTCCGTTCGATAGATTTTCGAGAATCGATGCTGGCCCTGCGGACCTCCTCCTCGTCCATGCTGCGCCTGCTGTCGATACTGCGCCTTCTATCGCCGTATTCTGCGTCCGCGCCGACTTCAGAAGGGGTCGTACTGCTTCGCTTGCTCCTGCGTGCAGCGTCCCATCGCCTCTTCACGCTGCTCATGCGGCCGAGCAAACCACCGCCAGGAGGAGAGCCCGCAGAGCCGACTCCAGAAGGAGGGGTCTGTGGCACAGCGATAGCGGCCTGCGAAGCTTTCCTGTGAAGGGGAATGGGCACAGCGTTCGGAGGCGTGCGCGTTCGCGATGCGTGGGAGGGAGTGCGTGGCCTAGACGGCGTAGCGGACGGCGGCCGTGAGGATGACCTGGACGAGGCACGAGGTCGGCGTGACTGGGAAGGCTGCGAAGTCTGGTTCGGAGTATGGGGCCGCGAGCTACTGCGCGACGCCGTTCTGGCTCTCGTCGGCGGGGGAGCAGGGGGATCGGTGAACACATCTCCCTCGTCCATCTGCATATGCATATCCTGGGACTCCATAGCGAATGGGTATTCGGAGGACGGCCCTGCAGCTGGCAGGATGTCAGAACCTACTTGCAAGGGAATGTCGTAAGAGAACTGACCATTGCTGTCAGACACGGGCGTGGGCCGGCTCTTCTTCCTCAGTCTTCTTCGCTCCCTCTCCCTGTGAATCGGCGGGCTGGGAGGTAGGGTGTCCAGGCGATGACCAGACTTGACGTGTGAATGCGAGCGGTCGAATCGAGATTCGCCACTGACAGTCCGTGCTAGCATATGCGCCGTGCTATCTGTACTTGACATTACACTGGGCGCAGGCACGGAGAACACAGAGGCAGTAGGGGAACGCGGATGGGGCTGTGGTGCATCGGTGCTGTAGGCGGACGGGAGATTGGGTATCTTAAGGCCAAGGAGCGCGTGAGGCACTTTAAGGTGAGTTAGATCAGCAACCAGGACCATCTAAACATCAAACGGTAAACGCACGCTCAGGCATTGGAGGCCTCTCCTGCGCCAGCGGTCTTCTGCTACGAGCTGTCACGGTCCTGTCCTCTTCTTCCCCGTGCGCACCGAACTCCGCGTCGTCGTCTTCCTCCGAGTCGTAGTCTTCCTCTCGCGGGCGCTTCGGTGACGACTGCACGTTGGGAACAACTGAGTGAGGTGGAGATTCGTCGGGAATAGCATGAGGGAACGACATAGGCTGGTGGGCACTCATATGCTCGTCCTCGAAGTCCGCATCCCAGTTCTCGCCTTCGCCATCGCCGTGAGATGCATGGGATGCCCGAGATCGATGCTCCTTGCTGGCCGCTGGCGCTGCACCATCCCTGTCCAGCTCCCGACTCGTTTTCTGGCCTCCGAATTCGAAATCGTCATCCCAATTTTCCGTCTCGGTCGCCATCCTGCTGTCCTTCCGCCAGTTGACTATGCAATGGTTCTCTGGCTGATGTCCGGCCAAGATGGGGCTAGCACGAGGTGTATGCCGGGGTTAATGGTCCAACTCGGGTGATCAACACGCTGCAAAGGTCGGTGTTCGCGTGCTGCTAGCGTATTTCTTGTTGCGTCCCGGTCGCGCACCAGCCTCCAAGAATCTGACCCCGCACCAAACACCCTGCCGCTGTGGGCGCCACGAGAACGAACACGGTCGTGGATGCAAGAAGGCTGGAAGTGGGAAGCAGCGCGTCGCGCCGTTGCCGCGTCAAAGCATCAGTGTACGCGTGTTGACGTCGGTCCGACGCGCCGCCGCTCACGCGCGCGTCTCAACTTTAAACTTGCTTCAACCTCGCTTTCACCTCGATGTAGTTTACACATTACCATTACCATTGCAGGACATGTAAGGTAAACGGTGGTAGTACATTAGCTTACGATAAACAACACGATTCTGACAACGAGATGGCTTTCAAAGCTCATCTCGGCGCATTGTACTTCGCACACTCCCGGGAGCTTGCCTGCTCAATCGTGGATTGCCATTGAGTGCGCTGCGTCTCATTTGGCATGTGAAGGGTCAACGTCTCGATCCCGCCCTCGTCGTCCAGAAATTGCAAGGCCAGCGGATACGAGACGTCCGACGCAGCAGCATGTGGGGAGACTGAGTGGCGTCAGACCCTTTGTCGGAGGGACAAGAAATAAGGCACTCACCAGAAGCTGAGAGAGCAGCCGTACACTCGCACGGCATCCCCCCTGTGGAAGCTGGCACCGCGCAGACGACGCTCATCATGAAAACGCGGCCTTTCATGTTCAGTGGCGTTGACCGGAGGGCCGCGGCCTGAAACGACGTGCCGCTGCGTGGTGGCCTGCTGCCCACAAAACACTGACGTTGTCGACGACCCGTCCTTCCTTCCGCTGCAAATATTACGATGCGCTCGAAGATGTAAACGAGGTAGAGGTAGTCGACCCCCATACGCATAACGACGAGCTCGTCCGCCAGGAGCAGTCGGCCGAAGTTGTCAATGGAGTGGCCTTTCCAGTCGACGACGCGTTTTGCCAAAGAGTCCTTTACTGCTTCGTAATTGAGTGCCGGGGAGCGTCGCTCGAGGCTGGGATTCTGCGAAGATAATGAGTGAGAGGCACTACAGTAAAGAACAATTAACTCACCAAGTCCACTGGGGTGCCTCCAAAACGCCTTTCAGCTTCTGCAAGTGCCCGCTCTCTCTCTCGTGATGATCCAGACGCGCTGTGAGACCCCGATGCGCTTTGAGCAACAGAAGCCCTCTGATTAGCAGACGCCCTTTGAGATCCTGACGCGCTCTGGGTCCCGTACGTGCTTGCGCTGATTCGACGCGGTGGCCGAACCGTGCTCGACGAAGTGGACATCACGGCCGATGAAGTGGAGAGTGCTGCAGAGAACCGTCCAGAAAGGTGGGAGCTGGGCAACGCGGGCACGTCGCACTCAGGCGAACTGCCCATGGTGTGATCGTGCGGCAGCGGAACCGGAGAGTCATCCGCCCACGCATCAAAGCATGAGTCCACCGAGGGACGCCTGCTGCTAGGGAAGCTCTCCGTCGGCAGCGGGGACTGGTCGTCCAGCATCATGTTGTCGAGCATGCGGTATAGCGCGCCCTGTGACTGCACCGACGCCCTCTGCGACTGCATCGACATTCTCTGCGAATGTGTCAACACTCGCTGCGACGCGCGGGACTCTTTATACGGCGGGGACATCTCCAGGAGGAAGCGGTTGAGCACTGCGGCGGTTTGACGGCGGGGGAGGGTTACGCTTGTCTGCGTTTGCGGCGTCGAGCGGGCGCCAAAGGTCGTGGGCTGGGGAAAGAGCTGATGTTGGAGGAAGATCCTGGGCTGGTACGATTCGTGGCTTATAACTGCCATGATGGTCTGTGATCGGTGGTTTATGGAGGCAGAGTCGATTTGTGGTCTGTCGCGGTTATGAATGGTCAAGAGAGCTGTCAAAAGTCGGTCGTTATAGCGGTCGTAAAAGTGGCCAGGCAGCAGGAATGCAGACAAGACGATGGTGGGAGGTCAAGAGGCCCAAGTGGCTCGGTGGCCATTGTCTACTACCGGAGATAACGCAAATGATTGATCGCCGAAGACGGTGCCGAAGACTAATTTGACTGTGATTCCGGGGAGCCGGAACCGACGTCCGGTTGCTAGTTGAAAGTGGCGTCCTTTGTTCTTTTGTATCGCTGAGGTGTACGACAAGGAGCTCGGACAATGGCCATGAAAGACGCAGACGCGCTTCAGGGGTAACTGTACACGGATGAGCTTGTAATGATAGGTAAGCAGATGGAAGGTGTAGTTGTAGTAAACTGCATAAGGAATCGGAGCAATCGCAACTTGAAGCAGTCGTGCAACGTCGTTCGTCAATAGTAAGGTCCTAAGGGATCGAAGGGGGTATGTTAAAGGTTAAGATAGATGGGTAGAGTAAGTAAGTCAAGTGTTCAAGTTGAGCCTGCTCAGGCAACTTCGTCCAAGCCTTCGGCGCACAGGCCACAGCCAATGCACTCCAAGCACGCTGTCAAAGGATCAGACGGAGAGCAAAGGCGCGAGCGCAAAGGACGCACCTAAGCCGCCGCAGCATGCGCACAGGTAACATGGGCAGCACAAAGGGTTCTGGAAAGCGCCTGGATGGATTGTAAGCCGTCAGACATTATAAGTACGACACGAGGTCACACACCTTTGCAGCACCAAGCGCTGAGCATAACCCCCAATATGATGACAACCACGAGGCCGACGAAGATGACAATGAGATAATCTGAGCAGCGCCGTCAGCACTAAAGACGACGATACGGGGCGTGTATCGCGTACATTTGTTATCGGTGAAGCTGTTCCCGCTGCTGGTGCTATCACCTGCCGCCTGCCGCCTCATAAGGCCAGGCAGGTCGTCCTCGCCGCCAAAGAAGAGCATGCTCGCAAAGCATCCCAAGGCCAGGAGACCGACCACAGACGCAGTGGTGAGCAGAACGGAGATCATTGTCTGCCTCAGGCGGCCATTGTGGCAACGCCGGTGCCCCGCCGTGCAGTGGTCATCATGCTTCTCGTCCTGCGAGAGCGTCTCGTAAAGCTGGGCCTTCCCAGACGCGTCCATAAGAGACACAGCAGCGGGTTGTGTAGCAGTGCTGAACATGTTGCGAGAATTGTGCGCGTGAGGGAGGCGTGAGGTAGCGTAGAGATGGTGGGGGAGAACAAGGGGGTGATGGAAAACTGGACGAGGACTAGATTGCGTCGTCAGGGTCCCTCTTATAAGGGCCTAACGCGAGGAAGTCGCGCAGCATGCGGCAAGAAGGCAGTCCCGGGAGGCTATGCGTTCAGAGCTGCGCAGACTCGCAGCAGTTGTCATTATTGTCAGTCGCCGGTGGCTCGCTGACCGAGGCAATGCTGATCGAGGCAGCGTCGGAGTCTCACCTTGAGTGCCGTCCGCGGCGCCGTCCCGGCCCGAGTTCCGCGTCGATCGCGACTTGCGCATCGCGCCGTTGCGACGCGGCGAACTTCAACCGCGCACTCAACGAAAGAGCTTGTCCCCTTTCCCCCAACTTCAAGGCTTGGCTGGCTACCATGGCACCCTCCCTCCCTCAAGACACTCACGAGATGATAGAACTCATCTCGGAGATCTGCGTGGAGAAAGACCCGGTCAAGCAGGCCAAACTCCTCGCACCTCTCTCCTCCCCCAAAGTCTGGCATTACGCTTTCCGCGCCCTGGACACCGGCGCCATCCCGCTGCCGCGCGATGGCCGTCCTTATCCCATTACTATGCGTATACGCGACGCCGCCGAGGCCGTGCAAGGCTTGTCCGCTACCCTGATTCAGTTTGAGGAGACGCAGTCCCCCGCCGTCCTCCGCATACTGTACATGGCCCTACACCTCCTATGGCCCTCCGCATGGGCATGGATCGAGTTTCTTGACCCCTTGGAGGGGAGGCACGATGCGAAGGGCATAGACGTCTTCATGATCGCGCTCGCCGTCCCCGGCGTCCTCGCCACTGTCCTCGCGCTTGCGCTGGAGGAGAACGACCCGGACATGGTAGCGACAATGAAGTGCGGACCGCTTGAGCGCTTTCTGGCGCTGTGGTACCACGACTACGGTGTCGACTACGCGGATGCGGACCTTGCGTCCATCATGCGCCGGCACGACGAGTCGTTATACACGCGGACGAAGCACGTCCAGGACGTCATGTCCGACTTCCTCTTGCCAGACTGTCCCTACTTCGACCGGACCGTACATGTGCTGAACGAGCTCTCTAACGGGCACCCGGAGCGCGTCCGCCGTCGGCTGCTGGCGAACTTGGCACGCGACGCGGACTCAAAATACCTGGTCAGCGACTGGAAGATGATGCAGACGTATGTACAGCCTATCATGCGCCTCCACTCCGTGAAAACGCTCTACCTCAAACCGCCGTCTGCGCGGACGATACAAAGGCAGACCGAGTTTTTGCTCAAATACTCGGTGGCGCCCAAAACCGTGAACCGTGCGGCGTTCTTCTGCTCGATTTTGCTTGCAATGGACGCCAAGCAGCCTGGGGAGCGCATTCTGGCCATCGCGCTGTCAGCCGGGCTTCTCCCCGCCCTGCGCAATATCGTGGCCAACATGCCGCGGGTGGAGGAAATGTGGGTGAGCCGCTCGTCGCAGGTCACAAGGACGATGATCGCGCAGGTGCGCATGGCCCTGCGCATGCGGCGTGTGACAAAGAGGTTGGTCCGCATAAAGGACATTCTGCTGCCGACGAAGCAAGCGCTGGTGGTCACTGCGTCGCTGTCCAAGGAGTGGGGCGAGCTCATCCGGGCGAGGATGTATTATACATCGGCGTGGACGACGTTGAAGAGAAAAAGACCGCAATTTCGAGTTTGTTCCAATTCAGAAGTGCGAGCGAGACTGTGTACTTTGCGCTGTGATACTCACGCTCCCTCGTAGTGCACCTTGGACAGGCCTCCGGTCAAAAGATGCATCTGTCAAGAAGCGTTCTACTGCTCACAGCGCTGTCAGCGGGAAGACTGGCACCTCCGACATCGTACAAGATGCCTGGGCGAACGAGAAGGTATGCAAATAATTGCCCTCGACTGCCGTATTAATATCCTCTCGCCGCATTCACTTCGCGTATTCTAACTCCTACCTAGAAACCGAACTTACCCTGGAAGACCGTCTGTTCCTCGAAGAACTAACCACTTGCTACATCGCCAAAGAACAGCCTTTGATCAAGAAGCTCCTGGAGAAGCCCGAAAATCAGGCCAAGCTGACCGACGGTTGGGACATCGAACTCCGCTTGCGGTATGATGAGAAAACTCCGGATGTGCATATAACGCTGGAGCCAATGCCGAAGGGGGGTCAGACCTTGGCTTCGAAGGGTCAGGACTCGAAGGCCAGGGCAGGAGGGCTGCAGGAAAGCTGTCTTTTTCAGGTGGCGGAACTGCAGTACGCGGGCGTACTGTGGACGTCAAAGATGAATACTACTGCCCTTCCGCCGTTTGCGCATACAACCGTAGAGCGTGCACCGTTTTCGTGGCTCAAATAAAATATGCAACACCCTTCTGCGGCGTGCATCGAGCACGCTCGCTTCAGGTCAATGTCCGTGGCAACTCGGTCATCAACACATAATATGAACGGGAGTCCTATGCGTCGACGGCAGCTTCGTATGTCGGGCAGACCGAGGGCAAGGGGAGGGTGCCACAGTCATTCCCACCGGGCCATGCGGGTCAATGACTGGTCAGGAAAAGCATGGGAGACGCAGGTTCATGTACTTATGTCTTTACATAAGTACTCAAGTACAAGCAGACTTTAGTCCCTTGCCGGGATAGATCTCTCCATATATTACAACCTAGAAGCCGTTCAGCTTGTCCACCGCGGCCTTGGCATCGCCCAAGTTCACAAAGTCAAGCAGAACAAAGCTCGGGTACGTATTGTCCTCGCTATACGACACGCACTTGTCCGCTGCTGCGACGATGCTGTGGAGATACATATCAGCGATGAGCATCTTTGGATGGAGTTAGCAAGCCACGCACGAATCCACGCCGTTCGTCGTGTCCGCTTCCCCCGGGTCGCTGATCGTGATGTCGCCAATCTTCAAGTTCAACGAGTGGTTGATCATGTACATGTGGTCTGCCGTGGACTGCGCGTTGCTGGTGCGGTCGATGCTGCAGGGGAAGCTGTCGTCGGTGTAGCCGTACGGCGTTTCCCAGATCATGTCGAACTCGGGGAGGATGAAGTCGACCTGGCTGGGGTCGGAGTCGGCGTCCATGAAGACGACGACGCGCTTGCCGGAGTCGATCATGTCGCCGAGCGTCGGCCAGTCGGATTGCTTCATGGGCAGGTTCGGCGGTACGTAGACGAGGTCGGAGATGCCTGGTTAGAGTGAGTGGCGAACACAAATGCCGCCTTGCCACGCTTACCGGAGTCATCGAATGCGGGCTTCCACACGTCCGTGAGGGAGACGGCCTCCGGGTTCGTGAAGAGGAGGGTAAGCACTTCCTCGGTGTTCGAGTCAAGCCAGGTCTTGACGACGGTCAAGTAATCCACGACCTTGCCGCCGTCAAAGAGAATCTGAGCACCGTAAACTCATGCGCCACGAAGAGAAGTACTGTGAACGTACGCAGCCTGTAGGGAGAAAGGGTCAGAGGATATCACGAAACCTAAGGCGAGGGACGCACTCGTATGGCAGAAGTGAAGGTCGTCACCGTTCATGTGCGACTGCGCCTGCAGGAGGCGTACGCCAAGGTCAAGCTGAGAGGGGATGTCGACCTCCTGATCGCGCGCCACTACAGTCAACGCGAAATCAGTAAAAGCATACTCCAAATATATGCAGAGGGCATAGTACTAACAGGCCAAAGGATCATCACTGTACGCGAACGAGTCGTGCGAGCCCATAAAGGTGACGTTACCGTACGAACGGTCGCACAGCTCGGCATGGCCATTACACGTCGTCGCACGGCTACAGAGGGATACCCGTCAGAGTCATGAACTGTTAAAGCTCGCGACATCCTCTTACCTCTTTGGCGCCGCAGATGCGAACGGGACGACCAACAACGGAAGGAGCGCGGAGAGCCCAAGCATAGCGGCGTGGAGAACGAGCGAGGGCCCGAGTCCTTGGTGGTCAGGCGGCGGAAGAGCGGGAACCACACTGGCACATCCACCGTGCGTCTCTTATATAGCCAGCTTCGCGCGCACGCACGAGCGACAGCGACCATCTGACCGAAGTGCGGCGCGCACACGGTCGGCAGGGGTTTGACCGAGAATCGATAGCAACTGCAAGGCACTTCCGCATCTTGCGACCGTTCCTCTTTGGAGCTCAATAGCGTCGCAGATGGGGGTCGAGACTATACAGGAGTGAGGCGCACGTTTCGGCGCCGTCAGAGGCTCAGCGCTCAGACAGGTTGGCTCATGACAGGCGATCCGAAGATGATGTTGATAGAACTGAGTCCACCGGCCGACATACATGAGAGATCCTAGCTCTACCTCGCAGATGCAGAGGAAGTCTTCGCGTGTATGTAGCTGACAGATTCCCGCTACCATTTATGGTACAGTTGAACCCCTCTTAAGCCATACCCCTCGGTGGACGCTCTCAAGCTATGGAGTCCAGGGGGTTCATGGGGTTTCTCTGCCAAACTGGTCGGATTTTCCCCGAACAATGTATGGGGTACGGTCGTTATGGGTTAAGAGGGGTATGGACTAGGAGGGGTTCAACTGTAGTGGGTTTTGGGGTGGAAACAGAAAATCACTAGAGGAAGCGCCGGCTGCGCTCGGCCTTGACCTTGCTTGCGATGGGGTCGCATGTCTGTCTTTGGGACTTACACTACAAGAGATAATCAATAACCTCCAGAGATTACTGCATGATTATTGAGAGCTTATTATGTCCAAGCTCATAATATGGGCATATAGGTTATCGAGAAGTATAAAGAACTCTGGCAGTCCTGATTGGCTGAGGATCCTTTATGCCACTCAATAACCTTATCGGCTTTGTTCTAAGTCTTTATATAATTTTATCACAATAAGCATGCAGTAAAGACCGGAGATTATTGTATCTCTCTTGTAGTGTTATGGGCCGAAAGAGTCATTGTTTATGGTTCTGTACGGAAAATGACCCGATGAAAAGGGTGTGGAGAGACCTTGCAAGCAAGGTAACCTTTCGCCTCGTCTCAAGGCATCACATGACCAGCACATGACTGCTGCCACGTCAGAGTTTCCTCGGCAGCGGCATTTTACCACCACCTTGCGCAGTCCTTCCTGCCCACAGGCTTTCATGGGATGTTGGCCCTCCAGGTGCGGCACAGGGAGATGCTACGCATGCCGCTGAAGGCTCGCTCCTGGCCTCTTGTAAGCAAAAGTGAGGCTGTCAACTTCAACCAAATCGTCTCTACGAAGTCCAAGGCCATTGAAGGGCTGTATAAGATGTATAAATTATACTATAGAAGCAGCGCAGCTGCCGCAGCTCATATTGATAGCGGGCCTTGCCGGTAACGACCGGCCTTGCTTAGTTATCGTGAGGAAAGCTGAGGCCTTGACTCTGAGGGTCCGTCAAAAGTTACAGATCACGTGAAGCTGCGCGCGCCGCGCCGTCACGCCGCCCGAAAAGGAATTCCCATTCTTTAAATTCCTCGGTTTCGCGCGAGCCTCGTACTTCAATACTCGTTCTCGTTCCCTGACAGACACCAGGCGCTTGCATATCGAGCATTTGATATCCTTCAAGTGCTTGCAAAGCGACTGGAACAGGTCCGCACTTGCAATGGCGAGCTGAACTTCTCTCCCTAATCAGACTTTGGAAGGCGCTGATCGACAATCTCCAGGCGATATGCACCGAATGTGGCGGCACAACCATTGACAGCGATGCCGCTGCGGGGAACAGCTTCTGCACGCAATGCGGCACAGTCGTGGAAGAAAGCACGATCGTGAACGAGGTCATGTTCGGCGAGACGTCGACCGGCGCGGCCATGGTCCAGGGTTCCTTTGTCGGACAGGGTGCTAGTGAGTACCCCCCTTTGGCGCTCTCTACCGTCCATCTGACAAGTCATATAGCAAGAGCGCGTCTAGGTGGCCCATACGGGAACCGCGGCAACGTTGAGTCGAGAGAACAAACACTCGCTAACGGTGAGTGTGTGCACTCGTACTTCTTCTCGTACTGACAGCCCGCACCAGCCGAACGGAACATCGCTCAGATTGCCATCGCACTCCATCTGTCCGAAGTCGTTCGCTTTGCGGCCCTGCGCCTGTACACGCTCGCCGTCGAGCACAAGTTCACAAAGGGACGCAAAAGCATGAATGTCGCAGCAGTATGTCTCTACGTCGCATGTCGACAGAAGGAGACTCGACAATATATGCTCATCGACTTTTCGGACATCCTTGAGGTGCGCTACTCAGTTCCCGCTACGTACATGCGCGCTCATAGCATCACAGGTCAATGTCTTCGAACTCGGCCACATCTATCTGCAGCTCGTGCAGACACTCAACCTGCGTCTGCCCCTCGTCGATCCATCTCACTACATCTCCCGCTTCGCCGCCCTTCTCGAGTTTGGCGATGAGACGCATCGCGTCGCAAATGACGCTGTCCGGCTAGTGCAGCGCTTCGATCGCGACTGGATGACTCGCGGGCGGCGACCCGCAGGTATCTGCGGTGCCGCCCTTCTCCTCGCCGCCCGCATGAACAACTTCCGCCGCTCCATCGAGGAAATTGTGCAGGTGGTCAAGATTGCGGACGTCACGCTCAAGAAGCGCCTCGACGAGTTCAAGAACACTCCCAGCGGCGCATTGACACTGGCTGACTTCCGTAACGTCTGGCTCGACGAAGAGGTCGACCCCCCGGCATACACGAAAGGCCGCGCGAAAGAGGAGGCGGCTCGCCTTGAGGCAGAGCAGGCCGAAGCGGATGCGGAGGGAGAAGAGGATGTCGAGGCTGCCAAAGAGCGCGGGAAGGAGAAAGACAAGCGCAAGGGCAAGCGGAAGCGTGAAGAGAGCGACGTCGATGGCGAGGGCGAGGAGGTCGAGCAGCCTGCGTTCGACCCTGACCTGCTCGACAAAGGTATCTTTGCGATTGAAGCGGAAGAGGAACCACCAATCGACCCCTTGCTGGCTGCTCCGGCAGCGGCTCTCGATTCGGCGCCCTCAAATCCTGTCGAAGAAGCGGCGACCACCGCGCTGGCAGAGGAAGTGTCTAGTTTCCTACACAGTGACAAGGGCGAGAAGCTCAACGAGGCGCTTGATGCCAATGAGGAGGAGCGTCTCGCCAATATCACCGTCTGTGATGAGCTCCTGGGGCTTGATGAGGAAGAGCTAGACCGATTCCTCCTCAGCGACGATGAAATCAAAATCAAAGAGCGCGTGTGGGTTGAACTCAACCGTGACTATCTGGAGGCACTCGCAGGTGTGTTACCTTTCACTATCCTTCTTTGCAAAGTTAGTTTTGCTCAACGGTCTGTCAGCCAAAGGGGACGAAACGGAGAAGCCGAGCAAAAGCCGCAAGGTTCGTCTCCCGATGTCGCCAATTCCATCTCCAACATCATATAACCTCGTCCTTGTTCGAGCTGTTGTTCTTACTTTTCCCTGCACTCCAGAAACGCAAAGGGAATAAGCCGCGCGATGCATCGAACGCAACGGGCGCCACCGCCGCCGAATCCGCGCGCCACCTCGTTAAGAAGACCGCCAAGTTCAGCAAGCGAATCAACTACGAGGCGTTCGACAACCTTTTCCTGCCGTACGAGGGCAAGCCATTGGACGAGAAGGACGACGGAGAGCTCTATACCTTCGACGACAAGACCGACGACCAGGCGAACTTAGTGGTCATATCGGACAACCCAGCATCGAGACCGTCGCAGCCTCCTCAGCTGCCGGAGGGCGAGGCTGACGCGGATGGCGAGTTCGAGGACCTGAGTGACAAGGAGGACGCGCAGGATGTTGATGCGGGGTGGGAGGAGGCGTACCAGCAGGAGGTGTAGAGCACTGCATCCGATTGGAGGTGCTGTATGGTCCGGGTCTGGCTGTGGTCCTGATTGAATGATGCTCGCATACTTATCTTTATATCTACTATGTTGTATGGTTCCTGGCGTGTATAGCATGCGTATAATGTACTCTATAGGATCGGATGCCCAGCACTTGTGTTGTTCTAGACGGAGACGGGGACCTGGAAGGGACATCGCTCATCCGGGAGAAACCAAGTGCTCTTGCGCGGCTGAGTACCGGCTGGGGGGGGGGTAGCGCTTGAGATGGCAGTCTACATGAAGAACGTGTACACTACGTCGGTGTGGATTCCGAGAGCCTCGAGGAGAAATTCGAGATATAAATTCCCAAAAATACACGAGTTTCGGAATTCCAAAAAAGGGAAAGGGCTGCGTCCGCGCTTCCCTCTTGCGCTCATCTCTCGACGGCGCAAACATGGACGGCGGCGACTCGTTCGTGCACGAGCCGGATACATTCGTCCAGTTCCTTCTCCTCCTTCTCCCCGTCCTCCAAGCGCCTCAGAATGCGACCAAGATCCCCACCTTCCCAGGTCCGCGCAATTGGGCGACGGACATGATCTTGAAGGATCTCAAGTCGATGGCCTCGCGCATGCACAAGGCGGAGAGGGCTCTGCACGACTCCACCAACGCCAATTCCGCCGACCGCACCGAGCGCGAGGTCCCAGCCCCCGAGCCGCGTCGACGCACAAATTCGACGCCTCCAGGCACGAAAGCGAACGCGAACGCGAGCGCAAACGCAAACGCAAACGCATCCGACGCCGAAGAGCCCGTCGACTCGCCGCCCGAGAAGCGCGAGCGTGTGCTCGAGCAGCCCAACGGCAAGCCCATGAAGCTCGACATCTCCAGCATGCCCTCCTCCCTATCCGAGCTCAACGGCGTCTTCAACCGCGGCTACACCGACGCCGCTGGCCAGGCCTTCGTCAAGGGCCCCGTCTTCTCCCACTCCGCTCCTCCCACCGTCCAGGCTCTCCCAGAGAGCATCTGCTGCCCCACCTGCAACTCCAAGGTCAAGATTCCCGACGGCATCGCCATGATGAACCGCTTCCGCACAGTCGACACCACTCCTGCCGGCCGCGATGGCCCCCCGCCCATGGCCCCACTTGGTCCCACTTATGCCGCCCACGCCTCGCTTCCGAGAGCACAGGAACTGTCCTTGCTCGAAACACAAGTCATGGAGGTCGCTAGAGTCTGCAAGGCCGTCGCTTCCGGCGATCTCACGCAACGAATCGATATTCCCGTACAAGGTGCTACTATGGTGCAGCTCAAGGACATTATCAACACTATGGTACCTAGTTCGCTTTCCCCCCTCAAACTCGTTCTCATCGGTTCCTCAGGTCGACAAACTCGGCGTCTTTGCAGAGGAAGTCAGTCGTGTCGCACTCGAGGTCGGCACTGAAGGGTGCGTCTCGCTGCTCCTGCGTCATCACTACTTCCCGCTCCACAATCCTCTCATTACTCTTGATCCGTCGAAACGTCGCCGCGCAGCTGGCAAGTTTCCCTCCATCCTTCAGTTTCTTGTACAGGTCTCGTATGCACGGACATGCAGGCCTGTGCAATGAAGCCGATGGATCGGGAGAGGGTTGCTGCTGTACGCCCGCGATAAGTCCAAGTCTTGACGGATCAAGCAGCATCTTTTACGCGGCCGCCTCATGTTGCTGGCTCCTACGCGCCACCCGAGGACGTAAACTGACGGTCCTTGCAGTAAATTGGGCGGACAGGCGTTGGTGCTGGACGTCGAGGGCACATGGCGGGATCTTACGGCCATCGTCAACAAGTTGGCTGCCAACTTGACATCTCAGGTGTGTCCGCGTCTTTGTCAATGAGCCTCCTTCCGTCTCATCTGCGTCACTTACACCCTTCCCCAGGTCCGCTCCATTGCGACGGTGACCAAGGCAGTCGCTCTGGGCGATTTGTCCAAGCAGATCGAGGTCGAGGCAAGCGGCGAAATCCTAGACTTGAAGAATACGGTCAACGGAATGGTTATTCGGTGCGTTATTCGGTTTGCGGTTGTCAACACGTTTTCTGACGCATGCTCTCCGCTTCGCCTTTTGGATCTCCGCGATTCGATCTTTCGCACATCCCAATTCACACTCACCTTCCGTCTTCGGTGGCTGCCTCTGATCCGTCGAACACACGTCACTGTTCGTTCTACCTCCGTGGACACGCGTTGTTCTCGTGCCCAGATTACGAGCATTAGCTGCCGAGGTCACGAGAGTCACCTTGGAAGTCGGCTCGCAGGGTAAATGGGTGGAGGCGGTCGCTTTGGGAGACTGGTCCAAGCAGATCAGACGAGGGGCGAGACCGCGGTGCGGCGCGAGGCGGCGCGAGAAGGCGAGGCGGCGCGAGAAGGCAGATGCGGGAGGGGCTTGCCCGCCCGGTGCCCCTTCGTACGTGCGAGTGGAGGAGGGGGCGCGGGGAAGGTGGAGGGGAGGCGCGCGGAGGGTGGAGGAGGGGAGCTGCGCGCCCTTTCGCTTTCGTCCCGTCCCTCCAAACATATGTGGCCATCCCCTCCCTCCCTCGCCCTTCTTCCCCTTTTCTCGGAGACGGCGGTGCGAAACGAGAGGGAGGGGACGGAGGGCAGGAAGAGGGAGGGAAGCGGAAGGAACGAAGGAGAGGAGGAAGACGGAAGGAACGAAGGGGAGGAAGGGGGACTTCGAGCGTTTGTAACGCCCTTCCCTTCGCGTCGCCCTCCTCCCCTTCGCGTCGCCCTCCTCCCCTTCGCGTCGCCCTCCTCCCCTTCGCGTCGCCCCTCCCCCTTCGCGTTGCCCCTTCCCCTTCGCGTCGCCCCCTCCCCTTCGCCCCTTCACGTCGCCCCCCTTCCCCTTCGCCCCTTCACGTCGCCCCCCTTCCCCTTCGCCCCTTCGCACCGCTCTTATTTACTTTTTATTCTGCTCCCTCCTCCTTTTTATTCTTCTCGCTCACGCGCCCCGACGCCTCTTCCCCTCCTCTCCTCAACACTCTCCCTCCCTCCCTCAACGCTCTCCCCCCTCTTCCTGCACACCCTCCTGCTCCCTCCCTCGACACGCCCTCCCCTTCCTCCACGCCCTCCCCTTCCTCCACGCCCTCCCCTCCCTCCTTCCCTTCCATCCACCCCCTCCCATCTTCAAGCGGGCCTTTTGTAGCACGGTAATTCAGAAGGGGTCTCGTAACACGGTAGGTGAGAAGGGGTCTCGTAGTCTATAAGTACCGTGCGTGTTACACGCGATGTACGTATGTAGCTTCAATACAATGGTGATCTTTCGAACCTCAATTACAATGCGGTAATCTGTCGAACGTCGTGAACACGGCGAGAGGGGGAAGGGAGGGAGGGGGGAGGGAGAGTTGAGAGGGTAGGAGGGAGGGAGGGAGGGAGGAGGGCACGAAGGGGGGTAGGACAAAGCGAGAGGGTGGGCTGAGGGAAGGAGACGGTGAAAGAGAGGGAGACGGCACGACAAGCGTGAATTGAATACAACGGGTGAATGAGAGATCGGGATGAGTGACTCGGATTGAGAGATTAGGATGAGTGATTGAGAGACCAGGCTGATTATATGGGGGGATAGGTGCCGTCGACCATTACAAAGGAGTGCCGGAACGTGCTAGAGAGTGGAGTGCATATGGTCGATACAGAGGCGAACTGTGAGTTTCGAGAACGAGGGTGAGGGGGAGTGACTCGGAGGGCGAAGGAGACGAGATTGAGGGGGAGGAAGGGAAGGTCAAGGGGGATGAGCAAAAGACTCGATCAAGAGTAGAGTGCATATGGTCGATACAGAGTTGCAGGACGAGGGAGGGAGGCCGCCGTGAGTATGGCAAGCGCGAGACGCGAGTCGAGGGAGACGCGACTAATACACGCAAGTCGAATCAGAGGTGAGTTAGACTAGACACGACCCTGAGCAGAGGCGACGAGTACGCAGCAAGTAGTTGTCGTAAACGACCACAAACATTTCAGGCAATGTCGGGGGCTCGGGGAACGCAGTTTGTGGCAAAAACATGTCTATTCGTGGTCTACTAGTAATTACACTGGGTACAAGACTACTTACTACTGAGTACATAGATAGACCGTGGCTGCTCATGTGAATGCGCGGTCGCCGTCGAGACCGCGGGTACGGCAGCGTAAGTAGATGGCGATGGGGACCGCTCGTGCTCGCGCGTCCTCATCACCGCGCGCCGAGCGGGCTCGATAGAGCCCGCGGCACAAGGGCATAGTGAGGACGATATTCGGACACGGCGAGGAGGCTCTAAAAACCTACTAGTCAATAGCTTCTCGCAGCGTCGAGAACGAAAAGCGCACGAGACTGACCACGACGGGCCACTCTGAAGTGGCCAGCCAAGTCGAAGGGCATATGTAAGGGAATGTATCGAGTGATTGGGAGCCGCCAACGTATGAGAAACTCGAACAAAGGGGCAGCCTGGGAGCGGGCAATACATAGCACAGGCAATCCAGGTACATATCGTCAGGGGAAATCCGGCGCAAGAATAATGGGGCGAAGCGACGAACGTGAGTGGAAGGTAATTATTAATGGTGAGGGGCAAACGACAAGTGGTCAGTGGAAAGGAAAATGCGCGCGGTGATTTATTGACGTGCTCAAGATGATATAGCACTCACCTGACAGCGGCAGGGCCGGCCACTGCACACCCGAAGCGGGCCGTGTACAGCACTCACGTCCAGGGCCTTCCCCATCTGAAAGACCAAGGGATGGGTTGAATAACTACGAGCTGCGTTAACTGAAGAAATATCCTCTCAACACCGAACTCACCACAGATATAGTACGCGGCGGCGCTGCGCGCCGCCCGCCGCGCCCAGAACCCATGCTGGTTCCTCTTGAGGTAGTCGCCGCAGTCCTCAAGACTTCCCGCGCGGATATTCGTCGATTTGAGTTCATTTTGCATCAGTTTTGGGAGTCGGATTCTCGCCAGAAACGCCCCCGCTTAGACCGGCAAACGGGGCTAGCGAGGGACTAGGAGGGCGTCTGTGGGCGCAGTTGGGCAGTTGCCATGACGACGCGGGGTGGCGAGGTCGGCGACTCCGGCAATCGAGGTTGTAGGTGCGTATGTATGTCATGGCGAGCTATGATATAGTCAGCACAAGCGAACGTACGTATTGACCAAGCACTTACCATGGTCATGACGGCCAGCTTCTCAAAGGAACGACGGATCCCCAAGTCACGCGTGAGTTGAACTTTTGGGCCACGGGCATCACGTGACTCGATGTTGAAGTTGCGAGCGCGAGCAGCTGACTGCAAAACCGCGGCGGCGTCAGACCTTCGACACGTGCGGCAGTAAACAGACTTTTTTACTCACAGAGAAAGATAATTCGCCGTAAAGTTGTGGGTCCGAGGACGGGCAACGTAAGGGATGCGATGCTCGTGGTTGTGGGTGGCTTGGAAATGTGGCGATCTCTGCGAAGGTTCAGACCGCGTTCGCCGTGCAGCCGGCCGGATACGCACAGAGAAGAGCGAGCCGCGGCACGACCAAACTCGACGAGTGAGAAAGTCCAGGGAGAGGTCACCCACACACATTGCCGTTGCCGGGACCGGTCACGGCGGTGAGTGGGAAAGCGCACGGGAGTGCGTGTCGTGTCTGTAAAAAAGGCGATGAGCATGGGTAAATCATGAGGACGAAGCCCGACGTCGTGCACGTCGGGTCACAAGCAGGCCGACGTACCAAGTCATCTCGCGCCCGTCCTCGCCGATGCCGCGGGCGCCGCCGCTGTCGACATGTGCCAGCTGACGGTCCGCGACGTCCCAGCGCATGTCGGGGGATCGACACCCTCGTCGTCGCATATGCCCGCCGTTGCCAGGACAACCCCAGCCGGCCGGGCCCTCGAGCTCGTCGCCAGTGCGTGTCAACGACCTCTCCCGGCGGGTGGCTGGGTGCTCGCGGACGGCCGGGACAATGTCGACGAACGACACTGATGGTGGTGAGAGACAAGCTGCGAACGTGTCAGTGATCGGTGAACGAAATGAATAGAAAACTTACTGAATGGGCCCCCGACCGAATTCTAAGAGACTTGCGTGCGGTCAGCAAGAAATGCAATCAGAACGAAATGAAGTCAGCATACCTGTCGTTTGGATGTCGAAAGCTGGGTGTTTGCAAAGTTGATGTGCGAGAGTACAGCTAGAGCGAGTTGATCAGTAAATGTCGAGACGATGAGAATACGATGCGAGCCGCACCAAGGAAGGCTCGTTCTGGCTGGGACTTACTGAAGATATGACTAGAATAACTTAGTCAGCGACTGCGTTTGTAGACGAAAACAAAGGAAAACACACGAAATCAAGTCAACAGGAGTTGGAGGCAGTGACCGCCGGCAGAGAGCAAGCGGAAGGAAGATGATAGACAAGGAATGGGAAGTGCAGAGGGCGTTGGAAGCCTGCTGAAAACTGGCCATAGACGCCGCCTTTTATACTGCGCGAGACGGCTGCCCAGCCGGTCGCGCACGTCCCCTCGCTACGAGTCCCATTCTAATCCGCAGTGCACTCGTCAGAGTTATGACAGCCAAAGCCCGACAAGCCGCCGCGAATCTGGGGCCAAGATTTGGGCGCTCGAGAGCGGAAGATTGGGCGGTCCTGCATTGGTTACTCGTCAACACTCTCCTGGGTCGCACGTCAGCCCGCTCGCAACACCATTCAATACCAACATACCGTTGCGGCCAGGAACGGCCGTGCGTGGAGTCGCGGACGGAAGGTTGGAAGTTCTGGAGGTCAGCCTTTGGGTGACACGCCAGAACGCGTCCCAGTCGTTTTGTGCTGTCCTCGTCCATGGCAGCGTCGAGGAGAGAGCTGAAATCGCATCCCAAAGCGAGGTGTAAGTCACTGGTAACGCGTGACACAAAGTCCGCGAGCCCGCGACAAGGCGCCATGAATTTCGAGTGCAAGGCAAGGAAGAGATCAAGCCCAAACCCCATTCGGAAGTCCTTGAATTGTCCTAAAGGCGGCGCGGCGCTGGCGCGCGTCGCCCGCCTCGTCGACCGCCTTCTGTGCTGGGGCTCAAGCAAATAATGATATAATGCCTTGAATGACGCGTAACCACGGCGTTCTCTGGCGGAACGGGCGGCATATGCGCTGTGTGAGTGAAGTGGAATAGCCCAGGGCGAAGGCCAGCGCAGCGCAGTCGCCGTCGACCCCCCATCACGTTTCCATCATCGCAACTGAATAGATGGGCGCCCAGATCCGCGTCGGTGACAGCAGAAATCGACCGGTCGCCGGTGGAAGATGCGGATGGGCGGGCGGGATATCCTGGTTCGTGGTGCTATTGCGACCGCGCACTGCGTGCGGCGCGCGGAGTGTCGTTACCCACGTGTTGAAGCGGCGTTCAGAAACAGGTACGGTTTCAGAGGTGTCGGCAAGTGGAAGATTGGGGTCGCGGCGGGGTAGGCGGGGACGGGGAAGGGGTGGTGCATCGCGCGTCGAGGAGAGCTCTGGACGGCATCCGGCTTCCTGGACGTCGAGGGACACGTCCATAAATGAGGTCTAAGCACGTGGCAGGTCAGCGCGAGGTCGGACGAAGACGCTATGCGCGCACCAAAAACGACGCCACATACTAAAATGACCGTTGTGCGAGCTATAGAGCTGCGACGGGGCGTCAGATAAGAGATCCAGCAGCGGAAGCCTGCTCGAATGGACTGCCCGGATCGAATTTAGCTCAGGAATATTTTGAACTTGGGTGACCACTCACGGAGGGAAAGACGTCGAGTTCTACACGCAAAGTAGCTCGACCTTTCAAAACGATAAGGAAGGTCGTAGATCATGCTCATCGGTAGTCGCTGGGTGTGTTCTGAAGGGACAGAGGTGTCTCATTACTTGTGTTCGACCCATCGCTGGTGCTAATTCGGCAGCGGTCGGCCCCCGAAAGGTCGCGCCGCATACATGCGCGCCACCGTAAGGTATTCACAGAATAGCAGCGGATCGGACGCGCTCCTCATTTCCCCAGTTTACGGATAAGCAGCTTCAAGTACGAGGAAGATAATGTCGATGTTGGTGGTACCAGGGAAGGATGCGATGAGCGGGAAGCAAAGTCGACGCGCAGAACGTAG
Organism: Schizophyllum amplum; assembly: GCA_007026445.1. Lineage (NCBI taxonomy): Eukaryota > Fungi > Basidiomycota > Agaricomycetes > Agaricales > Schizophyllaceae > Schizophyllum > Schizophyllum amplum. The sequence continues at coordinate 1,439,060 of VDMD01000003.1, read as the reverse complement.
CTCGACGGACCGACCTCCCGCGTCACGTGTGCATTCGTCGAAGTTCCTTTAGACCAACTTTCGACTGTCACTGACCCTCGCATACGGCTCACGTATTCATTTGCCGAAGACGCGTCGGTCTACAATCACGAGAATATGTAGAGAGTCTTCTCATGCCAACCAGGCGCTGCCCACCGTGGCACCCGCGCTCTGCTCATTCCCGACGCCTGGGCCGCGCCCGCCGTGCCGTCTGCGGAGCCGTTTCGAGAGCTCATCGCACCGGGCATTCACGAAACCGCAGACGGCCCGGCGAGCGCGACCCAGTTGTTGGGAAGAGGCACAACGCGGAAAGCGCCCTCGTCTCGCAGATGCACATTGTATTCAAGCCCTCCGCATGCAGGTGAGAACATCCGCGCATAGGCACATCGCCGCCGCGAACTGCGTGTGACGCTCTTGGCTCAAGTGTTCCCACTTCGAGACGCAGATCTGCAAGTCCCACGCCCACCACGCAAGTCTCACGGACGCAGGGTCTACGAAGTTCGGGCGAGTTCCCAAAGCAGAAGGATGCGGATTTCCCGAGCGGCGGGCGCGCGATCGGTCGCGGTGGGATTTCTGTATGGGCGTTGCCTTTTGATGCCGAGCAGTGCCCCGGCCATATATACCGGGTTGTTGCGTTGTTCGTAATTTTTCCTTCCCCCGTCGTCTTCCTACTCAACGTCCCGCTTCGCCTCCTCGCACAGCCCGGTCCTCGGGACTTTGTTACGTTGAGTATGGTGAGTGTGTGAGCTCGCTCTCGTCGATTTGAGATGACTTACGCTTTCTAGTAGCGACGGCGCGTCAGCCCCACCGCTACGCCAGAAACGCCATCCCCGTCCTTCTTGCACTGGTCGACACGCTTCGCGCCGACTGTCGACAATCCACTCGCTGCGCTTCGAGAGCGACAGCACGCCGGCTTCACCGCTACGCCAGAAACGCCATCCCCGTCCTTCTCACACTGGACGTCTCACGTCGTATGTAATCGTGAGTACCTATATTCTTTCTGATATTCGAGCTTCTAATTAGCTTCTTGCCAGCCTAACCGCCCATCTTTGAGACGCTTTTGGCGCCGCTCGAGCTTGCGGTGAGCCGCCTACGATTTTCGCGCGGAATCGTTTCTGACGACTTCTGCAGGCATCTCGAGCATCAATAACATGCGAACTCGAGGTCCAATCGCCGAACGTCCGTGCCACCGAGTACTTCTTCGCACCCGCGGAATCTGGTGAGTCCTGCATTCCAGCCCCATGTCATGCCGACGCTAATCAAGTCTTGGATCACGCGGACTGTCAAGGATCCAGGAATCCCGCGCCCGGCGCGCAAACCAACTACGCCCTTGCCCTCATCGCCGACCGCGCGGGTGACGCAGCGGCAGTCATCTGCCGTCCTGCCTCGACCCTCTACACCCCGTCCTGACCCTCAGTAAGCCCCATTTTCCGGTCCAAACGGGGGACTTTCTGACCGACTTTCCAAGTCGATTCCGCTGCAAAATTGAGGTCGATTGCGCTGGGACCCGCGCGGGAATTTTAGCGGACAGTCTCGAGTGTTCGGTGCCGGGGCGAGTGGCGCGGAGCGCCGCGCCACCTTGCAACTACGTCCTCCACGCATCTTGCAACTACCTCCCCCACGCATCTCGTCGCTCGACATGTCTTGTGGGGTTTGATTGTGTGCCCTCCTGTATGCCCATCGCCGGTCTAAGCGGAAGCCATTCGGACCGACTTTCCAGGTCGATTCCTATGCAAAAAATGGAGCTCGATTTTCCCGGGACCCGCGCGGGGGTTTTAGAGGGCGGTTTGGAGTGTATAGTGCCGGGGCGAGCGCCGCGCCACCTTTCGACTGATCGCAGGGTACCCACTAACGCAGACTAACTCGTGAGGCAATGTATCGACGTCCGGCGAGCAGGACGACGAGGGACGCAGCATGAAGCGACGGCCGACTAACTCGGGAAGCAACGTATGGGCGTCCGGCGAGCAAGGTCGACCAACTCGTGAGGCAATGGATCGACGTCCGGCGAGCAAGGTCGACGGCAACGCGACTCTGACGAGCGACCGACTAACTTGGGAAGCAACGTATGGACGTCCGGCGAGCAAGGTCGAACAGCTCGTGAGGCAATGGATCGATGTCCGGCGAGCAGGGTCGAGACGACGCGACCAACTCGGGAAGCAACATATCGCTGTCGAGGACGTGTCGACGAGCGGCGAGCAGGACGAGTGCGAGAGCGGCTGCCAAGACGAGTGGGGCGGCGATGACTTGATGAGGAAAAAGAGGATCGGACACCACCTGGCTAACTCGTGAAGCAATGGATCTGCGTCCGCCGATCTTGGTCTGCGCTCTGCGGATGCTGCCCGTGGTTGACCTCGGCGCGTTGCTCTCGCCGACTGCTCTCGTGCTACGACGGGAGAGTCGTGAAGGAATGAATCAACGGCCCGCGAGCGAGGTGGGTAATCATCCACGGGGTCACTTGGGCGAGTTTGTGGCACGGCGTGTTTATTGTACTTGTGTGTATGCGTAGTGTACGAATACAATGGGCTTTACAAACAACTTGTGCCTCTGCTCTCGTGCTCAATGAATGTTGTGCCTGCTCTGGTGGTGATTTGTGCAGTGTTCCGAGCTGTCAGAGGATATGTTCCGGCAGCAACGATCAACAAACGAGGCAGTCACAGGAGGTGGGCAAATAATGGGCTGGGGAGAGATTGTGGCAAGGCAAGAGAGGGTGGTTAGAGGCAGGAGCTTGAGAGCAGAGACAAAGACTTGTGATTATGTTCTGGTTGACATATATAAAAGCCAAGAGCATAGGGGAAGAGGGAATCCCAAGACTTGAAGTAGGAGAGCCCGGCGGTATAGGTCACAGGTGCCGTAAAGTGACATGTAGAGATGTTGGATGGGATGAGGGCGGCGGGGGATGCAGCACAGGCAGGTGGCGAGTGTCAGGCTCGAGCAAGAAACGAAAGTTGGTCGGAATGTGGGGGCCAAGACGGGACAAGTTATCCGAAGACGATAGGAGGACTGGGGCATGAAGTCGACAAGGACGAAAAGTAAAAGTTGCGAAAACACGCCAAACAACACTCATCCCAGTCACGCCGCTGCATCTGGGTGTACCGCCGACGGCGCAATCAACTCACGGGTGACAACCTAGCGACGGGCGAGCGAGTCCCGAGGGCGCCGCGGACAGCGGCGTTGATGACGCACGCCGACGTCGTGCGTTGACAGCGAGCCCAGGCTGCGAGAAGCGTGGCGAGCAGTCACCAGTGGCCAGCGACTTCGAGCCGCCATGCCAGGCAGAGACTCGGGCCACAGCCACTTGCGCGCCCTTGCGTGCTGTTGCGCGGCAGACGCTAATAGCCCGGTGTCGGTCTACCGTCTGACCTGGAACGCTGGAAGGGACATCGCTCTGAGTACCGGCTGGAGGAGTAGCGAACGTGTACACTACGTCGGTGTGGATTCCGAGAGCCTCGAGGAGAAATTCGAGATATAAATTCCCAAAAATACACGAGTTTCGGAATTCCAAAAAAGGGAAAGGGCTGCGTCCGCGCTTCCCTCTTGCGCTCATCTCTCGACGGCGCAAACATGGACGGCGGCGACTCGTTCGTGCACGAGCCGGATACATTCGTCCAGTTCCTTCTCCTCCTTCTCCCCGTCCTCCAAGCGCCTCAGAATGCGACCAAGATCCCCACCTTCCCAGGTCCGCGCAATTGGGCGACGGACATGATCTTGAAGGATCTCAAGTCGATGGCCTCGCGCATGCACAAGGCGGAGAGGGCTCTGCACGACTCCACCAACGCCAATTCCGCCGACCGCACCGAGCGCGAGGTCCCAGCCCCCGAGCCGCGTCGACGCACAAATTCGACGCCTCCAGGCACGAAAGCGAACGCGAACGCGAGCGCAAACGCAAACGCAAACGCATCCGACGCCGAAGAGCCCGTCGACTCGCCGCCCGAGAAGCGCGAGCGTGTGCTCGAGCAGCCCAACGGCAAGCCCATGAAGCTCGACATCTCCAGCATGCCCTCCTCCCTATCCGAGCTCAACGGCGTCTTCAACCGCGGCTACACCGACGCCGCTGGCCAGGCCTTCGTCAAGGGCCCCGTCTTCTCCCACTCCGCTCCTCCCACCGTCCAGGCTCTCCCAGAGAGCATCTGCTGCCCCACCTGCAACTCCAAGGTCAAGATTCCCGACGGCATCGCCATGATGAACCGCTTCCGCACAGTCGACACCACTCCTGCCGGCCGCGATGGCCCCCCGCCCATGGCCCCACTTGGTCCCACTTATGCCGCCCACGCCTCGCTTCCGAGAGCACAGGAACTGTCCTTGCTCGAAACACAAGTCATGGAGGTCGCTAGAGTCTGCAAGGCCGTCGCTTCCGGCGATCTCACGCAACGAATCGATATTCCCGTCCAAGGTGCTACTATGGTGCAGCTCAAGGACATTATCAACACTATGGTACCTAGTTCGCTTTCCCCCCTCAAACTCGTTCTCATCGGTTCCTCAGGTCGACAAACTCGGCGTCTTTGCAGAGGAAGTCAGTCGTGTCGCACTCGAGGTCGGCACTGAAGGGTGCGTCTCGCTGCTCCTGCGTCATCACTACTTCCCGCTCCACAATCCTCTCATTACTCTTGATCCGTCGAAACGTCGCCGCGCAGCTGGCAAGTTTCCCTCGATCCTTCAGTTTCTTGTACAGGTCTCGTATGCACGGACATGCAGGCCTGTGCAATGAAGCCGATGGATCGGGAGAGGGTTGCTGCTGTACGCCCGCGATAAGTCCAAGTCTTGACGGATCAAGCAGCATCTTTTACGCGGCCGCCTCATGTTGCTGGCTCCTACGCGCCACCCGAGGACGTAAACTGACGGTCCTTGCAGTAAATTGGGTGGACAGGCGTTGGTGCTGGACGTCGAGGGCACATGGCGGGATCTTACGGCCATCGTCAACAAGTTGGCTGCCAACTTGACATCTCAGGTGTGTCCGCGTCTTTGTCAATGAGCCTCCTTCCGTCTCATGTGCGTCACTTACACCCTTCCCCAGGTCCGCTCCATTGCGACGGTGACCAAGGCAGTCGCTCTGGGCGATTTGTCCAAGCAGATCGAGGTCGAGGCAAGCGGCGAAATCCTAGACTTGAAGAATACGGTCAACGGAATGGTTATTCGGTGCGTTATTCGGGTTGCGGTTGTCAGCACGTTTTCTGACGCATGCTCTCCGCTTCGCCTTTTGGATCTCCGCGATTGGATCTTTCGCACATCCCAATTCACACTCACCTTCCGTCTTCGGTGGCTGCCTCTGATCCGTCGAACACACGTCACTGTTCGTTCTACCTCCGTGGACACGCGTTGTTCTCGTGCCCAGATTACGAGCGTTAGCTGCCGAGGTCACGAGAGTCACCTTGGAAGTCGGTTCGCAGGGTAAACTGGGTGGTCAAGCAGACGTGCCGGACGTCGAGGGCGTGTGGTACGAGTTGGTGCGAAATGTGAGTATCCGCGATCTATCAGTACGCTTTTCTTAGGTCACTAATCCTTGACAGGTCAATCGAATGTGTTCGTCCTTGACCGATCAAGTACGATCAATCGCCGTCGTCACGACTGCCGTCGCAGGTGGAGATTTGACGCAGAAGATTTCCATACAAGTCGAAGGCGAGATGGCAACCTTGAAGTCGACGGTCAACTCCATGGTGGACCAGTTGAGCGCCTTCGCCAGCGAGGTTACGCGTGTAGCGCTGGAGGTCGGCACACAAGGTATCTTGGGCGGACAGGCAACCGTCGAAGGCGTGCAGGGCACTTGGGCCGATTTGACGCGGAACGTGAACGTACGTGTGCACTGCGAAAATGCATGGCGTCACCATCTAACATGGCGGCAGAAAATGGCCTCCAACTTGACGGACCAAGTGCGCTCGATCTCGGAAGTCACGAAGGCCGTCGCGAACGGAGACTTGGGCAAGATGGTCGACGTGAACGTGCAGGGCGAGATGCTCGACTTGAAGATGACCGTCAACCAGATGGTGTCTCAGTTGAGTACACTTGCCAATGAGGTCACGCGTGTCAGTTTGGAGGTCGGTACCGAAGGTATCTTGGGCGGTCAAGCATCTGTACCCGGCGTGCAGGGTATGTGGGCGGTGAGTGGTGTATACTACAAGCGAAGCACAGAGGCTGATAAGTGCCAGGTCTTGACGGACAACGTCAACCTGATGGCCATGAATTTGACCAATCAAGTGCGCTCTATTGCGGAGGTGACAAAGGCCGTCGCAGGTGGCGACTTGTCCAAGAAGATTACGGTGGACGTCAAGGGCGAGATACTCGAGCTGAAGGACACTGTCAACGGCATGACTGACTCGTTGAGCCTCTTCGCCGACGAAGTCACGCGTGTCGCGAAGGAGGTCGGAACCGACGGCAAGTTGGGTGGCCAGGCTCGCGTCACGAATGTCGGTGGAACTTGGAAAGCGTTGACGGACAACGTGAACGTTATGGCTGCCAATGTACGAGAGCGAAGCGGCCCCCGTCCGTTCTTTGGCTGACCATCATTCTAGTTGACCCTGCAAGTGCGCACTATCGCGGAAGCCACGGCAGCGGTGTCGGTCGGCGACTTGACTCGGAAGATTCAGGGTGTCTCGGTCTCGGGAGAGATGTTGGCCTTGGTCAACACGATCAACACTATGATTGACCAATTGTCTATCTTCGCACGAGAGGTCAAGAAGGTCGCTCGCGAGGTCGGTACCGACGGCAAGCTGGGTGTCCAAGCCGAGGTCGGAAATGTGCAGGGTATCTGGCAAGAGATCACGTATGTATATCGTCCTCTTCGCGCGAAGCCCCGTCATCTGATGTTGAGTTCAGACTGGCCGTAAACACGATGGCAGGCAACTTGACGACCCAAGTGCGCGGCTTTGCACAGATCTCGCAGGCTGCGATGGACGGAGACTTCACGCGCTTTATCACGGTCGAGGCTAGCGGAGAGATGGACTCCTTGAAGACGCAGATCAACTCCATGGTCTTCAATTTGCGCGACTCGATCCAGAAGAATACGGCCGCGAGGGAAGCCGCTGAGTTGGCTAACAGGAGTAAGAGCGAGTTCCTGGCGAACATGAGTCACGAGATTCGGTATGTTGTATTCCTCTCACTGCACGTTGGAAAGTGGTCTGACTTGCTTCTCACAGTACACCCATGAACGGCATCATCGGCATGACAGAGCTCACCTTGGACAGCGACTTGAATCGCTCACAACGCGAGTCCTTGCTTCTCGTTCACAGCTTGGCACGTTCACTGCTGTTGATTATCGACGACATCTTGGATATCTCTAAGAGTATGTATCCTCATTGCCCTGAGAGGCCTTTCCACTGACCGATGGTTCACAGTCGAGGCTGGACGCATGACTATGGAGGCGGTTTCGTATTCCTTGCGGCAGACGGTCTTCGGCATCTTGAAGACGCTCGTTGTGCGCGCTTCGCAGAACAACTTGGACTTGACATACGACGTCGAGTCTGACATCCCTGACCAGCTCATCGGTGACGCACTCCGTCTGCGCCAGGTCATCACAAACTTGGTCGGCAACGCAATCAAGTTTACGCCAAGCCAAGTATCCCGGAAGGGCAACGTTGCGCTCAGCACGCGTTTGCTGGCGGTCGACGGCGAACATGTCACCATCGAATTCTGTGTCCTCGACACGGGTATCGGTATCGCACAGGACAAGTTGAGCCTCATCTTCGATACATTCGCGCAAGCGGATGGTTCAACAACAAGGGTAAGCCGTTCGTGCGTTCGCATCTGTATTCTGCTCACGCCTTCCAGGAATACGGTGGTACTGGTTTGGGCCTGTCGATCTCCAAGCGCCTCGTCTCCCTCATGCAGGGTGACATGTGGGTGGAGTCCGAGGTGTCCAAAGGCAGCAAGTTCTACTTCACGATCACGACGCAAATTAGCCATAGCACACTGGAGGCGACGCTGTCGAAGATGCAACCGTTCGCCAAGCGTACGATATTGTACATGAACACCCTTGGCGACACTTCAAATGTCGCGGAGAAGATTCGACTGCTGGGGCTGAAGCCTCACGTTGCGACGCAGGTGTCGCATGTGTCCAACAAGGACAAGTGCCCGCACGTCGATACTATCATCGCCGACTCGCTCAGCATTGTCAGTTTCGCCATATACCCCCGTCGTCGTTGTCACTGAATTGCGTTCACAGACGGAAGGCGTACGCGAGTACGAGCATCTGCGCTACATCCCGATCGTGCTCCTTGGTCCCGAGCAACCCAAACTGAATCGTGAGGCGAATCTCGTCTGGTACAGACGTGTCGACTGATAAAACAGCAGTCAAATGGTGTCTCGACAACAGTATCAGCTCTCAAATCACATCACCGGTATCTGTGCAGGATTTGGCATCCGCTTTGATCACTGCGCTAGAGTCGAACACACAGAACCCGGTGTTTACACCGAACGACATCGCGTTCGACATCCTACTCGCGGAGGACAACATGGTCAACCAGAAACTGGCCGTCAAGATTCTGGAGAAGTACGGGAACATGGTCGAGATTGCGGACAACGGTAGCATCGCAGTAGACGCGTTCAAGCAGCGCATCGCTCAGAACAAGCCGTTCGACATCATCCTCGTGCGTACCAACAACTTCCCTCTTGCAACTTTGTGCTCATGACATCACTTTAGATGGACGTGTCCATGCCGTTCATGGGTGGTATGGAGGCCACTGAGCTCATCCGCCAGTTCGAGATGCAGGAAGGCTTGATGCCGACACCCATCATCGCGCTCACGGCTCATGCCAGTAAGTTGTTCTTGTTATAGCTCAAATATATTGCTTACGCGTTTCTTCAGTGATTGGCGACCGCGAGAGGTGTCTCCGTGCAGGCATGGACGACCACATCACCAGTAAGCAACAGCTGCGTCTTCGAAGATTGTATATTGATCGCTTGTCCATAGAACCGTTGAGGAGAGGTGACTTGTTGAATGCGATCAACAAGCTCGCGAGCGAACGTGCTGCTCAGAAGGCCATGTACCGACGACGGCACCCCACCGGCTTCTTGGAGTCAGCGCCGTTTGGATCATAGGCCAAGCCATGCCGTGGAGCAGTCATCCTGCCGTTCGATCCCGCTGGCGGAGCGTAGTCCGTCGCCCTCACCCATCTCTTAAGTATTGTAACTCTAACTGCATCCCGCACGCATTTGGCTTGTCTCATCACCCTTTTTTACTTCACTTATAATTCTCCATCCGCGTTTGCTAGCCTTCGATCCTTCCTACTTTGTGATCACCACGGTGTGAGGGTGATTTGGCTTCTGACGAAGAGAGGATTTTTGCTCGCCCTTGATGTAGCACGGATTTCTGCTCCGCTTTCTTGTGCTTAGTTATCTTCACACTCATGTTTTCTGTACTATTATCATCACTAGTATATGACTCCAGACGTGCCCGACGCACATCAGTAGCTGTATTCTGACATGCCTCTGTTAATGTGACCCTAGCCTGCAATGACGGCGAGACGGCGAGCGGTCAACTCCTGCGTCTCTTTGAGCCGTGTCGACTGGTATACTGTATATTAGATCGTTGTGGGGAGCTAATGCTTGCGAGCAGTATCACAGCCGACGAAGGAATGGACACCGTTCGTCGGCCAGGTCAACAGTCAGAATTTCTTCTGCAAAACCGAACTGCGCGCATGACCTGGGTGTGAAAGTGGTCGTGAGGTGAGTCGACCGCGGTCACGGACACCAGTCAGAAGTGAAGGCCGCACATGGCCGTATGTCACTAACTGTGTACGCGTCTGAGGGAGGGCTCTTTTGGGCTCTCCCTTGATTAAGCTGTCTCGCTGTGTCTGTATCTCCAGCTAATCTATGTACGCAATGAAGCGGACTCGAAGAGGGGAACTTGGAGATTGCGCGCCAGACTCACAGTCTACAGAGACCCATTGTTTACTGAAGACATGTAATGAGGATAGAGGCTCATCGCAGCCTGCAGACTGTGAATGTGTGCGAGTACCCCGTAAAAGTCCCGGAGTAAATCCAGGCAGCTCGAGGACTATCGTAGGCAAATGGACCCAACTTGATGATTGTCTGCTGGGATTTCGCGGCGTCCTTGTGTAGCATTGATGCATGAACATCGACAAATTCTCAGCCATTGAATGTGATCTGCGGCAGGGATGGATCATGTTGCTTGTGGCAAGATGTAACGATGGAGATCTTCGCGGAGATGCAATGCTCGTCGACTTCGGCGCGATATTGAACAATGAGCCACGTGTTTGTGACGGACGTCGGAGCCGTATGCGTGACTGAAGCCGCCGGCGCTACCGTAGGACGCAACTCAGAATCAACCGCTACGAGTCAGAACAATAAGATCTCGGTGAGTTGCTTATAGTGCGCCCCCTTCTTCTTGTCTGCGCCACGAAAGGCTGATTTGAACGCAAAGGAACGCGACGCCGCTAGGGGCTTATTGTCTTCGGACCGCCTGGCCACCCACGCTAGACTGTCGGACAAGGCGCCTCTCCCCTGGACCCCTTCCTCCGCGTTCGCAAACTCTGTCCAGGGCAAGTGGGAGTGCCACGGACCCGCTGTTCGCGACGCGTGGCGTCACCCAAACGGGGTACTACCGCAGCTTTAATCACCCGCGCGATTCGACTATTGTTCGCTCGGGCGGCCGGCCGTCTGATACCCAGCGCGTATATAAGGCGCAACTGCGCGCTTTCTCACCACTCCGTGCCACCGTGTACTGCGACTTCACCCCCTCGCCACCGCGAAGAACGCGCTTTTCGATCGAGAGAGACGCGCAGACGACTTGCTAGCGCTGAGTGAAGGATCTGATCATGTACGCGTATACGGGACACAATGGGAAGAAGAGGCGGCAGGGTACGTGTCATATGTCTGGATGTTTGACACGCAAAGCTCATACGCGCGCGCAGTGGTTCCCTGCGATTACTGGATTCGTGGCGGGTGCCCTCGGTCGGCAGCCAAGTGTGACTTCGCGCATTCATTCCCCAACCAAGTACGTCCTGGGTATTGTCGCTACTACGCGATGGGCCGCTGCGTGCACGGTATGCGCTGCAAGTTCAAGCACGAATTGCCCGAGGGTGCGTCATCACTATGTCGTCGCGATACCGATCTGACAAGCCGCTCGTAGACCCGCAGCTCCCCGCTCAGTGGAACAGCCCTCCTCCTTCCGCACACCCCGCCATGATATACCCTGCAACGCCCCCCTCTGCCCCCTCTGTCATGCCACTGATGACTCCGCCGCAAATGGCGTCCCCATTGTATATGATGACCCCGCCGCAAATGATGACGCCCGCGTCGTCCATATCGTCAATGAGCTCCCTGACGTACTCGCCCTCAACGGCGACAACGGCGTCCGATGACATGCCCTGGTGGAACGACGAACCAGAGCAATGCGACGATGTGAGCGTTGCTGTGGCGGCCGTAGACGAGTTCGGTGTGCGTATGCCTACAACACAGCCAGTGCCGGCAGTCACGAAGCCGCGACGCACTAAGTACAAGAGTATGTTGTGTTCCTTCTGCGTACCGTTGACGGCATCTGACAGGTTGACAGCGAACCCTTGCGTCTTTTTCTTGTCCACTTCCGGGTGCTCGAGGGGCGACAGCTGTACATTGTCAGTAATGTTAATTTTCTGTGATTTCTTACTCACATTGTATCTAGCCTACACGGAGGAGAAGTAGCACAGGTACCCTCACCAGAGTTGCCGGTGCACGCGCTGCCAGCCAAGCCCTCATCGGCGCCCAAGCAAGAATCGCAGGAAGACCGGAAACGAGAGTACTACCCCGTAACCTGGCGCGTCATCAGCGGTGGAACCAGACTAGGTAGAACAAGTACGTGTCGTCCTCATCTCCTGCAAACCCGCCACTAACGACCCATTTAGCCCCGCCGTCTGAACGACCCCCGCGCCCGCGCAAGGGCAGTACCCGGCAGCGCTTGCGACCCCGCCTGCCGTCCACTCTCGCTCTGCGTCCGTCGCCGCCGCCTTTCTCGCCGCCAGTTTGCTTGCCGCCCCGTCCGCCGCCTCTCGGGCCGCCTCTCCTGCCCGCCTGGACCGCCCCGACTCCCAGCCCAGCCGTCCGTACACCGGAGTGGATCGAGTCACCGCTGCCAGTTGAGACACAGGAGGATGATATCTTCTCAATACCCGTCGACTACCCACCGCCAACGGCGTATTCAGACGACGGCGTACCTCCGAACACAGTTGCGTTCCCAACCGAGGAGGAACGGTCTCAGACACCGCCCTTGCCGAGGCGCCTGAGCCTGCCGGAGACCCCGGGCCGCGCCCGTGCAATGTCGAGTCCCTATGCGGTGAGCCCGCGGGTGACGAGGCGGAGAGTGGAGGTGAGAGCGCATGCATCCCGTGTCTTCGTAAGACTGACCTGCTTTGCAGCGTCTTCACCTGTTCCCTGCCGAGTCGCCGTGAGGGCTGCGCCTCAGCCCCATCCGAATCTTTCTGTATTTGTATCGCCTCTATGCTCTCCATTGCACCGCTCTCTCTACCGTACGTGCCTGTCTTTTATTTGTCTGTCGTTGTTGGTGTTCGTGGGGGGTTTTGTTGAAGCAGCTCTTGCTTGCCCATCGACAGTTTTGGTGTCGAGGAAATAGAGGTTTTTATTTACTTACGCTGCTTGACCTAACGTATGGTACGATACTCTTGGACACGATCACAGTGGACTTTCACGTACACTATATACGAATACGCATACGCCTAGTACAAGAGGGAAGACGTAGTTGACGATGATGAGAATTGGGAGTATGTTGCTTCTCACAATGGGGGACCGATGGCTGATGGTTATGACTTGTCACTCTAAGCGACCAATGGCCAGTATAAATTTTGATTCGCGAGAGGCGGTGAAGTTCAACATAAACGTCCGGTGACCGTGAGATACTAGGCTAAGTCTTAAGCTCTACTCCCAGCCCCCTCCACCTCGACTTCTGGAGCCGTTGCTACTGTATCTGCGTCCATGCTATGCGTACGCCCACCGACTGTATTGTGGCCAGTGCCGGAGAGCTGTGCCAGCTGGCGGATGTTCATCGGCATGCGGCGGTCGCCAGACTTCCGAATCCCGCGCGCCCCCGACGGCTTCCGGACGACTCAGATGACGTTACTCGCGCATGCGCACCGTTCGGCGCGTCGAGCCCCTCGTCTCTGTCAGCGTGATGTCAACTGTTGTCCATCGTGGCTTGCGGCTAGCTTCCGGGACGCCATTCCGACCTTATCTTCCTCCCATCCATAACGTCGTCTACAGACATCGCTTCTCTCACTGCATCCGTCGCGGCAGGCCCCATTGCAAAGTCTCGCATAGCACTATTTCCCATAACAACAGTACCCATCGCACCGACATGACTGGCGCCAAACTTGAAGGTAGCTGCCACTGCGGCACCGTACGCTTCACGGTGAACAGCAGCTCGCCGGTCCCGTACCAGGTATGTCTGCGAATGCGCCGATCGGTCGCGATCCTCATAACTTATCATCCTTCCCAGCTCTGCACCTGCTCTATATGCCGCAAATGTGGCGGCGTTGGTGGCAGCATCAATCTCGGCGGTCACGCCGACTCACTCAAGATCCTACAGGGAAAGGAGGCGATCAGGTGCGCTTTTATGAGCCTGAAGTCTTTGCTGAAAACTGACAATATCAACTCTGTAGCGTCTACAAGGCGGTGATGGACCGCGACACGCCGAAGGAGCACATCGCGTCCTCTGAGCGTAACTTCTGCAGCAAGTGCTCGACCATGCTTTGGCTGTGGGACAAGACATGGTACGTGTCCGCCTTCCTCCTGCGACGTGGTGGCTGACACGCTCGTCGTAATGCTTCTCATATATCTTTTTTCTCCTAGGCCGGAGCTCATCCACCCCTTCGCGTCGGCCATCGACTCGGAGATGACAATTCCGGACGAAATGGTGTGTCCACAGCATGACTGGGTGTCCCATCCGTGTAAACTCATGTCATGTAGGTCGTTGTGAAGGCGGACTCGAAGCCCGCCTATGTGCGTCTGCCTGAAGGCAAGAAGCAAGTCTACGAGAACTACGGGCCGGACAGCTTGGAGGGTTGGCACAAGAAACACGGGCTTTGGGTTGAGTAGAGTCTTGAAGTCCTCGTAACACTCGAATGAAATAAAAAGTTGTGATGTTCGTGAATGCAAGTACAATTGTTACCCCAGGCAGACGTTCGATGACACAGTACAGTGGTGATTCGCGAACTTCGATAACAAGATGTTTGGCCTTCCGCCACGCGAGGTCGTGCAACAAGCTCAAAACAAGCTCGCGGAAGCTATTTTATCTTGAGAGAATTAACCTTTCGGAACCGAAGTTTGACAGGAACTGTCTATAAAACATCAACAAACAGTTTTGGTCGTCCGCGTACGCGTTTTGAAGCTGCCAAAGCGCGTTTTCTGGCCTCTGGACGCAAAAACTTCTGCGTATGACGAGAGTGGGGTTCGAACCCACGCCCTTTCGGACTACGGGCGGGTTCGGAAACCTAAACGTAGCGCCTTAGACCACTCGGCCATCTCGCCTGAAGAACGTAGAGAAAATGGCCTTTTCTATCCCATTTCTGAGGTCTTGGATATTTACGACGGCCTTACGATCGCAACACATGCGCAGGATTGCTCCCCAGCTTGCTGAAGCTCTATCATGCTCTTGCAGCTCGGCATCGCGCGCCTGATGGGCAGCAGACTGGTTGAGGCATACGGCAGCGCTACTGATTCCGAGGCCGCTCGGAACGAGCTCGATGCGGGGCTATATCTGCATTCTAGTAAGTACAGATTGCAAGATGATAGATGCGTCATTTGGAAGAGTATACAGTCCGTATACGTATGCTCCAAGTGCAGGAGGACGGGGGATCAGCGCCTTGAAGTGGCGACCCGCCAAATGGACACAATAACAAAGCCCACTCACCGTGTTCTCTTGCTTTCCTTCGTTCGTGATGTCGTTCGGCCACGCCGCTCCATTGCCACAATCACCAGATTCCTGGGTAGAAAGCCAGTAGAGGATGAAGACATAAACGATGTCACACACCAACGCTGAATAACTTGTCCACATGGCACCCACGCCCACGAGACGATGTCGCTCGACGGGACACCCGTAGCCAGTAGAGAAGTAAAGACAGTCGAACGCGATAGCGGGAGCGGACCTTAAACGAGAGTGCTATCAAGCGGGCTGATGAAGGGTAGAAGGAGCGTCGGACGAGCCCGAGTTTTGTATTCCTCATGGCTTCGAATGCCCCCGGGCTTGCTGCCGCTCTAAATTGACCGTGTTTGCATCTCTGGTCGGCAGAAAGTGGTGATTGGCACGCGCTGCGTTAGAAGGTATGCTCGGTCCACGAGCAGCGCACGCCACAATCGTAGCGCATGGTCCATTGACAGGCAAAGCATGCTGTGGTTATTTCTTGCGCATCAGCGTATGTCTTGCGGGGCAATCGACAAGAATCCCTGGAATTTCGGACTTGCTATTCGGGTTATATCATCGAACTTCAGATTTACAACTTTGGACCGACAGAGTGACGCCGTAGCGCCTGATGAATCTTTTCCGCCAGCCCCTTCGGATTCGTCTGCACGACCTACGAGCGCGGCTTTAGCACAATATGACGGGTGCGTTATCGTTATTGTACGCACCAAATGCCCCGCGTTCTCCACGCGAGACAGGGAGGCGAGGTGCTGTTTGCCTCCGATAGCGTTCGCAATCACGTCGTCCTTCACAAATGCGGGGCTGAGGCAACTCGTCAATATGCGCTCTGGAGCGTGGCTCAGTATAACTCAGAAGGCTTACATGTAGTCATCGATGGCGCCGTAGATGATGTGCGTGGGCACGCGCTTCACACCGTGCTTCAGGAAGCCGTAGCAACGCGCGACACCGAGGGGGTCTTCATAGCTTGCCTGCGAAGCCTGAGCGACCGGTGATTTGAAGAGAAAGATGAACGCGACATACGGCTTCTTGCCGCTTCGGACAGGCGAGGGTGACGCCTTCTGTCTTGTCGGGGTATTCTGCAGTGGGCAGAGAACGCATGCCGTGCTCCTGTGAAAAAAAAATCATTAGTGTGAGGACTTGTACCAAAGGAATGGTGCCTCCCGACGCCCCCGCTCCCAGTATTCAACAAACCGGGGAGAAAAACAATGGAAAGGGGTGGAAATAAGCCAGGATGGGAGGGACGCTGCACGAGGGAAAAGGAGCAGAAAACGAAGGCAGCGGCGTGTTGGAGAGCTCGCGAGACGGTCGGTGACACCAAGATCAAATGACGATATCACGTACCACAAAAAGCCTAAGGACTCTGTCGTCCCACGACTTCCACCCGCGACTCTTTAGGAGCTTGTATGCCTCAGGTTTGCTCGGCCAGACGTCGCGGCGATTGCGAGCGCCATTGACCAGGAATTCGTGTGGTCCTTCGGCCGCTTCACGGTTCATGACCATCGGTTCAACGAGTACAAGGGCATGATATGGGATGCGTGGGAAGTAGGTGAGCGAGAGCTCGAGGGCGACGGCACCCATGCTTTGTCCGATGCCGACAAGGCGTCGTTTGCTGAAGTCGACGTCTACACCAGTCCCTTGTCCAGTGAGAACAAGATGTACGGCACGCGCGTATTCGCTCCAGCCAACTGAAAGGGATATAAGGCCTGTACCAGATGCGGGGAGAAGCTACACGCACACACAGGCTCATAACCAAACTGCAGTTCGCGCTCGTTCAACGCGGCGGACGCCCCGTGGTTGGGGCACTCGATGGCCCACATGTCGTGTATCCTTAGACCGTGAAGCGCATAGAGGTCTTCGATGACGGGCTCCGAGACTTCGTTGTGAAAGCCTGTGGCGTGCGTCCAGACGAGGGTGAGAGCATCCGGCGCGTCAGACGACGCTTGTGGGTCCCAGTACCGCTTGACTGAAACTAGCAGAGGATAGTCCGGTCGAGCATCAAAGGTGTATGCGCGCGACTGGAGGACCATGGCCGCAGGAGGAAAGCACGCCGTCACTGTCCATAGTAACGATAAGTACAGTGTGATTGCAGTGAGAGATTGATTGAGGGGGAAGCCTCTCGCCGGCCCGGCTAAGCCGGCTGCCGACACCGTCGAAATTTCATGCTGATCGGCGCATTGTTTTCTTCCACTGCGCGCGCCGCCGCCACGAACGATGCCGGATGCCTTCTTCGTGAACAACAAAACGCGCAAGCGCAAGCGCACCGCATCTGCCGCGGACCCATCTGGAAAATCCAAAAAGAGCGCGAAGAAGGGGCGCGAGCCCACGTCCTCAGGTGGGAGGCAGCAGACGGGGAAGAAGGGGAAGCGCAACGACGAGGAGCTCGATTCGGATCGCACGGACGATGAGGGGAACATCGATGATCTGGACCTGCGGCAGTCTGAGGGGGAGGAGGGGAGCGCGGACGAGGACGAGAACGAGACGCCTGCGGAGAAACGCTTGCGGCTCGCGAAGCTCTACCTCGATAGCATAAAGGAGGGACTAGGTGCGTAATAAGCATGCATTCAGCAACGCATCTGACATAGAGCAGCGGAGGGCGAATTTGACGCGGCAGACGTCGACAGGGAACTCATCTCTGCGCGCTTGAAGCAGGACGTGCTGGAGCACTCCGGCAAGGTCCATCTCTTCGTGGCCGATTCCGTGCGTCTCCCTACTTTCCTTGTGCTACAAATATTCATATCTAACAGTACGATCTCTCACAACCACCACAAGAGACGCTCAGCACACGTGGACACCGATTTTCCGTCACATCCGCCGTCGCGTCCGACTCTGCAGAATTCCTCTACACAGCCGGGAAGGAGGGCTCGATCATCAAGTGGGATCTGCGAAATGGTGCCAAGCAGAAGACGATGTTCAAGGTGCGCCCTGATGTCAAGGGGAAGGGCAAGGCCGACGTCAAGGGCAAAGGCAAGGCCGTCCCTGACGCATCTATACGGGGGCATACAGACGAGGTCCTCGCACTAGCGCTCAGCAGCGATGGCAAATATCTTGCGTCCGCCGGCAAGGACAGGCGCGTATGCGTCTGGGATGCCGAAACTGGCGAGTGGATCAAGGGCTTCATCGGACACCTTGGCCATAAGGACTCCATCTCCGTACGCATCACGGCCCTTACTTTCTATCTCTCCTTACTCACCATCCCTCCAGTGCCTCGCCTTCCGCAAGGGCTCACACCAGCTGTACAGCGGCTCCTTCGACCGCACGCTCAAGGTGTACGACCTTTCGCCGGACGTGATGGGCTACGTCGAGACGCTCTTCGGGCATCAGGACGTTGTGCTCGCGATCGACGCGCTGCGCGGGGAGACGTGCGTGAGCGCGGGCGGGCGCGACAAGACAACGCGGTTTTGGAAGATCGTCGAGGAGACGCAGCTGGTGTTCCGCGGTGGCGGGCGCAGCCGCATCCGCGACGTGCTTGACGGCGGGCTGCGCGGGGACGATGAGGGCGAGGACGTCGATGATGAGATGGATGGGGGCGTCAAGCGGAAGCAGAGGAAGGAGAAGGATTTGAAGTTTGTGGAGGGCAGTCTGGAGTGTGTGGCCATGGTTGACGAGACGACGTTTGTGAGCGGTGGGGATAGCGGGTGAGTGGCATATCGTTAAGGGTTGGGTGGGGCTGACTGAGACGCAGGTCAATATGCCTATGGTCTACGCAGAAGAAGAAACCGATATTTACGCAACCGCTGGCGCACGGATTGCACGAGACGGAGTCCGCAACGGAAGGCGTCGTGCAGTCCCCGCGCTGGGTGACATCCCTCGCGGTCCTTCCGTATTCCGATCTCTTTGCCTCTGGTGAGTCTTTTTGCCTAACCTTCTCGTCAACAACTCATCATCATTGCAGGCTCATGGGAGGGCTCCATCCGCCTCTGGCAGCTCGATCCCAAATTGAAGTCCTTCTCGCTCGTCGGCACCGTGCCCGCGCCCGGCGTCGTCAACTCCCTACAGCTCGTCCCCGCGCCGAAAGCGTTTCTCGAGCACACGGAGTGGGCATCGGCGCCTTCAGTGAAGAAGAGCGCACCGTCGTCGGTGCTACTGGTAGCCGGCTTGGGGCAAGAGCATCGGTTCGGGCGGTGGCTGCAGGTGAAGGACGGCTCAAAAAATGGCGCTCTTGTTGTGGCCCTACATCCAACAAGGACAGCATAGTGTACATAGCCAGTGTATCTTTAGGTGTGGGCCAGTGGACGTTTGTGCTGCAGACATTATCTCAGGTCACGACGCCGATATGTCGACAATCTACGCAATTCTACAGTACTCAGGCACTTTGGAAGCTTGAGCAAGCTTCTTGAGGCGCGTCAGCACCGGGTCATCTCCGAAGGCACCTTGCAGGAATGTGTCTGTTTCCGTTTTCAGAGAACAAAGAAAATCCAACACTGGAAACACGTGTGCATCTGCACGTGGGATTATCTCAAGCTGTGCTGTGTCATCATCGTGTCCTCCGCTTTGCTCTGCGCACTGACCATCTCCGCGTCGATCATGGCGACCTCGGACGCGACGGCGTCGTCGCTGTCGTCGTCGGCGACGACGTACAAAGGAAAGATAACGCGGTCGTGGCCGCAGCTACCCCCCGAAGTCGTGCGGTGCGTCCGCCTTTGACGTTGACGCGTGTGTGCTGTCCCGTCACGCGCGTCGTCGGACGCGGTACCGCGGTGCTGATTGAGATCGCCAGGTTAATCGCGACGCACCTGCTGCTGTACTTCGCTCGACGAGGCCGTGTCCCACACGCGTACCGGCACCCACAATTCTGGCAGCAGCGAATGATGTACGACGTTATCCGCGACTTCAACGAGCTCGAGAAGGTCTACGATGTTTGTCCTCAATGGGGTGCTGCACGTGCGTGATCACTCTCGCTTCTCCCCCTTCCTGCTCTGTTTGTCCTTCGTACCTACGATGTTGATGCTCCGGCGCTTATGGCGCTCCGAACTTTGCGGCGAACATCATATTCACCCGCGCGTACTCGCACGCTGACCCCACTGCAGTTGACTCCCATCTCTTCTACGCCCACGCGCTCGCGGTCATCGACCCCCAGAATCATCTCGCACACCTTGGTTTCGTACGAGTCAAGTCCAACTCGTCAAACGCCGCCACTCTTCGTGTTCCCCCCGCACGCCACTTCCGCCAGATCTACAACAACGTTTGCACTGTCTGCCGCGTCAACCACCCTTCCACCTACGCAGGGCTTACACAGTGCAGACGCTGGTTGCGCACACCCTCCTTTGACGTCTGCCCCGCTGTATGCTCCGAGCACTGGAAGCGCCGATTATTCTTTTGCGGCGTATGCCTGCGTGACGCTCCCCCGCAAGAGATGGGGGAATACCAGTATCAGCAGATACATCCCAGCATTGTCGTTGGAGTTCACGAGAACGAGGACGAAGAGACCTGGCCCGGCGTACACGCCACCTGCCGCGCATGTCGCGGCGAAGCTCTCTGGAGACGGGTGAAGGATTCGCCGGCGGATATTGCCTCTATAGGTGGACCGCGCCTGAGTGGCGACCTTGACTGGGACTTCACAGGAGAGGTCGACTGGGAGACTGGCCTCTCGCGCGACGCATTTTTGACATGGGCCGATGGCACCCTGGACGATCTCATTACCCTCGCCCGCGACAAATACTGGCTACGCAAAAACACCAAGATACACGACTTACTCGAGCAGTTGCTCGTCAGCACCGCCTACGAAGCGGCAGTGACTGGTCGTGGCTCCCGGAGGCGTGCCACACTTACCCCCGAACTTGCCAGTAATGCTGAGTACGACGACTCGGACATCTCTGATGAAGATGGTTATGGTGTGGAGGATGAGGACGGCGCGCACTATCGTGAGGAAGCACAGGTCCGTCCGCTGGCACTCCAGGACTGGGCGCGGGGCCGAATACTGGAGGGACACTGGCTCGCGCCAAGCGACCAGATGTACATCGCATACGGACACATCGAAAGCGAGTACGGCGCGGGAGGCGCAGACGAAGACTTTGTCGTAGAGGCGCGACATCCATGCCCATGGCTAACGGAGGAGGGCGAGCCCGACCCGGAGGACACGACGCGTGGTATCCCGCACCCTCGATTATCATCCGTGCACCTCGGTCTACCGACTAGCACAAATTTACTACGCGCCCTGGATAGTGCATGGGCGCAGCAGATGCGGGCGGTGCTGATGCCCGCGCTGAAGAACCTCGTCCGCAAGCTGGTGCAAGAATACCAAGCTGATGCGCCCCACACCAGGGTCGAGCGAGCCGCGTCTGTCACATCACCACACAGCTCACCCGTCCTGCCGACACGAACTCTGGCTACGAATCGACCTTCGACGGACCCAGCCGTGCGCGCCGCGCGGTTATCCTTGGACGACGTCATGGAACAGCTACGCGAAGAGAGCTCTTGGATCGAGGGCATCGACTGGGTCGCACGGCGCGAGTACCGGCGCGAGGACGAGCGGCGCGAGGAGGCGTCGCATAGGGAGAAAGCCGACGAGGAGATGAATGAGAACGAGCACGCGGACAGCCCGCCGACGTCGAGCTCGACCGCCAGCCGGTCATTACCGCCCGATTCGGATGTGGCAATGGCCGGGGGCGAGGAAGAGAAGGTCACCGGGAACCGCGACACGATGGATGAGGACCCGACACCCATAACGATCGCCGTGGACCCGGTATTGGAGAACCCGCGTACCATGCCGGCAGTACCGTACATCCCTGTGAGCATCGCGCACCTACCGGAAAAGAGTCGGAGGGTGCTCTGGGATGTGAGTTGTTCGCTTTTCGTAGCCGTACGCTCTTTCTGACCATATGCGACAATAGGTCTGGCGTGAAGCGTGCTCGCCCCTCTACCATTGCCGCTGTCGCATCTGTGTCCGCGCACAAGCCGTCGCGAGCGGCGCAGACGCTATGCAGGCTACTGATCCGCAACGACCCACAGAGAGACAGTACGAGGAAAGCCAGACGGTGGTGACGCCACTCGCGCCGGCGATGCAGATCGAGCTGGAGGCGATGGAGACGATGGACGGCGAGGACGAGATGGACGACGCGGAGCTGGAGTCGTACCTCTCATCCGCGGAAGAGGAGCTTGAGGAGGTAACCATGCAGGAGGCGGAAATGGAGTACGAGGCGCCGGACGGTGCGCGGCTGGCGCAAGATAGGACGACGGTTGTGCTGGATGCTGTGACGCACGACCGGGTGGCGCACGAGGGCGTGGTGCAAGAGGGAGGAGATGCGCCGGACAGGGCAGGGGACGCGGACGACGACACCACGTCATCCATCGACGGCGAACCCGTGGAGGCGGACAGCCCGCACAGCGCGCGGAAGCGCTCGTGCGACGAGCTTGAGGCGAACGAGCAACTGGAGGCGCTGCCGCGCAAGGTGCGCAGGGCGGCGTCGCAGCAGCTGCACGCGCTCGTGGATGAGGGCCGCACGAATGGACACCTCGACCGGACGCGCTCGGCGGAGCATCTAGGTAGAAGGAAGCCGTCGAAGACGAAGCACGCGGATGGTGCGCGTGAGGTGGTGCGGGGCTCAGAGGCTCGCAGTGGACCGGAGGTTCGCAGCGACGGCGGGCGACGACTGTCTTACGATCAGGTTCAGATCCGTGTACCAATATATAGCGGCCGCGGGCTGCAGGAGAAGGATCTTGTAGAGTATGCTAGATAGTTGAGCGACCGACACGGCTGGGACTGTAATCCATGTAAACAACACGCGCGTCGACGTCGTATCATCATTGGGCGCGGTCTGAACTTCTGTATAAACTAACCCACATTATCACTGCTCTCCAACGCCTTCAAGTTGAAGTTCAGGCGCTCAGCGCTCAGCGCTGAGCTGTGCGTCCTTACGCTGTGTTCAAAGAGCAGCAAAAAGTTTGATCTTGCACATTGCATTAGTGGCATGACCGCGGATTGAACGCGGGACCTTCAGAACTTCAGTCTGCTGCTCTCCCAACTGAGCTATCACGCCGTAAAGTCAAGCATGTACATTGCCTATCTCACAGGTTGCTATACTTTGACGAAAATTTCTTCCGCAAGTATTAGATTAGTCAACCGCGCTGCCAGCGCCATCACCGGCACCTGTAGGAAAGTCACATATATGTACATAATAATACAATGGTTGCGTCGTGATCTAGTCGTACAGCAGGCAATGCAGATGAGTCCTTCCCACGAGAAATAAAACAATGCATGTGAACAAGACCGTTCGTGTGTTGAGGATTCCAAAATGCTTGAGAGGGGGCGAATTTAGAGCACGCTCGGCAAGCGCTCAACCTCGCTGATGATCTCACAGTCGTCCATGGGTTTGGACCATTTATCTGAGGCAGCGTCAGCGATTGTCCATTTCTGTTATGCGTCGACTCACCTGGACAGGCCAGGAAGTAGTTATCCATGGCAGTCACGAATCGTTCCTGGTACTCGTTCGGAGGCATAACGGTAATCTCTTTACCGCTTCCTGAGTGCAGACCTTGCTTCGCCTTGTACTCAAGCGTCTTCGCAAACGTGTAGCTACCTGCAAATCGTAAGATTGGACGGATAATCCCAGCGAATTTGTTTTTCATACCGATGGTGTCAACAAGACCGCATGCGATCTGCTTCTTCTCGTTGTCGACACCGAGGAGTAGCCTATACAGAGGTGAGCAGTTGACGACATGAGTGAGGTCTGACGCACGAGTAATCCATAATGTTACTCTTTGCAAGGAAGTCCGCATCCGCCCGGATCGCCTCGCGCAGCACGGCCTTCGAGTGAGGTTTTAGAAGAGTCAACGTTCTTTGCTGTCCTGCTAACAGTTCAGGCGCATATCGCACTGCAGTTAATAAACGCACCTTCTATCCACTCTCCGTCAAACAACGTCTTCGACGTCTGCTGGTTCTGTGCAGCCTTCACCTTACGCCCCTGGATGCCCTTGAGGTCGAAAGCCTTCTCCACTTTATGCTCGTAGAATAAGTTCTCCATCACCAGCAGATCCGCCTTCGACTGGACTGCTCCCGTCTCCAGATTGCGTATCTCCACTGTGTAGAACCCCGCCAGCTTGGCCAGCATTGTCGGGCGACTCGCCGTTGAGTCCATGTACCGGAAGTAGTTCGCCCCGAGGTCGATGAGCACCTGCAAATCTGCCGTGTTCCAGGCGTCGACAAGCGTTTTGATGATGAACCGGTCGTCTGCCGTCTTCCAGAAGTTGGACTTGCTCTTCCCACCGTCCGCCGCCCAGTTTGCGCTCCGTGCGAGGCTCTTGACGAAGATATCCTGCACGCCGCATCGCCGTCGGAGCTGGTCAAACTGTTTCGCATAGTACACGGTGCAGCTGAACTTTAGCCGCTTGCCCACCGTCCAGTCGTACTTGATGTGGGGCCGTTCGTCGATGGCGAGGAACTCCGTAGACAGCAGCCCATGATGGTTGCGAGCGAACGGCGACGCCGTATGCGGCGTCTCGTTGCCGTTGAGCATGTATCGCATCGCGCCCGCGAGCCCGCTGGGCAAGGAGTTCGTGAAAAATGACCCCCGCTGTGGGACAGGGCTGTGCATTTGAGGCGCATCTGCAGTACCCTTTGCAGGTGTCGTGGGAGCGGCCTTGCTAGGAACTTCCGGTGGCTCAAGTGCGCCCACCGTGTCGTCTGTCTCCGCCTCACTCGACATGATAGACGACGCCTTGCCCCGCCGTATATGCGTCGCAAAGCCCGATGTTGCGACGGTGCCCATGGCTGTGCTAGGTCGTGAGTCTGACGCTTCGAGGTTGTGCAGCATTGTGCGCGTGCTCTGGTTCGTCTTGCCGTGGCTGACTTCACCACCCGCGTCCTCCTTGGTCACCTCTACCGCAGGCCGCGCCCACGCAGACGGCGGCATTATCCCCAATCCGCTGCTGCCTTTTGACTCGCCTGAGCTGACGAAGCGCGACAGTGGCGACGGGGTCATTTCAGTCGGTGATTTCTGGCGCAAGACCTCGCGAATGGAGAGAATGGACGTTGGATCTCGTGGGTGTTCCTTCCTTGTTATGACAGCGGAGTAGTCGTCGGGCTCGTGCCATACTGCGTCCTCGCTGTCGGGATCAGGGCTATGCTTGGCCCCTCCGCTGAAGAATCTGTAGCCTGATGTCGAAGAAAAGAAAGACGATCCTTGCGCAGCAGAGCGAGGAGAAAGGTAAGACGGCTCCTGGGAACTTGACGCCGCCCGTGGCAGCGACATGCTCGACAGTTCGCGCTGGTAGTCGTTCGTGCTATCATAAGTCTCCTGATCAGCACTGAGCAACTCCGCTGTGATATGTTTACCTGAGGGTAAAGGCAATGATGCTGCCCCAATCCTCCTCCCGAACAATAACATTCGAATGCGGCATGGCGTGGCAGGACTTATTGAACCATTCCGGCTCCGCCACATCCACCTTCGCTAGAGATGGGTTCTGCTTGATCACTTTCGACAGATGCTTCTTCTGCCATGCCTGTAGCCTGCGGTCCGCCCCGCGCGCTGCCGACAAGAAAGCCCGGCGCACATCGTTGAGCGTCTCCGCCGGCGTCCCTGCCAACTGCGCATACAGGCCCTGCTCCGTACGCTGGAACGCATGTCGCATGCTTGACAGCAGCTCGTGCGGCTCTGCGCCCTTCGATGGCGGCGGAGGCAACGACGACGCGGAAGAGGTTATCGAGGATCTCGTCGAAGCAGCATCAGACATAGACTCCTCCTCGGACGGTGCCGTCGAGTTTCCAAAATAATCAGCGGCGTTGTGATTTGAACCTGCGGAGCCTGGTAGACCAGATATGGGAGATTTGGACATCACCGGTGCCCTGGGTGTCGGCGGCTCGTCTATATCATCGTAGGCGTCGTCAACAGAGGGCAGACGTGGGAGCGCCTTCTTATATGCTTTCATGTCATCGGTCGTCAGTATATCCTCCTGCATGCATCGTCAAAGACCCGTCGTAGTAGCCGGCCACATGGAACGCACCAACTTGTCGACATGATCGCTGACGCACTCCCAGAACACCTTGATTTCGCGTCGCAAATTCTTCTTATCTTCGTCCAGATCATTCAACTCCTCGTCGATCTCAAGCGCCCTTGGGGACTTCGTGTTCCCGCTGCGTACTATCTGTAGCCGGGGAACGCGTATTTCGAAGATATCCTCGACGGAAGAAACCGAGATGGCGACGGTGCGTTCCCGGCACTTGAACATGCGTATCATGTTATAGCGCGACGCAGGAAGGCTGTCTGTCCATGGTTGGGGCGGAGGGCTGGTATGCTCGCATATGGTCGGTGAGACAGAACAGAGGCGCGGGGAGTAAATCAATAGCTCGAGAAACTTCGCGAAGGACAGAAGACTGGCATAGTATCAGCCAGAAATTCATCTGCTGCAGACGACGACGACGTACTGAGCACCTTCCGACACGGGCTTTCTTGAAGACTCAGCCCGACAGATGTTGCAGCGTACCCAGGTTTGTAGCTGCATCATGGACTCCACGTCTTCGTCCTCGCTATGCTTCTCCCCGCTCCGATCCGCCTCCGGTCCGGACGTTTCCTCCAAATCAAAGGCAACTTGGACACCGCCGTGGTTATACCGCTTCTGGTGTTTTCCCCGCGTGAAACCACACCCTTGCCTAGCGCATGGCTCGTCCGCATCAAAGACAACATCCTCCAGCATCTCTCCAAGCGACATATCCCGCTCGTCGTGCGAATAGTAACAATATGTTACCCACCGCGGACGACCGCACGGGACATGGCTCGTCGGTTCCTCGTGCATTGCAGCCGAGATCGCGCTGTCCTCCTGAGGCGGCTGTGCGGGGGTCTCGGCAGTCGGAACATAAAGAGATGCGAGGACCGGAAAGCTTTGTTGGCGCACGAAGCCCGGTATGCCTGTCATGCCGCGACCTTGGCTGTCCTTTCCCTCCCAGCCGAGGAGGCTGAACAGGCCCGTGCGCTCGTCGCCGCGGAGCTTGCGTCCCGGAACCTTCGCTTCTTTGTCTGCGAGCGTTACCAGGAGCGAGGGTAGAGAGAGCCGAACGCCTGGGGAGGTCGACAACAAGCCGCGGTCCTGTTCGAGACGCTTGATCGTGGCCGCAAACGGTAGGTCGGCGTCTTCCTTGGGTTGAAAGTTCTTCATGAACGAGCTCCGCGGATCTGTGGGCATGAAAGACAGCCGGCGGATGCGGCTACCAAGGGACGGGGACAATTCCTCGGACGCCCGCCCTGGTCGGTCACCTTCAGGGTACGAAGTAGATGGGCGCATATCCAGTGAGCTGCCGCGAGCTGTCGGATGGGAGCCTGTGAGGGAATTATTGCGCCGCGTCAAGCTCTTCTTGTTGAAGAAGTTGAAGATACTGGCAGGCAGAAGTGAGGTACGATATTGGCCCTTGACACCTTCCTTCTTGTTGTCATCGGTCGGCCACCCGCCAGGTGCAGTCGGTGTAGTGGGGGATGTAGACCGCGGAATTGGAAACTGAAGCGGCACGGTCGAGTCGACGAGAAGGTGCTGTTCCAGAACGAGAGATAGATGGACGTATATTGCAAGGCGGAGAATCTTCGTTAAATGGTGGTCTTGTATTGGTGATGCTATGCCCTTGAAAGTGAAAGTGCCTCCGACCAGCCTGAGTTCATCGTCGGCGCCTAGCGTAGAAGTAAGCAAGGGTAAGGATGTATAGCAAGAAAGCGCACCATTGACTCCATGCAAGCCATACAGCACTACGTTGCCCGTGTCCGGGCTCCCAACCTCGGGCAGGTGGAAAACACATGGCCGAAATGCGCATCCGACGTTCCCTGGTACGAGGTCAAAGCCCATGTCCTCGGTGGGGACGGGAATCCTTATCCCGGGTGGCGCTACGGACAGTAGCAAATGCTTGCGTGATGAGCTGGGACCGGGGGTGGACGAGCGGACAGCCAAAGCTCGCAGCTCTTCGAGCGCCCTGCCCTGGTCTTCCTGAGGCGACTCTGTGGTTGGGAAGAACACCGCCTCGCACACTGGCTGAGAAGAGCTCTCCTTGCGTGTCATAGAAGATCGCCTGGACATCGAAGACGGGGGCCGGGTCGTCTTCTGCTCTGCCTTGACGGTGGCGTCACGGTCGAGCTTTGCCCGCTTCCTCCTTCGCTCCCTCTTGATGCCAGGGAGCCAGTCTCCGCGAGATATGCTGTTGCTGAGGTCATCCAGAGCGTCCTCGATGGACGATATCCATTCATCGCGTCTGCTATCCAGGCTTGCATCCTGGATCTCTGCAAACACATGTCGGATGATTTGCGCACGGTGTTCGCGCGAGTCGACGGAGAGCGTCGCAGGGTTGGGGCCAAGAGGAAGAGCGGGCAGTGGTTTATGGTTGGGCATAGCAACGTATGCCCGCCGACATGGGAGCAGGTGTCAAAGTCCGAGTCCGAGTCCGAGTCCTCGAGAGCCAGAAGCGCTAAAGTGAGTTCTGAGGAATCATGCTGTCATAGCTTCATCGAGGACGGCAGTTCTATCCCACGATCACAAGGTCGATGTTCATATTTGCTGGTCCAGGTGAGCACAGCTCGATATATGAGTAGTATCAGCGGCCCAAATTCAGTCGAGGGGTCAGAACCGATGTATGAAAGGCCTCTTGCCTTCAGGGCGGCGTATAGGATGCTACGTACCTTTCAAGAACAGTGCAACCTTCCTTTCAACTGATACTTAAACCGGCAGCTTCCCACCTTCGCTTATCCTCGTAACCGTACTACGACCACACAACGTATTATATAGCAGAATTCCCTTACCTTAATGCACACTCGCGTTACGGCCCACTGAGTTACCCGGCAAGGGGTGCGACGGCGTTGGTAACTCCCAAGCCATGATGCGTGCCACCCTGCACGCCACCGCTTCTGGCACCTCTCTGCCCTCTGCCTCTGCCACGCACGGCACCTTTCCGCGCGCTGTCACGATTCACAGGCTGAGGGAAGCGTCCCTGCTCTTTGTCCAGGGCCACGCATACAAAACATTTGTCTGCCGATGCCAGCGCAAAAGACTTCTTCGTCAGGTCCCTGCGACATCCATGGCAGCTGCTCGTCGCTCCGTCTTGACTTGTGGGGAGATCCAATATCTCCAGCGGCATCAGGGATGTCATCGTATAGATGTTGCCCTTGTCCCGGCGACCAGCGCGATAGATAGCGTGGTATGCTCTCGTCTGCAGCTTGAGAGACTCCTCGTCCGCTATATATCGTCGCTTGCTGAAGATGTGGTAGAGCGCCATGATGTATCGAACGTCTTCTGCGGCGTACTCGATCTGCACATCCGTAAACGGCCGCTGAAGCCACCGGCTCTGGTCAAATTGAGGGACAGGTTCGTCTGCCGCACGGTGAGACGAGTGGAACAGGACACGAAGAGTAGTAGGGCGTACACGTTCGTTGCCTTGGGGGGATCACCCCGTACTCTTCAGCCGCGCCGGCGAGTCCGTTGAGCCTGTGCACATATTTGAACCCCTCCTTCGTGATTTTTCTCATTCTGAGGCCCCGACGACGAAGGCGGCACTTCTGCTTGAAGAAGCTTTCGCGCCTACGACGGGCATCGACGTCCGCTAGCTGCAAGTCAAGCGCTCCACGCAGCTCGACAGCGTGCCCGTGCAGCAGCTCGCTGGCGTCCATGCGTCCGTCCCACATCAGCTTCGTCACAGACTCGTCTGCGATTATATCGAAGAGCGGCTGCATTTGCCGCGGGGTGAAGGCGAGGACGTCGACGAGGTAGGATCGCTTGTTGAGGGTGCGGAAGGACATGGCGGAGAGCGCGCCTCCGATCGAGCCCAGCTCAACGCCTTCGGTGACGAACGCGAAGATGTTTTTGAGTCGGAGTTGGTTAACCAGAGAGACCAACTGTCCCTCCGTGGCCACAAGCGAGTCTCGTACGGGCCCGGCCATGAGGGGAGGCTGTCGACGTCGAGAGTTTAGTGACTGCCAGTCGACGTATGTATCAGGCTATCGATGTGATATGGGAGCCGCAGCAGCGCCTCATAGGATGCCTTCGCCGATACAAGCCCGCGAACTAAGTAGTGTGCGACCGTAGACGAACTTCGAAGCATTCAGAGCTGCCTCGAGACGATCGTGTGAGTGATCACAGATGTATGTACTTACATCCGTTACGTATACCGGAGGACTCTCTCAGGGCAGCCGAGAGCAGATATTCTTCGTAGGCCTGCGTCAGGTCTGCAAGTGTTGCACATTGCAGGACGGAACTGCGAGATGTTTGAACAAAGAAAAAAAACGCATGACTTCCGTGTCGCCTGTTTAGTTAATATCCCACGATCACTCGGCAGTCACGGTTCGTTTTCGAGAGTAGTGTTCCCAGTTCCCAGCAATCCGTTCCCGAAGAATCAGTGACAATAAGCAGGATCATGTCATATTTACAATACAATGGCACGTAGATGCGTCTCAGAAAGCAAGCATACCCCGTCCCCCGCCGCGACCAAAGGTATTGGTAGACTTCACCTGCTCTCTGCCAGTCGCCATGCATACAAAACATTTCCCACCCCTAATCGGGAAGCATCTCTGCGATAGCTCCCTCTTGCATCCGCCGCACGCCTTGCGCGACGCATAAGGGCTCGGGAGGTCCAGGATATCCAAGGGCATCATCGAATGCTGCTGATACTGGTCATTCCTCCCCGGTCGACCGCTCTCGTGGAGTGAATGATACGCCGCCGACTGCAGCTTCAGCTCCGCTTCCTCGATGTACAGCTTGTTGCAGAAGATGCGGTACAGCGCGATGATCTGCTCGACGTCTTCAGTGGCATAGGAGATCTGCGCTGCAGTGAGCGGGCGTTGAAGCCATCTGCTGTGGTCGAATTTCGGCGGCGCTCCTGTATACTGGGCTTCGTTAGTACAGTGTGTAGGCGGATAGACAAGTAAGACGTACCTCTAAATGCAGGCCGACTGATAAGCCCGAATTCCTCTGCCGCACCACGCAGGCCATTCAGCCGATGTACATCGGTGAACTCCGCCGTCGTAATCGAGCTCGCGGGCACACTGCGGTAGCCACGGCTGAGCCGGCGCTTTTGGTCGAAGAAAGACTCGCGGCGGCGTCGCGCGGCGATGTCCGCGACCTGAAGGTCCAGCGCGCCGCGAAGCTGCACGCCGTGGCCGTGGAGCAGCTCACTCGCATCCATGCGCCCGTCCCACACCAGCTTCGTCACGGTCTCATCGGCGAGGACGGCGAAGAGCGGTTGCAGCTGCTCATCGGTGAAAGCGAGGACATCGACTAAAAATGTTTCGGCGTTGAACGTGCGGAAGGAGACGACGGAGAGTGCGCCTTCGGTGGTGCCGAGCTCGCGGCCTTCGGTGTCGAAGGCGAAAGTCCCCCTCGAGCGAAGGATGGCGACCAGGGCAGCCAGACCAGGGAGTGTGTTGACAAGCATGGGGTATCGACTTGGGCTCTGATGTGTGGATGTATGGGTTCACGTCGGATGTTTTTTCTCGGTGGTCGTCCAAGAGCACAGCTGGCGTATATATATTCAATCGAGGACAACAGAACGTAAATTGCGCGGATGATTACCATCTCAGCCGTTATAGAAATTCCGCAAATACTTTGGTGGCACCCAAAAGGCGCTAATGGGGCGTATGGGCTCGATATGAATTTGATGTATCACGTACCTCTGAGGGAACGGAACCTAGGAAGCTATGGGCGCTTGCAACGGCGGCGTCAGCTGGCAGAATATAAGCGCTCAAGAGAAGGATGTTACACGGCGCAGAGTCGATACTAAGTCGCCGTAGAGAGCTTGTCCAGACGTACATGTAGCGGATGTGAGCTGTCCGAGAATTTGCGTAGCCAAGAAGTAGCGATAAATCAAGGGTGAGTTGCAGACGGAGGCGATTGGAAGTGGTATAGTCTTTGAAGAAGCCCGGGGCGCGCTCAAGTTGTGCTTTTGAAGCAGCATCGGCCAGATATTGAGAGATTCTCCACTGAAAGTGCTCCTGTACATAAGTTCAG
This sequence comes from Schizophyllum amplum, assembly GCA_007026445.1. Classification (NCBI taxonomy): domain Eukaryota; kingdom Fungi; phylum Basidiomycota; class Agaricomycetes; order Agaricales; family Schizophyllaceae; genus Schizophyllum; species Schizophyllum amplum. Next base: position 1,407,283 of record VDMD01000003.1, on the reverse strand, counting down.
GCTGCTTATTCCTTCGTATGGCGTGATGCCTGAGTCAGCTCCAGTTCAGTATTGCGCTTCCGGTGCCGGCGATGAAGAGCAAGACGGGGACGCTCAGGAACCCGTGCGGCAGTATGTATATGTGAGGCCTCCTTGAGTTCGACTTCGCTGCGCAGCCGTAGAGCTTCGGCTTTAGAGATCTCGTTCTTGTTGTGGTAGCGAAGTCAAGTTGAAGCTCATGGTTTGGGGTTGATGCAAAGCGGATATTGCCGTGTACATTATCATAGTTCGGCTCAATCGGGCTATATTCGCACGGTCACGAAGCATATGTTCGTATCCAAGTTGAAGTGCCAGTGCTGTAGAACTGAAATAGCATACGCAGAGCAAGACATTTGCGTTTAAAGAACGTCTACTGACGAAAAGATGGAATTACTGGAAGTGCCTATACCCTCAAGAAGTCCGAAGACTGCTTGTCAGAAATTAGGGTCGAATTCTTCGAAGGAAAGAATGTCTCCATCGGAGTCCGGGTACTCATCGAAGTCTAAGCCTTCCTCAGGTTCATCTTCCCGATCGAACATCAGCCCACGCTCCTGCGCCACCATCGCACACACAATGCACCTCCCACCTCTCGACGCCATAGGAAAGCATCGTTGCGACAACGCCCTCCTGCATCCGACGCACGGCGTGCGCGGTGCATGAGCGTCAGGAAGGTCGAGGATATCCAACGGCATCATGGAGTGCCGCTGATATGGATCGTCCTTCTCCGGGCGCCCATTACGATGGAACGCATGATACGCCGTGGACTGCAGCCTTAACTCTCCCTCGTCGATGTCCGACCGGGCACACATGATGCGGTATATCCCGAAAATCTGCTCGACGTCCTCGGTAGCGTAGCGGATCTGCTCTGCCGTGAGCGGCCGCTGGAGCCACTGGCTGTGGTCGACTCTGCCACCGTACCCTCCTGGAGGTCGAACGTCAATGAAGGTAGTCGTATCGCCGAGCATAGAGGGCGTACCTCGAGCTCCAGGTCGCTGTGTGACCCCGTACTCCTGAGCCGCCGCGCGAAGGCCTGTAAGCCGATGTATAGTGGTCGTCTGCCGACACCCAGAATTGTAAATGCCCTGGCGCCGGCGCTCCGCTGCGACGTCCGCGACCTGCAGGTCCAACCCGCCGCGCAGCTGCACACCATGACCGTGGAGCAGCTCGCTCGCATCCATCCGTCCGTCCCAGACCAGCTTCGTGACGCCGTCGTCCGCGAGCACGGCGAAGAGCGACTGCAGCTGCGAGGGAGTGAAGGCAAGGACGTCCACCAGATAGGTCGCACCCTCGGCAGTATGGAACGATATGACGGACAGCACGCCGTGGTTCGAGCCGAGCTGGAGGCCTTCCGAGTCGAAGGCGATGGTGTTTTGGTTGCGGAGGTGGGCAACCAAGGAATTGAGCTGAGATGGCCTATCGACGAGCATGGTAAGGGCGACGGGGTTGTCGCGAGCGTTTTGAGTTGGAGGTGGGGTAATTCTGAACGCCTCTTTGCTGTCCAGACGAGACGAGCAGGAACGACGTATATATATGGAGAAAAGTTGCCTTGCGTAAACTGTCCGTCGCATCGTTACTTCCGTCGTCTCAAACAGATCCTCGATGGGCTTCACTGAATTAGTAATGACATCCAACAACGCTAGGTTTGCCTCGGATAGCGGAAGCTGAACGCTGAGCGATGGGAGTTTGATTGGAGTTGTCCCCTGGAAGTCTTGATGGGAAACATATTATTTGAGACTGCAAGGTCGTAGTGAGCGCATGTCGCACCTATGTGACAAGCAAATCATTCAGCATGATTTTGGTGAGAGGACATGAACGTTGAAGAGCTTTGAATAGAATGGATTCGAACACACCCAAAGAAGACATTGGTTTGTAGGAATGCCGGCAGGATCAACCAGTCGCGAGTCGTGTCGCGGAAGAAGTGCAGAAAGCCGGCATCAGTGGACGGCTAGAGGACGGCATCGTGCGGGAGGCTTGACTGCGTCGAGAAGAACCACGAAAGAACGTCAACGTGTACCAGAAAACATTATATAGATACAAGCAGAATCACTGTTACCAATATCCAATACTGTAGACACTGTCATCCAATGTTGAAGGCCGCAGTACTACGCTCCAGAGCCAGCGTCCGCATATCGATATCAGCATCCGTGAAGTCTCTTGAGTAACGTGTGCGTTGCTTCTCTGGCGTAGAACCCGTGGGTGGAGAGGAACCTCGCTGCCGCGCCCGTCGCGAGTCGCTCCTCGGCGGCGTCCCTGTGCCCTGCCTCGTTGGTGTAGATGGCGGAGTACCGCTCCTCGACCCGCCGCCACGCCCGCGCCCAGGAGGAGTCCCTCTGTCACTTGTCCCGCCAACACTCGTTCTGCCCGTACTCATCCCCGACGGCGTCCTTGAGCGCGGTGCTGGCTGCCCGCTTGCCGGCACCCCCACCGGCGGCGGCGGGCTGCGCCAGAACCACAGGCGCCCCCACCACCTCCGCGCGGCATCCATGCGCTCCTTCTCCTGCTTGCGCCGCTCGAACGCGGCGCGGTACCGCTCGTAGCCCTCGCGGAAGTTGCGGTCGACCTTGCTCGAGAAGATGAGCTCGCCGCGCGGGTTCTGGGCGGGCGGGATGGTGGGGATCGGCAGTGTGCCTGTGGGGCTCTTCGAGCGCGCGGTGCTGGGGGAGCGCGAGCGGGTCCGAGGAGACGCGCTGTCGTCAGTGGGGCGGCCGAAGAGGAGAGAGAGCGGGTTGGTGAGAAATTTGGTGCGGAGAGGTTGTCGGCGGACGTTTAGGAAGATGTTAAAGGAACGGAGGGCGCGGTTGGCGTGGGGAACGTATCTGGGTAAGTAGTGAGCAGCTGGGGAGAATGGGGATAACGGGGACACACTTGTTTGCATATGCGATCTTCTCAGCGTACATTCCGCTAGCGAAGAAGAGGACGAGCGTCGTAACACTCACGAAGAGCATCCCACTCGCAAAGAACGGATGAATGATGAGCGACATGTCGCGGTCCTTGCCATATATCTCAGGCAGGAGCTTGCGCAGGGTAAACTTGTAGGGTATCGAGAGCAGGGACGTGTTGGGAGACATGAAAAGGACCTCCGAGAGGAGCAGCGCGATGATGAGAAGAAGCTGCACGAGAAAGACTGCAACGAGTGAATCGATCGTGCAAGAAGATGGAATGCAGGTACGGACATTGATATCTTGATTTGCGTTTCTGAAGAAACTCTGCGTTGGACTTGAGGCGCTCCTCAAAGTACAGCAGATCACGATATGTCGCGGCGTCATTCTGAGGGACATAGGCGCGCGACGGCGGCGGAGTCGAACGAGGGGGCATGGACCCACACGCCAAGCAGGTGTATCGGCGAGAATATTCGCTGGTGCGTTTGGAGGGAGGAGATCTGTAGCCCAAGCCAGCACTTGTAGTCGTTGTGGCGAGAGGGAAGGAGCTTCGGCCCGGTCACAAGTTGCTCGTAGCCGCATGTCAAACCAGCACGTGGAATCCGTTCCGTCTGTAACTGTGTAAGTAGATACCTACTTATGCGAAGCTTGTTGCAGAAATTCGAGTGGTTAACCGCAGATAACACGACGATACGCAAAAAATTTCTCTCTTGCCCAGATGGCATGACCGCGGATTGAACGCGGGACCTTCAGAACTTCAGTCTGCTGCTCTCCCAACTGAGCTATCACGCCTTGAAATTGGCTAATCGCATCCTCATAAGACTCAAACGTACTTGCCACAGGTGATTTACCTGCTCCATCGTGCATCATGTTCCAGCAGGAAAAACACAACGGGATATCCATACTCGAAGACATCCAGAGACGGTACACGCTTATTAGGTCTATACCGTAGACGGTGACATACTATACACGAAACATACGATAGCTTTTCACATCCGCTCCAATGGCGAGATCGTCAACAACCGCAGCGCCGCCGCGACCACATCCCGCGTGCACTCAAACATCCACAACCGCGCCCGTGCCTTCTCCACGTCCTCCTCACCCTTCACGATGACCGTCTCCCATGCACTCGAGATGACATGGCACAGCCGGAAAAGGAACGTGACGACGGCGCTCGGCTCGTGCGTGCGCATCGCGGTCTTCACGACGTCTGGGTATGAGCCGAGGAGGAAGACGATCTCGCGCGCGTGCGAGGACTGCACGAGCGTGGCGATGTCGATTTGGGAGGGTGCGGGGAGTGGGAGGAGGTGCGGGTTTTTGCGCGCGATGGAGGCGAGCCGGACGTGTGCGTACTGCAGGTAGGGACCCGTGTCACCTTCGAAGGACTTCATGCGGTCCCAGTTGAAGGTGTAGTTGTTTATTCTAGATGCATGCGTCAATGATGGGTTATGCAATCAGAGGAGGGGTGCTGACCGCTTAGCCTGCATGTCCTGAATCTTCACGCCGGTGATGCCGATGTTGAGGGACGTCTCCTCGGGGTCGACAATCGCCTTGTACTTATCCTCGTTCTTCTGCATCTGCTCGTGCATGACGGTTGACGCCTCGCGGATGATCTGGTCAAGGAAGACGACGGTGCCCTTGCGCGTGCTCATGCCCTGCACCAGGCCGTAGTTGATGTGAATCAAGTCCTTCGCCCACGGGTACTCCAGGAGGTCGAGCACCTTGAAGAACTGCGACAGATGGAGGTCCTGTTGCGACGCCACGACGTAGATCATGCGGTCGAACTTGTATTTTTCGTACCGCTCGACCGCGCCACCAATGTCTCGCGTGAGGTAGATGGAGGTGCCGTCTGTGCAGGGGTCAGCCACCGGTCTCGCACCCGAGCACGTCACACTCACCTTTCTTCCGAACGACGGCCTTGCCCATCTTGTACGCCTCCAGGTTGACGAGCTTCGCGCCCTCATGCTCGTCGATGAGGCCCATCTTCTCGAGGCGGTCGAGTGCGTCGGCCATCGACTTTTGGCTAACCATGCTCTCGCCGTTGTACACGTCAAAGTGCACATTGAGGCGCTGATACTCCTCTGCGTACTTCTTGACGCTCAGCTCGCGCCATACGCGCCAGTTCTTCAGCGCCTCTTCGTCGCCGTCCTCCATGCGCTTGAACCAGCTCGCGGCCTCGGCCTTGACGGCGGGGTCCGCCTCCGCGTCCTTGTTGATCTTGACGTAGATTTCAAAGAGGTGCTTGATGGCGTCCTTCTCCAGGTCCTCTTGGTTGCCGTACTTCTGGAAGCCGACGGCGATGAGGCCGAACTGGGTGCCCCAGTCACCGAGGTAATTCATGGAGACGACGTCCCAGCCGTGGGCCTTGTAGAGATTGGCGAGGAAGGCGCCGATGATGGTGCTACGAAGGTGGCCGACGTGGAAGGATTTCGCGATGTTGGGGGAGGAGTACTCGATGATGATGCGCTTGCCCTTGCCGAGCTCGTTCCGGCCGTACTCAGGCTCTTTTGAAGGCGTGTCGTGGGTGAGCTCGGTAACTTGCTCGAGCACGGAGCGAATCATGTTCTCGGTGTTGAGGCGGAAGTGCAGGAAGGCTTTGTCCTGCACGACGGCAGCGATGAACTCGTCCGCTTGAAACTGGGAAATGTCAGCTGCAGTGTCTCAGTAGCAATGTATAACACGCACCTTTTCTATGACTTTGTCCGCGATCTCATTCGGCTTTCCGGGAAGGCGGAAGCGCGGGAGCGCCACCGTGAAGTCCTCGCCCTTCTTGCCATAGTCAACGCCTCCGTACGCCTGCTCCAGCGAAAGGGGGAGCGTGTCAGAGAGCAGCTGCGCTATCCTCAGGCGGTATGCATCGAATACACATCGCGAGGGATCGGTTTCCGGCAGGGACGGCACGGGGGGGAGGGTAAACTTCGAACTTGAAGCTGCCATTGTTCTTTTCTGTTGTATGACACCGAGCCAAGTGTTGGTTCCGCCTAGTCGAACGCTGTTTTGGAGAAGCCTGGGGGGACGTGCCCGTCTAGCTGGGGCGCTGCGTAGAAGTACAAGGGAGAGACGGGTACTGATTGAAGAAGCCAGAATCGATAAGTTTTGCGGAACCATCGAGTCAGAAACAGACTGGCCCCGGCCTCCGGGCCGAGTCCAATCTTCCCGTCAACTTGAACAATGGACTTGCGTTGTGCGATGGACCATCATCATCATGCATCATGCACAAGACACTCGTGGCGATAGAGGAGTAACAACAACCTGCCATGATTTTTCTCAGACTTCGGAGACATTTTAAGGTTGCCTTTCATTGACTAGAGGAAGCGCCGGCTGCGCACGGCATAGACCTTGCTTGCCCTCACAGCCACAGTACTGTAGGTCTTCATGGCCACCTTAGCGCCCCCTATACTCCCTTCTGTCAAGCAGCCAGTCATCCCCAAATGACGTGATATTCAAGAAGCCTTTGCCGTCATGATTCATTTCAAAACCCAAGACCTCCAGTGCATCTGTGCACCCTTCGCCGGGTGAGGTGGGATCACACAACAGTCCATAAGAGATGATACAAGTTGGCACGTAAGTGTCTGTAATTATACTCTACAGATGTCAGTGTAAGGCGGAATTCAATGCTTCAAGTCTCCTGCACCATATTCCCCAGGTCCTCCCCAGGTCCTCCCTCAGCCGCGTCACGCGTGTTACACAACAGAACACTGGCCACGGGTCACGCATTTGCATGAATGTCCGCCCATTCAAGCGCTCCTTGGTCAGCACAATGCGCACCAGCAGACACACAAACATGCGCTGGGCAATCGCCGTGCATGCCATAACGCCTGTCGCTCCTAACAAGCCCGTCGTGCGTATATCTACAGGCCAGAGTCAGTGAGCGCCTTAGCCGCGGGGCCGTCGTTAGCAGCGCATGCGCAGTGCTCTCCCGAGACGCGTCCGCGACAGCCGTGCGGGAGCTGCAGCGTACCATTATAGTCCCATTCGCGCTTGAACAGCACAATTTTGAGCTCCGGCTTTCTGGCGGCAGTGCTATTCACCCACGAATCTGAGAAACACGGCAAGGGTGCTCCGAGAGAGGTGAAGGCCATAGGGATGGAGGGAGAGTCGGGTGAAGGGAACGGGGGAGGAGTAAAGGGACAGACGAACAAGACAGCAAGGAGGAGCTAGGGCGAGCGGGAACCCGACGGGCGTCCCGTCATCAGTGTACGTGCGACAATGGGGCGCGGGCCGGCAAGGACGTAGGGGTGTATCGTACAGCGGCTGAGAGCGTCGGTGCCATTATGTGTGAAGAGGAAGAGCCGGTGAGAGGGGAGGCTGAGGAGGGGAGATGCGTGCTACAGCATCTGCGAAGAAGGAGGGGACGTGCAAAGATATTAGTTACTTACATCTATGGGTTGCGATTGACGTCCACTGTGAACGAAAATGACGCGGTGGATATGCCTTTGTAGTGGCTGAGCGGCACGCGCGGCTCCATCCGAGGGCTTCGTCCATGCGTTGCATCTCCTTTACCTCGACAGTTTTCTAAACCTGATACGGATGCGACACCCTCGTTACCATGGTTTGCGCCTGCTCCCACCGCAACTGCACCAGCGCTGCCAGCATATTACCGTCGTCTGAGTCTCGCCGCCCTAGGAGCTATCGCGCTAGCTTCGCACTCAGTTTCAACGTCGAGTCATGCGTATAGCGTGCGCTCCGAGTGCCTGCTAGGGAGCGACTGCGTACGGGGTCTGCTGAGCATAGGGTTTGTTGGGGGTGATGGAATCGCTGAAGAAGTTTCCAGACGGGGGAGGGATGGGAAGGACGCGCGCTGCGCGGACTTGACAGTCCTCCGTCCTGTGGCGTATTCAGCGCTGACCAACCTCAAAGCACAGGACGCGTCTTGGAGGCGCGAGACGAAGCGGAGAGGGAGGAGAGTCCATGGAACTACGGGTGACGTGAGTAGAGGCGGAAGCGTAAGTACGAGGGCGTGAGGGTGGCAAGCAGGTGGCAAGTACAAGACGCCGGGTGGGGACGGTGCAGATGACGAGGGATGGGAAGGACACCGCGCACTGCGCGACATTCTCCCGTCCTGTGGCACATCCAGCACGAGAATCCAAGTCAATATATATCATGTCATTCAACGCGGGCTTCAGAAGCAGACAGGGCGGCAGCAGGACAGAGCAGATCGCAGAGCAGTCGAACAAATAGCGAAAGAACAGGTGCGTCGTGGGACTCGAACGGCAGCCCATCCGCACTGGATGTATGACTCATTGTTTGGCCTTGTGGACGAAAAAAGACAGATAATTATGGGGGAGGAGAGACCTTGCAAGCAAGGTAATTATCTCTTTCGTCGGACACTGGCTACTCATGATCAGGTACGTACTTCTATGCCACTCAGCACAATGTTGCCGATTGACCTGGGGTCCTGTCTCCTCCTTTTGTGACCTCGTGTCAATGTACAGCCCTCGTACGTGTCCAGGGGCTCTGCCGAAGCCCAAGTTGCGCGGCGGAAGCGCTCGTCGGTCGCCGCCTGCGCCTGGATTGTTGCCTCATCTGTCGCCTCAATGACATTGCCTGTAGGATGCTGCTTGATGTTGGTGGAAGTCGCTGCTCGCAAATCCGCTTGCGCTGATTCTCCTTATACGTCGAGACGTTGCGCTACGTCTGTCTTGTCTGGCGTGTCGTTCTCCGCCTTCAGCTGATCCTCCTGCTCCTGCGATAGCCGCACCAGATTTCCCTCGATGGACTCACAGGCCAGACACATGTCGTGAACCATCCACCAGAACCCCGGATGTAAAGCCTTGCCTTGCTTCTTAAAGCTGTACCCATCACACAGCGCACAATCATCAAACCTCTGCGCATCGCATTCTTCCAAGGGGGCGGCAGGAGAGAAAGCGCCTTCGCCAGGATGTTGGACCGCATAAGGAGTTCCATTCGCTGATTCGTCAGAATCATGACCCCAGAAAATATCGCCACGCTCTCATTCGCCTGCTTGACCGAGTCGTACGTTGGCGGGTGTCGAGGTTGGTGGTGTGGCGCAGGAGCAGCCGCAGGCAGAGCCACTCGAGGTCATGGATATCCCTGAAGCGCCAGGAAAGAGATGTATACTTGATTTTGCTATCGTCTTCGTGATCGAAGGGGTTGCTCTCGTCGTCTTCGCCCGTGAGGTAGTAGCGCATTGCCACTTCCACAGCCATGCAGTCGGGAGTTCCCTGAGGCGCTCGTGCTATCAGCATGGTTCATCCGGTGGAACACCGTGGAAGGAATGCGATACGCACGGTCCGGAAGTTACTCGTTAGCGGGTCGTTGGCTAACTTTGCGTATTCCAGATCCGCCAGTACCCCTCTGCCGCTCGACATTTGCAGGATGTTATCGCCGCTGATGTCGCGATGAAGCCATCCGATGCAATGAAGCATGAATACAGCTGTTCAGCGCGTTGTAAGTTCGCAAGGTCAGAGCAGATTATTGGTAACATACCGTAAGACGCATCCGATGCTGTGCTGAAAGCCGTCGCCGCGTCCTCGATTCTACAAAGCGGTGGCCCCTTTGCCATGACCGAACGATGATGTGCGCGCGCAACAATGGGATGGAAGAAACGCCCGATAATTTGCTGCGGGAGGTACATCCTGTCCCCAACCGTTCCGCACCAAATAAGAGAACGCGCAGAGTCTTCGACCGTCGAGGGTAGATATTCTTCACACACCATGTACATGTCGCGCGTGTCGGCAAATTTGTAGCCATGCGCGATGACTTCTTGAGTATTGTCCTCAATGTCGTTGCGATCATCGACGGACACCTTCATCCCGTCAATGATGGAGACGAAGAACTCCAGGCGCTCTTCACCGGTCATAGTAGCGTAGCGTGGATCGATCACGGGTCCGTCGTAATTGACCAGGTTTTTGACGTTGGGTATGGGTGGTGCGCATTCCTTATCCCAATCGAAGGCAATGATGTCGGCTTTGATTGACTGCGATATTTCATGTTCAGTTGGTCGTGTCGCTTCCACCCAGCAGTCCTTGATGACGAGGAGCTCGTCGGGATTGCCGTTTTGTTTGTACGCGCTAAATATGCGCGTCAGGCGCCCGGCGCCGTCTGCAGGACCGTGATTGGCGAGGGTTTTGACCATGATATAGTAGGTGTCACGGACGCGGATGCGAAATTGATGTTTTTCCTGGCCTTTGGACGGTTCCCCGGCGCTATCAATGGGCAGGGGTAATGATTCCATGGTGAGGTCGTAGCCGAGCTCAGTTATCGAAGCGAAGGAAAGGGGGGCGCAGACCTCGATGAGGATTTTATAGTCCTGGACATGCTTGCCAGCGTTGATTCGCAACGGTTCGCGTCGATGTCCATCGAGTTTTGATTCGTGGAAGCCGCTAGAAACGGAATACCTTGTTAAAGTCGAAAGGTGCGCTGACGACGATGATTGCATAGTTGTAGCGCCATAGGCGAACTTCCGTATTCGTGAAGGAGATGCAGGATGTGACGCCTCGCCTGGGGTCAGTCCCCATGGTGTGATGCATGCCCCAGATGGCTTTTCTGCTATTCTGCGTGCGAAGATGAGTGTCCTCGAGCACAAGCGTAATGTGTATGACACTCACCTCCATCACACTTCCCAAAGTATATCTTTTCTGGCACTCAATATTGCAGGCCCGGCTGTAGACTGAGTCCATCCTGCCATTCCCTTGCCACTCATCCAGTAAGACATGAACAAAGTCAAGTGGCGCTAGATCGGCAGTTTTCGATCCTCTGAGCGCCTTCTCGCAATTGTTGACGAGACGAGTCGTCTGCTTCAGATCGTCCTTGACCTCCTTGCAAAAAAAGACGATGTGGCCGCAGATGTCAGCGAGATCTTCGTGTACAACGAGTCCGATAAGTTCTGGAGGTTCTTGAGCGGCGTAGTTAGCCCGGGCGCTGGCAGAGGGCCAGTAGTGGCCACATAGTTTGTCAAAGACATCGTTTAGCTGTCTCATGTTGAGCTTCAGCGGCGGCATGAAATACTTGAGGAAGTCATCGACAAGTACTTATTTGTGGCACGGAGCCGATGCCAGCCACGAGAGTAGCAGGAGAGATGAGCATGCTTGAGTGGTATAGAGTAGTAGAATTGTAGCGCGGATATCTTCGGAGTGCGCGAGTTGAGGTGATAGAAAAGACGGCCGTCGGAAGGCAAGCTGACTCGTGAGGCGTTCAACGTTTGTTCAAACAACGGGTGGCGAAGTTCCCACGCTCACGAGCCCCCCCCCCCCCAACTTGAACTTCTGCACTTGCTCACTTGGTTCTTACTACCAGGCTCCTGCACGCTTGTTGTTCTTTCCCGGATGTGCGATACGAGATCGGAAGGTACCTCTGGCTAGGAAGACTGCCAGTGGCCTTGGTGGCCTGACGGTGGTAAGTATGTCAGAGAGAACCTCCTAAGCAAGGCTGTGACGGTCGGCTGCCGCGTGCCAAATACACGCAAATAGCGACGGCCATTTTCCTTTGCCTGCGCTTGTCAGCCTCAGGTCAGCCTCCTACACCAGCGCCGTTCTCCTTTTGCATCTCCTTCCGCCTCGACGACTGCCGCCACCGCCGCTGACGTTGAGCACGATATCAAATTCTCTGTCTCGTCCTCATGACGGCACGCGACTCCACTCTGCACAGTCCCCCATACGAACAACGTCGGCGGCGGCGGTCCACATCGTCCACCCGCTCAAAGCGCTCGCCCTCCCCGCGCATCTATAGCACTACGGCGCTATCCCCCGAGAGCAAAGGCGGCCTGCAGGTGCACAGCATCACGCGCACGGTAATCCGCAAGCTCGAGGAGCTCGGCGGGCATATGGAGATCGTCGAGGTCAATGAATCGGAGGAAGAGTCTGTGGTGGAGCACGCGCTCACGCGGGGAACGACGCCGGAGGTAGGGGATGGTGCCGTGCACGCGAACGGGGACGCCAAGGTGGAGGTGAAGAAGATCGACTGGGAGATCCCGCGCAAGGTGTTCCACTCGTCGATAGGTGCGTAGCGTGGTTCGTGGTTGATAAGGGCGGATAGCTGACGTCGGGACGCGTTTATCTATAGGGTTTTTCACGATATATCTCTATATGTCGCACGGCAACCCGACGATGGTTGTCCGTGCGCTTTGGGGCGCGTTCTGTGTCATTCTCCCAACGGACTTTTTGCGACTACGGTCACCAAAGTTTGAGCGCCTATACGAGCGTGTACTCGGGTTCCTCATGCGGGACTGCGAGAGGGTGCGTAAACACGTCCGTGTCTTCACCTTGTCCTGACTTGCGTACAGAACCAGATCAATGGCGTTGTCTGGTATATCCTGGGCGTCAACTTCGCGCTCACCTGCTACCCTCTTGATGTTGCTACAGTAGCCATCCTCATGTGAGCACACTCTTCCTTACACGTCCCGCTCCCCTGACGATGCTGCAGTCTTTCGTGGGCGGACACGGCGGCATCAACCGTAGGCCGTGCTTGGGGACGCTTGACGCCTCCGCTACCACGACGAACCCCGGTGCTGCGTCTGCCGCTTGCGCCGCGCAAGTCTCTAGCGGGCTTCCTTGGCGCCAGCGTTACCGGCGCGCTCATCGCCGTCGGTTTCTGGACGTGCCTCGCACCTGTGCGTCCAGCGGATATCACATGGCGCTTCGACTCAAGCTCGGCAAGCGGTTGGATAGGACTCGCTGTTCTTGCCATCTACGCTGGTCTCGTCAGCGGCGTTGCAGAGGCACTTGGTGAGGCTATATGCGTCTATTCCTACGGCTAGCATGCTGACGGTTTCGTAGACCTCCAGTCGATGGACGACAATCTAACGCTGCCGATCATCTCTGGTGGTTGCCTGCTCGGGTTCTTCAAGCTCTTGAACTGGGTTATGTCATGATCAAACCGGCCTGTTCCGCTCATCTGCTTCCTGCCCCCTCTCATCGCGCTGCTCCTCTGTCCCCGTCCCCCGCGATATCCTAGAGTGACCCATTACGTACCGTTGCACCGATGTGGACCATCCGCTTCACTTTCTTGTTTACTGCCCCTTCACCCAACTATTCCGGGCCAGCCCCCTCGACGACTCCTAATGACACGATTCTACCATACGCTTCTACCTACTTACGTTTTCATGTTTGTCAACGTTTCATGCGCATCTATCTTTATCTGTTTCTCTTAGCGGCCGTGGCGGCTTGCCACTCGTAGCTGTCTGCTCAGTGGCTGTGGCGGCCTGCTGGCTTCCTTCTTTCTGGACGGCCTTTGGGTCTTTATGCATTATGTCTCGTATTTCTGGTGGAAAAAACGCCCTCTAGGGGGCGCACTGTGTTAACACTCATGTACAGCAACAAGTATGTAGAATTCGAGAGCTCAAATGTTTTGTGCACATCGTATGGGTCCTGCCTGAGGCGGACTACCCGCTGGAAAAGTTTTATCAACTCGAGAAGTCGTGTCGGATCGACGAGGGTCGACTCGAGCTGGACTCGAGCGACGACGACTCTTGGGTCCGGGGCAAACCTGGGGAAGTTGAACGACATCACATGATTGTCAAGACACGTCCGCGCCGTTGTGATGATGGCTGCATCGCACTTTGCCACCGCAGTCCACCATCATCCCGCTCGCTGCGCACGACGCTCGCGCATATACCCAGCTGCATTTCGGCATTTGAGCTCTTTGGGTGACGGGCTACAGCATCAGGACTTGGAACTATTGGTTTAGGAACTCTTGAAACCTGAGCCTCGTTCGAGGCGACGGCGCTGAGCGCACGCGGTCGCAAACACCATTATGACCGGTTTCTCGTCGCTGCCAGCCGCGGAGGAGGGAGGGGATGACTACGAGGATTCCTCTCGCTGGGCGGGCGTGCCCAGGATTCTGGGACCACCATGGGCGCAGCTGCCGATCTTGACTGTTGGCCTTCTTGGCGTGCAGTTGTTCTGGAGTGTGGAGATGTCCTACGGTGCGTGGCGCGGCATCGCAGCCTGTATTTATGGCTGACGGAGGAACGTGCAGCATCGCCCTACCTGTTGTCTCTTGGGATGAGTAAATCCTCTATGGCCGTTGTCTTCGTTGCGGGCCCATTGTCTGGCCTGGTAATGCAACCCTTGATCGGTGCGCGCTAAACGCGAAAGTGAATGTATACGAGCTCATCAGACCTCAGGCGTGCTCGCGGACAACTCTACCTCTCGTTTCGGCAGAAGGCGTCCGTACATGATAGGAGGAACACTGTTGTGCTCTTGCGCTATGCTCTTGCTCGGTTACACGCGACCCATAGCAGCAATATTCACGGGCTATGACAACGAAGCGGTGCGCTGTCTCTGACTACCCCTCTCTGAACCCATCATGATGCCTCTTCTGCTACAGAATGACAAGTGGACGATAGCACTTGCTGTCTTGGCCGTATACATAATCGACTTCGCCATCAATGCCGGTAGGTCCCATTCTCGCCATCGAGAATGCAAACTCAAGAAGCCTTCAGTGCAGGCTGTTGACCGTGCCATCTTGGTCGACACTCTGCCATCCTCAGCGCAAGCCTCAGGCAATGCATGGGCCGCTCGAATGCTTGGTGTGGGAAGCGTCGTCGGCTTCTTCGCGTAAGTATGTTTTCGCAAGGACGTTCTCATATAACTCAAGGCACCATAGGGGCAACATCGACCTCCCATCGTACTTCACCTGGCTGGGGTCCAACCAGCTCGGCGTCCTGTCCGTCATCGTCATTTTCTGGCTGCTTCTGGTGCACGGCATCACGGCAGGTCTCGTCAAGGAGCGCGTCCTATTGAAGCGGAAGTAAGATATACCAACGCCTTGTTCTTCATACGATGTTGATCGTTCCAACAGCTCTGAAAAATCCCTGGGCCAGACCTTCAAGCGCGAATTCAAGGACATCTTCACCAACATCTTCAACCTGCCCCGCACGATCCGCCAAATCGTAAGCCCCAAATCTTGCTTGCTCTCCGAACCAACTTGAGACGCACATATCAAGTTTGCAGTCCAATTCTTGTCAGTGCATGTCAATTCATGTGTTCTCGCGCTGACACCCTCTGCAGCGCATGGATAGGATGGTTTCCCATCCTCTTTTACACCTCGGTATATATTGGCGACCTTCATAAGCGCGAAGTGGGGCAAGCACAGGCCACATTGATTGACGCCGAAGGAACGCGACTGGGCGCTCGTGCGTTGTTCTACTCGGCCTTAATATCGCTCGTGGCGAATGTCTGCTTGCCGTCGTTTGTTGCCGAGACGGCGTCAAAGACGCGAGGGGCCGCTCTGCCAGCATCTCCGACACTTGCGAAGCCTCCGCGCCTGACGGTTCCGCCGCGCATGAAGGTCCACCTGGCGACTTTATGGGCCGCCAGCCATGCCGTCTTCGCTATATGCATGTTGGGGACGTTGTGAGTTCTGGCGCTGTTCTTCCCAGAAGATCACTGATCAACAAACTCTTAGTATTGTCGACTCCGTCGCGGGCGGAACGCTGCTCATCGCTCTCACAGGCCTTTCGTGGGCCATCACGCAGTGGGCACCCTTCTCTCTGGTGCGATTCGCTTCTGCTCTTTTGCTCCTGTCTCTCTTACTGTCTTCCAGCTCGCACAAGCAATTCTGACAGAGCCCGCGGGCGCAACGGACGAGTCAATCCGGCTCGCTGATGCGCGCGGGCACGAAGAGCGGGAGCGCTTCCTTGTCGGGGACGAGTCGGACGATGAGGATGAGGGTGGCATGCATCGGAGGCACAGCGCGGACGAACGGCGCGGCAGCGTCATGAGCAACTCGGGCGCACAACTGAGCGTGGTGGCGATCGACAGGATAGCGTCTGATGACAACGCGCCCAGGGAAGGTGGCGGCGGGCTGGCCGCGAAGGCGGGAATCATTCTGGTGAGTGGCGAGCTTCAATGCTGGGGAGAGTGGAGCGGATATGAACATAGATACAAACATAAATACTGACTCGTGCGCGCATGCAGGGCATCCACAACCTCTTCATCGTGATCCCGCAGTTTCTTGTCACAGGCATCTCTGCGATCGTCTTCGCTATCTTCGACCCCGACCAGAGCGTACTGCACGGTGGACATGGAGGGGTGCCCATGCACAACTCGACGGCCACAGGGGATTCAAACGAGACGGCAGGGGACGCGAGCGATACTCTGATGTTCCGCGACGACGAGGCGGACGAGAGTGACGCTGGAGGCTCGAACTCGGTGGTGTACATCTTCAGGTGGGTAGTCACTCGCTCGATGCAGGCTTCAAATGGAAGCTGACTTTATATGCAGACTTGCAGGCTTCTCGGCTGTCATTGCCACTGTACTTTGCTATAGACTCGCACGAGATCTTCGACATCGGTGAAGGGGGTTTCATGAGCAGCGCGCCTCGCTACGTCGTTCATCAACAAAAGCTCATGGATAATTGGCCTGTCTGTATTTATGTATTCGTTGTATTTTAGTTCGTCTTCCTCTAAATCCGGGTCTGCAGGTTGCGGTTTTTAACCTCAGTGGCATTTTGATGCATAGTAGTGTGTGCATTACAGTTGTATCACAAGCGAAGTCAAGAACTAGAACAACAATCCCGGCAAGATCTCCATCAGTGGCTACACCTAGAAGACGGTACCATCGCTCTCGATCTCGAGTGGCGGGCCGCACGTCTCGGGGCGCTTTTCTTTGGCGATCTCGCGGCCGCCCTTCCAGGTCGCGCTCTCGAGAACTTGGGCGAGCGAGAGGTTGGCACCGAACTTCTTGCGAAGGCCGTCCGCGATGCGGTCCCTGTATACTGGGTGAGCTCACGAGCGAGACGATGCTGCGCGGGAGGGAGGGACTTGAGGGGGAAGACTTACAGCATGATGATGGTCATGGCGCGCCACTCAACAACGGCGGGGTGCGATGGGGTGACTTTAGGGAGGCCAGATTTCGCGTCCGTCTCCAGCAAGCCCGGCTTCAAGGTCAGGACACCGAGGTCGAGCAACAAACCGCCTGTGAAGGTCTCAGTCACATTTTTTCAGCCCACCTCGCGCGAATAACGCACCATTGCGGTACTCGGGCAACCCCGTCATATCCTCAATTCCCTCGAATTTCCATCCCAGGATCTTCTCTATCGGCTCGATGACGCTGTACGACATCCACCCAGTGAGCTTGTGAAACGGCACAAGGTCATCGCCCTCCTCCTTCGCCTGCTTCGCGAGCACGCCGCACGGCCAGACGTCGCCCAAGGAGACGCCGCCGAGCTTGGTGCGCGACGGTGGCCAGATCGCGTTCAGCCCTTCTATGAACGCGCTCCAGAGCGCCGCAACGGGCACGACGCGCTGCTCGCCAACGAGTTTCGAGTTCTTCTCGAGGAAGTCTACAGGTGATCGGCGTCAGATAAGGATAGGGGGAGACGGAATAGGAAGTGCGGAATGGGAAAGAGACGCGCGGAGGCGAAGGCGAAGATGCGGGAAGTGGAATGCCGAGCGTGTTCGGATGCGGAGGATGTGGTGCGCGGAGTGGAATGTAGGCTTACCGACGATGTTTCCCGGGCGTGCGGACTCGCCGAAGTATTCGGGGGAGGACTTGAGCGCGTTGCTGAGGCGGGTGAGGAGCGCGGCGCGCCCGTCGATGCCGACCATGGGATTTGACTCGCTGACCTGCATAGCGGTCGCTGCCTTCTCAGATGTGACGCCTGCGAGGCCGACAGCTAGAAAGTGAGAGTGAGCTGAGACGAAGCTGATGGGCAAAGCTATCTGCGCACCGTCGACCTGGAACGGCTGCGAAGCATCGCCAGAGAAGAAGCCCTGCTCAAACATGTTGATGCTCGCAACGCCGAGACCCTCGGAGCGGTTGAAGGACTCTCCGGAGTCGGGCTCCTTGTATGCCCATGCGTTCCCCGCGCCGGCGTCAAGGAGAACGGAGACGACGAAGACGTCGACGATGCGGCGCGCCTTCTCCTTGAGGTCGACGTTCCACTTTGCCATCATCGGTTCCACGCGAGAGCGCCCCGCATCGAGATGTCTCCACCGGCCGTGGGGCGGGATCTGCAAGCCTTGTCAACGACAATCCCCCCGGGCGCTTATCCATTCAACGCTCACGCTGGAGTAATTGGTCCCGAAGTCCCTCTACAGAGGCGTCAGACGAAGAACAGGATCCGGAGCACTACAACGCACTGTGATGATGTTCCCGCAGTACTCGACGACCTTGTCCTCCTCCTCGGGGTGGTACTCGAAGTACTCGAGGCCGCCAGCCTTGGCGATCTCGAAGACGCGGCTGCAGCGCTCGCGGATGGCGGGGAGGGTGCGCAAGTACGCGGCCTTGCTCGCCGCAGGTGTCGGTGCCGAAGTCAGATTCATGATGGGGGAGGGGGAGATGATGTGTGGTTCAGGACAAGGGACGGAGGAGTCTAAGTACCTGATCAGTTACTGATCCGAGTCATCAATAGACTGCCCTATTCCGGACCCTCAATGACTGCCTTTTGCGGCTATCAAGCTCAGCGGCATCTCGGATCCCATGTTCAACTTCAACGAGTCAGTGCCACGCGAAAGGCATGAGATGTATACTATGCCAGGTATAGATGATGTATGCAGAAGTCCAGATTATTACAGAGTAAGCCGTATACTAGCGCGCGCCTGTTTCGGCGGCGTGAGGGCTGCCAGGATGTTGTTATAGGCTCGTCTTCCAGCATTGTCGGATGAGTTCGCGTCCTTCGCCGCGCAATGTCAGTTACCGCAGCTCGGACAGTTACGGCTTTCCTGACTCTGGACGAAAGGGCGCGGGGGACGGAGCCTAAAATGCCGCCGGTCACTACACTCGACGTCGGTAATCTAAATGCGCCACGCACCATTGCGTGCACGTTGCCGCGCAGTTGGCGCAGTTCGTCGCGTGCATCGAGCTATAGCGGCAGTTCGCCATATTGCAGTCGACCTAGCGGCGGAATGTGTCAATAGGCTTGTACGTACAGCAACAGGAAGAGGCCCATACATTCTGCCCTGCGTCACTGGGCAATTGGTGCCCACAGGCATAGCGAACGTTGGGGACAGCGCGGTAGCACATAGCGAAAGGAAAGAATTAGATGAGAGGATTAAATCTGCGGACTGTCAATGAGCATTGGACGGACGGACAACAAGGAGGGACAGCGATTCCGCACCTGTATTAAACCGTATGGACCAGAGAATGTTGCACAAGGCGGAGAGCTGAAGAGCGATGCGACCGAGCGCTGTGGCCACACCTTTAAATCGTCGATGTCTTATATAGGCGCTGCGCTGCTGTATTCAACGACCAGAGCACGACGCGCCCGGCCGCCGGGGCTCTGGAGTGCGCCCACTAGCCAAATTCGGGTCGTGCTAGCCAGCGGGCGATTACTGAACAGCGGACAGTTTGGCCCCATCGAGCACACCGCCGACGTCGTGCTGGTGACTGTTGATGCTACGCGCCCGGCGATAGTTGTGGCTGCGTGATAAGTTATGTGATAGATCTGCACCTGACCTTACAGTTGCACGCGAGTTGCCAACAGACATCGCCTCCGGTGTCGCGCGCTTGCGCCGTCATAGATCGCGCCGAGGGTGTGATATAGTAGATGCGCGCTTGACAGAGCAGACGCACGCACGATGGCAGCAGCGAGACCGGGACGGACGCGCGCCACTCGCTCGATCACCACTCACCCGACCGACACAGCGAGCATCCAGGGCATCATGCATGACAACAACGACCTCGACCCTGGCGCTCTGCGCGTCGACCCTGACGGTGGTCGGCTCGCCCGCGCAGATGCCGTCGCGTCTAGGCTGGTCCCTATGGCAGCCCGACCGGGGTTTGGGTGCCGGCCACGTTTGGACATCGAGACCACGATACAGGTATGGAGTGGCGTGGGGCCGGAGCGCAGGGTCTTGAACTCCATTTGGCAAGCGAGCGGGCGTGTGACAGTATGATCATTGCGCGGGTCCAGTGTGGGGAACGCCAGGGCCTGCCAGGCTGCAGCGACTCGGACAACCGCAACGGTGCGCTTGCAAAGGAGTCGAGAGGGCAGAGACGATGTGCCTATGCAGCCGGCGTTTTTCTGCTGCTGTTGCCAGGACATGATAGATTGTTTGGTTGCGCCGAACATGGCGGAGTCCATTGAGTTCATTGAGGACCTATTGACGGACCAGGCGGCCCATTGACGGACAGAATGCGAAGGTCAGTAAAAGTCGCAGATAGACGTTCGCCCTTGCGTAAACGCTCGTCATTGCTCAGCGCTCAGTAGCAAGGCGATTGTCACCTTCCGGACAACATCGCAGTGCTATGATGTCTGCCGCGCGTCGGCAGAGATGCCGGACGCCAGTCGTGAAGCGCAGTCGACGAACGGCTCGGGCATGGCGAGAACATTGGAGAGGTACACATGCGGCAGAACCAAAGAGGTCAGCGGCGATGAGTTCGAGGCCACCGAAGACGTTCACGAGAGCGACAGATGTGCAAGGGCGTCGGACAGATCCCGAGGCGATATCTTGACTAGTCTCGGACATGGTCTTGAGCTGTGATATCGTCATAGCAAGCTATCGCTAGCGCGTCGTCCAGATGAGCGGGAGACAAATGGGAGACGACCGGATGAGCGGGAGACGAGCGGAAAGAATTCGTTTTCTGCGCATTTGTTTTGAGATTCGAGACGACAGCAACACGATATTCGATTGTTTGGCCGAGTCCCGGAGAGGTCGTGGAGCGAGTACCTGGATACCGGGGCCAAGAAATGGGCGTCGGGGCGGCGACGCGCGGGATGTGCGGGATTTGCAGCGCGACCGCGTGCAGGATATGCACAGCGGGTCGACGAAGGTGATGGTCCAGAAAATTGCTGCTCGAGGCCGAGCGAGGTAGTCCGCGGATGGAAGGAAGGTCCTTGACATCGTATATCGTTGGGTCACTGGCTTTTTGGCAGTCAGAAGGATGCAAAATGGGAGCGGACGACGCGTTTCGAGTGAAGGACGAGCATGACTTGATGGCCGAAGACGACAAGCAGTGAACAATAACTATGATACCGGCCAACATGGACGCGCCTGTATAGGTGCGATCAGCATTGACGTGGATCACTTGGGACGTACAGGTTGAAGCTGAAGCTGTTGATGTTGAGGGTGAAGATGGCAGAGTTGCGCACGTACCAAGACAGCTATACGATCGCGCCGAGCGTTCAACTGATTTATGAAGCGACCTTTCCGAGGTCCTGCCTTGTCGTGTGCCTCAAAGGTGCAGTGTCCTTGGTCCGTGTTCGACGGCGACGGCGACCTGGACACGCAAAAGCGCCGGTCATATCGCATGCCAGTGACGACGAGGAACCGCCCTCGCTAAGCCTAGGATTTGTCAGTGCTTGTGACAGGGTGGACAAGTCAGCTATACAATGCTAACAGTCTCGAGTGCGTCAGATCAGCAGTGACTCTATTGGCTTGAATTTGTGTACCTATCCAGGTCAGGGCGAACGGGCTGATCCGTGAATGGGTAGGGCTACAAGTATCCGTGAGTCTTACGACACGAAGATCAACAGAGCGTTACGGCGCCCTGCCGGCACTACTAGGACTGTGTTCGTTAATCATCAGGATATGTTCGCAATACCCCGAGGATAGTGAGCGCCTCCTAGTTCGTGATGGCAGCGGAGAGCGCGGTCGACATGATGATGGGACATGAAGAGAGCTGTCGATTTTTCAACGCGAGACGAGGACTCGGGCTTTTCTTCTCGACAGGTGCAGATCACTCACCAGGCGGTCATGCATGAGGCACTCGTATTGCCCATCTCCGACGACTTGACGTGATACATCTGTGCTCCATTGCCTTAATCAGTGCTTCTGGTACTCAGAAAATGGTGTACAAGAGTCCGCCATCTCATACGTACGGTTGAGGATTATGCAAAAAGACAAGCAGAACCGTCAACGCGGGGAGAAGCCTTGTATACTTAGTATTGCGCTGGATGTGCAATCGTCCGGCAAAAGGAGGTCATCTTTTCGAGTGTCCAGCTGGCTTGATGGTTGGCCGTCGTGGTGTCACTGGCGAAGTTGAAGGCAAGTTCAAGGTCAAGTTGAACTTCTGAAGCGCAGGCTGTCCCAATCGGAACAGTTTAATTCTCTCACGGTCACCAGATTCTGATCGAACGTGCCGGCGGCCCGACATGCCGCGCGCGTTCAACTTGTCACTGAACCACCACTGAACCCTGACTGAACCGCTGCACTTTATGTTCTGTTCGACTTTATCGTGCCGCAGCTTATCGTCTTCGCAAAGGGATGTTAAACATGTACAGTGCCTCGCACCATGAGGTCGATGTGTATGACCAGTCATACGAAGGTCATAGACTCATCTGTGACCGTGCATTGACCGTCCGCAGGCCCTTGCATTGTTCTCGCGTCCGTGGTCTATAAGAGAGGCCTTGACCCTCCATAACCTCACTTGATCTCTTCCACGACGATCTCACAAACATCGAATCCACCCTCGACCAGCCAACCCTCGACCTTTACCATGACGGACGTTGCTCAACCTGCAGCCATCACGGACATATCTCAACCGGGTGCTACCCTCACAATGACGCGGACCTTTGCACTCTTTACGAAGACGGGCCTTCGTGTCCATGTTCGCGTTCCAAAGGGTGTGCCCGGCACTCTCGTAGTTACGGAAGACAGCCAGACGGGCCGAGGAGGCCCGCAGACATGGGCGGTCGGTGTCCGCGACGGACCTTGGGTGGTGCGTACCGCGCCGCTCTCACAATAAGCGATTGACTGACGCCAATTACAGTACAAGGACATGAATGCCCGCGTCGAGCGGGAGGTGAACCAGCAGCAGAAGATGGAGAAGGGCATCAAGATACGTGACTCCTTCTACGAAGCCAATCCCCTCGGACCCTCCGGCATCTCGTCAGGCGGCACTACCCTAAACTCCAGCGGCCCGGCACGTCTCGTCGTCCCCCTCGTCCCCACCCTCCTCGACGTCGAGAAGATGATGGGTGAGTTTGAGTATCGCTGCACCCAAGAGGACCGTCCCCCCATCCCCATCCCCGGCATCGTTATCCGCCGCCTCCTCAGCCTCCGCTGGCTCGACATGGCTGAGGTCGAGGAGCGCTGCCTGCCCATTGACATCGAGTCGCTAAACCAGTACGACGCGCTCTGCGCGAAGCGGCTCGCCACCGGGAACGGGAACGGGCAGTACACCGCGACCGGCGAGCACCCCTGGGTCCTGCAGCGCTACATTGCGGACCTTTACCCCGTTGCGCCCACACGGGAAGAGCGCGCGACGTGGATGAAGGCGAAGTACCAGAGCGCGAGGGCCGGAGGGGGATATGTCGTCGCAACCAAGTACTACGGGGCGACGGAATATGTGCACCCTATGGCACAGAAGGGGCGGGACGTGTGCGCACTCAAGGATGAAGGGTTCCGCAGGGATCAGAGAAAGGAGGAGCGTGACAGGCTGCGGGATGAGGGGGTTGCGGAGGCTAGTGCGAAGATGCGGCAGTGGAAGGAGGAGGAGCGGGAGGCCGCAGAGCAGGCGCGGATGCGTGAAGAGAAGGCGGCGATGGAGGAGGACATGGCGCGCTTGGCATCGGAGCAGCAGTCTGCATCGGAACGCTCGTCTACAACGGAATGGCCGCCTTCGACGCCCGAGAAAGTCGTTCAGGAGAGCCAGCGCCCAAAGCAAGGCAGCAAGCGGTGCATTGAAGAAGTCGAAGACAACGAGGATGCAGAAACTACGCCCACCAAACGTTCTCGGACCTCGTCCGATAGCTCGATGACATCCGGGACAGGACCCGCTTCCAAGCGACGGTCTGAAGGGTTCCGCAAGCTTTCACCCTCTTCCTCCGTGGTGCCGAAGCAGTCGCTCTCTGTGGCGCCCAAGCAACTGCTTTCTGTGGCGCCCAAGCAACTTCTCTCTGTGGCGCTCACACAACAACACCCCACAATATTTCTGCAACCCCCACCTCCGCAACCAGCCACTCCCCATACCCCCGCCCCCTCGAGGAAACGCGCGTTCGAGGACGAGGAGGAGGCTCCGGAGGAGCGCTCGCCCAAGAAGATGCGTGTCTCTGGCGGAAACGACAGATACTTCTCTGCCGGGAACGACAAATACTTTGCTACCCGGGACAACGAAGATTTCGGCGACGACACCGAAACCCAGGACGGCGGCGGCGGATTATGGCCCCGCCTCAAGTCCTTCTTCGGGCTGAATGTCAAAGCGCCCGCGAAGAAGTCAACCTCGTCCAGGACTCGGCGCGTCCCAGCGAGGCGTGGTCATCCCT
Source organism: Schizophyllum amplum (assembly GCA_007026445.1). Lineage (NCBI taxonomy): Eukaryota > Fungi > Basidiomycota > Agaricomycetes > Agaricales > Schizophyllaceae > Schizophyllum > Schizophyllum amplum. Next base: position 1,383,275 of record VDMD01000003.1, on the reverse strand, counting down.
CTGGCCCCGGACGCCTGACGACCTCTGCATCTGGCGTACTCGTGCCCTCTGATACACTCGTGCCCTCTGGTGCACTCGTTTCCTCCGGTGCACCCATGGCCTCTGCGCATACTACACACACAGTGGTATACAACCCGTTCAGTATCTGATAGACTGTCCAGCTAGAGTTGCTCTGGCTGAGCCAACGTCGCGTTCAGATGTGAACCCTTCTACCTTCCCCCTCTACACTACTTACTTCGTCACTTGTAATTTTGTTTCTTCTTCCGATACTTCAGCCAGTTAGCGAATTGTAATCTTCCTTCTCAGGCTTGTGCTCGAACATAGGTTTTGCGCATCTCTTCCATTGTCTGACAGGGTTGCTCGAAAGTAAACGTGTGAGCCTTTGAGCAGATTCAACGACTGCCAAGGCAGGCAAAGACCCTCGAGTACCAACAACGGTTCGACGCCGCCTTCAACGTTCTCGAATCAGACAGTCAAGCGATAGGGCATGGATTTCGTGGTTGCATGCGTTGTACACATAGTGGAAAGCGGGCTTGAAAACATAGCACATAACGAGAAGCGCGACCACGACCCGCGTATCTCTAACCAGGAGCTCCTGCTCCTGCGTATGGGGTGGTCGCGGAGCGCAGTCGCCCAGATGATGGAACGGTGGCTACTGGGGCGAGAGCACCGGCTACTGAGGCGAGCGCACTCATCGTCCTCCAGCGCCCGGCACAGGCCGCCGGCCTCGCGGGCCACGCTCGACGGTCTGGATGGTGGGGGTGACGATGTCGACGGGGATGGAGTCGAAGTTGAGGGAACGGAGCAGCTCCTGCATATGGTGTTGGTGACCAGATCAGGTATGCAGATGAAAGAGGAATAACGCACCTTGGTGTCCGGGTCGACCTCGAGCTTGCCACCGGCGGCAGCGACGTCGAGGGCGGAGACCTCGGGGACGTAGTTGTCCTTGCGCTCGCGCTCCTCCTCCTGCAGCTTGAAGGAAATGCCGCGCACGGGGCCCTTTTGAATGCGCTTCATCAAATGGGTCGTGAAGCCCGAGATCTTGTTGCGCAAGCGCTTGGACGGGACGACGGCCTGGGGGACGTGAGTCGACGCTTTTCTGGCATAGTGCAGACACGTACGACTTCATCGATGATACGCTTGTTCGTGTGGAAGTCGAGCGTCAAGCGCGGGTAGCTGTGCGCGAGTTAGGGATTGCATTCTCGCAGCCCGGAGGTCTGTGTACTCACTACTTCTCGATAAGGACGCGGGAAGCGCGCTTCGTCGTCTTCGTGCGGACACGGCCCTGGGGACGATGAGCTCGTCGGTCAACACGGCGGCGGCAGCGCTCACCATTTTTGCAGGATACGCTCGTTAATCGTGCTCGTCGACGCGGGCAGGCAGCAGGCGATCGCAGAGGGCACCGGCAATCGCCGGTAGACTGTACAGCTGGTATCACGTGGCAGGTGTTGGACTTTGGAATGATCGGATATCGCGTACGCCCCCAAGCACGCTCGTCGCTCGTCGCTCCCGGTATTCTCCCCGTTTTCGAAAGGTATTTGGTCTCCGCCCACCGCCCACAAGATGACTGTCGACGAGGGCTTGCTCTGTTTCTTTTTCAGCCCGTTTGACTCGCGCTTTCCGTAGCACGACACTCATCCAGGGTTCCGCGCAAAAAGTACTCACCTTCACGACACCCAGTACTCGTCAAAATGGTCCGCGTATCCGTCCTGGTGAGTAGCAAGAGTTTGCTCTTTGAACACTGTCTGACGAAAGTTGCAGAATGATTGCCTTGTACGTGACTGACGACGCGTCGATCGTGCCATCCCTTATCCCCTCCCCAGAACAACATCGTTAACGCCGAGCGTCGCGGCAAGCGCCAAGTGCTTGTCCGCCCGTCCTCGAAGGTCATCGTCAAGTTCCTGAGCGTCATGCAGCGCCATGGTGAGAATCCGATACGAACCATATCCCTCACGCATACCTTCCACCACCGAAGTGATAACTACGATCGACGAGGTCGCGCTCCCACCTGTCCCTCGTTTTAACGCTTCGGGAGATTGACATGTCTCCAATAACCAAACAACGCGTTCTCCCGCTTTCCGTCGGGCTCGCGTTCACAACGGAGTCGACATTCTCATTCTCATCACTATATCCTCAACATCCATCCTATTTATGTGCGCGTGTCCGCGAGTGATCGCTGACCACGCACTCCAGGCTACATCGGCGAGTTCGAGATCATCGACGACCACCGCTCCGGCAAGATCGTCGTGCAGCTCAACGGCCGGTTAAACAAGACCGGTGTCATCTCGCCGCGCTACAACATCCGCGTCAACCAGATCGAGGCATGGGTCAACTTGTTGCTCCCCGCTCGTGGGTTCGGTATCATCATCATGGTGCGCTCACCTTTTTTTCCCAATCTATCTCAACGTCTCATTTTCCACCTCCTTCTTAGACCACCTCCTCCGGCATCCTCGACCACGAGGAGGCGAGGCGGAAGAACGTTGGTGGCAAGATTTTGGGCTATGTGTACTAGGTCTTTAGGTGTACCAGGCTGGGCGACGTGTATCACATAGGTCTGTACCATTATGCTCCTATGACCCATGCAAGATCTATGCCCCATCGCGGCTGTCGACGATGAACGCCCTACGTGTCGACGTATGTGTTGGATGAGTGCGCATCTCGCGAAATGAAACCTTGATATACGAGCTCAAAGACCAAGCTAGCAATCCCTCGGGTGATCTAGCACTTTATCAATAACATCCTTCAACTCGAGCTCGTTTACATGTATCATTGTATGTGCATCGCCCTGCACCGGGAAAAGCCGCCAAGTTCATATTGGCGTGAGTTACAAAAGCGGTAGCGTACAGGTGTGCCGTGCTCTGATATCTTTAGTACACAGTCTCCATGAACGTCGGCCGCGGGAGACTGACACAGTCTCGCCGATTGACCACGGCCTTGCAGCGCGCGCCAAATTAAAGCGCTGACCCAGCTGCACGCAGAGTCCATCTGGTTCAGCGATTCTACCCGGGCACTCGGAGTCATCGTATCAGCGCGTCTAGTATCCGAGCTGGCACATTCGCCATTCTAGCTCCAAGCGCGTCGGACTCGAGGTCGCACCATGCATTGCGGCTCAAGCGCTCAATGCTCGCCTTCAAGGCGCTCGCACGTACATTCATCATCGCAAGTTCGAGGAGCAGTTCCCCAGTCCACCTACCTCCTCTTAGCACCCCGCTTTGTTGTCTTCTTCGAACCGCTGGGCCCCGCCTTCCGTCGCTTGGTCGATTGTCCTGCCGTCTGTCCATGCGGATTCAGGCCTAGCACAAAGTCGTCGTCCGCGTCGCCGGAGTCCCGCAGTTTGCGCTTGTTGCTCTTCGCGACTGTCTCGGCCTGCAGCTGGAGTGGCTGCACTGCGTGAGAGGCGTCTACCATATCGATGTCGCCACTCGAGGAATCCTCCTGGGCGTCGAGCTGCGATCCAGTCCCGTGTCCTTTGGCTACGACTGGCGCCGCTTTCGCAGCCTGAGCCTTCTCCTTGAGCTGCTCGATCTGTGCCCGCGAGATTCGACGAAGGCGGCCTTCGATAGCTTGGCCAGCTTGGCAGACTCTCTGCACGCGCCACCAAAAGCCCTGATCCAGTACTTTGCCAACGCTCTCGGGCTTGTAAGCGTCATAGAGCAGCCAGCGAACGAACTGTAACTCGGCCTGCATCGCATCCTTCCAGGCAGGCGGAAGAGCGTCAAGTGATTTGTCCAATGCGCTACGCTTCTCCAGAACAGCTAGTCGCTGCGGCGGGACGGCCAAGGTCCCAGGAAATATGGAAGCGCATTCTTCGGAGTGGTGAATGAGGTCGTACGGGGATGAGGTTGGGAGGTCGGTGGTGTGGCGAAAGAGCAACCATAAACAGAGCCACCAGATAGACTCGAGGTCGTGCAGATCCCTGAAACGCCACACCACGGCCTCGCTTTTGGTGATGTCATGGTCTGTGCCAAAAACGCAGTCTATGGGTTTGCCGTCGTCGGGATCCGGCTGTCCCCTCAGATAGCGTTGCATTGCTACTTCAATGGCAATGAAGTCTGGCGTTCCCTGAAAGTCGTTAGCTGCACAATCACGTAAATCAAACGACTGCTCACAGTTCGGAAACTCCGTGTTCTTTCGTCAGTGGCCCGCTTGGAATATTCAAGGTCTGCCAGCACGCCCTTGCCGTCCGCCATCTTGTAAATGTTTTCTGCGCTGATGTCGCGATGAAGCCATCTTACGCAGTGCAGTACGAATAGAGCTGTAGACAGAATCAGCTGCACGAATTTACAGTCAGAAGAAAGGACGCACCGTAGGCCGCATCCGCCGCAATCTCGAATGCGGTCTTAGCATCTTCAATGGCCGAGAGCGTAGTGCCTTCTTCCATGACAAGACGATGGTGCGCGCGAGGCACGATAGGGCGGAAGAAGCGACCGGCCAGTTCTTCAGGTTGCGTGAGTTGCGCCTCAGCCCCAATTGTGCCGTGCCAAGTGGATATATGCCTGGTGTGACCTTTCCCTTCTGTGTCATCGACCGGCAACGGCTCCAGATCAACCAATGGGAACATATCGCGCTTGTCCGCAAATTGGTATCCTCTCGCGATCACATGCTGGGTGTCGTCTTGCCGGTCGTCGACCATCACTTTGACACCGTCGATTATCGGGATGAAGTATGCGGCACGCTGTTCTTTGGTCAATTCGTACCGAAGGTCGATAGGCTTGTCTGGCTGCAGGTCTTCTTTCCGAGAAGGAACTGGTTGGCAACAAGCCTGCCAGTCGAAAGCCAGAATATCGGTTCTGATTTCTCGGAGAATGTCGAACTCCGTGTCACGGCTCGCTTCTATCCAGCAGTCCTTGATGATGAGGGTCTTGCTAGGATCGCCGCCTTCTTTGTATACGCTGAATATGCGCGTGCAGCGCCCGCAACCATCTTCGGGACCGTAGTCGGCGCGTGTCTTGACCGTGATATAGTAGCTATCCCGCACGCGAATGCGAAATTGAGGGTCGACCTTGTCGTCCGCCGATTTCTTGGCGCCTCGTGAGGCAAGGGGTAACATGACCACAGTTGGGTCGTACCCAAGCTCCGTCATTGTAGCGAAGGAGAGGCGAGCATAGACTTCAATAAGAAGTAAGGAATCCTTATGATCTGTCAGTGTCAACACGCTGAAGAAGATTCGCAGAGACATACCTGGTTGAGGTCCCAGGGTTCACTGACGACGATGACTTCGCGGTTATAGTGCCATAAACGCACTTTCGTGTTGGAGAACGACATGCCGGTAGTGAAGCGGCGTCTCGGGTCGGTGCGCATGACGTGGTGCATATCCCAGATAGTCTTCTTGCTGTTCTGGAATTTGAAGATAAGTATGCTGCATGAATCGAGAGTAGATGCCGCTCACATCCAGATCGAGCTCTCGAGTACTCGTCTTCTTGAATTCACTATTGCATACGCAGTCGTAGACCTCCAAGGCAACATTCCCGCGCTCGTCCAGAAGGAGATGAAGAGCGTCTGGCGGGGCTGGGTTGCTTTTGGATCCTCTGAGCGTCTTCTTGCCGTTGCTGATGAGGCGCGTCGTCTGCTTTAAGTCGACTTTGACCTCTTTGCAGCAGGCCACGACTTGCTCGCAGATATCATCGAGGTCTTCATATACGACCTTCTCTTCCCCTGGTCGATCTTTAGGCTCGCAGGCGTAATCGCTCCAGACACCGTGTTTCTTGTCGTAGGGGGCAAATGCGGTCTGCCACGCCTTCGAGCGCGTCTCCTTTTCGACGATAGTGTCAGATGATACGCCACCGTAAGGACGCCATTTCGTGCAGAGCTTCTTGAAGACAGTTTGTAAATCTTCCTTGTCGAGCTTCAGCGGTGGCATGAAGTGGGCGAGGAAGTCGGCGACGGGAATCTGGGGTACGGAACCGATGTCTTCTGCGAACAGGTCACGATTCTTCTTCATCTTTCCCTTCTTGTAGACAGGATTTTGAGATACAGCGGTCGGCTTGTAGGGAGAAGATTCGCTAACTGGGTGATGAGACATGGCGACAACGAGAAGAGAGAGAGCGACATACATGAGAGATGTGTTCTTATAGAGCACACAATGGCTCGTTTGTGATTTCTCTTTGACCAGCCGAGGCGTGAGGTGTTCCAAGTCTGCCATTGTTCGCGGACAAATTGAGCTTTTTTGACCAACTACCATCAAGACGAAAATGACACACCCGTCGCCCAAATCAGGTGGGAATAGAACAAAGGGACGTTTCCAGGAATGGAGGAGAGTCGAGTCCCACGACAGATAGAGACCAGCCGATGAGGAGAGAGCTGTGGCAGAGATGATGGTGGTGAGTGGCGCGTTCAACCAAGGTCAAAGCGGTGGCACGCTGCAAGCTTGTTTGGTCCGGACTCTCGGCCCGCTTGTTTACTTCCCACGATCACGCATTAAGCTGTGGCAAACTGAACTTCGGCTCCGATTCTCAGCCGCCTATGTAGTCATCGACGATCGTCCATACAGCGACCTGAAATGAGATATCAGCCCGGATAAGTTTCTCTGGTGTCACGCAACTTACGACCATTGTTGTCCTGCATGCAATCCCTGATCGGACTCTGCAGGGACTCGGAGCCTGCTGGGATCACACCGGTCGGGCGTCGAGGACCGCTGAGTGGTCGCGTTGGCGATGAGCCGTGCCGCGGACGCGACTCGCGCTATTGAGCGCGATATGTAGGCTCCTAACGCGTTACGATGACGCGTAAAGAGCAATATAAAGCCTTTCGACCCGGAGAGTCACAACTAAGTAGTCGGGAGCAACTCATGAGGTCGCTACTCGCAGGCTCTTCCCTGGATCCCTGTTCCTCGCTGTCTCGCAATCGACGTCGCATTCGCAGCACACGCCTTCTTCCAGTGCGCTGCTCGAGCTGCGAGAATCGACAAAGACAACCTTCGATAGCTTGCCCCGCGAGACAAACCCGCTGCACCCGCCACCAAAAGCCCTGGTCCAGTTTCCTGCTCACGTTCTCGGGCTTGTACGCATTTACAATATAAGTACATAAAATACATCCGGGTTCTCTATGTATGTAACTCTTCCGCAAGCGCATCGTGCATGGGTATATTGGAGGAAAGCCAAGTAAAAAGCCATTCACTCCTTCGACTTCGGTTTCGTAAGCTTACGCCTGCGCGGGTCCTTCGTGCGCGGCGTCGTCCGAGCCGGAAGACGGGGCGGCTCAGCCTGTCTCTGTCGCTTGACCTGACGTTCCATCGCCTCTTCTCGTGGTTCGCCGTCACAGGCTGGCGGAGAGCCCTGACGCTCGCCCAATGACTCCTCCGCTGAAGCCTTGCGCTTGCGGGATGGCGTGGCAGGAACACCACTAGACGTCGTTGTTTGTGCCGAAGCCGTTGCATGAGCCTCGGCCATCTTGACGTCTCCCTGCTGAGTGTCGGTCGATATCGCGGATCGGCTCTCCGCTTGCGCTGCTGCCACTTCCGCGTTGAAGCCCGCCGCTGCCTCTGCCGTGACCCGCTTGGCGTCTTGCTCCTTCATCTGGTCAACTTGCTGCTGCGAAATTCGAACCAGCTTTCCCTGGATGGATTTCCCGGCCAGGGCCATGTCGTGAACCATCCACCAGAATCCAGGGTGAAGCGCCTTTCCCGTCTTTTCAGCGCCATACCCCTCACACAACAGGTGCCGAACAACGGATAGACTGCGGCGCATCGCATCCTTCCATGCGGGTGGCAGAAGAAGAAGCGCCTTGTTCAAGACATTGGACCGCATCAAGAGTTCCCGCCTCTCTTTTGTCAGCTTCAGTATTCCGGGGAATATCTTTATGCATTCAGCCGTCTGCTTGGTGAGGCTGTACGAGGTCGGCGTGTCGAGGTTGGTGCTGGAGCGGAAGAGTAGCCATAGGCAGAGCCACCAGAGGGATTCCAGGTCATGAATATCCCTAAAGCGCCAGGAAAGGGCGGTGTCGTCGGTCTCGGGTTCGGCTTCGTGATCGAAGGGATTACTCTCGTCATCTTCGGCAGATAAGTAACTGCACATCGCAACTTCCACAGCGATGAAGTCGGGTGTGCCCTACAGCGATATATGAGCTGAGATATGAAAGGGGTAAATTCAATACCCACAGTTCGGAAGCTGCGCGTAAGGGGATCGCTCGCTAGCTTTGCGTACTCCAGATCCGCCAGTACGCCCCTCCCACTCGCCGTTTGCAGGATGTTATCGGCACTGATGTCGCGGTGAAGCCAGTCAATGCAATGGAGCATGAACACAGCTGTGAAAAACGTTGTGAGTGCGACGAATTGGGAAAGACAGTAGAGAGCGTACCGTAAGACGCGTCAGACACTAAACCAAAAGCTGTGGCCGCGTCCTGGATTTCAGAAAGCGGGGTCCCCATTTCCATGACGAGACGATGGTGCGCGCGTGGAACGATGGGTCGAAAGAATCGGCCGAGTTTCTCCTGCGGCTGCGCAAGAATCGCCTCGACCCCAACCGTACCGTGCCAAATTGAAGCTCGCGTAGATTGCTTGCTCGAAAGAGGTATAGCGTTTACGCCCACCGCATACATTTCGCGTTTGTCGGAAAACTTGTATCCACGGGCGATGACTTCTTGAGTGTCATCTTCAACGCCGCCGAGATCATCAATGGACACCTTCAGTCCGTCAACGATGGAAACGAAGAACTCGATGCGCTCCTCGAGAGTCAGCGTCTTGTAGCGAGGGTCGATTGGAGGTCCGTCGTAGTCGACTAGGTCTTTGGCGTTGGCGATAGGTGGGCCGCAATTGTTGTCCCAGTCGTAGGCAACAATCGCGGCCTTGATCAACTTCAGGATTTCGTATTCTGTCTTTCGCGTCGCGTCTACCCAGCAATCCTTGATGGCAAATAGCTCATCGTGCTTGCCGTGTTCCTTGTATGCTGCGAATACACGCGTGCAGCGCCCAAAGCCTTCTTCAGGACCGTGGTCGGCCAGGGTCTCGACAGTGATGTAGTCTGTGTCTCCAACGCGGATGCGGAACTGACGACCACCGTTGTCATCGGTCTGCTTGTCAGCATGCCCAGCGGGAAGGGGTAGGATCTCCATGGTCGGGTCGTAGCCAAGTTCCGTCATCGTAGCGAAGGCGAGGCGAACATAAACTTCGATGAGGACCGCGCAATTCTTTTATTTCGTCAGCGCTATTGCACAGACGCAAATCATCACGACATACCTTGTTGAAGTCGAAAGGTGCGCTGACGACAATCACTTCGCGATTGTAGTGCCATAGGCGCACTCCGGTATTCGAGAAGGACATGCCGGTCGTGAAACGACGCCTGGCATCGGTTCGCATGACGTGATGCATTCCCCAGATAGTCTTCCTATTGTTCTGCGGCGAAGGTCAATATACCTCCTGTGTTGAAGGTAGATGTCACTCACATCTAGTGTGTCCTTTGAAGTAGTTGCCTTCCTGAATTCACTATTGCAGACGCAGTCGTGGACATCCATGGCGACGTTACCCCGCTCGTCCAAAAAAAGATGGACAGCGTCTAGCGGGGCCGAGTTTGACTTCGGTCCTCTGAGCAGCCTCTCGTCGTTGCTGATGAGGCGCGTCGCCTGCTTCAGATCGGCCTTGACCTCTTTGCAGCAGGCAACGATCTGCTCGCATATATCGTCGAGATCCGCATATACAATCTTCTCTTTTCCAGGGCGGTCTTTAGGCTCTTTGGCGTAATCACTCCAGACGCCTAGTTTCTTGTCGTATGGGGCAAACGCGGTTTGCCACTTATCCGAGAGTATCTCCTTCTCGACAATAGTGTCAAGTGACACACCATCTGTAGGACGCCATTCCTCGCACAGCTTGTCAAAGACAGCGTCCAGCTCGTCTTTGTCAAGCTTCACCGGTGGCATGAAGTGAGCGAGGAAGTCGGAGACGGGAATCTGGGGTACGGAGCCAATATCGTCCACAAACAGATTACGACTCGTCGTCATGTCTCCGCGCAGATAGATAGGATCCTGACAGGCGGCGGTCGGCTTGTAGGGAGACGATTCGCTAACTGGATGGTGAGACATGGCGACAACGGGAAAAGAGAGCGCGACATACGGGAAATATGCGTTCTTATATAGCACACAATGGACGGCTTGTGACCGCACTTTGACCAGATGAGCGCGAGGAGTTCCAGGTCTGCCATTGTTCGCGGACAAATTGAGCTTTTTGACCAACTACAATCAGACGAAAATGACACACCGTCGCCCAAATCAGGTGGGAGTAGTACAAGGAGACGTTATCCGGAATGGAGGAGAGTCGAGTCCCACGACAGATAGAGACCAGCCGATGAGGAGAGAGCTGTGGCAGAGATGATGGTGGTGAGTGGCGCGTTCAACCAAGGTCAAAGCGGTGGCACGCTGCAAGCTTGTTTGGTCCGGACTCTCGGCCCGCTTGTTTACTTCCCACGATCACGCATTAAGCTGTGGCAAACTGAACTTCGGCTCCGATTCTCAGCCGACTATGTAGTCATCGACGATCGTCCATACAGCGACCTGAAATGAGATATCAGCCCGGATAAGTTTCTCTGGTGTCACGCAACTTACGACCATTGTTGTCCTGCATGCAATCCCTCTCAGCAAGAGCTTCTTCAACCAAGTGCTTGCGATGTGCCGGCAGTTGGCCGGCAGCTTAAGTACCACTGCACCTCAGAATTAGGCTTGGAAAACCTACCCCGTGCTTGATTTAGTTGAGATACTCATTCCTGATTGTATAATGTGAAGGCGAAGGCGAACCGAATTACTTGGGTAGATACATTGGATAGCCTGGACGAAAGCAGATGCAATAGCGGGAGACTCGCAGATAGTGCTACAACGGAGGAATAGTAGTGTGTTCGAAACCGCTCGATATCAATTAATACAACAGAAGGACGAGGATAACGGGTAGAGGGAGGACGAAGAAAAAAGTGGCGAAGGGGATGATAAACAATGTAGGGGAGCGACCGCAAGTCAATGCGGACGATTACTTTAATGATCTGAGGGCAGAGGTCAGGGTAGACGGCAATGACGACGGAGAAGAAACATACTATAAATGTTATTGTACTCCGAGCCGTACATCGGAGAGGAAAACGGTTGCGCTGGGCCTGGTTGTGGTGGCGGCATCATAAATTGGTCCGGGAAGTTGTCGTACTGGCTCAGCTGATAGTCGGACAGCTCTTGAAAGTATTGGTGCGTGTATCGCTGCCCTGGCGTCTGATCGCCGCCGCTCGGTGCACGGTGGTTTCCAGCAGCGCTGACCCCGTACATCTGCGGCAGCGACGAGGACATGCCACTCGAAGACGGCAAGTTGTTCGGGTAGGGTATCGGATCCTGCGTCGCCCACCTGTGGTCAAACGCCATGGTGGGTAGACTTGAGATGGCAGGTAGCGATTGAGATGTTTCCGGGTGCGGGTATGATTCGGCCTCGTCGCTGATGAAAGGAAGCGTGCCATTGTTGGAGCGAAGGAGAATTTCGCGGTAATCTTCGCTCTGGCCATGCGCACGATAGAGGTCGTCGACAGACTGGTCCGATTGGCGTTTATGCCGCTCAGTCAGGGGTATAAGACGCTCGGTATCGGGAGCTTGCATCTTCGCGCCGCTGAGTAGCTCGAGGGCGCGGCCAGCGGCTGGCCAAGTCACTTCCATCATCTGTAAGGCGCTCATGCATTTCGACAGCCCAACGCGTGCCTGCGGGTCCTCCGAACGCCAGGATACTGACAAGGAAGCATGAAAAGCGGTCCTCATGGAAGACCAGAAGGACGTACGCGTAGTGACGTGCATGATGCTAGCCGTAAAGATGTAATAGCACAGGAACGTCGGACAGCGATTGATGGGATAGTAATCGAGATACATCGTCACTGTGTAAAGACAATTAGCTAGTGTGCTTCAACGTAACGCGAGATGATACTCACGAAGCGATGTGATCTGATTAGCAGCCGAAGCGCACAAGTCGTAGTTCTTCTCGGACTTCGCCATGGCAGCTGCCTCGAGCGTGCTGGCCCTTCTCGAATGATAAGCACGGGTATACGAAGGGAAGAGATAGAGCGTACCCTTTGGTCTTTATGTGCTTGATCCTGTACACTCTTCAGCAAACTGTAGAACGAGAATGTTGCATCACTTACGAAGGCCGGTGCAGGAGAAGAACAGAGCACCAGTACTGCATATGCAGTGCCAGCACATGCGGTAGGGGCGCCGTCTGATTCGCAAAACCCGGGTCTCGTCGCAAATGCTCGGGAAGCGCGATATACCAGCGATCCAGCAGACCCTCGAGGTACTGCACCTCCTCGTCAGGTGCCGGGCCGGACCGAACGGAATACACGGCTTGCACGATCATGCTGAGTATGTTTGCTGGACCGTCTGTCAGTGGCTATACTTGAGTGACAGAAGAAAGGATGCTGACAGAGCGTGGCAGAAGCGTTGAAGCAGGATATTGACCGCCCTGGCACGGCCTGCAGACGCATGCGCTCGTGACTGCATAACGACGAGTAAGGCTTGCAGTCTTCGTACTCCTCGGGCTTTAGAAGTTGCGCATTAGTCCACCGTGCAAACGCTTGAGCAAAGGCAATGTACATCGTTGGCGCTCGGAAGCGGGGTATCAAAATCGCGTTCGGATATGCCAAGAGGGCGTCCTGTACCAACGCGTTAGCTCAGCCCGTTACAACAAGTCAAGGAGCTCACCAATGTACGCCGACACATACTTGTCCATTATCACACATCCATACCATATGCGCTTCCTCTCCGACAGCTCCTCCTCACTGAAAAGCTTGCCGCCCAGCCGCGTCCGCGACCATCCATCCGCGCTTCGGTGCATACCCAGATCCTGCGCCATCCGCACTGCCATGCCGACGTAGGTCCACGCCTCCGCCATCGCGCCAATGCCAATCTCGCGATAGCCCATGAGCAGCAGCGCCTGCACGGTCGATGGCCGCGACGCGCAGTACATCCCGCTGAGGATGAGCTTTGCTGATCTCAGATACTCGTCGCCAGCGTCCCACATCTCCTGCGTCGACGGCGGCAAGCCGCGGCTCGATGAGGAGGGCGGCGCGTTATCTGCGTACCGCGCGGCGATGGAGAAGATGGCGAACAATAGTAGCAGCGGTACTCGAGGCGGGCCTCGATTGAAAGGCGAGCGAGACTGCGAGTGGTCCGACGCAGGAGATCCCGGTGATCCATGGTTGGCCGCGTTCGTCCTAGATAAGGTGAGCAAACGACAAGACAGCACAAGAAGACACGTACATGCTCTTGAAGGTGTCCAAAAAGGATTGCTTGTGGACGATGGGGAAGGCGGTATGAACGTAAGAGAAATACAAGTCAAGCAAGTCCTCCTGAGCGCGCACGTCCGGCAAGCGGCCCCTGTACTCTTCGTCCGCAGCCTCCAATGTCATACGAGCCGCATGGGCCGACACAGGCGGCCATACACGAGCCCTGGGGAATCGCCAGATACCACCCTCGTTCCGCCGGTCGTGCCGCTCCTGGTTGCTCAGAAGGTGTAGCCCACTCGCCTTGCCGTGGTACCGAACCTGCTCGTCCTCGTTCAAACTGAGCTCCCCAAGGCCAGACGTAACGGCCTCCGGAGTATCGTCATCCTCGTCGGCATCACTCGCAGCATATGCAGACTGCGACGGAACGACGGGGTATCGACTTTGCGAGGGACGGCGAACGAACGATGGTTGGAAGGCAGGACTAGTGGGCGAGTTCATGTTCGACGACGACGCGTAAGATTCTACGCGTGTCTGCACCGGCTGCGAGAAGCTGTGTTGATTTTGATGCAAATTAGGCCGCCCGTAGGCGTCGCCGACGGCAGTCGCGGTACGCATCCCATCCTCGTGCTGTGCCAGGCGGCGCCTTTGCCGCCGGCTATCCCGATTAGGAGCGTCGTCCTCGCTGTCGCTGGTGCTGCCTGATCGACGTCCGTAGGCGTCCAGATCGGAAGGCGGGATATGTGATGGTGCTTGCCGTGAGGATGAGCCACAGGTGTCTCGGCGGGTGTTGCGCATCATCAAGGTAACACGATCTTGCCATTCGTTCGACGGGCTGTAGGCGGATGAGATGCGTGGGGCGGGCCAAGACCAAGGGCACCTACTGCATCGAGGATAATGCGGATAACGTGTCGTTGGATCCTTCATCTTCCGGGGGGCGAAACTTGGGACCAGCTGTCTGTCGGTTGCGGCCTTGAACACCATAGGTCGAGTTATCAACTCTATAGAGTATTTCGCGGGCAAGGGGATCCTACCTTGGTGTTAATTCGGAAGGTGCATGTGAAGTGAAGTTGAAATACCTGCGCCATGTCCCTCAAGATGCTAGCCGCACGTTCATCTTTGTTCTCCGAGGTCTCACGATCGACAACGCCGTGTTCCCTGTCCATGCGAACCTCAGCAGAGTATAACATGATGCCAATGAGGGCCTCGGTTTGGTGCAAGCGGGCTTCGATAGCATCGATGTAACCTTTGGGCGGACCACGCTTCCGAGACGGTCCCAGGAAGGTGCATGCTGAGAGGGTATCATGATTAATGGTCTGGATATGCTGCTGGGCAACTGACCGACTCCTAGCATCAGGCAATTCTTGCAGTCGTCACCCTGCGCCCCCCTCTCGCACTTGCACTTCGACTTGCGACACTGATCGCAGGCTATTGAGCACATATAAGTTGAAGATGACGATGAGAAGGGCGGACGACGCACCTTTACTACTTCTTCTCCTGACCATCTTTTCGTTGGATCCAGAGGCTCCCGAAGCCTCTAGCGCGCTGTCGGGTCGCAGGGTCACGAGCGGCATGGCATCGTCGTACTCCTCGCCGGGGCTGTGCGAGTTGGTGGGCTGATTGGCGGCATTGCTTGGTGCGCCGTCAGCAGTGGAGGGGGAAGGGATCGCATTGTTCCACGGGGTAGACATGAAAGGCGAGGCGGGCGAGTTCTCCTGGGAGTGCGTGTCGGTGTTGAGGCGCATGAGAGTAGGGGGTATAATCGGTACTGCCGGCGATGAATGACCGGAGGAATGGGCGGATCGCTGGAGGGGGAAGACGTATGGGTGAGCGGCGCCGGGCTGCTGTGCATTGGGCGAGGAGAGATCTTGGACGGCGGAGGGGGCTCGGAGGTGGCTCGACAAGTCGCCGTCCTCCTCCCTCTTGACTAGGGTCTTCGTGGGATAGTACGAGTCCGGGAATGATGATGAGTCTATTGGTGTGTAAGAGGCGGCCATGGCGGGAGGAGGGAAGGAGGAAGAGGGATGAACATCAAGATGTCCGAGGCGTTAGGAGAGTAATTGCGAATTTATTAATCGACCGCATGCTAAGACGCGCCTAACATACCTGGCCGAAAAAGGATAACCCCGGCACGCGCTTCGGACTGCGCCCTGCGCCCCTGATTTTCTGTGTTGATCAACGCTATCAAGTCATCATCCGAGTGGCGCGCAGCGACCATGCGGGTCTGCGGGCTTACTCACAGTCCAAAAATCCCTGAAAATTTGCGGTTTTTATCTGGAGTCTGGGTGTGTACGACGTTGCCAAATCGCTCATATCGCGCACGCTGAACCGTCCACGGAAGACATGCCAACCGTTCTCATGACCTCAGTGAGCAGCAGGTGGGGAACAAGTTGCGGCTCTTACCGACACTTCCCGAGTCCCTTGACAGGTTCGGTCCGATCAGCGGGCGCATTGCTGATGTCGACTTGCTCCTTTTGCAACTTCATCTCACGCTTGTGGTGGTTGCACGAGCGTCGAGGGGTGCAGCGCACGCGCCCACGACGACGCTTCGACTTCTATAGTATCTCAGTCAGCCCTCTGCAGAACAAACCGCGTCCAGCCCCTTGCAGTCTTGCTTTCCTGGCCTCAAGTCGCGTGACTTCATCTCCCTCGTATCAGGCTCGTAACCCTCAGCGCCCAGCTCTCCTGAATCCGAATCGCAAGTTCTGAAATTCTACAAACCTCTTATCCCGCGCTTCAAGCCACATCCTGCTCCTGCATCATGGACATGCGCCAGCCATGCCCCCACCTCTTTTCACCTCCTTTGGCCATCACAACCTCATGACAATGAAGGTCTGGTTTCGTTGCTTCCGCTCTACTTCCGCCCCAAAGATTCGTCTCGGGATGGAGCCGACCTAGTCCAGTCTGCCGGCTGCCTGCGGTAAAGGGAGCACGTCCTGCTGGCACGAGGAAAACGTGTCCTGCCTCAATCTACTCGTCCTCAGCGTTCGGCCTAGAGACGGACCAGAGCGTCCGAGTCGACGCCATCCTCACGCACGTTGTCCGTGTTACCCCTCCGCGACTACCGGCACTTTAGGGTCATGGAGAGCCTTCGTCTGGTCCTTTGACGATCTTCTCCTTTTGTTCTCCATTGATATCTTGCTCCTCAAACCTCAATTTTCAGCGGCGGTGCATGGAGCTCTCGGGCTAGATGTGATACGAAAATTTCCCTGCGCCCCTTCAGGGTGATCCATGTTCGCAAGTGTTTTGGGCAGCGCGGCGATTCTCATCCTTCTGCGACGTTGGAGATGCTTTCACGAGATCCTTCGAGCACGGCCGTGGTGCCGGGCGGCGAGACCACGCCTTTCGCGCTCGATTCTGGGCCACTGGCAAGTTCATAACTAGCAGTCGCCGCATCCAGTGAGCAATTTTTTCTACCATCTTCGCCACAATACGTCCTCACATCCCCATTACCATCTATAGCATAGCCCATCCCTCCGAGCTCGACGCAACTGAGCCAGCCAACGTCGAGCACGATCACTCTCAAAGTAGCACGTGATCAATGTTCATGTTGATGGCTCCCATGGCCGTTACCTCCAAATGGCAACTCGAACTCTCCTCCCGAGCACGCGTCCGACGCGCCGTGGCGAGCTTGTTTATTGCGGGCGCGGTGAGGCGGCGGGGCGCGCCCGCCTCGTGTACGTCGGCCACTGGCACGATGTACTTCGCCTGTCTTCGCGCGTGCCGGCGTCAGACTTCCTGCCCGGCGCCTTGCCGACACCGCCAACGGAGTGCTGGAGCCTGCTCAGGCTGGACGCAGCGCCCCAAGCCGTGGGCTTGCCAATGGCGCGTCAAAATTCGCCGCCTGCGCTACTGCTGCACTGCTACAGTTACGTGCGGTACGGGTACCATCGGCGGGTGCAGTATCTTCACGAGCGAGAGCGATCACCCACGATACATACCTATTATTTGAGCTGTGTGACGAGGAGATGGACGTGCGGCAACCCAACGGACGCAACGATCTAGAGTCCTTGTGTCATTGACCAGCCATATCTCACATATTCGCTCAACGTTTGCCTATCCTGCCCCTCTCCTGCCCCTCACTGGCACGTCCCGCGTTCTCGCTCACTACATCTCACTCCTTCCTCCCTCTTGACCCTCTCCCCCCCTCTCGCTCGCCCTATCTTCGCACTCCCCTCGTCAAGCACTCATCAGACCGCGCAGCTGTCTCTTGCTGATGTAACTTCATTGCATGACATCGACGGGGGAGGTACACACCGCCCGACATTGGTTGGGGGCATAAATAATGTAAGAACAGCCCCCATCTCGCACCCAACGTCCCGCCAGCACCCGACGTTTCTCCCAGCGCACGCGCACCTGCTCTTCTGGCTGTCGACGCAGATACGCTCAGATACAGCTTGCCCTGACGGACACAGCATACTACAGCCATTCAGCTCTCTGTTTAGCGGCACATGCAATATTAAGTGAACCCCGCAGTCCTTGACAGCACGAACAGCAGCAAACGATGATTGAACTTGACTACGACAATGATGACACAACAAAGACATGGCATCGCAACCTTCATGTAGTCCTGAGAAAAGGATTAGTACAGCTCGATAACCGTGTATGAGTGAGACAAACCTACACTTTTGAAATCTCTTGACCACGTCGGCTCTGTCTTCGTCCATCTCGCGCCAGCACATGACTATCATTTGCGTGGACTGGATGTCTTCATCGATGCTGGCCCGAGCCACTGCCGCAAGCGCACGCATCTCTACGAGAGCCACCGGCAGGCGGGTCATCGCATCGGAGATGGCGCTCTTCATCTGCACGATGAGCTCCGAGTCGCAGTTGAGGATACGAGGTTGGACGTCTCCGATGTCAAACCGCAATTCAATCACCTGCATATCCCGCCGGTAGCAGTCCTCATCGAGACACCGCGCGATGCGATTGAGAATGGGCGGATTATCTAGAAAACGCGCGATGCTGTCGTGAAGCGTCCGTGTCCATTCACGCGCCCGCTCTCCGGCGATCGTGAGTTTGTCTATGCGTTGGAGGACAGCCTGGTACCGCTCCTGGATGCATTCAAGATGGGTCTCGAGAGTATCCAGGTCGATCAGCGGCGGAATGGCTCCGCGGTAGGCGTCGCAAACCTCGACAAAGGCTGACCAGATGTCGGCCATGCAAAGAAAGTAGGAATCGAAGCTGTCCAGCACACCCTCGAATGGCTGGAGCAGCGTGTTCTGAATATGCGCAGCTAACAGCTTCCAATAGATGTTGAGGTTCCAGCAAAACCCCAAGAGCCGGTGATTTGCGGTATGTATGTCGGAGGTGATCAGTAGATCCGGGAAAAGCGACTGCAACATGATCGGTCAGCTCGCCTTTGCTCTTACGGTGATGATGCGGAAGTCACGCACCGCTGGCTTACAGCGGTTTGCATAATAGTAGACCATCTCCGCGCAAAGCAGTCACTATGGTCATCATTCCCACGCCCCGCCGCCGAACGCGCCGACATGCAACGTCGCCTCAAATGGCCGTTTTTGCAGCCGTAAGATCCCCAATATCATGTTATATGGAGGTCCTTGGAGAGGATATGAAGGCCTACATAGCACGTAAATGACACGTTGTGGTAGACGAATGGGCGGGACCTGTCGGCGCGTCCGGCGGCAGAGCGTGGGAATGATGTGGTCTTTGCGTTGAGATGGTCTACTATTTTGCAAACCGCTGTAATCTCTCCGGTGAAAACTTCCATTCTTCTTCTGCGTGGTGGTCAGATGGTGGTTTAGGAGAAAGCGGCTCACAGTGACATAAGCACGACGCGTTACGTGTCACGAGCGCGTGACTGACTTCGCCCCGTCTCTACCCCAGGAGCTATTCGATATCGCTCTTCTGAGCTTTTCCTCTACTGCTACGATTCTTGTAATCGGAAATGGGCCATGGAGCAGCCGGTCCACCAGGAGCATCGTATCGGGAGCGTTGGGGTACTGCCGAGATGAAAGCTTGAGAAATGGTCAAGAAACAGGGGGTGTCCACGCACCGTCTCGTCGACTAGGTCCAGTAGCAGGCCGTATGCCTGGCGTATCTCGATCTCGCTCGTGCTTGCTGCTTCCAGGACGGCCACCCAAATATTCCAATCCGCCTTAAGTCTGCAAATGCATCAATAGTTAGGAAGTATGATATGCCTGAATAAAATGGGTTTCACTCAGATTCGAGTTGTTCCTCTTCAGACTCGCGCCTAACGAGATTATCGCCGATGTCGATCATCTGGTGGATGATATTCAAAAAGAAAGAGTAAGCGCCTCGTGACTATCGCGTCCGAGTGAAAAGCTAAGATTCAGACACCCACTCGCGATACCCTACTCTGACTGGCCGAGGCGGACGTGCATGATCCCGACGGACACAACGTCCCAGACTCCCAGTCCCTATGCATGTTATCGACCAGGTTGCCTTGGGGAGCCAGAAGCGTCCGACTGTCCGGCATCGAGCGAGAGCAAGGGCGCTAACTTGAATGGTGGCGAGGAATATATAGCTTTTCTTGCCCATGTCGCTTATCTTGTCGAGCGTGTCGATGCTGCCATCTCAAAGGTGCGGACCGTTATGTAGACGCAGAGGGTGGTAGGTGCTGAGACGAGCAGCAGGCGGAGTCGGGGTGGATGGACAAAGACAGGGCTCACGTCGATGGATGCGATTGCTGTAGATCAGTATACGAATGACAGGGATGCAAGATATGCTGAGGAAGGCTGTGGCAAAGAACCGAGGTCCGAGTTGTGGCAGTGAGATGAAGGCGAATGTGGCAGGGACTCGAGCTGTGGACAAGGGATGGGCCGAACGAAAGACCAGAGATGCAAATGAGGGGTCCGGAAATGCAAATGGGAGCCTGAGGTCGAGCGAAGAACCAAAAGGATGCAGATAGCAAATAGTAAATCGAGAAAAGAGGTCAAAGGCCAGTAAGATAAAGCACGGGGGCTTGCGCGCACGAAATTTATGAGTGAGAATCTGCGATGTTGAATATGTACGATGTGTAGAGCGAGGGAAATCTCGGAAACAACTAGGGCAGGCAACATACGACGAATGTCTACCCTCCGTGCGTGTCAGATGCACCTCAATGCGCCGACCGCAACGCCGGCTTCACAGGCTGCACGAACGCGCCACTGCTCGTCCTCTCCAGCCCCGCGCTCACGGGGATCGCAGGCGGTTTCCGCCTCTTCTTCGGCGGCGCCGGCGCCGCGCGCCGATGCGGCCTCTCCCCCGCCGACAGATACGGTCTCTCCACTGTCGACACCGACGCATCGCTCTCTGCCACCGAACTCGCCGACGAAATCGACATCGGCGAGAACGACTCGCGGTCCGCCATCCCGTCCGCCACCGGTATCGCGATCGGGTCGTGCGGCGCCGCCTGCTGGTATCGGTGCGCATGGGCACGATCAGCGCGCGCACCCTGTACGAGTACGCTCTTCGTCAACCCGCCGCTCTTCTTGAGGCCTGATCCGCCCACAGAGGTCAGGAAGGTCGAGGTGGTCGGCAGGGGCGGCGGCGGCGCGATATTGACACCCGCCATCGTCGACGACAAGTTCTCCACGCTCTTGCTCGTCAACCGATGCGGGGTCGGGCGCGCGCCCGACGATGATGCTGCGTGCATGTGCACGGCGGACGACGACATGTGCGCGGCGCCGCCCGATGTGTGTGGTATGTGCGCCGCGATATCCGACGCGGCCTTCATCTTGCGCTGCGAGCGCAGCCCGTGCGCCCAGTCGCCCCCGAGGCACCGCTCCGCGAGGCGCCGCGTCGTCGGCCCGACCTCCTTCGTGCCGCCGCGCCCGTCCGAGGAGACAATGGACTCGAGGAGGTAGGCGACCTGCGCGCGCTTGTAGGGCACCTCGCGCAGCTCCGTCTTCGTGAGAAGTGGGTGGAGGACGCGGAGGTAGGTGTGGCGCAGCTGGAAGGGGGATAGCGATCAGCGTTGCGATGAAAAAGGTGCGTGAATCCAGATGAGCGTCAAGTCCGAGCCAACGTCTAGTCCGGCAAGCAGCACCCTTTGGCGGGAAGAACACGATAAACTTACAGATTCCAGCACGTTCCCGTGCGCCGCGTCCGTCTCGTCCACGTCCATTAGGTCGCCGAGCTCACGCAAGAAGACGTCGACAAGCACGAAGAGATCGTTCGTATAGAAGAAGTCCTCCGTGCCTTTCGTGGTGAATAAAAGGTACAAAATCTTCAGCAGAAGCAATTGCGTCGTCAAATCCTCGGGTGTCCGTTCTGAGGTCGCATGGGTACGTGAGCTTGAGAACCTTGGTGCGTGTAATGCAAGAATGACTTACTGGATCGGTTTAGCATGAAGATCACGTTCTCGCCGAATGTCTTGCTGGTGCCTAATCGGCGCATGAGGACGCTGAGGACGCGGTTCTGGTTCTTGCCCTCGGGCTCGATTGACAATTTAACGCTGCTTGACCTTCGGTGATGCTCTTGGTCCGGGGCGGGGGATCCAGAAGGGCTAGGTGTATGCGATGCTTGCAACGAGGCGACCATAAACTGCTCATTCAGGGCAACCTGCAGGACGTTGGTGATTTGTTCCTCCGACATTTACTCACGCACGATGAGTTTAATGACCGAGTAGTTGAAGGCGTCATTACGCATATCTCTGGTCTGTTCGACGAGGTCGAATAGGAAGTCAATAAACTGGCTAGGGAATACGCCTGGTCTGATCAGCGACATGTCAAGACGAGAGCGAAGGACGCACGCAGATCTGCGATATTGAATCGTTGTACTCTGCACACCTCATACAACAGCTTGACGCTGAGGCTCCGCAACTTCGCCTCGATGGGCACTGGTACAGCAACAGCGCCGTCGCCGCTGCTGCCAGAGGCAGCGCTCTGATCGTAGTAGTCGAAGTCCTCGTCGATATCGAACGCGTCCTCGTCTATGTCGACCTCGATATGGTCCATTAGCAGCGGCAGCACCGGCTGCCACTTCTTCTGGTTGCGAAAGAACTCGGCGCGGGTGCCCGTGGCATGGCGCGTACGACGGCCGTAGTGAAGCAGGAGGTGGTAGAAGATGAGCTGCATATGGGGGTCGGTGGTGGACTGGATGTCACCCATGAGGATCTCGCACATGCGCTCGGAGTGGAAGGCGAAGAGCTCGGATTCTAGGATGAGATCGCAGGCGTGCTCGATCTGCATCGGTGTTTGTAGATATTGTTCTGCGTGGGTATAAGAACAAGGCGCTTGTGGAAAGTAGAGCTGACGCACCATGGTATGCCGCGCATAGTGCTAGCGACCGCTTCAGGGCCAAGTCCAGCTGGGAGAGGGTTGGCACGGCGTCTTTGGAAAAGTGGAGGACGTCCTCGAGCTCTGGTGAGAAATTAGTAGACCGTACATGGAGCAGACTGTTCGATGGGACCCGTGCATAGTAGGAGGGAACTGTAGACCGCCGCCACGTGCAGCCAGCGTATGTGCACATCCCGAGGCCCGTCTCACTCACCGGACCAGAACTGCTGGGCGTTCTCGACGACGTACA
Source organism: Schizophyllum amplum (assembly GCA_007026445.1). Classification (NCBI taxonomy): domain Eukaryota; kingdom Fungi; phylum Basidiomycota; class Agaricomycetes; order Agaricales; family Schizophyllaceae; genus Schizophyllum; species Schizophyllum amplum. The sequence goes on along the minus strand of VDMD01000003.1, from coordinate 1,360,623 downwards.
CGATGCCCAGATCGTCCTCCATGGCGATCGTCGGCACGGACATGGTTGGGCGCTAGATGGCGCTAGACCCGAGGTTGCTGTATGTCCAGAAACGTGGTGCTTGCGAGTCTTGCTTCTTACGCTTGTTGTGTGCTGGGCGTCGCTGCTGTCATGGGCGCAGGCCTGATTCGTGTTTGAAGGACAAAAAGCAAAGCGTGGAGCGCACGACGGGTAAGGCAGCAAGGCTGGAAAGTAATTGGCTAAACCTGAGTCTTGCCGTCATGATCATGAGCACACAACGCTCAGGGGTGCAAGATCCCACGTGGCAAACCTCCCTGGTCAACTCCGTCCCATATGTTCAACCTGCTTTTTACGCCCGATAGACGTACTCGCGCATCCGTATGTACTACAGACGGCCCACGGGCGCTTAGAGCTCCTGCATACTCTTCCAAAAACTGTCAAGACGCCGACGCATCCCGACTTGCTCCCCATCGACGCCTCGAGGCATCTGATTCAGGAGGACAGCCCTTGACAAACGTGACCGGGCGCCCTCCTCACACTTGGGGTACTTAAGTAGTCGTTAGGTAGTCGATGCATACGCCAAGCATACGGAGTGGTAGGGGAGCGCACGGGGAGACCATTGCAGCAAGCGAAACTCCCTTCAGTACTTTCTTGGCATAAACCAATGCATACTCTGCCTCAATGCATGCCGTTCGAACGACACCTCCATCTCTCCCACCGCGTTTCGCTGGCCCTGCGAGGTGATCGTCAGCCCCGCCCCCTCCCTCTACTCTGCCAACCACTCACCGTCCAAACCCTCCCATCCGTGATAATTGTCCGCAAATTGCGCACGTTGCTCATAAAGTTCTTCACGCCCTCCGGCGTAAGCGTCAGCTTGTGCGCCTGCGGGCCATGGCTGTGAGAGCTGAGGTCGACGAGAACGCGAAGGGAAAAGGAGCGCGCGATGGTATTGGTGAAGCCGACTTGGCCGAGCTGGCAGGAGGCGTTGAGATTCAACAAGGAACGAGGTTAATGAATGCCACTCACCGTATCCATCGCCGGAAACCCGATCTCCAACCTCTGCAGCACATTGCACAAGTTGCAGATATGCGCCACCGAGTCCAGTCCCAGCGCGCAGTCGATGAAGCTGAGTGTCCGGAGCGTCGCCGCGTGTGCATCGAGCACGGGCTTCAGCATCGACGTCGTCAGCTGTGTCTTCGCGCGGTCGGGCACGCGGAGGACGAAGGAGGTGAGGAGGGGCCCGGCGGCGTTGACGTGGCGCATGATAGCGGCGAGCACCGTGTGCATGTTGGAGGGGGACTGGTGCCACCGGCCGTCAATTGCTAGGTGTTGGAGGTGGGTGAGCGTAGGGTTAGCAATGGTGAGGGGGCAGGTGCTGTCCTGGAAATAGTCAATGCGGATGCGACATGCGAAGGGGGGTGGATGCGCACTGTTGCGGTTAGAGCGAGGCTCTCGAGCAAGGGTGTGTGCTCGGTGAGGTGAAGGACGGCGATGTGGTCGATGTTTTGGCAGCCTACGACGTGCAGAGCGCGGAGGCGCGTTAGCTCGAGTATGGTTGATTTGAGGACCGTCTCGTTCAAGTCTGGGGCCACCTAGCGTGTTTGTGTCAGGCGGCATAGACTGGGACCGCGGAAGGCACTCACATACAGCGTCAAGCTCTCCAGCGTCTCCTTCAGGCTAGCCGCCCATCGTGGCAGCGCGTCGATGAGGGTCCAGGATGCCGAGTCTACAACTAGGGATTCCAGTGATGTTAATTGCAGTAGCAATTCCACTTGTTTTGTGGTGAGGAATCCGTTGATCCGCATGCTGGTCAAGCGCGGTTTGTTCTCGAGGGACGGTAAGAAGCACGGGAAAGACGGGACACTGCATCGGAAGGTTTGGAGATTGGTGCACAGTGCCAGCGTTCGCGTGCAATCGCGCAGGAAGACGGAGTGGGGGTTGGACTTGTAGAGGGGGACGCATTGAAGATCTGATCCGTGGCGAGGTGAGTTAGCTCAGAGTGTCGTTGGTGAACCTGGCAGACGCACCTACTTGCCGAACATGCACTGCAAGGCCCGGGTGTGCGAGCACGGCGTCGAAGGGGGACACGATCTGCGATTATGCATTAGAGAAGTCTGTGCTCATGATCCCTGGACACACACACCTTGGGATACCGCTTCGCGTGGCTCTGCTTGAAGGGAAGGATGCGGTAGAGGCGCGGCAGGACAGCCGTGTAGAACGAGCGGCTGACAAGCGCAACGTTGGGTAGGTCCTTGTTCGCCAAGAAGGAGAAGATGAGCTCGAGGACGTCAAAGTTCAGATTGTCGGCGGAGACCATTGTGACGGCAGGCGGTGAGCGCGGGGCTCCTCGCAGTGATTGGTCAAGCGCGCGACGGCGGCGCGGGGTCACGCGCGCGTGTGACGTTCGCGTCGCGTTGAAGTTGAACATCAACTTGTTCTTCCTCAAGGCTCATCTGCTTTCTTGAGGTCCGGATGCTCTGATCGTTCTCGTTGACTTGCTTCTGTACCAGCCCCATCTGGTCTGCGCACGCTTGCCCAACAAGGCGCATAGCCTACGTTCGCTTTCGCAAGCTTTTCGGACGGTGTACCAAGGCGTCCTTTGTGCGCTGATGGCAGTGAGCTGCCCTCGTCTTCTGTCAAAAGGGGATGAATTCTCGGGATATCCTCAGAGAAGTGGTGTTTCTGCGCCTGAATCAAACCGACGCTGCCCGGTGCCGTACTGGTGTACGCAGACCTGACGCAGACACTGGAGAGTGCTCCGGCCCTGGGGCGATGCTCCTGTTGTCCAGCTCTTGCCCCAATGTACCGTTTTACGAGTGGTGTCCCGCAACCGCGGTTCTGAAATCGTGCGCCGACTAAGCAGCCGCTTTGACATCAGGCTGGGTGGCAAGGCCATCGAAAGGCGTTGCGCGCCCGTTTCTGACTTCCGTTGCCCTCATAGACGGCGTGAATTTCTGGGGAGGTCTTTGGGTGCCTCAAAGTCCTTGGATAACGGGGGCGCGACGGCCCCTGGACTGGGGATCACCACGTGCGAGTCACCGCTTTGACAAGTGCCCAGTCCGGCGCTCGCAAGCTCTTTCTGCCTTGCGACTCTTCCTCACGAATCAGTCGGTGCGATTCGCTACAACTAGGCCAGGCCTGTGGTAACGAGCTGTCCTGCTCGTGTATGTAGACGTGTGAATGAGCGGCAATCGGGAATGGACGGCAGCAACCGCGTCACATCCCGTGACATGATATGTCACGTATCATCACGCGCGTCAAAGCGCGCGTGCTGCCTCCCAGGACCCAGCTGCCTCCTGCTCCCTGCCTGCTCCCCTCATGTGCTACAGCCAAACTCATCCGACGATGGAACAACCCGAGTTCTCGAAGCTATCGAGAAATGTGACGATATGTCCACATTGCCAGCACAATGTCGGATTCGAGGTCAACGTGCCAGCCAACTCCCTTGCGACGGTGGGCCGCTTCCCCTCTGTTCAGGAAACGCGGACTATACAAGCGTTTATACAAAAAACTGAAGAATACACCAAGCGCGTCCAACTCGAAATCCTAGCCCTCAAAACATCCGTCAAGGCGCTTGAAGGCCTGCAGTCGGAACTGAAAAGCATTGTGGCAAGACAGCGCAACTGTCTCGCACCTATACGACGATTGCCAGTGGAACTGCTTCTCCTTATATTCGACTGGAGTTGCAGAGATCAGGTCGCTGGACCCTTTCACTGTATGCCTGTAGATATCAGCGAAGTCTGCAGTCTATGGCGCGGTGCGTACACTGTTGGGGTGACTGTTCTGGTGTCATTTTGATCATAGCCAACGCAGACATCATGTACAGCAATCCAAAAATCTGGACAAATATCTGCTGGCCAACCGCGGGCGATCTCGCACTGGGTCACGCTCATGGACGATTCCAAACGATGTTACGATACTTCGACGTGTGCTTCCGGGCTATGAAAGGGCTGCCGTCATCACAGCTAATCAGCTTTGCCCCGTCATTGTCCAGGATCGACAGGATGGTACGGACCGAGATGGTCGAACAACCCGGACCGAGTGTATTGTCGGTTTTCGCACAGTACACAGATCAGTGGGGAGCTCTTCACTTGAGCGACCACATTCCCTATAAAGCGCTCAGGTGCCGCCCCTACTCGCAGCTGCACACGCTGGACATCGAGGTCTCAGTGATGTACAGGAGTTCGGCACTGGAGACTGTCTTCTTGACGACACCAGCTCTGCGGACTGTGGTGCTGAGGAATCGATATCACCTAAGCGTCATCCCGTCACTCCCCTGGGCGAATGTGCGCGTATTACATACCATATCGAACTACATTCCCGCGCTGGCCGCACTTAGTCTGTGCACAAACGTCGTGGAGTGGACGCACGACGACCTCCCCCTACGTGGACTGCCTAGTCCGGCGCGCATCGCAGCCGCACCTCGGCATCTACAGACGCTGCGCATCAATAACGTTGACGGCGGAGGAGACTCGAGGATGCTGGACTACATCACCGCACCGTCGCTGACTTCGCTATCGCTCTTTTGGGATCCCAAAATCGTCCACTCATACACTCTGCCCTATCTCTCAACCTTCATCGAACGCTCGCAGCGGCCCATAACTGAGCTCGTGCTCAGATATCCGCCCGCGAGCGAGCACGTGTACGCCACCTCGCTGAGCGACGCGCGCACCGTCGCCGTCCTCTCGCGCCGGGACGTGCCCCTCACAGACGACGCTCTCGCCTCGTTCGCAGCAGTGTCGGCCGGCGAGCCAGTGGTCTGGCCGAAGCTCGAGGAGCTCGAGCTCGGAGGACACGGGTGCTATCACGGCCGGGCGGTGGTGGACATGGTGGAGGCGCGTCGTGCGTGTGGGCGGCCGTTGCGGTCTTTGGACTTGGACCTGCTCCTCGTCGATATGGATCACTTTGGAGGGCTTGAGGTCATTGACCAGCTGCGCGAGCTGGTCCCTGAGTTTGTTGGGCCCGACTAAGAAATCGTAGCCATGGTTATGTAGTCATCAATCCGTTGAAGGAGTACGAACTTGAAGTAGGGTCCAGTAGGGAACAATAGACATATTTACAATACAGTTCGACTTCCGGTCTGAGCCGATGAAGTCGGGCATCAGCGCACGCAGTCGCTCTAAGACGTCGATCAGTCCGAAGGACGCCATATCGACGCCCAGGGTTCGCGATAGGCTCGCAATGGACGGCCAGCCAATCGACGCGCTTCGACCATCTTCAGCACCGACTCGCCCCGATAGTGACCGCACCCGCTGAGCTCGACTTCCTGTAGCTTCGGTGACAACACGGGATCCCCGCTGTCGGAAACGTCGGCGAGCGCGGCAAGGAGATCCTCGAATGTTGCAAGTCCAATGTTCCTCGCCATCGCCCACGAAGTCGGGCGGGAAAGAGCTCCCTCAGGGACTGGAAAGCGTGATAAATCGTCAGCATACTTGTCGGAAAAGACCCGGAACAGGAAGTAGGAGAGGCATGCGGTGCTCACAAGTCAGACTCTTCTCACAGATTGACGGGGGGAAAGGTCCTGGAAAGGTCAGTGAGAAGAGCGGCGCCACTGCACAAGGCATGCCCCGTCGACGACCTGGTGGCCGCGTGCGTAAGTACCTCGAAGCGAAAGCAAGCCGCTTCCTGACCGATTCATTGTCGCTCAGCTGGGAGCGCCGGCCCCTCGATGTCTGCTCGCTCAATATTATTGGGCATGCGGAAGAAACGGGACAAGGTGAGTGCGCAGATATGCTCCGCTCAAGTGGCGCTCCTGCGTACAGGTCGAGCAGTTACCACCTCCACAAATCGCTCGAGCTTTCGTTCCGTGGCAAACATCTTATGGCTGTCAAAACATGGGTGAGTAGACGGCAAGCAACGGACGGCAGTGTACTCACCGAACCAGCAGAACGTCGCCATAAATGTGCCTTTCGGGCGCATCTACCCAGCATCCGTCAAGCGCATGTCATCAGGCGAGCCCATCGACCTTGTCGATTGACCAGAGAAGCAGAACGTACGTCTACATTGCATTGTCCGCGATTTTCGACCCGAGATACTCTGGAAGGCTGGCGTGCCGGGTGGTTAGCCTGGCAAGGAACGAGCTCATTGTTTTGTCGCCATTTGTCGAGCCCTCGTACTCTGAGTGGGGGCATCTTTGAGCAGCGAGACGAGAACAACTTACCTAGGCGACAAGGTGCGTATGCGCGATGCGGGAAGTGCGCCTGAGATTTGACGTTCCTACAGGTCTTTGGCAATCTCGGACTTCATAGTCTCCACGGGGTTCTATGCGATTGCTCGTATCGTGTGGCACCTCGCGTTGTGTGAGTGATTTGCGGCGCGAGAGAGACTACTGCCTAGTTGTATATATGTGGACTCTGCCAGTGGACGCGCGGGGTTCAATGCATATGAGCCACATGCAGGCTCAGAAATGTTGCAGCTCGGCCAGAGGCCCGGACGCGCCAGAGTGACCACTAGTGATGTCCAGTGACCCCCAGCGATCACCAGTGAGCGCAGAAAATCACTCGCCGCGCCGCCAGTGAACTAGTGATCCCCTCCTCGTCACCGGTAATCACTGATCTGGCCGTTCGGACAAGACTGCCATACACAGAACGTTGCAAGCCAATAGAAGCTGGTTATCTTTCTGGACGTACGTAGACCATGACATAGTATACACCGTATAGAAGAGGAATACACCGCATATATGCATTGTATATTGTGGCTACGCTCGTGCAGCGCATAACGGGAGCAAATTAAGAGCAAACAAAGGCAAGCGATAAGATTAGATTACATTTCGCAAACCTTGTCCGGTGACCTCTTTTCCTTGTTTCCCTTTTCTCACCGCGCCATCATGGCGGGCTCCGCGCTGTCTTCGCCGCCGCTCAGCTCACCGTCGCCATCTCCAGAGCCGTCCGCCAAGCTGCTCGCGATGATCCACGCTAAAGACCGCGATGGCCCCGCGTCATCAGGCGCGCCGCACGCCAAGGCCGCCGACAACGACTCCGAGCTGTCCGAGCTCACCGAGGATGAGCAGGACCGCCGCTCGCACTCAAAGAAGAAGAAGGCGCTTGCGCAGCAGTCATCGGCAGCGACTGCCAAGCCCACGTCGCGCTCGCGCCCACGCGCTGACGATGAGGACTACGAGACCGAGGAGGAGCAGGCAAACGGCAAGGGCGACGACGACGATAGGATGCGGATAGACGAGGATGCGGGCGACGACGACTCGGCGAAGTCCTCCGGAAAGGAAAGCGATCGGGCGAAAGACAAGCTTGCCCTCCGCGCCCGCGCATCGCGCCCCCGCAGCAAGAAACGCAACTCCATTGTCCCCGCGCCGATGTGGGGCTGGGCGACCAAGAACGATGACGAGGAGGAAGGTGAAGAGGGCGAACACGTCGAAGAAGAGGAAGAGGAGGAGGGCGAGGTCGACGAGCGCGACGAGCCGGAGCCCGAGGAAGATGACCGCGCGCCGCCGCCACAGCAGACCCTGCCCCCGCCGCCGCCCCCGGCGACCAACGCGGACGAGTTCCTCCGTCAGGAGATCGAGAAGCGGCAGGTGGCGCTCAATGAGGCCCCGCGACAGCCGTCCAAGATCGTCGAGTCGGAGGACGAGGACGAGATTGAGGAGGGCGAAATTGAGGAGGGGGAAGAGACCGACAACGAGGACGACATCGACGTCAACGTGTCGCGCCCTGCGCCCCTCATGGCCGCCTCGTCAATCATGGCCGGCTCCACCGTCGTCGGCACTACTCTCATGGAAGATGGCGACAGCGACGAGGAAGACGACGAGGCGGAAAAAGAGGACGAGGATGACGACGACGCCAAAGACAAAGGCAAGGACGACGACATGGATATGGATATCGACGAGGACGACCTTCCCGTCGTGAAGCCCGCGTCGCCCGTCGCCACGAAGCCCGCGTCCAAGAAGGCACCCGTTGACGACGCCCCCGTGAAGGAGGGCAGGAGGTGCGCAGCTACGCGCTCTCCACTCGAGTGCATATGCTAACTATCCTCTAGGTCTCGCATCATCAAACCCGCCGCGTCTGCTCAAGATTTGTCCCGCGAAGGCTCACCCGATGCTGCCAGTGGCGCCGAGGACGAAGGGCTCGAACAGGACCAAGAAGACGAGACAGAAATACAACCCGCCCACCGCGCCGAGGCTCTCGACACCCTCGCCATCATAGAGCTGAAATTTGCCATGCTCCGTGAACGCGTCTACGTGGAGAAGATGGAGTCTTTGGCATGGGAAGAGGCTCTTGTGAATGACGGTGCGCATGATTAAATTCTCACTCCTTCAGATACTGACATGTATATCAGGCTCGCACCCCGAAATGCTCTACATGCAAACTGAACTAACCAAGCGGCGCGACACCCGGATGACATTGGCCGAAGCGCGTCGGACGGTGGAGACGCAGAACGTCCAGAGGAAACGTGCGCACGATGAGATGGCGATATGGAGCTGGTGGCAGGTGAGGATATCGGTCCATCTCATAGTTGATTGAATGTTGAGCACCCATCAACAGTTCGAACGCGACCAACTGCAGACGGACATGATATCCGAGTCAAACCGCAAGCGTCGCAAATTGGAGAGAGAACGACGCGCTTATGAGCGTCCGCCTCCTGGTGCGTAGTTTGTCGAATCATGAAGAACGTACTCAAATCTTTTCTTTTAGCTCGCCGTATACCCTTGCCACCCCCTGAGGTCGGCCAGCCCAGCGTGTCCTCCCTGCGCAAGATTATTGAGTCGTCCACCCCCAACAACGCAATCACCAATAAGCGCAAGCGTTCTAGACACGCCAGCCAGCCCTCCGCGACCCCCATCCTACCCAGCTCTTCCTCGTACCCGGAGCTCCCACGCCTCAACCAGATGGATATCGAGAACGACCTTCGCTACCTCCAGGCGCATTCGCAGGCCAACAACACCGGTGTCACGACACGCCGCAGTGTGAATATTGACTACGCTCCCGGCGGCGGTCGCATGATTGTCCCAGGCGGCAGCTCAAATGCCTTCGGGGTCATCAGCGACGGCATGATGGGCCTCGGCGGCGGGATGAGCATCGGGCTCATGCAGAACATCAATGTATACAACGAGGGCCCTGCCGGGATGCCGCCGCCTATAACTGGCAAGATCAACATGTCTCGAGAGGTCAACATGGGGCGGGAGGTCAACATGGCGCGCCCATCTTCCCGCCAGGGCTACTTCGGCAGCGGCCGTCGCTCAATGAGCCCGCGCATGGGCGGCGTGCCGTCGTGGGCGGCGGGCGGCGGCGGTGCGTGGGAGGAGGAGGAGCGGCTGCTGCAGCATGACAAGGAACGGTTGCTCCAGCACGACAAGGACAGGCTGCTGCATGATAAAGAACGCGAGCGCGACAAGCGAGAGCGCATGTCCATGGAATTGGAGGCGGAGCGCTACCGCGGGGAGAAGGAGCGCGAGCAGCAAATCATGATGCAGCAACAGCAACAACATCGCAGTCTTGCTGGGCAGCCGGGCGCGCCAGGACATCCAAACGCACCAGGGCATTCGAGCGCACCTGGACATCCCAATGCGCCTGGTCATCCGAACGCTCCCGGTCATCCGAACGCGCCTGGAGGACATCCGAATGCGCCGCCGGGACATATTCACCACCATCCTCACGTGCATCCGCACCACCACCACCATCGCCCGCACCATCATCATATTGTGCATAGGCATCCGCCGACGCAGGGGCAGGCGATGAGCCCGGGGCCGCGCCCTCCGAGGGACTACGATAGGCAGCCGGACGCGAAATTCGATAGACAGGCGGACGTTAAGTTCGACCGGCAAGGGGACGCCAAGTTCGACAGGGCGGAGGTCATTAACCTGGCATCCGCGCAGATGCATAGCGCGTCGCCGCCAGGCGCGGCGCGCGGCCATTCTGTCGATGCCCGTAGCCACTCTGCTGTCGACGCTCGTAGCCATTCTGTGGATGCGCGCGGTCATCCTGGTGTTGATGTTCGTAGCCACTCTGCTGTGGACGCACGCAGCCATTCTGCGTCGTCGTCCAAGGGCATGCGGCAGCCTCCCAGCGGCTCGCCGGAGGACCGCGATCGGATGCTTATGGACCGTGAACGTGTGCCGATGGACAGGGAACGCATGCCGATGGACCGTGAACGTGTGCCGATGGACAGGGATCGGGCAGCGATGGAGAGGGAGCGCGTGCCGTCGGATAGAGACCGTCCGCCAATGGACAGAGACCGCCCGCCGATGGCGATGCCCTTCGCTGTGCCGTCCTCGTCGAAGGCGGCTTCCGACTCGTCAAGGCCAGGCTCGTCGTGGGCGCGCGAAGCAGAGATGCGCGCCTCGCCGTCTCTGCCGAGTCCCGGTACGATGGGACCCGCCGCGCGATTTGCGGGGCCTCTCCCTCCGGAGCGTCCGCCTATTGATCGTTCGACTGGGATTGAGCGCTCCGGAGGCCCTCTGGATCGCCAGGGTGGTCCTTTGGAGCGTCAGGGTGGGCCTATGGAACGTCAGGGCGGCCCCATGGATCGCGCAGCCGGCCCGTCTATGGATCGTCCTTCATCGCGCCCGGTGTCGCAGCAACACTCGCGGCAGGGGTCCGCATCTGGAGGCATACTCTCTCCATCGCGGTCCCGCATGATCTTGCCTCCTACGGAGCGCCCGCGCTCATCGCACTCTCGGAGCCCGTCGAATGGGGGCATGGGGAGGTCGCCGTCGCATGCTGGGGTGGGGCGGTCACCGTATCATCCATCGACGGCGCCGGGATCGCCACATAGAGTCGCGGGTGGTATGCTACCGCCATCGGGGCCTGGTATGCCATCGTCGATGGGTGCCATGGCGCCGCCACTGGGTCCCGGGGGCATGTCTACTCCTGCGGGAGGCATGGCGTCGCCGTTGAGCGGCCCCGCAGTTGGGCTGAGTGGCCCAGCAGCAGGGCTCAGTGGTCCGGCGCTGCCGCCTTTGGCTGGCCCCGCGGCGCCTCCGTCCGCGAGGCCAGTGCTGCCGCCGCCGACGTCGCTGGGACCGATAATGGGGCCCGAGAAGATATCAGTAGACAAGGAGAGGCTGCCGCCGGTGTCGATACCCAATTCGTGAGGCGGTGGCTGGACTCTGAGGGGTGCTTGCTCTGGATGTAACATTACTTATGTGATTGTGAAAGTGTATTCGAGTTGTGGTATATCATCTCTGCTTTTCTTCTTCTGATATTGCGAGCGGTAGGCGCGGAACAGTGGAACGTGGGGTTTCTTTTATTCCCAAAAAGGAATGTACGCGCTCGGCGTCACGGATCCTTGGCGCGTCCTGCACTTTCGTTCTGACCATCTAGTACACTTTGACGACGCGAGACTACTGCCACCATGACTGTGTATCAACCGACGCCGGAGGAGTATGCTAAGTACCAGCAGCTCAATGAGCTCATGGGTGGCGATCTGGATTCGGCGCGCGGACTCGAGGTCCTGCGGCAGACTGGTGGCGACATCACCAAGGCCGTCGACATCATCTTCAGCGCGGTCTCCAGCGATGCCGAGGTCCAACACGTCGAGACGGCGTCCACTAGCGCGCATAGCAGCGCCCCCTTCACCCCAACACCGCTGCGGCAGACCGCGGCGCCGAATGTGATCGACCTGACAGCTGGCGAGACGGAGGACGAGGAGCTGCAGCGGGCTCTACAGATATCGCGCGGGGACACCTCTGGGGACATCCACCAGCCGCAGTTTGGCCCGTCAGAGCGGGGGGCGGATGCGAACTGGTCGATGGTCCCGGCGAGTGCGGTGCGTCTGTCGGACTGCAGCGTTAGAGGTGGCGCTGATGGCTGTGTAGACAAGCGCGGCGGCGACGCAGAACAACGAAGACCGTGCGCTGCAGGACGTGCTGGCCGCGAGCTATCAGGACTCGATGATCGTCGATCAAGCGGAGGAGCTGAACATGGAGGACCTCGTTAGACAGCCAGAGGCGTGCGTCAGTGCATCGAACCTTCTGCTGGCGCTCATAGGAATACAGGCCTGTCTCTGTCCGTGTCGAGCCAAGCTCCTTGGCCTATACCACCGCTGTGTGTTGAATCTGTCGTCACTCGTCCGATGACTGACCTCTCTGGGCAGGTCTTGCACGCATTATTCTTCACACCGCAAGTACGGCAGGTCATATCCAAACTACGGCCTCCAGCGTACGTCGACCGGTATTCCGTAGATGATAACGGTACGTTTCCCCCCTCCCATTCCCTTTTCACATCTCCCCCGAGCTTGACATATACGCTGTCCAGAGAACGCATTATGGAATCTCATAGAGCTCTTCTCATATATGGACTACTCGTGCATCAATGTTCTGGACGACGAGAAGGCGATCTTGTCACTGCGTCCAGCGCTCTGGACTGTTGACGCCACCCCCGAATATTTATGCAAAAGTGCGTTGATGATCTTTTGCAAACCTTAGTATGAACGAACCCCACCAGCGCTATACACCCAAATCGCTCGCCTGATAGAAGAAAGCTATGCCCGGCAATGCAGCGACACGGACCCCGACAGGCCAGTTTCTGCATCTGCCGTCTTGTTTCCGCGTCTCATTCTCATCCGCACACCCCCACAGGAACCGCATCTTCCACTTCGAGCACGTCACAGCGCAGCTCATTGGCGGCAAGCCACAGCTTACATCGCAGCACAAAGCAGAAAACGACTGCGTGGTTATTGTGAACACCGGGAGTAACCAGCCTTCGGGCAACGACCTGCTCTCGCGGCTGACCGACGTGATGGCGCTGTATCGTGAGCCGGAGTCGCCGCAGGAGGCGTTGCAGTTCAACGCGATCTCGAATCCGTCGCAATTGCTGGCGTTCGAGCTGTCTCATATGAGTACGCATGTGGGAGGTGAGTAGGGAGCAGGGTGGTTGTGCAGTTGCTTTGAGGAAGAATTAATGATTTGGTCGACTCACTCCGCCACAGGCTTCTATCAAGCATCCGCCGTCCCAACGCACGACGGCTTCCGCTATCCGAAGTCATTTTTCCTCGACCAGTTTCTCATGCAGAATGTCGAGACGGCCGTGCAGATCCGGGACGCGCGGCTAGAAATGCTCGCAGATATCAGGCAGTGTCATGCGAAGAGGAATTTATTGACGCGGTTCGAGGTGAGTTTGAATATATCTTGCGGGATACTGCCCTCGTTGCTTCTTCGTCTTGTGCCATAGCACGAACGCGGTGGCGCATAGCAGCGCTGTCGTTGGGCTTTGTCTGCTGCAAACCCCTATTGACATCCGCTTTCAAGGACTCCGATGTTCTTGGCAACCTCCGTTCCAATATCCACTACTTCGAGCACATCGCGATCGCGAAGGACGCGCCTGATCGGCCCATCGCGCCGGACGGCATGGCGGATAGGTTGAAGCGCATTGCGGAAAAACTGGAAGACGAAGTCGCAGGTGAGTTGATTCTGATGCGGAGTGGTCGGTTTCACTGCAGTTACGATTATTTTGTTTACGGTCGTCCACTGTTGTGATGCGCGATTGACCTTCTTCACAAACAGCGATTGATCAACGAATATTGGCAGTCGAAGGGCAACTGTCCCAGCTGCATAATACGCCTGCGCTGCAGAACGTTAAGGTGCGGGCGGAAGAGAGTGCCGGCAGGTACAACTCATTGACCTCGTTCTGTCGAATTTTCAGTACGATTTGCGCGCTGTCATTGTTCATACGGGCATGCCGGGGCGAAAGAGCGTATATACGTATGTGCAGGACGGAAGGGAGCAATGGTGGAAGATGGTCGAGGCGCAGGTGACAGAGGTGAGTGGTTGCTAGTCCGGTCTGAGACACGTTGACTCAATCTAATCGTCGGATTGCTCAGGTCGACGAGGCCACAGTGCTAACAGACCCGACCGGCATGCAACTCGGTGCGGGTCCACTCCTCCTGATATACAGCCGGGCAATCAGCGCGGAGGAGCGGTGGGATATGGAGCACTGTCGTTATCATGAACATTTCATGGTGCGTTCATTGCGTCTGCTGATCTGGTGATATTCACTGAGAGAGCCCTACAGAGCAACGTCCTCCAATGTAATGCGCAGTATTTCGAGAAGCTGCCGGACGACGTCAAGGCGAGGATCGAGGCGACATGGGGCTCTGCGGATGCCTTCGTGCGGCGCGGGATGCCTGCGCAGGCCTTGTCTCCTGGGCGCACGGCCTCGCCGTCGATGTCAATGCCTGTCGATTCAACACCTCCGCGTGGCGTATCGCGGTTGGATGGGCCCCCGCCGCGGTCTGACAGCTTGCCCAAGTCCGCCGCGCACACGATGAGCCCAACGCACACAATGAGCCCCGCGCAGGGGATGAGCCCTATGCATACAGGGAGTCCGAAGCAGAGCAGCGTGCACCGGCAGGCCCTGCGGAAGAATAGTGCGGCGACGACGAGGGATGCGATCATGCGGGACCCGCCGCTGCAGCACCGGGACGCCAGCGCGCGGGACGTGCCGCCGCATCAGGCTAGGGAGGGAAGGGATGCGCCGCCTCACCAGCCGCATCGGGATGCGTCCATGGGACGGACGGATGGGCCGCATGGACCTCGGGAGGCGTCAATGGGGAGAAGCAGTCCGTCGTTGAGTCGGGATGCGTCTATGCCGGCTTCTTGATTGTCTTGACAGAATAAGAAGATCTATAAGCTCTCGCATGTGTACAGTATACGATCGCGCAAGTATTTCTAATATTATGGGTAAAGGACGACTGCTAGCTGAATTCCGGGTGCCCAACTTGATTGTCACGAAACCTATGCTGTCCAAAAGTTGATGACGGAAGCATGTCGCATCGCTGGAAGCAGGGTGGCCGGTGTGATTGATACAAGCGCCGTAGGACAAGCAGACGATCGTACGCCGTCGAGTCCGACAATTGTCTGTAGTTGAGTATTAACGCCGTTCAGCATCAATTTCTCACGCCACAGTACCAGAGACTCACCTTGAGTTTGAACAAGGCACTGATTTGACAAGGACACGTTCGAATTCAACTACTTATGTTACTGTATAACTCCACGTACGATGGACATGAAAGCCCTGTTATATGCAGAGTCGTTTGCGCAACTCTGCTTAGCATGCTGAAGGCTCATACGCCTTCGAAGGTCGGCCCTCTTCGTGGCCCTTTCCCCAGATATCCCTGGCGAACCCGTGTGCATACATATTTCCTGATCGGAATCAACCAAATACCCAGACAAATCAGAAGTCGCCCAGGTCGACCTCAATCGAGTCCAGCACCGACGCTGCCCCCTTGGGCTTCGCCTTCGGGAGGACAGGCTCCGGCGTCGCACGCACCGCATCGACGGCCTTCAGCACACCAGGTGTCCCCGGCGTCGCCGGTCTACTGCTCGTCAGCATCCCAGTACCAGCACTTCTCTTCCTTATTTGAAGACTTACCTGGACGACATCGGCGTGTTCCCCAGCAGCTTATTCCCCGCGCGTTTCATCGCCCGCCGCTTCTCCTGCTCAGCCTGCTCCGCCTTCCGGATCGCCTCCGCATTCGCGCGCCGGTTCCGCTCGTTCACCAGCGCCATCAGGTCCTCCGCGTTCTGCTTCGCGGGCGTTGCGGCCGGGGTATCCGACACCGGCCGCGAGGGGGCGGAGCTGACGGTGGGCGGGGCGAGAGCGGCGAGTTGCTCCTGGAGCATCTCAATCTCGTCCGCGTCACGGCGCGCCTCGGCAAGGCTGAGCGCCTGCTCGAGGCGCGCGCGTTCGGAGACGAGGGCGATGCCGGTAAGCTTGTTGCCGAAGACACGTTGCTTGATCTCGCGCCCGCGCCGGGTCATAGCGGTAATTTCTTCCTCGGTCACGGGTCGGGAGACGAGCCGCTTCATGGCGTCCGCTTTGCGGGAGATATCGTCGAGGGTGGGCCAGGAGTAATTGCCCTCTTTCCATTCGAGCTTGGCGCGTGCGAATTCCCGCTGAGATGATGCGTCAATACGGTTCATGAAGATAAGGCAGCACACGTACGTCCGACGGGCGGCTGTTAGACACCTTGTCCATGGGAAAGGCTTTGACCGCCCTTCCGTGCTTGAGCTCAAGTTCCAGGTCGATGAGCTTGTTGCCGTCGACCGAGTACGGCTTGTTGTGCCGCTCCACTATGCCGACCACCTCGCAGACTCGGTACACAGGCATGCCGCCGTTGCTGCCGATGAGGTATCGTACCCACGCGCCTGAGTAAACCTGTGTGAGTGGAATCCCTCCTCGAGGCAGCGGGAGACCAACCCTTAACGTAGTCCTCGAACCAGGGCGCGTAGCAGTGCTTGGCGATCATGTCGCGCGTGAGCCACACCTTCCACATGTCGGTGAGTTGGACGTCTTCCTCGCGGTAGCGGTCCTCGGAGCGGCGCGACTCGACGCGACGCTCCTGCCGGTCAGAGCCTTCGTCCCCTGATTCCGACATGTCCATGTCGGATCCCGCGTCGGAGACGGAACGCGAGCGAGAGCGTGAGCGCCTGCTATCATGCGAGTCTTTGTTCTGAAGCAAGAGTGTGTGAGCATGGGTATTCGGTCTGGATAGAGCCAACACACCTTGCTGCGGTCGTCCTTCTCCTTCCGCTTGGCTTTCAGCTCGTCAAGCTTGCGTGTTTTCTCTTTTGTCGCACCACGCGCGGTATGCTGGCGTTTTGCGGCGCTCGCAACAGCGCCTCCTTGATGTTGTGCAAACATGGCCATGAGACCAGCCTTGTCAAGCTTTTGCTGCTGCTCTTCCAAGCGCGCCGCGAGTATGTTCTCGCGCTCGAGCTCTGGCAATCCCAACAGGCTGGTGAGAGGCATGAGATACATTTGAGAGTATGGAGTTGTTTTACGCACTGTTCCCTGTCGTCCTCGTCGATGTACTTGCCCTCGAGGGGGTACTTCTCCCCGTCCTCTTCCTCGTCGCTGCTGGCATGTTTCTTCTTGCGCGCCTCGGGGGATGCGGATCGGTCCTCAGACTCGGGGGTACCGTCAGAGCTGTCCAGTGTCAGCGATCACTGAAGGGCCTTCAGGCAGGCTCAGTCGTACTGTCTTCTCCGCTTCGTCGACCCGTCCGATTGATGCTGTTTGCGCTTTCGCTTCTTGTCCTTGGACGACTCAGTGGCGAGCGCGAGGATTTCGTCGTCAATTTCAAAGTCGGACATGGCTGCGAGATGTCGGATGAAGCAGAAGGGTGATTCCAAACAACCACAGAGTTCGCTTGTTGGTAGTGAAAGCAGAAGGTTGAAGTCAACCGGAGTGCAGGGGCCGACGCCGGATCAATGCTTCCACGCGAGCGGCCCGATCTGCCGGCGCCTGCATGTCTTCTCTTCGTCTTGTGGTCTCTTTCCATCGCCACCTCTGGTGTTCGGGTCAGTACGTTTCCCGAGACGCACGCATGCAGAATGATATTATTGCCCTCTATGCATCCCTCTTGATTGCGGATTGAAGGCACTGGCAGCTGGCACCACGGCCTCCAATGTTCTCGCATTTTCTGGATCAATTCGCTCATCGCCGCCTTGTCTTCATTCTCAACTGCCCGCTGCTTTTCTCCTGCATCCAGGACATAGTCCAGCGCACTCCCCTAATACTCACCCGAAGGACTAGCATCGTACAATGTTCGGCTGCTGCGTTGCAGGACGTCCTCTCCAGACAAACCTGCAAACGATCGACGACACTCATGCGATCTTCGAGCTATCTAACGCGAGCTCGATAAACCACCTATGCGTGTTTTTACTTGGGACAAGTGCGTCCATACCACTCACACTCCTGGAAGCTGATTGTGTGACCTGGGTCTACAGTACCGTTTCCCGATGGTTATGGCGCCACCGTACATCTCTTCTGGCCCGGTAAAGGCTTCCAACTGTTGGGGATGTATGTCTACTTTCCCCTTCATCGTCAATACCTACCAACATATATTCATTCAGGCTCTCCAACGAAAAGGCCTCCGCCATATTCCGCCTACGAGGCTCCTTCTCCAGCACCTCCGACCACTCCATCTCCGCCGCTATTGGCACGCCCTCCCCGAACTCCAATCCTATGGACGCCGACGCCGTAGCGGTCCTCGGCATCGCTATCGAGCCCCTCGACCAAATACAGGCGGAGATGAACACGCTCAACTCGTCGCTCGCAAAGCCGACGCCAACTATGGAGCCGACGTTGATAGCGGAGAAGATCGTGAAGCATTTGTTCAACTATATCTCTGGGTTCGCGAACGGGGTGATCACGCCGGAGACGGCGGTGCCGATGGGGATTATCATGAAGTGGTATGAGAATTTTGTGGGCAAGGTGCGCGCGGGTGGCATGGGCTTTTTGGAGAGGGGGGAGTAGGAAGCCATCGCGTTATTCGTACGCTACACGACTCGTATTCTGCACAACTCGTATCCTCCAATGTCCTGTGTAATGTTCACTGGAGACGTCAGACTATGGGCGCCACCACAAACGCCATGAAACCGCGTGGCTGCTGCCACTCCTTTCGCAGATCAATGCGAATCCTCAATCGCCGTGAACGGTGACCCGTGCAAAATCAATGACAAGCTCGCTTCCCCACCGCGTCGCGACGCGTCAACGATGCAGCGACGCGGGGGTGGCTCGCCTACAGTCCCTTTGCTTCTGGCTCGGACAGTTCAGTGAGCTAACTTCCTCGTACTTCGTACTTCGATACGCGCATTTGTGGCAACCCTCCCTACCTGTGCTGGATCTCCCAGATGCATTGCTGGTCTGCCACAAATACGAGCTGATGGCATGCCACAAATGACTAGCAAATGACCGTGCATGATTCGTTCGCTTCGTGCCATACAGCGGTGAGTCAGATCAGCTAACAAGGCTTTCTTCCAACTGATCACTTGTCATTCACGAAGGTATGAGTTTCAGCAAAATGAGATTTTCGCTATCGGCTAGAATGAAGGTGTACGGGACTTCATTGGGACTTCATTAGTGATCTCTCGCTTACGAGACGGATAAGTAGCGCAGAACGAACTCGCCAAGGGGTACTTGTCACCTTCCAATGCACCCTCTGGTCACTTGAGGACGTCGACTTTGGCTTCGGCGTAGAGCCAAGGAGAGGCCATTTGAGCCGGGGAGGCAAGAGTCAAGCGCCACGACATTATCCCCAATTATTATACACGTGATCGCGTTTTCGGCCACGCCGCTCCCGCGCGGCGGGCACCTGGCCTGGTCAGGACCTTCATTGGCATGATGCCCTCGGGTTAAGTTAATAAAGTCGGGCCACGATAAATATGCGTGTCCGCCTCGAGGCGATGGCGGTACTTACCCCTTGGCTCCTGCCTTTCATACTGGCCGCTGCTGCCAGTCCGGACACCTGGGGCATGCCGCAGAGGTAAGTACTTATATCTGCTCGCCCGCCACCGATGGCTCAGCTCACTCATTTCCCTCCAGACGCGATACGCCGCTCCCCGTGGCGGTGAACGGGCCACCCACCACGACCATCCCGCACGCCGTCCAGCAGACCGCCATCGCGGCGGTCCTGCGCGCCTCCCCGCTCCTCATGTCTCTCTACGCCCTCATCACTTTCGCCATCGGCTACATCACGCACGCCCTCTGGTGCCGCCGCTCGGAGGCCCGGCGCAATGCGGGCCGCGGTTGGCGCATGATCAACGAGCGCGAGCTCGACCTGCTGCCCACGACCGCCGACCCCGTGCACGACGGGGACGTGCCGCCACCGCGAGTTTCGGAGAGCCTCGACAAGCCGCGAAGCTCGCTGCAGCTGCCGGACCGCGCCGAAGGACGATGGCGCCCGCTACACAAGGAGAACACGAGGCGCAGCCACAGCGTCAGCAGCCTGCGCGCCGTGCCGCCGGCGATCCCGCGCCCCATGTCACCTGGCCTGCCGGCCGCGCGTGCGAGGCCTGGCATCGGCCCCAGCAGGCTTAGCGACGATCGCCCGCTGATTGACCTGCTCACCGCCGCGGAGGAGGGGGGCGCGCATTACGACCACGCTACGAATCAACTCGGTGCGACGCACGTCTGGGCGTCAGCATCGAACGACCACCTACCTGCGGACGACATCGGTGTGTTTGGCCCGCGCGAGTGGAGGCACCCTGTGCTGCCCGCCGCGTCGGCCCCCGACAGTCCGCAAACGCCGAACTCATCCAGCTCGGATATGGCTAGCTCATCAAGTAGTCTACTAAAGAACGGTGTCGCGATACCTGCGCCGTCCGCAAAGCCAGATGCCCGAGAGCAAGAGCTCATCCACTGGTCGGACTCGCTATCACCGCCTCCATCTCCATCGCAAGCCTTAGCAGACCTGATCAGGTTTGACGAGGAGCGAGAACGACAGTTCGCCAAGGACGATGTCGTGTTGCAGCCCCTACCTGAAACGAGCGCAAAGGAAGTGACGGTTGCAGCCATCGAGGAGCCTACGCCGATACACGAGGGCCCTGCGCCGACAGTCGAGGAGCCTAACGGGCACGAGATCCCGCAATGCGACAGTCCCATGTCCATGCATGCACCCTTGTCGCTGTGGGCATCCTCCCACTCCGCGCCAAATGCCATCGCCGTACCAGACGACGACGATTGCTCCGTCAACTTCGAAATCGTCACACCGACCGAGGCCAGTTTCTCCATGTCCTCCTTCAGCCCCGAGCCGTTCCGTCCCTCCCTGCCTGCAGAGCCTACATTGACTCCGGTCGGTGAAGAAGGCCCGCCCAGTGCGGAGGATTATGAAGCTGAAATACGTCGCGCAGAGACGAAGGCGGATGCGGAGGAGATGGTGGAGGCCCTGCAGGATGGTGCTGCTGAAGACGTTCACCAAGAGACGGACTCCGACTCTGCCTCGTCTGACTCGGAGCACGACGCGGATGTCTCCAGCGCGGGCGAAGACGACGAACCCGAGCTTCCCCTGCCTAGCGCTGTGGTCGAAACTCGCGCTTCTATCGACGACGATGTGCCCCCGCTGTTCCTCGAGTCGCCCGTTGCAACGCCGTCGTCAGAGGAGTTACCCTCGTATGAAGAGCCACCCTCGCCTACAACGTCGCACCGTTCGCGCTCGCTGTCAGTCGACATTGCGAGTCTCAAGGCGCAGAGCCTTGGGAGCGCCCTGCCCTCGCCTTCTGAGGAGCGTATGGACGCTATGGACCGAACACCTACGGCATCCAAGTCGCAGTCCCCCGTAGAGACGCAGGCGTCGTCGCCTGTTGTGGTCGTGTCCCCCATCTCCACGTCCCCTGCGGCATTGGCATCGATAGAAGTCGTGCTGTCGTCGCCCACGGAAAAGCCGGCCGACTCCGACATTGCAGTCTCGCCGGTGTGCCAGATGACGCCCGCTCAGACGCCCACGCCGCCATCTTCCCCGCCGATGCCTGCGTCCGCGAGCAGCAAGAAGCGTCCTGCGTGGTCCGCGCGCGCCCTAGAGGCCCCGCAGATCAGCTACACGCGTACGAAATCGGGCGACTCCGCGACGCGGTTCAATGCCGGCGATGACGCCCGGAAGAAGCTCGAAGCCTCCCCGCGCATAGCTCCCACCGTCAAAGAGCCTGTCGAGGAGACGCAGGAAGCGGGCGAGAAGGACAACGGTGAGGATGTAGAGGGCAAGCCCCACACTCCTACTGTCGCGGCCCTCGCCATAGTTCGCCAGTCTAGCGTGCCCGGCGGGTTCCCCGGTGCCGCGGACATGGACGACGAGTTCGACGATCCGCCGCTGCAGGATCTCCCCGATCACGCGGACCCGCCCTCGCCGCCGTCGTGGAAGTTCCGCTTCGCGCCTCGGCCAGAACCGCTGACGCTTGATGTCGCGCTGACGATGCAGCTACGCCCCGGACTGGGCGTGAACTCGGATCCCGCCTGGATGGTGCGGTTCCTCATGGCGTTCTTTGGCTGGCTGGGCGTGCTCGCCGCAGGTGGTGAGGGCTTCTAATTCGTGTGGGCGTTCAGATGCTGTCGTTTTCTCGATATGCCGAGGTCCAAGCTGCCGTAGAGCGAGCGGCCATTGACAGTTATGTGGCTTTCATCCCTATGATCCTCGTACTTGGTCTGGCGTTCCGTCCGAACCATGTTCCCCGTACCGCTGCCATTCATGTACCTCGTCATCTGGTTGTCTGTTGAGCTGATCCTGTTTTGTCGTACGGGCCGTTGACATCCTTCCTCTCATCCCATCATTCGGTTACGACTCTCATGCATGCACTTGTATCTATTATACCATGTCCGTCACATATTGTCTCTAGCTTCTCGTCACATATAGTGTCGTATTCCACTCTCGCACATCATCGTAATATTAATGCAAGCGTATTCGTTCCTTCACTTGTGGTACACATCTGGCAGAATGCACGCCCTAAGACAAGAACAAGGAATCGCACGACGACAAAAGTACTGCGATGAGCCCGAAGTTGAACATCGGACATATTTCAGGAAAGGAAGCCTTTGTCAGCCGCATCCGCAAAAACAAGGTGAGCATGAGATTGATACATGAGCGGGCTAGCCCGATGGCCGCATATAGTGCATCACCCGGTCCAGCAAGTGTGAGAACGAGCTGTCCGCATCCTCGTCGGTGTCAGTGTCTGAGTCATCCACCTTCGCCCTCTTGCACGCCTCCCCTCGATCAGCCAGGCCGGCCTTCCTCTTTCCGCCGAGCCCTTCGGATCCATCGACCAATAGACCCTGAATGTAGCATCGGGCTTCTGCCCGGATTGTCGTCCACGTCCGGCCGTCGTCAAAGAGCTCCAGCAGCCCGTCCCAGATGCAGTACAGCGCGACCCGGTCCGCTAGTTCGTAGCTCAGAGTGCATGCATCGCAGAGGTCGTGCAGGTATCGTTCGAGCTTGGGCGCAGCTCTCGTAGTGGCACCAAGAAGAGTGGGATCCTTCGCCGTGAGGTCGGACGCAGTATCCAGAGTAGTCCGGCAAAGGGCGGGCGCCGTGCAGTCGGGATTGCTAGGCGCGCTGAAGTTTGTGGCACGCCGATAATCGCGGGCGTTCTCGAGAGACCCTTGCATGCGCATGCATATGTTGTGGTAGTCCGGTGGCAGGGAGTACAATCGCTGAGTTGGAGGATCGACACACTGTAGCAACGAAGCGGTCTTTTGTATGACGTGCAGCGGAAACTGAGCGCAGTAGGCAAGAGCACCGGGAAGAAGCCAGCTTTTGACGCCCTCGAGAGCGAGCGCTGCTTCGACGACAGAGACGGCGATCGTAAAGTCGGCGAGCGGCGGTTGGTATACTGCATCGGGGTTGCAGCAGAACGTATGGCAAAGATGCTCAAGAGCTCTTGCAGTCAGAACGGGTGAGCCATATTTGGGAGAAAGGCGAGCGAGTACGGCGGACCGCCAGATGGTCAAGTCAACGGGCAGTTCTGATCTGACATACCGCTGTCAGTCACGCTCGAGCAAATAAGGAGCCGTACCTTTGGCCGTGCAGTAGGGCGTCCAGAAGCACACGTAACTCGCCAGCGTCTACGTCGACGTCCAAGAGGACAGTGCGAGGCTGATGATGGACGTCACGACCAGATGATCGCACCGTTGACGGTCGTTTCAGCCGCTCAAGGCGTATAAGATGGTAAAGGCCTGTCCCTTCGAGATCGCGTTGAGAGACACCGAAAGACCAGAAGCCCCCGTCAGGCATTGTACATTTAATGATGGTGTCGCCGGCTTCAGGAGGGTATACAATGGACGAGGTACTGGTCGCCTTTGATGGCATAGCAAAATAAGTCGATACAGTGGTCAAAAACAGGTTTGGCGGCACAGAAAGCCAGAAAGCGGGAGCCAGACCGGACGGGTGTCATGTTTGGTCCTGTTGTCAGAATGATCTAAATCGGCCGCAAGGCGTGAGAATCACGTGCTCTCGTCACGGTTCGTAAACGTTGAGGGATCGCGTAGACTCGCGTGGCCAGTCCGCTTTGCAAGCTCGCTGATCACATGGTCGGTTCGCGAGAGAAAAGTCACGGGATCAGCGAGCTTGCGAGCGGACTGGGCTACTTCGGGGCACTTTTGGCGGGCACGCCAAAAGATGAGTTTGACTTAGCGAAATCAGACCCTCGCGCGCACTATCCTGCCAACACGACGTCCGTTTGCGCGACTCAGCTTCCGGTGACCGTATGATTATGTCGTATGTCAATGAATATGCATTAGCTTCACCAGTATCATACATTGTACTATAGGAATTCCCAGAAAATAGACCTTAGAGCCTGGCTGCTCGAGCTTGAATGGGCTGATGGCGCGGGGCTGCTCGATCGCCTGCCTTGTTCGTTCTTCCCACCTGCTTCTACCTATCCACTCGCCCAACCTGCCGCACCACCTAATGATTTCGATAAGCAATTTGCGTCCGACACCGGCCTCAGCGTCGACCCGCGTCTCGGTCTCAAATTTGTCGCTCTGGCGAGTCTGGAGAAGGCAGCACGGGTACAGTCCTTCAGCACCGCATCAGCGCGCTTGCTTCGAAGGTGTTGAAGCTGCGCATAGCTAGAGTCCGCGTACACTGGTGCGTGAACATCTTCCGCACCTCATCTGTTGCTAAGTCGTCCGGTACCAGAACGGCGCGCCAGTGCGCGCCACCGACGGCAATCTCGATCACCGCCAATCGCCTGTTATCGAACGCCCCCCTCCCCCTTTGTATACCCGCCATGTTTGCCCTACACCACTTACTTGAATTGAGTGCCTGTAGCTGGCCTTCCTCTCCATACATAATCTCACCTATGAGCATTGCAGCCCTTGAGCTGAAGTTGCGCGGTGCCGTTCATGCACCGGATATTTTCCACGTCAAGGCCGCAGACCACATCCTCATTTTTCTGCAACTTGTACTCGACATCTATCTCTACTTGCTCATGCTTGAAGCTACACGGGGGATAGCAGGTGGTGGCTGACGTCGGCCCTCTCAGGCTCTCATTGCCTTGTACCCTCTTCCACAGATCTACCACCGTTATTATACTGGTTTTTTCAGTCATCTCGGGTTCATCTCCTACAATACAATGTCATATGATAGCCCAGAAAGGCATACCTACCAGCATCCAGCTGCCAGCTGCAGGACGAAACAAGGAAATCAGCCTTGTGGCAAGCCGTAGCGGCCAACGCGTCTAAATTTCACTAAGTCAAACTCATCTTTTGGCGTGCCCGTAGTGTTGCCGCTCAGCGAGTTCTCAGCTCGCTTGAGCTCCTAATCGGGTAGCTTGAGCGAGCTTAAGCTCGGTTCGCTCGAGCTGAGCTTGAGCGATCACCTGCCTATTCCGGAAGGTGCCCTCGCTGGCGCACCGGTCGCGACTGTGGCGCCTCCCATGTTCCCGCTCGAAGGCTGGCCAGCTCTGCCAGTGTTGAGTGACATAGTTTGGACACAGTTGATATGCATTTAAGGCTGCTTACTCAGAGATATTTCACGAAAGATGGCCAGCGACGAGAGGAATGACGTTGTGTCGGAAAAATCGGAAATGGCAAGTTGCCCCATATTATGCCATGTTAGGCCATTAGGCCCCCGCCGGCTAATTATGGGGATCCTATATTCTATCGGGTCGACTTAGACCGAATATGTAACCTATGCCTAATTCTACATAATCGCGCCTACTAGGCCTTATATGAGCTAATTAGGCCAGCTAGCCAGGGAAAGCAGAAAATTGGCGGGGGCGGTCGCGCGGTACCAACCCCGGTACCCGCGACCACCCCCGCCATCATATTGCATGCATGGGCCCAAAACCTTGCATTGTATACACGGTAATACGATACACTGGCTAGTTAATGATGAATACTATTGTGCGATACAGGTAAGTCAACGCGTACGGAGGCTCACCCGCCCGACTTGGGAGAAATGATGGACTGCTAGCCAACATGAGCGCGATGCGAGATAGAGGGCAGCTGGCCCACACACCTTCGAATGTCCGTCAACCCGTTCGTCAACCCTAGGAAGCTCTACCAAGCAAATGTAAAAGGCTGTCACTGTACTTATAAGAATGCGCATACACACCTCGTGGGCCAGCGGTATCGCGATTGCCAATCTTCATCCAACGCCGCGCTGGGCGAGATCGACGCTGTCGCATGCATCAAGATGCCATACGCACCACAACGGGGTATAGGATTGACCATATCGACGATCGGGCAGCCAGAGGTGGACGAGCCGCTGGGCCTGACGATGGTCGCTGAATAAAACGCGGTGGCGAGAGCTGCAGCTTACAAATGCTTTCGGCATTCTCCGAAATATCTCACGGCCCTTTTTGGGACTTCGCGTTTCGAACTCGGCGCGCCGTCTGCATTCGGTGCGTGCAATCCCTCACCTGCACGCGCCTGAACGTGCCACACCATGCCTTGGACCATACAGACTCAATGTAGACGGTTTGACTGGAGACTGGTAGTCGATCGCTACGCGAGGACTTGTATACAGCACCACGGTGTCATGCTGATGCCGCTGTCACAGTCTTCTACGGCTTTCTCTTCTTCTGTCTTCTTCTGAGTCCCTTAATTACAAGCGAATGAGCTACAAGAGCAACCCTGGGCACAGAAATAGCCTATAGAGTATTTATGAATGTTAAAGTCTGCAGACCAAAGGTATTTTGTCAAGCTTGATGAGACCAGTATTCAAGGGGCCAAAAGGGCGCTGGTGGTGCTAATCAACATCACCACCGCGTTGAGCATGGGCTAATATCTTGTCCTGCAAGTTCAAAAAGGTGCGAAAGCGAGCGTTGGAGCTTGGGAGGGAAAATGGCCGATTGGGCATAAAAAGATCTAATATGACTTAACCTGACCTACGTAGACATAATACCTTCCTAATTGGGCTGCGGCCCAAAGCTAATTATGCCATTATGCCTTGTACGCCAAATTAGCCTTTTCCGATTTTTCCGACAATTGGGTAACAGACATGTCGGTATAAGTAGCTAGTCCTGCCAATATAGAGCTTCGAGGGTTACAGCGCGGGATAGATTGTGCATCTGGGGCCGTGGGGACCAGCTACAGCGCAGGCGCCGCCTGTGCACCGTCCCTGTCGTTGACGATGGCCCAGCCAGCGGTGGGGCCGGGCACGCGAGAACTCGAGCAGGCGGCGAGCTTGAGCTCGCTTGAGCGGCCCCACCTGCCTAATCCGGAGCTCAAGCTAGCTCACGCTCAAGCGCGCTGAGCTGCGCGGCAACACTACGTGCCCGCCAAAAGTGCCCCGAAGTAGCCCAGCCGGCCTGCGGCCCCGTCAGGCCCCGTGAGGTCACGGGGTGCCGCAGCCGAGCTGGTTCACGAGCCTACTGCGTTCATGCATCATGATGAAGCTTCAAGGCAAAGTAAGTAAGTAGAGAATGGAATTGTACCATCAGGGTGACGGACCGCTCTCCTCCCCTGGTGCGGAACGTGAACTGCAGATTCGCACGCAGTTCGCGATTCATCTATCATCAGTCCACGCTCAGCGTTGAGATCGCGCGACATCTTCCTGTACAAGGCAAGTACAAGGGTCAACACGCAGCGAAGGCAATCATAGAAAACAGGCGACGTTATGAGTGGACCAAACTCGCTATCACCTTTGAGCGCAATTTCGTTAGCGTTGCAACACGCGACCTGCTCTCCTGCATCTCACAAGCTGCACATGCATCACGCAAGTTTCCGAGAGGCGGACGGGCAACCCTGGCCCGTCCTAGATACCTTCAATTGCACGAGCCAGGTATAGTAAACGGTAGGTACGACAGACAACAAAACAGGATTCCGAGAGCCAATCCTCCAGATCTAGTCCAGATCCATGTAATGGGACCGCGCGTCGAAGCCGACTAGTAACGTAGCGAGCGACAGGCGAGGGGAGGAAGTGGCAGAGATATAACCTTAAGAGAGCAAGCAGAGGGGGAGAGCAGACACCGTGTAAAACGGAAGCATTGTAGGTAATGGAGACATTTCAGCTAGTGAGGACATTGGGCGAGAGTGACATTGCCGGGACGCTGTCAGACGCCGCGGCTCCTAGTGATAGTACATTAAGACTTTGGGATCCATCCACAGAACAAGACAAGGTATGTAAGCAAGACGGAGAGCAGAACAGAATAGCGCTTGCAGATGCATAGATGAGGGATATAAAGAGTAGGGTGTCCATCGGGCAACTGGTTTGGGTTCCCGAGACAAGGTCATTGGAGGCGGGATATAGACGTGTGATACCGAGGGCGGGCTGCGACGCCCCTCGAGCCCAGACTGATACAATGTCTTCGCGGTGTTTAGCGTTCGCGAAGACGTTGGGTAGTGGATGTCGAGGTGGCGGAGGTAGAAGCGGATGTCGTACTTCCATTCCAGAGCCATCGGTCGTCAGACATGCACCTCGTTAGATTCGTGAAAGGACGCATAAGCGACTGGGAAAAACAAATCAGCGACAAGGCCACCGACAAAAGGAACACGACACTCACCTCATGAGATCGTATCCTAGTATACATTATAGATGCCTTCATTTAGGCGAACGCAGGCGTGGCCCGATGACGGTAGGAGTACGTGTCCTCGTTGACGGGCCGCCTGTCGAGGTAATTGTCGAAGCGCCTTTCGGGATAGTCGTCCCGGCGGTAGCCACCGCGCCTTACGATGAAGTCGCGGTCGCGGTTGGCCCGCATCGGGTACTCGCCATTGATGCCTCGGTAGTCGTCGTAGATGCGCAGGCGACGCTTCTCGTATTCGTCCGAGCTGCGGTCCCCATACGCGTCCGAGTGACGGTCATCGAGGGCTCTGGAGCGACGGTCATCGTACGCTTTCGAAGGATGGTCATCGTAGGTCCCAGAGCGACGATAGGCGTGCACAGCAGAGCGGCTGTCATCATACGCGCGCACGCGGCGCTTGGGGTCTGCACCGGAGCGCTCCTCATCGCGGTAGCGTTGCTCATCATACTGCCGATAGTCGCGCTGCTCGTCAAACCGGCGATAGTGGCACTCCTCGGCACGACGCGAGTCGACACGCGCAGCGCGACGCTCCTCTTCGTCCGTGTACCGGGGCGTCACGTCAGACGTGGTGTACGGACGGCTGTCCCTGTAGGAACCAATGAGGCCGTCCCTTGATGGGCCAGCAAGGCCGTCCCCGTACGAGCCTGCAAGAGCGTGATCGCGCTTCGCGCGGATCGAATCGTAGCGTTCGTAGTCTATCCTGCGCAGAGACCATGGCTCGGGCTCAGGCTCGGGGTACTCCAGCGTAGCCTGGGCGTACTCGACGCCGTCTTGATCTTCGCCATCGATGAGGCCGAGGACATTAGACTGCGAGATGTGGCGCCGGCTGCTGGGAAGCTGCTCGTCGTCGCGCACCGGGTGACACTCGTCGCCATGCGCTGGGGGTTGCTCGTCGCCATGCGCTGGGGGTTGCTCGTCGTACATCGGGTGTTGCTCCGCGTCGTGCACTGCAGGTTCGCTGCCCTCACGCTCCTCGTGGACAGTTGTGGCCGGCTCAATGGGTACAGCCAGGACGCCGTCGCCCGTGATAGCATCTTTCGCCGACCAGTGGAAGATCTCCGAGAACTCTTCGGTGGGCTCTTCGTGACGCTGCGCTGCCTCCACCATGCGTCGGCGCTCCCCGGTGGTCGGAGACGGAGATGGAATCGATGACGCCCGGCCGCGACACGAGACTGAACGACCGCGCGAAGGGCCAGCGACAGCTTCCTCCTCCTCTCGAGCCCGCCGGGCACGATCGGCGTCCGTTTCGTGCCCCTGCACGTGTCGGCTGTGCCACTCGTCGAACGCCTCGCCCACGGCCCTTCCGGCAGGATCGTCCCTGTACTTCGCGATGATCTCCAGCACCTCGTTGAAGACATACTCAACGGCGGCAATATGCTTGTCGGCAGTCGATAGGTCCACCTTCGTCCGGTAGATGTCGCGGTCCAACTCCAAGCCGGTCGGAAGGTCTCCGAACTTGTCACGGTAGTGGTCCAGCTTGATGTCCTGATCCTCGACCTTGTCCCTGTATTCGCGGACCTCCTGCTCCAAGCGGCGGATCTCCGCGCGCTGCTTGCTGCCTTGCTCGAGCATCAGAAGCAGGCGGTCTTCGACGTCCATATCGAGGACTCGGATGCCGTGCTCCGCCACCATGGCTCGCAGCGCGGGATCCACCTCCAATGGTTCCACATCGTCGTTGTCGTCCTCTTCATTCGCAGGACGCGTGGGTGAGTAGCTGCCATCGCGACGCGAAGGGCGGCCGTGGGAGGAGCGTGAGGCACGTGACGGATGCGCCGACTGGGAACGTGCAGCAATCATAGCTTGGGGGTCGGGGGAGACAGCCTGGCGTAATACGGGGCTTTGCAGGAGGTTGAGGTCAAGGCAGCTCAGGATGCTTTGGGCTAGGCGGCGCGAAGGCCTGGGGCAGGCCGGCTCGCAGTTGGCGTAGGCGACGACGACCACGGGTGGCGCAGCAACGACGGGGATAGTGAGTTCGAGTGAGGGCTCGCTGCGCTGCACTGGCTGGGTAGCCTGAGGTAACGACGGTGGGAAGGGGACTGCAAATGATGTCAGTCGTCGTTGCGCGAGACGTTGAGCGCATGTACGCGCCTTCCTCCTCCTCCTCCTCTGAGCCATTATAGTTCACATCGTAAAGGTGCTTCCAAGGGACTTTGATCTTCGGTGGCGTAATATGCTGAGATTGGCGGGGCCCTGGGGACGCGTTAATCGACGGCGCCTAACACCATCTACGTGGGAAACGCACTGTTCGCGGAAGAGCGGTACAGCTCTTCGTCCTCAGAGTCTTCTGCACCGCTAATCAGTCTCAGTCAAAGATAAGGTGGCCCTGGGCACGCACCGTAAGTCTCGGGCGATTTCTTGGCTTTGGATTTCTTGACGGTCTTTGCGGCGTCGGGCGCGGTGTGCGGCGCAGCGTCGTCTGGGTCAGGCTCGTCGAAGGAACGCACTCGTCGCTTGCCCAGCGCCTTCGCAGAAGGCTGGGGGAGAGGCTGCTCGCTGTACGCGGACATTTCTGAGAACGCGACGCGATGGGGGAACAATGAAGTGGGGAACAAGGAAACGGCCCCGGACGCGATTTAGCTCCCGCCAAAGCCGAAGCCAAACATGTCAATACATCGAGCTTTGGCATTGTTTGGTTTTCATTGTTCATGTTCATTGACGGGCCAACGCGCTCAATGCCACGCGCGACTAGTATGAAGCAAAGTACTTATAAGGAGCCCATGACATTGACTATCGTCCAAGAATGTATGACATGATGCAAGAGATTAATGCGATGTGAGGTGCGGGATGAGAAGGAGGCGAAAGCTAGTATACACAGTAGCAATAGCATGCACGAGAGAGGAGGGGGGATATGGATGCGAGATGCAAGACTCGAAGGGGACGATGAAAAACTGGAATGATATGTAGGTCTGGAACGATATGTAGGTGATAACATGCATGACATGAACGGGGCGCTAGCATGACATGGACGTTAACGGTGAACAGGGAAGCAGGAAATGAACATCGTAAGGAGAAAAACAAATGAGCGAATTTTGTGGGTGGGGCCCGGGGCGGGGCGCGAGTATAGGTACCGGGAACAATGTTCGTATGATGTTAGTCGTGAGCACAATGCTCGCGCTCAATATGCAATAGCCCACTCGTCGGGCTGGACGACGTGGACGAGGCCGCGCGCCTCCGGTATACCTGCCTCGAACCCGAGCTCCATCTGCCGCAAGATCGCGGCCTCGGCAGGCAAGGGCGGCTTCCGCACCTCCACGCCGCCCCCATCGTCCAGCCGGTGCTGCAGCGACAGGCGGTGCGTGTTCAAGTTGAGAGCCTGCACGCCCATCGTGAGCTCCAGCTCGCGCGCGTCCTCGTCCTCGTCCTCCGCATCCGAGTCGGACTCATAGATGAGGCGCCGGCTGTACGTCAGAGCGGGCGGCGGCGGCGGCGGCGGCACGGGCTGGTGCACGTAGTCATCGCCGGACCACGACGCCTGCGCGAGGCGAGAGCTCCTGTACGGCGACGAGTGGCCGATGTCCCCAGAGCCGGGCGCGACGAGCTGCTTGTTCAGCCACGCCCGCCGCCGGCTGCGCACCTCGACCGCGAGGTCCTGCGCGCGCAGCTCGTCCTCCTCCTGCTCCCGCTGGTACTGCGCGGCGATCAGCAGATGCTGCAACCTCCGGACCAGCGACGAGAACGCCGTGTACTCGTCCTGCTCCTGCGGCGGGAGCGGCGGGCTGGAGTCGGGCGCGTACGACGAGCACGAGGATATGGTCGAGTAGTACGACGACCTGGGGCGGCCGGACGACGACGGCGTCCGGATAGAGCTCCCATCCGTATCCGTCTCGTCATCGTAGTCATCGTCGGGTGAGAGCGCCGCGGTGGCGGACATGTGAGCGCGGTGATATGACAGGGACGCTTCGGGCATCTCCCGCGCCGCCTGCTGCACGAGCTCCTCCATGCGCGCGTGGGCGCGGCGGATCATGCTCGCCGCGACCCAGGTGTAGTAACCTCCGGGCGGGAAGCGGGACGAGAGCTCGGGCAGAACGTAGCGGCGGAAGACGTCGACCAGTGTTGACCGGGCGCGTCGGCGTAGCGCCCGCGCGGAGATGCCTGACGCTGACGCTTCGAGCTCCTCCAGGACGAGCTTTGCGGAGGTGCGGGGGGCAGATGGAGAGGGGAGCGGATGAGAAGGTACGATTGAGCTAGCGGGAAACGTGTCAGTACGCAGGCGGTGCCTAGAAATGCAGGACGTACGACACGATCGACCTGAACAGCGACTTGCACTTCTTCTGCTGATGATGGTGGTGGCGGCGCTGCGAGTGCAGGTCCCGGCTGGCGCACTCGCGGACGCGGTCGGCGTTGATCTCCCGGATAACATCCTCGCGCAGCTGCTCCCGCTGCGCCTCCTGCGCCGACTGGCTCACGTCCGCCACGACGCGGTCCAGCTTCTCCAGACAGATCCGCTCCATCAACGGCCACTCCTCCAACGCGCCGTCGAGAAAGCGGCAGGACACGGTCAGCGCGGGGACATCGAAGACGACCTCGTCCAGAAGACTCGGGATGCCCGCCGCCTTGTCGAGCGCGTGCGTTCCTTGGGGAACTTCGAGTTCATCGATGAGCAAGGCCCTGAGCTGGGTGTTCCATGCGGGGGGAAGGGCGTCGACGCCCTGCGCCTCAATATTGCGAAATGATATGGAGAAGAGCACTGTTGGCTGCGGGGCGACAGGAATGAGTTTGAGGAGCATGATGGTATGGGTGTGGTCGTGAGCTCATGCAGGAAAAGTCCACGGAATGAGGGCGGGGTCCGGAGGACCTGCAAGCACAGGACCTAGTCAGCCTATATACGGCCGCAAAGGAAGCTGATACACGCCTTGAATATGCCAGTAGAGCCAAAAAGGAAGCGTTCGAAGAAGCGGGCAGCTGCTTATCAGCTGAACAGTGGCGCCTCGACCCGGGTGTTTGATCAGCACTGCCTGAAGCCTGCCCAGTCTAATAAGCCCAGCCAAAGAAGACTCGAACGGAGTCCGCGAACGCAAGGGAGTCGGGCGAGAGCCCGGGGGGGTTGGGGCGACCGCATCGCACGATGAAGGTGGAGTTTAAGTATGCCCGCATTTGGCAAACAATACAGCTTCCGGCGTGACGCACGGATTGTTATTTGCTCTCATCATCGATGCCTCCCCAGCCATTTGCAACCACCAGATATCTATATCCATCCGGGGCTGACAGCGGTCAACACGGTCACATCCCTAGCTTAGCACGGCGCCACTGCAGGCGAGGCGCAGGTTATAGGTGCTATTTGGGTGTAATTCCTCGGACAAGCTTAGCGCAGCCTCAGAACAAACCAGTCATAGCTCCCTACTAAACAGTACAAGCTCTCTAAGCAATTTAAACCCTTCCGGACTTCCATCCGAACGCTAATCGCCGTCACTATTCGACGAAACCTGAGCGCAGTATGATGTATGCGGACAAGGAATTCGCGATTCTTCTGCCCCGCCCGACAAAGCCCGACATAGATCTCTCAGTGCCTGTGACACGCCATTGAGTTCATAACGAAGTGGCTGGCCGCTGACCCTGTCCGGCTGCTCTCCGACGACAAAACTTGAGTCAGTGTTGAGTCAGTGACAGCGCCGACAGTCGTCGCCCAATTAGATGGCTACGACAGCAGAGGAAAGACCTGCATGACATTATTTCAGACAGAGCCGATTCGGCAGACACACCGCTATGCCCCACTAGCACTGCAGCAGAACGGCACCTGCCCCCCGAGCGAGACCAGGTGACTGCGAGTCGCCCCGCCCCGCCGTGGTAGAGCGCGCGGGACGCGTCTTCAGAAGCCTTCAGGCCTCAGGTTTTGCGCTTGCGAGGACTGTTGAAGTTCACGCGACACTGGAATAGCACCTGACAAAACAGTACACACATCTCCCGAACGCGAGGCGGCTTGCAGCTCCAGCGCAGGGAAAGTGCAGCTCCAGCGCAAGAAGAGACGTGCACCTCACCCAAGCGGAGGACCCGGGCAATGAGCAGACCGGCGAGCGAGGTGACCTGAGATTACACGGTCAACAAGTTGTCGAACTTGCAGTCGCGCCCCACCGACGTCACCATAATCCGGCCCTGGTCCGGCCACAAATCACTGGCCCTGAGTTGGCCTCTGTATCATCGCCTGCCCGTGATGTCGGCGTCAAGCAGAACCTTTGGAAGGAGGGATACGGGCAACGGAGAGACACGGAGGATGGCGAAGGCGGACGAAGAAGGACGAAGGGACACGAACCTAGCGACCGACTTCGACAACTCCCGAAGACGTCGCGACGCGTCGCGCGCACGACAAATTTCCGTTGAAGATCTGCTTGTCTCCGAAGGCTGCATGGGAGACTACTAAGTCTGTAAGAAAGCGCGCGGCGACGGCCCACCTAGGCTGTATCGGCGGCTTCCTGCTGTATGGCGCCAGGCGACGGCAGCGGCTTCCCGCTACAGGACCTGGCTGCGCACCGATACATCACGCCAAGGTCCATTGGAACCGTCTTGAAGCATCGGACTGCCAAGGGCAGACCGTGCGGCTTCGAAATACCAGTCCGTGCTGCCCCCAAATCGACTGCCAATGCGGACGCGCAAATTAGCCTGTTGTGAAGTCTCCGAAGACCTGGATGACTCGCGCGGGTGGCGGGCGCTCAGCTGAGTAAACCATTGGCGGGTGGCATCGGGTATCAGGGTAGAGGTGTAAGAACAGAGAACAAGGGCGATACACCAGGGAAAGGCTGGGGCGCAGCCGATGATCGAGATCACCGAGCGGGGACGACGGCGACGCGATTGTCGACGCAGAAGGAAACAGGGTTCACCGTTGAACATCAACGACAGACAACTTCTGAGACAAGGTTGATCATCGAAAGCCCGGTTTGTCATCGCCAAAACAGGTTCGCCAAACGAGGTTGATCATCGCCAAACGGGTTGATCATCGCCAAACGAGGTTGGTCATCGACACACGGGCATCACCATCGGGCGCGGGCGCGTGGAAGCTGGCGAGGGAGATAACACAAGAATGGCAGGTGGGATAGGGACGTCGCATAGCCTCGGTGGGGCGTAGCGGCCCCCGATGACACGTTGGGGCCGTGTGCCAGAAACAAGGTAAGTAGGGCATTGCGCCAGAGCCAAGCCTTGCAACGAAACGCTAAAAGCCTACAACAAGCCTAAAGTCGACCTCAATCATGGCAGTCTCAGGACGCTGGGCTTCCAGGAAGAACAAGGCTGACGCACCTATTTGCACTGCGCTATATTCGCCATGATGGGCGACCACTCAGCCATTACTGAGCCGGCAAAGAGCGGCCTACATAGTCTATGTAGGCCGACGCCCGATGTCCACCATCTCGCTCCTGCCAAACACGTTGGCAGTGGCATTCCAGCAGGCAGGGCCGCCGTATATGTTAGCGGGCGAAGACTCCATGTTCAGTTACTCGATATCCAACGTGCTCCATTGGCTGTCAGTCGTCGTACCGAGGATGCCAGCAGTCTGAACGGGAGAGAAGAAGGCAAGAGCAAGGCGGTGAGAGGCAAGGAGGAACACGCACAAACCAACAGCCAGGAGAGGCGTCAGAGGCGTCATCGTTGGCGCGCATACGTAGAACCCACGTGAGCGCGGGAACGTATACACGTGATAGGGAGAATGAACAATGGGGTCAAGCCTGACCTGAGTCGGTCTTCAGGCGTATCTCGAGAGGCTTCGAGCAGGGTGATAGCGGTGAGCTGACCATACAGCGCACAATATACAGAGGGAAGAAGGGCACACTCGCTTGAGGGCCACTGAAGGCCTACGAAGGTCCCCGACCATAACCAGTGGTGCCAATCGAGCCGGACCCAGACGCGGGCGAGCTAGAGCCAACAACCAGAGAGCCATAGCCAAGCACAGATCCGGAAGCGGAAGTGTAGTATCCACCGCCAGACAGACGCTGTCTCTTGTTGCGTGCCCGAGAATCGATCACCAGCGGTATAGGCGACTGAAAGGCAGGGTGGCCTTCTGGCTCCTCGTCCAAATTCATGTCCTGGTCTGCCACCCACACCGAGCACTCCCTCTTGGGTGTCGCCGAATCATGCGCGAGGACGCGATCTCTTCGGCTCGACAATATGTGCAGCATCGTTCTCACTGTGTGAGTCAGTCAGTAGAGGTACGGAAGGCAGCGCGCCCATGTCCATGCGCACCGCACGTATCCAGATGCTCACCTTGTTGCATGACCGCTGTCCCTACCCAATCACCCGCGGCCGTTATTGTCGACCGCTTGAACGCGCTGTCGTGCGCACGGTGGTAGGCCTTCAACGCCTTCTCCAGAAGCGGTAGATAGAGCGTATCCATGAACACGCGGAACGTCGGTGACATCTGCAACGTTTCAAACGCTGGTCGATGCTGCGATTCCGATTGACGCTGCGTCTTTGAACGACCGTGATGGTCGCGTCGCCGCGACTGACGAGAATAAATGTAGACGAAGAGGAGAAACGCTTCGGCCATCGCTTCCTCGGAGAGCTGTACACCCAGATCCCTTGACTTCGCCGCAAGGTCGGGCTGCATGATCGCTGAGCGGGTATATATGAGTGCATGGAAGGAGGGGGAGGTGACGGTGTCCATCCAAGCCTGCAACGAGCATAAGAGGTAAGGAGAAGCAAAAGGGGACGATAATCAGCCTCACCATCGCAAACTCCCCGCTCACCACCTGTCCATACCGTGCCAACAACGCGCTCATATACGCATGAATACACGCGGCGGCGACCGCCTTCAAACGCTCCATAGTGGTGGGCGACGAGGGAGCGTCGCAGAGTCTGATCCAGTTCTTGGAGGTGAGTGCGAAGTTGACGCTGTGTGGGGAGACATGGGTACCATCGCTGGTACCCAATTCGCGCGCAGCACGCCAAACCGTACCGGACGCGGACATGACGAGTGCCGTGTCGAGGGTATCCTCACCCCTGTCGAGGGAATCCTCACGCCTATCAAGCGCATCCTGGCCCCTATCGAGGTCAATCCCCACTTGATCGACTGTTTCTTCGCCGCTCATCATGACTGAAGGCTCGATCGTATCGAAGTCAAACGGACCAACGCTGCTGGCCTGGTGTCTCTGAGGCGCCCCATCGTCTCGACTTGAGGACTCAAGTCGACCAGGAGACTGAGAGCGGCTTGGGGAGCCAGAGCGGCTGCGAGATTTAGAGTAACGGACTGCGCTAGGGGAGGCAGAACAACTGGCAATAGCAGAACGGCCACGCGACGCAGGATGGCGGGGATCTGCAGGGCGGCCGGTAGCGGCGAAACGACCAGAAGAGCCCGATACACGAGCAGCAAAGTCGAAAGGACCAGTAGAGGCGAGCCGCCCGGCGGACTCTAGACAACGAGCAGGAGGGCTGTGACCGGTGGAGGTGCCATGGCGAGCAGGATAGTCTGAGGCACGGCCAGGACAGTCCGAGGAGCGAACAGAAGAGTGCCAAGAACGACCAGGAGATTTCTTTCGACCGGGGGTGTCAGAGAGGCCACGAAGGCCGGGAGAGTCTAAGGAAGAGACGGACGGAAAGGCAAAACGAACAGAGGAGGTCGGAGAGGTAGAACCGGAAGAACGAGAGACGCACGGCCGCGGGCTGACGCAGCGAAGACTTTGACGCGACGAGACCAGGACCTGGGCCAAAGTTGCGGCGGGACTCGATGGAAGGGCGGCGGAGGCCGAGAAAGGCGCAGCGGACGTCGACAAAGAGCCAGCGGACACCTTGGAAGGCGTGCGTGTCGAGGAAGGCGTGGCGGACATCGATCGAGAGGTGTACAGTGATCCAGCGCGCGCAAGAAAGCCGGGGCTTGAGTCGGAGCCAGACGAGCCAGCAACGGAGATGGAGCCAGCATCCGTGACGGAGCCACGGCCGGAGACAGAGACAGGGCGACGAGAACTGGAGCCAGAAGAATTGACAGAGGAGCATCCGATGCTGACTGATTTGCTACGGCAATCGAGGGAGGAGGCGCGAAGATTCATGAAAGAGCCGGTTTTGACATGAGGCAGCATCCGTGGCGACGCAGGCGGCGTCTCTGGCAACGCGATCGGCGTCTCCGGCAACGCGATCGGTGACTCAAACTCCAAGTCCGTCTGCCGCATCACATCCTCGAACCTGAACGAGTTCACCGGGTCGCGCGTGTTGTCGGTGAGCAGCCAAGTGAGGGCCTTCTGTGCGAAGGTAGCTGAGCCGTTTGTCGTGGACTTGCCGATGGCGGGACTGGCACCGAAGTCGTTTCTCGCAGGATCGCTGGAGTCGCCCGA
Organism: Schizophyllum amplum; assembly: GCA_007026445.1. Lineage (NCBI taxonomy): Eukaryota > Fungi > Basidiomycota > Agaricomycetes > Agaricales > Schizophyllaceae > Schizophyllum > Schizophyllum amplum. The sequence goes on along the minus strand of VDMD01000003.1, from coordinate 1,322,187 downwards.
CGAGTCTTCGGAGTTGGAGCTGAACTCCGAGCCATAACCACATTGTTGCGAGCCAGAGTTGGGTACAGGAGTAGACTCAGAACCGTGATCGGCGCTGGGAAGCGGCGGGAGTAGCACTCGGTCCCGCTTGCTGGAGAGCGCGTACAGATGTCGGGTCCACTGATCCACAGAGGATGAGAGGCCGGTAGGCTCCTGGGCAACAGTGTTATCCTTGATTATACTGGGACGGACGCGACGATACTCCTTGACCGAGGACTCGAGCAAGGGCAAGTACAGCGTGCTGGCGAACAGGTGAAATGCGTCTGTGTCCGCCACGAACATGTGGTAGAGGAAGAGCAGGTAGAGGTCGGCAGTGATCTGATCGGACAGGACGACGCCGGCCGCCTTCGCTGTAGTGGAGAACTCGTGAGGCAGAATGGCGGAGCGCTCAAACAGCCGGGCGTGAATCGGGCGAGAGAACATCGTGGTCATCCAAGCCTGCTCATTCATGTCAGGGAGCGAGCTTACCATATATGCACGTAGGAAGCGCACCTGATGGAACTCCCAGTCCACGCCCTCGGCCTTCTTTACGTCGACGTGTTTTACAAGCAGGTCCGCCAAGAATGTCCTCAAGCGTAGGGTAGCCCAGGCCCTTCCCTCCTTGCGGGACAAGGGGGAGGTGCAGCGACGGAGGAGGGCCTCCCATCTGTCGGGCGAGAACGCGATGCGAAGGTGTTCATGGGTGTGAAGTCGCGAGCGAGAGCATGGGATTGAATGATGCGTGAAGCTGCGTCTATAAGTTTCTGATTTGGGTCCATAATGAGTGTAACCAGGGAACGACTGCGTGTCGCAAGAAGGCAGGTATCGCAGAAGGGAAAAGGAGATGATGGTAGAAGGGAAGAGGAGGGTGCCATCACGCACGCCTTGTTCTCTCGACGGCCAACCCTCTGTTTTCCACCAACCTCCGCCGTGGCCGTTGATATGTGCAGGGAATAGAGACGATGCTCGTCGCAGTCCAGGCATGAGCCTATCGAGAAGCGCAGGAGCTATCTTGGAGCTCTATCAATCTGCTGACCACCGTGAGGGCCATCCTTCGAACTTGCACTAACGTAGCACGCCTGCGTTATCGCAATCGTACGTGCACGCTCCATCGGCTGATTCTCAGCGGCGCACCCCAATCACTGCGCGCACGTCTTGTCCCCGACCGCCATATTCCATAGCACGATCGTACGGTTTTTGAGGCACACCGAGCTGCCCCAAAGTGCTGCCTACAAGACGTTGACTCCCCTCTTCGCTTTCCTCTTCCTCGTATCTACAAGCACCGAAAACACAATGGCACTGAAAGCAGCGTTGATACGCACACAGGAGATCGTGTGGGGCAGGCGCCCGGAGACGCAGGAGGAGCGAAGGCTCTTGAGGAAGATTGACTGGTTCGTGATTGATAAGCCGACTGAACGAGCGCTAACCATTGTCCCAGGTTTGTGCTGTCGTTTACGTGTTTGAGTAAGTTATTGACGCCCACATCTCCCTCCTATTCGAACAATCGCCAGTCCATGCCACCTTACCCAAACTTTCGGCCTTCTTTTCCCATATCTCTCACCCACAATTCCCCCTTCCCCGTCCCCTTTGCTCATCTTTGCTCATGCAGACTACTGGTCCAACTACCTCAATCGGACCAACTTCCAGAACGCGTATGTCTCGGGTATGCGCGAGGACCTTGGCTTGCACGTCTAACTCTGTCCACTCGCGCGCACACAAATTGACTGACCATTTCTTTAGCGTCGGCGACCAATATAACGTCGCTCTCACCGTCTTCACCATCGGCTACATCGTGGGCCTCATCCCCAATAACCTTGCGCTGCAATATGTACCGTGAGCGCACCGCGTGCTTTCTGAACGGATCATGGCTGACCGTCTCCCGATACCAGCGCACGCATCTGGCTACCGGCAATGGGCTGCATATGGGGTGTGCTGTCCGCTTGTGTCTCCAAAAGTATGTCCACTGCTCGTTTCTCAGTCGTAGTTTGGCTTAGATCATCTGCAGCAACAACCGTGGGACAGCTGTACGCAATTCGCTTCTTGACTGCCCTCGCGGAGAGCTCGACTTTCAGCGGGACACAGTAAGAATTTTCCGCTTGCTCACTATCGTGGTTGTCTCATCCTAGCTTCTCCTGCGCAGTTATATCCTTGGCTGTTGGGTGCGTGTTCCCTATCGTCTCCTCCAACCTCCTTCCTGCATCACCACTGACGCCTAATACACTCACTCCCGCCCACCCTGCCTACCCACCCTGACCCCGCCCCGCAGTACAAAGAACACGAACTCGGCAAACGCAGCGCCGTTTTCGCCGCCTCCGCCCAGATGGGCAGTCTCTTTTCTGGTATTATGCAGGGCGCGATTCACAGCAACATGGACGGCGCGCACGGCCTCGCGGGCTGGCGCTGGCTCTTCGTCATCGACGGGATCCTCGCGATCGCGATTGCGGCCTATGGCTTTGTGTTCTTCCCGGACGTGCCGCAGAAGACGAAGGGTGAGCCATTGATTTTCTATCTTTGTTCTGTGGTTTTTTGTTTTTCTGTTTCGTTGCGGAATTTTTTCCCTGCTTATCCGCAGACAACGATTCCTCCACAAATCGAGAATTCAATGAATGCACTGCAATCGGCACTCAACTTTAATCTAGCATGGTACCTTAGCGATACGGAGCGCAAGATGGCAGTAGCGCGCCTCCCGCTGCGCCCGGAAACACGCATGGGGTGGGACTTGGTGGGCAGATGCTTGAAGAGCTGGCAATGGTGAGTGTGACCCGCTGTCGTGAGGTCGAAGTCTGCGAAGTATCGGGGTGTTCGCGAGTATTTGTGGCACCCTGCTACCTGCAGGCTTTTGTGGCACATGAAGCTTTTGTGGCATCCGCCAACATACTCTACCACTTTTAACCACGAGACACCCGCTAATAACGTCCTCCACAGGTACGCCTTCACGGTGCTCTTCGCCATAACCTCAATGCTCGAGGCCCCGGGGTTCGTCGGCGTGTTCGCGCTGTGGCTCAAAGCGGAAGGGGTGAGTGATGTTTCCAATACCATCCTAACATCATCCTTCAATTCTTCGAGGCGTATCTTTCACCCAGTTAGCTCTGTAGGTACTGACACCCACCTGCAGTACCCCGTCGCACGAATCAACTACTATGCTCTCGGGCTCGTCACCGTCGCAATTGCGACCACGCTTGCAGCCGCTTGGTGGACAGACTGGCTCAGCGAGCGGCGGGTCCCAGTCACGTCGTCCGAGTCCGCTACCACGGTCTCATTACCTGCCGACCTCGCCAGAGCGCCTACAACGACACCTGCGGCCCTTCCGCCCTACCGCCCCAGCGTCCGCTGGCCGGTCAACTACCTCATGGCGCTCTGCGCTTTATTCTCTGGCATTGTGCTCGCGATATACGACGGGGTCCCGCGGTGGCTGATTTTTGCGGCTTATTGTATCAGTGGTGCAGGGTGAGTGGTCCGTCTTGAGCTGCCGTTGTTGATGCAAAACTCGTCGGAGGCAATGATGGTGTCTAAATGCCACGGAAAACACGTTCGATGGCCACGAAGACCGCTTCTGACACCGCTTCGCCAGATACGCCGGCCAAGCGACAAACTTCGCATGGTGCAACGTCGCATGCGCGCACGACGAGCAGCTGCGCGCGGTGACGCTCGCCAGCATGAACGTCGGGAGCAACGTGCTCGCAGCGTGGTGGGGCTTGGTCTTCTGTGAGTTTTCCAACGCGTTCTTATTCCTGTTTTCGTTCTGTTTGCGGTGCAGAGCCCCGCCCGTTATCCCGTCTCCCATTTCGACCTGACACTAACAAACTGCATGCAGATCCTGCAACCGACGCGCCCAAGTTCCGCCGGGGCATGGTGACGCTAGTGGTCATGGCGGTCCTAACAACAATCGTGGGCGCAGGCGTGCAGTGGCTCGATGCGCGGGAGGCGAGGCGGCGCGCGAGGTGGGCGGAGGCCGTAGAGACCAGCGAGGAAGATATACCCAGCGAGCAGCAAGGGCGCGATTCGGAGGAGTCTGCAGAGAAGCGATGACAAACTCAAAGCAATCGGTGATCTTCGGTTCGCGATGGATTTACACAGCAAGAAGAAATATAGAATTGTGGTTGTCACCTTAGCTTAGTATGTATCTCGTGGATGTTGTACGCAGCCTGTTTATTGCTCGTGGCTGGCCAGTCTTGCTATCCACCTAACTCCCTGAAACCGACCCCGGCAACGACGGCGAACTAGGCATCGCCACGTCCTCCTTCCACTTATGCCACCACGCCAAATTGAAGTCCCCGCTGGGCGTCAAGGGCTCGAGAAACGCTTCTGTACAGCAGTCACTCAGTAAAGGATATAACTGCGTATCATGGTCCTACCTGGCGGATGCTCTGAAGGCCATCGTGCTTCCGGTCGCTGCCACTGACGCAGACGAGGCGCAGTACGGAAGGCAGTCTCTGGCTCCCTCTGATTGGAGGAGAACGCAGGCGAACCCGTCGGAGGGGCCAGCGTCCTGCGAGCATGGGGCTGGGATGACACCCGATCCGCGGGATGTCCGCGTCTCGGGGATGTGCGTCGTTGAGTTGTGACTGGCGTGTAATCAGAATCCCTCCGTTCTAAAGGATACTGAGGCTCGACGTCCACGAATTGACCGGAGCTCGAGGCCCGACGGGAGCTCGCGGACGGATTCGAGGTCGAGCTCGACGACAAATTCGAAGGATTGTGAGGATCTACGCACACAGGATCAGTCCATGCCTGAAGTGAAGACAACCAAACTTACACTTTGACCAAGACGTGGACTGCCGCATCGTCAGTCCCGCCCCTCTTGCAGCGGAAGCCGCGCTAGTAGGATACGATCGCGATCGAAAGGCTGCCTGCCATGAACAGATAGAACGGTAGATTGTCTAGGTGCGTTACCTTGAACAGGTCGCGGCAGCCTGCTAGACGGCATGGAAGGCGATGTCCAGATAGAGGAAGTACTATTACCGCGTACATAGGGACTTCTGCTGGGTACAGAGGGCGTCTCGCCGCCCATAGAGGACGACTTGCCGCATACAGAGGAAATCTTGCTGGAAGCCGACAGCCCTTCCGAAAGATTGTTCATCGAGGGCGACGGTTCCCCGGAACTCCACTCCTGGCGGTAGATGCGCATCGTCACTGACTCGTCGAAGACAACAGAGGTTGACTTTCGCAAAGAGTTCCTGCTCCCGCTGGACGAGATGCTGGACGGCCTCGTGAAGAACGCTCGCGTGTCGTTATTGGCCGGGGCACCGCCGTTCATAGAGTCCATGCAGCCGCCGCCGCCAGAGCCATCTTCCTGCCAGCCGCCGTCGGAGCCATCCTCCTGAGTCGTCGTATCGAGAGCTGTGTTATTGGCAGGGGAAAAGGCCATAACTCGACCGAAGCAGTCCTCTGCGGTTTTATCCATCGAACTCGTCGAGGGCGCCTGAGAAGCATCGTCGGGGAACAAGGTCAAGGAAACATCTGCAAGATCGAGCGAAGGCAGGGTGCAGAGCTCGTCGCTGGCGTCAAGGTCCACTTCTTCATCAGCCTTGATGCGGGTTTCCTCATGGGCCTCGATATCGACTTCTATGTTTGCATCGAAGTGCAAAGGCGAGAGATGAGTTCCGGCAGTCGCGCGCAGTTCGTCGGGAGATCCGTCGAGAGATCTGTCCAGATATTTGTCCGAGTTTTCCGCCGCCAAGTCGCCACGCGATACAGCGTTCAGATTATCAACCAGCGTCAACGTCGAAGTCGTAGAGAGATCGGAGAGAGAACAATTGGTAGGATGACAAGTCTTAGCGACTTGTGCATTCTGAGTATCGACGCTGGCAGACTTGGGGGACAGACCCTTTATCTCCCGTTCCTCGGTATGACTAGAGGCGTGGGCCTGGCGTTTGCCAGGGTTCGGAACATAATAGAGCAGCAGAAGTAGCGTGCACCGGAGAGTCAGAAGTGCAGCGGCCCTCTTGCACCGGACCTTCAGGTGTCGATAGACCAACGAGACGGCCCATGTCAACAGAAGGAGCAGAATACCAGCCATGAGCGAGGGAAAACGGAAAGAACATAGGTTATCGGCTTCGTTCGACGTCATGGCCTGCAGATGGGGTGTAGGAGGTACTAGCAGCGCGCAATGAGCGGGTTGAAAATCTGACGTTGGATGAGAAACGCGAGCGATCCGTAGGAAACGACATACAGTTGGGTGGCGGAGTTTCTTCAAGGGAACATTGAGGGGCAATGGTCGCACGAAACTGGATAGATATAGGCTGAACCGAGCTGCTGGAGGCTACAGACAGGTAAGTGCAGTCCATTCATTGAAATGTGGGCGCATACATGCGAAAATATGGCCTGGCAAGTTGTGTTGGGGTATGTAGGCGGACGTCGCGGGGACTGATTGTAAGCTTAAGTACGGCAATTGCGGATATTGATTGGAATGTATACATTCAACATTGGGGCATATTGCTTCCTTGTCGGTGCATAGCGAGGTATCAAATGGATCGAAGAGAGTGAGAGCTATAAGATGGACATTAGGCTTTGAGTCGAAGCGCCGTGCACAGGGTATCAGATGTACCAGGTTCTGTAGCGAGAAGGAACTTCTCAGTGAACAAGTGCTGCAACGGATCGTTGGAGGCCGTAAAGGGAGCGCTCCTCGTCCTCCAGGCATCTAGCTTTCCCGCGAGAGGGTAAAGAACATAGTTGCTGAAGGCCCCAAGAGCGGAGGTGGTCGCAAACGCGTAATACCGAGGTAAGCGCATATTGCGCTTGTTCAGAGTAAAGAGTGTGATATGCAACGCGCGCTGCAGGTGGTGGCTGAGAACAAGGAAAGAATAAAGGATGTCGAATGCGGCCAATTCGCGTCATGCGCGGGCGGCCCCCCTGAGCCGCACGTGTTCGCATCCTGTGAGCTCTCTGAGTCTCGTCTGCTCTCGCATTCACTGTCACAGGGCTGTAAGCCCGCTTCCTCTTCCGTCGTCTCCCTAGACGCGCCCCATATCGCTCGTCTTCTTGCCCCCCTACCTTCCCCGCAAGCATGGCAGCCTACTTCTTCTCCTCCCCCATCGACATCGACATCAAGCTCTCCGATGAGGAGGCGCGCAAACATGTGGACATGAAGTCCGACAAGGACAAGGACAAGGTCGTCTCATGTCCCGTATACTACGACGGTGAGGGCGTTGGGGGAACCGTCAGCATACGCGTGCGCGACGGCAAGAAGATCACGCACGACGGGATCAAGGTCGAGTTCGTCGGGACCATAGGTGCGTCGCGCGCGTATATGGGACTAGTCGCACTCACTAACATTGCGCCAGAGCTGTTCTATGACCGCGGGCATCATCACGAATTCTTGTCTCTCTCGCAGGAGTTAGCTGCGCCAGGAGAGATGCGGCAAGCGCAGACCTTTGACTTCAACTTCAAGAACGTCGAAAAGCAGTTTGAGAGCTACATCGGCATCAATGTGAAGCTGAGGTGCGTGTCGCGCTGCTTCATGCATACATAGATGACTGACTGTGCGCAGGTACTTCATCCGCTTGACACTGACGCGACGCATTGGATTACCATCTTCCACTCTCGTGAAGGTCCGTCGCGGCGCTGATATACATAACGCGAATCGCTGAACCGCGGTCAGGAGCGAGATCTTTGGGTACACTCCTTCCGAATGCCACCGGACTCCAACAACAGCATCAAGATGGAAGTCGGCATCGAGGACTGCTTGCACATCGAGTTCGAATACAACAAGAGCAAGTGAGCGCGCCCCTGCATACCTTGACTCCTCTACGGTTCTGACAGCCCGCGAAGGTATCATCTGAAGGACGTCATCGTGGGCAAGATCTACTTCCTCCTCGTCCGTATCAAAATCAAGCATATGGAGTTGAGCATCATTAGGCGAGAGGTAGGTAGACTCTTATTCTTTCGCGCTCACAACTAACACGTCGGGTTAGACCACCGGCTCACCGCCGAACCAATACAACGAGTCCGAAACGATAACGAAATTCGAGATTATGGACGGCGCGCCCGTACGCGGCGAAACCATTCCCATACGCCTCTTCCTTGGCGGCTTTGACTTGACCCCGACCTTCCGCGACGTGAACAAGAAGTTCTCGACCCGCTATTACCTCAACCTCGTTCTCATTGACGAGGAGAACCGGAGATACTTCAAGCAGCAGGAGATCACCATATTCAGGATACCAGAGGTGCGCGACGTTCAGCGTTGTGTTTGCCATGTGACTAATACCGGCGTAGAACTGAGCTGACTGTACACTTTGGTGCTTCACCGCGCTGTACACGCTGGTACTACACACTGTGCTTTCTTTTGTATTATTTGCTACGTGGATGTATCAAGATTCGGCAATGGGTCTTTGCCATTCAAAGCCTCGCCGTTGATTGATGTGGTCTCTCACTCGTCTCTACAAGCCGGACCTTCCTCTCGTTCTGGACGTATACTTATGCCCCATGCGACGGCGCGGAGGGACCGGCCATACATTTGCCCGGCGGCGAGCTTGAACTCCGGCAGCAGAAGCTGCTATAGGGTCAATAAGTCATGATTTGTCACCACGACTTCTTCAGGTTGCACTGCATCCGAGTTTGCCAGTGACGTTGTTGGCAAGCCGCAAGACTGAGAAGCGCTAGGCTCGTGAACCAGCTCGGCTGCGGCACCCCGTGACCTCACGCTGATCCCGTGACTTTTCTCTCGCGAACCGACCATGTGATCAGCGAGCTTGCAAAGCGGACTGGCCACGCGAGTCTAGTTCAAGTTCAAGTTGAGCTCATGCAAATCATCGTGATGTTTCTATCACGTGACTGTGACCTGTCGTGGTCAAGACTCAAGGTTTGTACATGAGCTGCTTGTCCTGGTCCTTGTCCATGAACGTTGAACGTCGGCCGCGGGAGACCAGCTGCTTGTTGACAACGCTGCTCACCGGGACAGGTGAAATCCATAAAACTGAATCATGTCCTTCAGCATCCGCACAATAGACACTGTGTCACTGGACGACATCCTCAGTGGTCGTTAGCTCAAGTACGATGCCGTGGTGCGTCTAATCAGGCTTTTCACCTGCGTAGCCCGTTGCCTGTCGTATATGCTCAGTAGGCTGAACCGCATTCAGTCCTATGTGAAGCTTTGGCGCTTACACGTGCGCCTGCGCTCGCGTTGCGGCGATCTCATATCCGTAAGTAGCGTTCTCATGACCGCGAAGTTCACGGGTGAGCGTGCTCGAAGTCCCACCGTGACGCTGCAACACATCTACATATAGAGCTTCCATACGTGATGGAAGGGTCACAATGACTGGCGCTCCTCCTCTTATCAAGTACCATCCAGCAACTCCCGCAATGGTTTTCGTGTTTTGGCAGGTCTTTGCCTGCGTAGCAGGCTACGTGCTGTACCGTTGGGTCAGACTGTCAAGAGACCGACCGCCCCTTCCCCCAGGCCCTCCTCCTTATCCTCTGATCGGTCACCTGGGAGTGGTCCCGCAAAATGCGCCCGAGCGTGCGTACATGGCATGGAGTCGCGAATACGGTACGTGTGCATCGAGTCTCCTCGCATACCAGTGTGCAACTGATTATCAACATGCAGGATCTGACGTTATCTACGTCAACGTGCTCGGAAAGTCCATTGTGGTGCTCAACAGCGCGAGCGCGGCGACCGACCTGCTTGAGAAGCGAGGCTCAATCTACAGTGACCGCCCAGCTTTCCCTAGCTTCGAGCTGTGCGTGTCTACATGGGATTTGTGTGATCGAGGAAAGGCCACTAAGTCCTCTCAGAATGGGCTACCACGACCACCTGACGTTTCTCAGCTCGAAGGATTCTATGTTTCCCGCCTATCGTCGCCTCTTCCAGAATGACTTCTCGAAAGCCGCGAGCCGCAAGTTCGTCGCGATCCAGGAAAATGAGGCCAGGAAGCTCGTGCACCGTATCATCACTAAGCAGGGGGACTGGCAAACGCTCATGCGGCTGTAAGTGCAGTTGATTTATTGTCCTGTCGCTCATCGAGCCTCATCGGACTTAGCTTCAGCACGGCAGTTATCATGCAGATTTTAACCGGGCAAGAAATTCTAGGACCGAACGACGAATACGTCGCCATAGCAGAGGGTGTAAATCGCGCCGTGAGCGAGGGACCCCCTTTGGGAACGGCTGGGTTGGACCTCTTCCCATGGCGTGCGTTGCCGTTTTGGCTGCCATCAGGCCACCCCACTGATCGTCTCGAATTTTATTCAGTCAAATACCTTCCCGACTGGTGCGACCCGACTGGGTCAACGAAACATGCGCGCAAGTGGACTCAGGCTGTGGACGGCGTTCAGTCAATTCCTTTCCTCCACGTTGTGAAAGAGATCGTGCGTGCTGGTGCGACCACCCGTCATCGCTGCAGACTGACGTGCTGCTATGCAGATAAAGGGGACTGCAAAGCCGTCGCTTGTAGCGGACGCTGTGTATGAGGAAGAAGCCCGTACCCAGCGGGGAGAAGCCCGCATCCTGTCGGATCGACAAATCCAGGGAGTGATTGGAGCGGCTTATGGAGGTGAGGCCACGTCGCTTGGGAGCCTGACTATATGTGAGCGCTGACATGTGTGCTATCATCAGCTGCGCAAGAGACCGTGAGCGTTGGCTGAGAGGAAGAAGCAATTGATTTCTTATCTTGCGCTAGACTACCGATACCCTGATTGCGTTTGTCTTCGGGATCACAACTGCGCCGGAAGTCCAGAAGAAGGCGAAGGTTGAACTTGACGCGGTCGTGGACCCCGACCGGCTCCCCAAGGTGGCGGATCGCGAGTCACTGCCCTATATCGAGCGAATCGTGCAGGAGACCTTCCGGTACGTTGACCACGATGGCTTTACTTCTATGTCTGCTGATAGACTCTAGATTTTGGCCGACCATCCCGCTAGGTAACCCGCTCCCACCTGAGTCTCTTGGGTCCATTCTCAAGTGACTTTAATTTGCAGGGGTACCGCACAGGGCCCTGCAAGACGACGTATACAAGGGAATGTTTATCCCGAAGGTGACTTTTCGTGATATAAATCGCCCATTACGCGGTGCTGAGACGTAAATTCTGCAGGGCTCCCTTGTGCTGTTCAACGGAGCCGCCATCAGTCACGACGAGACCGTCTACTCTGACCCTTGGCGTTTCAATCCCGACCGCTACCTAGCTAAGGAACAGGGTGGCCTCGGCGAACCGTTGCCTTCGTCGCACTTTGGATATGGCAGACGGTGCGTATCGCCCCTCTCACTCTTGTCCAAGATATTCACAACTGCCCATCTCGGCCGCTCACTGTCATCTTGCCGTTCACAGTATTTGCCCTGGTCGCTTCACAGCAGAGAACTCGGTGTTCGTCGCGATTGCGACGATGCTGCACGTTCTCTCCTTCACGAAGGAGCTGGATGAGGAAGGGAGGGAGATAATCATCGACCCAGAGAGAGCGGAATACACAGGAGGACTAGGAAGGTGAGCGCTTTTCTGTATCAAGCTGAGCATTCGGTGAGCGTTGACGATTTGTAACAGCCATCCGAAGAGGGTGCCATGTGTTATTGCAGCGGCAAGCAAGCGCGCAGCAGAGCTTGTGGCTGAGTGTATGTGAAGAAGGCACCCTTCAACTTCGAATTCGCCTTCGTTCTTGTACGTTGAGTAGTCAATAACACGAGCGGCCGTCAATAAGTATCCATCAAATTTGATGCCAGACTGCCCCATAAGTTCGAAGTTGGCCTTCGTCTGTTTAGACCACCGCCCAATAAACATTCCCTGACCGTCTGCCTTGGCCCTTGGGTGACTACCAATATACTGTGGGTGGACTGCATTGGCTGCTGTATATAGCTTAGGTCGCAATGACCATATGCCCCGTGGCCCAGATGGTTAAGGCGTGTGACTGTTACAGATAGGTGTACAATCACAAGATCGAGAGTTCGAGCCTCTCCGGGGCAGTGCATAGGAACATGTAGTCGTACATTTGAGTTTTTGCCAGTCTGATCATGATACTCTGCCACGGGTTTACTGGGTGCGAGCGTCACGACGCCGCGATTAATGTGAATTTGGGTTACATACCGCATCGCAGACGAACCTCAAATTCAGGCTTGCCTTCGTGCAAGCTTTTCTAGACGCGGCACAGAACAGAGTCACTAGCCAATTCCTTGCCGTAAATCTTACTAGCGATCTTCCTCGCTTTTCCTCAAGCAGTTTTCAGTCACTGCTACCGCTTTATTATGATGCATAGGCCATTGCCATGGGGTATTCTGCATATTATGGACAGTCCCGATATCCATATCCCACCAAGCCACTGAACCACTCGCCCCAATCATCGTCGCTTCGGAGGCAACAATTTATCAAGACAGGAACGCCATCTCGAAGCCGCAAATGAGCCCAATGCTTCGCAAAGAAACAGAGAAAGTACTCACCATGCTATCCGGCGACTTCCACTCCGACTTGTTCTCGCCTTGTGGCTTGGGCGGCGTCGACGTAAGTCGCGCGGGGTCCACTCCGAGAACCGCAGCAACAGGTCCACGAGTAGGCGATCCGGACGCATCAAGCGCAGGCGAGCCCACAGCACGCCGTGTAGGTGACCCCGAAGCAACATGCGCAGGCGACCCTGGGGCCCCTGGACCAGACGGCTTCGATGCCCTGCGTACAGACGATCTTCCGCTCGCGGTCCTCTTCGGTAGTCGCGAGGGCGGGGTTGTGGCACGCGTCTTGCCCTGAGCCGGCGAGGACGGGGTCGTGCGCCTCTGGACCGACATAGAAGACCTGTCGGGAGAGTCGACAGACGTGCTTGCAGAAGACTTGGCCGACACGTACGCGGAGGAGTCTGCAGAGGTCCCCGCGAACGACGTCGCGGTAGATGCTCCAGCGGCCGACTCCGTAGATATACCGGCTGAGAAGTCTGTAGCAGATGCACCCCTCGACGACTCCGTAGATGCATCCAGAAAGGACTCCGCGGACATACCCGCAGCAGACTTCGCAGACGCACCCAGCATCGCGGAGGTAGCCGCAGAAGACCTGGAGTAGGCACTCGCGGAGGACGCTGCAGACGCGGTAGAGATGCCGGACCGCCCGTTCGCGGATGGTGCAAGGAGTCCGAGGGTCGGGGCGCGTTCCCCCTCCGCCGCTTCGCCGTTCTGCTCGCTGCTCCTGAAGGTCTGCTCGCTGCTCCCGCCATCCTGCGTCCTGCCCTGATCGTCTTCTTTGGTCGATTGCGGTTGCGCGCTTGACGACACTTCTTCTGCGGTGTTGCCCTCCCCGCCCACCGCTGACCCACCAATCGACTGCCCCTCATCGCCCGTTACCTTCCCCTCACCGCGCGCCTTCTCATCGCCACTTGGCTTCCCCTCAACACCAACTTTCCCCGCCCGCCGCTTCCACCACCGCGCCATCTTCGTCACCCGCTTCAGCTCCCGGCGCGCGCTCAGCGTGTCGTCCAGCGCCTTCTGGTAATCGCGGTCATCCACGGTGAGAGGGTCGCTCGCCTCGTTGAGGCGATACTTGCAAATTTGATCGTAGCCGAATTTACGCTCCGCGGTAGAGACCCTGCGGACTGGAAAAGAGACCACCAGGTCCTCAGTAGTGATCCCGACGCTGGGTGCGCCCACAATGGCCGCCAGCTGCCCCGGCGCCACGATCAGGTCCGTGCACCCCGGTTCCGGCGTCACCCCACGAACGCGCGCCCACACGGAGCGATGGGCGAGAGTTGTTGGAGCCTGGATAATATGCCTCTTGGAAGGGAGCACCTCGCAAGCGTCGTCGCAGGCGAAACGGGGTTCGCGAAGGACGTGAGGGCCTGCCTGACGGATATGAGAGTCTTCCCGGCCAACGGATGGGCTAGCCATAGCCGACCGCGGCTGCCACCGCTGCAGACCGAGAGCGGGCTCGCTGGCATCCGAGTCGTAGTCCAGCGTCGTGTCATAGGTCAGCGCCGTGTCGCCATGACGCATAGCAGTATCGTAGTCCATCGTGTGGTCGGCAGGAGTAGGCGGAGGAACGGCGCCTGCCGGCGTAGAGCATATAGCAGGTACGGAGGGAATCGCACCCATGACGGAGGGTGTCGCAGCGCTAGCCTCGAGATCGAAGGACGGAGCCTCAGGTGTACCGAACTCAGTCGTTTCCGAGTGTACTAAAAGCGTAGCGGGGTGCCGGCCGTCGAGTGTAGATACGTCCCCGTCATTGGGCAGAGGAGACGCGAGCCCAGATACGTTGACCTTCCAGTGCTGCTCGTCGTCGTCGAAGTTCGGCGTGCTGACCCAGTGCGAGAGCGGAGTGACGAAGACGGTCTCGTTGGTCGTCACGTCGCCGGAGAAGTCCTGCCGCACCGCGTGTACCGCTGAGGCTACAGAATTGCTGGGTAAGACCGGCGTACCCACCCACGACAAGTCGACGTCGATCTCGAGAAAGCTGTTTGCAAGGTGCGTAGGAAAGCTCGCCGAAGCAAGGGTCGCCGGGCGCAACTTGGCCAAAGGCGAGTTGAGCTCCGCTGCGCTGGATGGTTTCTTGTTGGGCTTGGGTGACAGGGACTGGCCGAGTGCGTCCAGGGGAGACTTCTGCTCCAGGGTATCGAGCATCTCGTATGGCGAGGCCTCGGGCGAGAAGGGCTTGGGAGAGACGACGGGCGAGAGCGTCTTAGCAGTGATATAGGCGTTGAGGTCGGAGAGAGAGAGAGAGCAGTCGATGAAGGTGGTCAGGCGAGGACCATTGGTGACGTTCGTGCCCATAGTGCGGTCGGACGCCGTCTTAGACTTGACACGGCGGAGAGCAGAGTTGATCGTGAGGGTATCTTTCGAGGACTTCTTGTTGAATGAGGGTATAGTAGGCATAGATATGCCAGAGATAACTGGGGACGTGACGGAGGACGAGAGTCTGGCCATCTTGACAATGAGAATAATCTTGGAGGATAGTAGGAAGACGAAGTCGAGTATTTCGAAGTTGCGGTTCCTCAACCGGGCTCAATAATATGTCGCTAGAGGTGTCGTTCCGGTACGCGTTCTTGTACTTGTTCGGCGGATAGAATGGAATAGGCAAGCAGATGAGGGCGGAAGCCAAGCAGGACCTGTCACGCACAAGCGCTTAGACTGCCCAAAGACGGCAATGCCCCTGAATACTGATCCAACAATCTGATAAGATCAGTGTACAACATGTTCTTCTCCTCCTCCTCCTCCTTGTCATCTTCGGGGTTTCCCTTTGCTAGCTTACGCGTCCCTCCTGCTCGTCGCCGTGCACACTCCCGGCCAAATGATGCGTCGCACCTCGGCGCCAGGCTGACGCGTGCGCTCCGTCACGTGATGGAATGACGTGCGCTCTCCATGTTCCACAATTGAAATAGTCCCGAAATTCCGAATATTCTGCTCACTCAGCTTCATCGTATTCCGCAACCACCACAGTCACCACCATGACCTCCCCGAGCCCTACACCATCTACATCGTCTCCGGGCCACGGCGCGGCGTCCTCAGAAGTCACCGTTGTCGACGACGTAGCGCCGTCTGTACCGCTCAAGCGAAGCTCCGGAATTTCGCAGAGCAAGCCCCCCGTGTGGCCGATTACAGAGGCGGCGGGCGATCAGGAGATCCCCATTGCCGCCAAATGCGCGAAGCCTGCGCGTCCGGACGGGACGTGCTGCAAGGAGTTGAAGGATCCTGACGAGCGCACCCTCATTGACCCCGACATTGTTCGCGACGTGTGCGTGCTGTGCCCCAAACTCACCCGACTTTGCGAACTGACACGCGTCTTCAGGGTTATCGGCCTGTCTGACGGCCTTACCGTGCCGTTCGCGCTGACCGCCGGCCTCTCCTCCCTGGGCGAGTCGCGTCTCGTCGTCCTCGGCGGTGTCGCCGAGCTCATCGCCGGCGCGATTAGCATGGGCATCGGCGGCTTCCTGGCCTCGCAGTCTGAGCGTGACCACTACCGCTACCTCCACCGACATACCGCCGCGCGTGTCGACCGCTCGTGCGAGGAGGAGATGGAGCGTGAGGTCACCGAAATTTTGGGGCCTGTCGGTGTGGATGCGCAGACATGCAATCTCGTCGCGCGGAGCCTGCGGAAGGCCGAGGATAGCGCGGGCAGCGCGGCTGGCGGGAGGGACGAAGAGGAGGGTCCGCTGCGGTGGGCAAAGGATGTCGGACTCACTGCGTTCTTGTTGAAGTACGGCGAGGGCTTGGGTGCGTTGTGTCTGATGCGCTCTTCGCCTATTGTATTGACTATGATGCAGAGGAAGTTCCCACGAAACGTCTCTACATTTCCGCCTTCACAATAGGCATGGGCTATCTCATGGGCGGCCTCATCCCGCTGCTGCCGTACTTCTTCATCCCGCGGGCGCACACGGCGCTCATCTACTCGTGCGTGCTGACCGGCGTCGTTCTGTTGATATTTGGTGCTGTGAAGGCACGCATCACGGGAGCTACGGAGGGCAAGCTGGACTACGTCTGGGGCGCAGTCACGACGTTGTTAGTGGGCGGTGTCGCTGCTGGCGCAGCGTTCGGTATTGTCAGAGCCCTGGAAACCTAAGAAAGGGAGCCGTAGCATCTCATCCTGTACATCTAGCGTTTACGTTTATGATTACTGCCTCTCATAATACAGTCGACCCTTGTACAGTACGCGCCAACATGGCGGCTGCCTTGCTCTCGGAGGCCGCGTGCGAAATTGGCGCCCGTCGTATATGTTGCGCCTCCACGTCCATGTTCTCTCCAACTTCCGCTGCTTGAGAGTCGCGAAACCCTTCTTCGTCTTCTCCCTCAGATCTTTCATTATGACCGTGCCTAAAGCCCCCTACGGCGCCTGGAAGTCGCCCATCACCGCCGACCACGTCGTGAACAGCGTACGCGTCTTGAGCTAAGCGCTCGCCGTGTCTGATATTCAGCCGCGCCCAGCCTGGCCGCAGTGCGAACGAGCTATACGTGGACCCCATCACATCGGAACGCTACCACCTGGATGTGCGTCCGGCAGAGGGCGGCCGCGCGGCGCTGGTGCACACGGAGAGCAGCACGGACGTCCTCCCGGGCAAGGAATGGAATGTGCGCACGGGGGTGCACGAATACGGCGGCGGGCCCTTGATCGTGCGCGATGGGGTCTTCTACTTCTCGCATCGCAAAGACAATCGGGTGTACCGCTACCGGGCGGGGGAGGAAGCGCCAGTCGCAGTGACGCCTGGTACGCGCCCTTGGACGATTGTGGCATAAGCTGACAGCAGCGTCCAGAGAACCCTGCCTATCGGTACGCGGACTTCGATGTGCATCCCACCCACCCGCATCTCCTCATCTCTATCCTGGAAGACCACACCAAGGACGCGCCTTCGACGATCGTGAACACCCTCTGCATTATCGATACAGAGAAGAAGACGATCGCGCCTCTAGTGTCTGGCGCGGACTTCTACGCGCATGCGCGCTTCGCACCGGACGGTGCGCACATCGTCTGGCAGCAATGGTCCTTCCCCGACATGTCCTGGGAGGGCGGCGAGGTCCACGTCGCCGACGTCTCCGTCACCGACGACGCCTCTGTCGCTCTCGCGAACAGCAAGCACATCGCAGGCGAGTCGCGCAAGGTCAGCGCCTGCTACCCCTCGTGGATTTCGTCAGACAATATCCTCTTCCTCTCCGACGTATCCGGGTACTACAACCCCTGGACCTACATACTGAGCGCACCTGAGGCGCGCGCGGTCTTGCGGGAGCCCATCCCACAGGACTTCGACGGCCCGGTGCCTGCCTGGCAGCTCGGGTGGCAGTTCTACGTGGTGCTCCCTGGCGGCTCGCACGGCGTCTTTGCCGCCATGCGCGATGGCCGCAGCCTGCTCTACCTGGTCGACCTCGCATCGGGCGACTTCACCATCCTTGACAGCCCGTACACCGTCGTCGAGTACATGCGTTGGGTGCCCGCTGAGAAGAAGATCCTCTTTCAGGGCAGTCTGCCGGATGACTACTTCAAGACCGTCTGGCTGTCGATTACGCCCGCGTCTCCGCTGAGCAGCTCGAAGTACAAGCTCGAGCAGATCGCGGATAAGAGTGGCAAGCCGTCGGCGCTGGCTGAGCTGCCATCTGGCTACGTCTCCCGCCCGCGCCCACTGACTCTGGAAGCACCGAACGGCGATGTTCTGTATGCGATATACTGGCCGCCGACCAACCCGAACTACTCAGGCGGACTGGATGGCGAAACGCCGCCCTGCGTTGTGTCGCTTCATGGCGGACCGACGAGTCTCACGATGCAGGTCTGCAGCATGGGCAGGCTCTTCTTTACCAGCAGGGGGTGGGCTTGGTAGGTGCCGTGGTTCAGCTATATCGCGGGAGTTGCTGACGATCGTGTAGGCTCGATGTGCAATATGGCGGCAGCGCAGGATACGGGCGAGCGTATCGCGATCGTCTCAACGGGATGTGGGGCGTCACGGACCGAGAGGATACTCTGACCGTCGCTCGGGCCGTCGCAGCCCAAGGCCTCGCAGATCCCAAGCGGATGGTTGTGCGAGGCGCGTCAAGTGGAGGGTGAGTCGAGGGATCTCTTATTCGTCGATTCAAGACTGAGTTGGCCCAGATACGCGGTCCTCGCCGCGATATCATTTTCGTCCGACCCTGCTCTGTTTGCAGCAGCAACTTCGCTGTATGGCATCTCCGACTTGACCGCGCTTGCAAGCGATACACACAAGTTCGAAAGCCGGTACGTTATAGACCTAGCGTGTGAGCTGCGACACAGCTGACCTCTCGCCAGTTATGTCGACGGGCTACTTGCACCCATCGCTGAGAAGCCGGAGTTGTTCAAGGAACGCTCGCCCATGGAGCATGCAGGCAAGATTGTCACGCCGTTGCTGGTACGTGCACACCTTTGCCCCTCGTCCAATTGTTCTGCGCCCAGGACCTGATGAGGTTGTGTAGCTTCTGCAGGGTGACGAAGACCGCGTGGTTCCCAAGTCGCAGTCGGACCTGATCTATAACAGTATCCACGACAGAGGCGGCGTGGTAGAGTACCAGGTATATCCTGGGGAGGGACATGGGTTCAAGATGGCACAGCATATAAAGGACGCGACGGATAGGGAGCTGGCCTTCTATCGGCGAATTCTCAACGTCGGTGCTGATGACGCAGAGTAGAGCGAGTATGGGAATCGCGTGCTGCAGAGCGAAGACGGATGTCCGTTATTGTCATTTCCTTATTGTACATAGCGGCTGACGCGATGATAGATCTTCGGTGCGCGTCGCTTTCCTTTTCCCACTCGCAAAGATCAGTTGGCCACTGCTGGTGGCGGGACCCCGGTCCTGCCTTGACTGGAACATGTCAGTCTTGGCCGCTGCAAGCGCGCCCTGGTCCTGAAGTCGCCGCCGAGCCTCTCCATAAGGAACGTCACTCCCGCAGAGAATGTACATGAGAACCGGCGCTTCCCACCGCGGGCGGGTGACCTTTTGTCAAGAACACTGATGCGCATGACATTATCAGCGACGGCCTTGACGGTGACACGATTAGGGCAGTTCTGCGATCGAATGATACGCAGGGGCCGTCTGGAGCCTGGGACAGGCCTGGGATGGTATGCATACATAAGTCGGGCGCGGGAAGGGTGCATTCGACAGCTTACCTGGCCCCCGCGATGCAGGCCCTCACGCTCCCGGGCAGCACCATGACTTTCACGTATACGGACAGCGGCGCGCCGCCGGGCGCGGGCGCCTACGACACGCTAATTCTCGTTCACGGGCTTGGTTTCAATGCTAGTAAGTGTACTCTGCATAATGACTCTCGCGTGGCTTATCGCTGTCCATCTACGATGCTTATAGCCTGCTTATAGATGTCTTTGAGCGCATCAACGCGCTCGCGCCGACGCGGGGGGTGCGCGTCGTCGCGCTGAACCGACGCAACTATGCCGGCTCGACAGCATATATGCCCGCCGAAGCAACGGTATTCGCGCGTGGCTCGGCGACACAGCGACGCGCTCTCATGCTGGACGAGGGTGCGCGCCTTGCGGGGTTTGTCGCGGCGCTCACACGCCGAATCGCACCGCAACGAGAGAGAAGCGTGCACGTTGTCGCCTGGAGTCTCGGCAACGCGTACTTGCTCGCTATGCTCGCGTCCGTGGGACTGCTAGACACCGAAGACCGGCAGCTTTTGCGCAAATATCTTAGCACTGCAGTTTTGTGGGGTAAGTCGTCGAGTGATTATCCCTATCCTCCGAGTGTACTTTGACTAACAGCAAATGTAGATGCGCCTGTGGGTGCTCTTGGCTTCGAGAAGTATGCCGGGGAGAACCCTATTACCGACGATGTGCCACCCGCACAGCGAGCCGTGCTTTTCATGCGCTGGGTGACGAGCTACTACACTCACGACCTACGCTCGTCTGCTCGACGTATGAGCCAGCTCCGCAAGACGCAGGCAGAAGCGGACCCTACCAGACGCCCGACAATCGAGAGTATGTCTGCGGAGGCTCTCAGTCGCGTCGGCAGCTTCACGGCGGCAGAAGCAGCCGACGCGCATGTCTGCACGGCGGGCTTTCAAGGCGTACTCGCTGACCTGCGGCGTACGGCGCTGTACGACGCGCACACCGCGTATATGTGGGGCGGTTTACGCGTGTCCTACCTCTGGGGCGAGTGCAGCAACTGGAATGTAGTCTGGGGCGCGTGGATGATGGAGGCGGCGGAAATCGAGGCGCGTGGCGGTGGACTACAGTTGGAGTTCAAGATGTTGAAGGGCGCGAATCATTTTGTGAGTTTGATTCAGGGACGCTCTATTCGTGGTCTGTTTTCTGACCATCTCGAAAGGCTCTCTGGGACGCGCCGGCGCAGACCATGGACAGCTTCCTGAGCTGCTTACGTTAAATGGTGTTCATGTGTTGTGTCATCCATGTTTTACTACATTTTCCCAGTCGTCCTGTCGCACCGCATCGTTTTTCCTTATTTTTCCACTTCTATGTAGCCTCGTATCCCCCTCGCCAAACACAGGACCTGGTCGTCCCGATATCCATCTTCTACTGTATCATACTGCTTTACTTCCTTTCGTCTATGCTAAGTATCAATTCGGAATCAAACTCGCGCTCTAGTCGGCTGTCCTGCATCAACCTAAGTCTTCTAGTCACCTGCCTATCGAATCCAAACAGCCAAGGTATATTCCGTCGATAGCGAGTGTAGTAGTGGTAGTACATCTATATTACAGAGTTCGTCGGCAGTACTTAGACACCGAGACCCATCTTGACAGCAAGAAAGACACTTTTATATCCAAAGAATAACGATAGCAACCTCAAGACCCCGATAGCGGCACGGCGTTCAGACCATACCGCGGACGTAATCCTCCTGCGTTTTTCTTGGTGATGACGCGCAGGACTGCAAAGTTCGACGTCAATGAAGACACTCTAAGCGAAGGCAAGGGAGGACACGCACGTCTGACTCATCGCCGGAAGTGTCGCTGACCTGGGTCTGTACATGGATAGACATCGGATTTTGGGACATATCCGAGATCTGTGCCATCTGCAGCCGTGTCAGCATCAATCGCTGGACCAGTCCATGTAGCTCACATCGAAGGAGACTCCGTCATTCAAGGGCTGCTTGAATCGAGCTGGCGCGGGAATGCTCATGCGAATCTCGCCGTTGGGGAAGAGGGTCTGTCTCGTGTTGAGATACTTGGCTTCGCCCCACTTGGCCTGCTTCTTGAGGTGCGAGCGCGTGTTGAGCGTGGCGAGCATCGTGTTCATGTACAGCTTCGATGACGGCATGAGACCGATGAAGAAGTAGAACGTCCCCGGCAGGCTGAGGAAGAGCACGAGGTTGAGCAGGGCGCACAGCGCGGTGAGGATACCGCGGTTCACGGCGTAGATCATGAGCGTGTTCAACAGGGTGTTTGTGCTGCGGTTGAGGTGAGATGCAAGGACACTAAGAAGGAGAACGGCACTGACGACTTGATGCCCGTCTTAAACGAGTTGAAGGTCGCGCATAATGTGATGGTGATGGCGAGATCACAGCCGAATGCCAGTCCGGCTTGGGTTGTGGTAACGTCTTGCGTCTCGCCGAGTCGCGTGAGAGACGCGAGTTGTATCGTCTTGACGGTCTGCGCGAGACCGGCGGCCATGCTGCCTAATGCGAGCAAGCCCTACGCAAAGTCAGTCTCGATCGCAGTGGGTGTCGGAGTCACTCACAATCATCAGCGTCGCATACCATGCCTCAGGCTTCAGCAGGTATATTGTCACGGCAAAGTAGCCTTGGACGATGAAAGCCGAAAGATACTGTCGCGGTTCATCAGACACGGGTGTCGCATGTTCGAATCAGGGAACTCACTGCTGCCAAAAGCTGGGCCTACGATGACGCAAGTGGGTAAGAAGATGGGAAGACATGGGATGATGGTTCTTACAGAATTCTGCCTGAAGGGACAAGTCAGTAAGAGCGGGGGCACTATGATTTAGGGAACGTACCATGGGCTGAACGCAAAGGCGTCCGCGTTGCCGAACTCCACCACGAAGTAGTGATATGTCGAGTCAAAGTACCACGCGATTTGGCAAGTCTCCAGGATCCTGCGCAACATAAGCACCGAGAACGGTGGCGTATACGACTCTGACGCTCACACAAGGATCACAACCTGCGGCTCCCGTTAGCGGGCGCATTGAAGACGCGAATGCGATATACTTACTAAAGCCTGTACCCAGCGAGGATCATTACGATGCCTGCGAAATGCGGTAAGTCGGCCGGCCAAAGACAATAAGACAATAAGCGCGAACCATCTGCTATACAAGAAGGCTTGCAGTATGCCAACTCCGTAGAGGATTGACATGATGAACAGGAAGACGAGCCACATCCCGTACGTCGAGTCTAACGGCGAGGCTGACATGGCGGGCAGCTAGTGACGGTCGTTGTGCGCGGGGGGCGGGAGGAACGACAGAGCCACATCGTGATTAGCCGGCCTGGAGTTTATGAAGTTTCTGCATTCAGTTGAGCGGATTGCTGTATGGGGCAGAGTACATGGGGAGGCTCTTTTCGGGCAGTGCGTCCGGGTGATATGCATGCTGGATACCGTATGAAGTGCGGCGCACACCGGGGTGCAGATGGCGAGATTGCTTCGACTCAGCCAAAAGATGCAGGGAATCCAGGCTTCCGCGATGTCATGCGTTGATTACGGGCGCGATGGACGTGTGAAGACATCCGCTTTCGGATGCGATTTCCTTTTTCAGTTGTTGTTGTCGTTCAGCTGTCCCCCCGTGATATCTAGACGCTATGGCACAGTCAAGTGGTCCGGCAAATACAAAGCGCTATACAACGATGAAGGCCTGCGAAGGAGATACGGGTGGCCGCTCAACGTAAAGCGCGAGTTCGAGAAAACTTTCAGAGAACGGCCGCGGCAGTAGGCAGGACGTCAAGAACTCGCGAATGCTCCGCCAAGTCGGCGGCATTCGCTGTGTCTGGCGCATCTGCAGTCTTGGGCACCGCAGCGGAATGTGGCGTTTGCGACATGGTGGCGAGAGGACATGAAAAATTATTTGATCCCGCGGAGGAAGTCGGCAGATTCCGACAAACCCCGATGCTCCCGCGGTTGATGCTTCCCGACCAGTTTGCTTCCGTCCGTGCCGGTGGCGGCGCACCAGATCGTCCTTGCTTGCGGCGGCGAGCGAGATTCCAGCTTATCGCAGTGCACATGACTCACAGACGCACTCAGAAATATTGAACCCTTGAATATAATCGAGCTATTGACGAGTTCATTTTACACGGAGTTCTCAGGTGGCATGGACGTCGAACCTGCGTCGAACTCTTGGGTTCTCATTCTGTCCGTCCTGAATATGCCTAGAGAGACACTTGGAGCTCTTGCAGATGTCGGTAGCGAGTCGTCTGGCATGCTTGACATACGCCACCGTTATAGATGCGTATAAGTACTTGAGCGTGAACTTGGCGTGAACCCGAAAATCGACATTAGTACTTGGGTGACACTTGCAGGGGATACGCACCGCACTTTTCCTGAGCGAAGCAACGGGCATCTTCAAAAGATGAAGAGCGTTCACATTAGGACTGCGTCTCTGGATACTTTAGACCGTCGGGCTATAGACTGCCATGTCCTGACTATCATCACAAGACCGAATACAAGAAGGCCTCGGACGCTGAAGTTGCGAAGGAGGGAGCATGCTCTCGGTCACAGCAGACTTCGCTCGTCCCAGGCAGAGTCCAACTATGTATCGCGAGCTCCGCAGTCTGAGGAGGCCAACTTGCCGTCTTCCCACTGATATATCATCAGTGAGGAGGACTTTCCCATGCGCGACCCGTCGTCCTCCGATATCAGCATGAGTTCACACCAAACTATCAGGCCAATTTTGCGCGTTGCGCATGCGATTCTGGAAATACAGTTGGTAGTGGGCGATGGAAGGAATGCTACAGGCGATGGGGAGGAGAGGGATGGGAACGAGATCAGTGCGTAGTGTAAATTTCCAAATATCCGAGACGGCCTGCGAGTCAAGTATCCAAGATGGCCAAACGGCCGGAAATGCGAGGCGGGTATTAGCGAAGACGAAGAGATAAGTAGACTTCAAATGATGAGTGGAATGTAAGGGAATGGAAGGGGGTGGAAATGAATGAAAACATTCCCAGCGAGGCCGAGACGGTGATCGCCCATGGCCGTGATGCACATTGCATTTCCGTCTACACGCTCTCCGCGTCCATGCCCTTCTTGAACATCTGCGCAAGGTGTCAGCTATACCGTACGCCATGCCCGACACGAAGACAACGCACATCGGTATGGTCATCCCTCGAGAACTCGACCTGCCGGTGGATGTGCACTGGGAGCTCGTATGCGGGGTCCTGGCGGCCCATGCTCATCGGCATCGTCGTCTGGTCGCTGCTGTTCCCGCCTGACGCGCCCGCAAACCCAGCAGTCTTCGTGCGGATGTGCTGCCGCGTGTTGAGCGTAGCGAGCATGGTGTTCATGTAGAGCTTCGAGCTCGGCATGAGCCCGATGAAGAAGAAGAATGTTCCCGGGAACGCGAGGAAGAGTACGAGATTGAGCAGGGCGCAGAGGGACGTGAGCACGCCGCGGTTGACGGCGTACATGATGAGGTTGTTCAGCACGGCATTGGTACTGTCAGAGGTCTGTGAGTGAGAGCGAAATAAAACAAGAAAGGCAACTGACGATTGCATGCCGGACTTGAAGCTCTGAAATGTGAAGCACAGGGAGATAGTGATAGCAAGGTCAGTTGCGAGCGCGGTCGCAGCCTGCACCGTGGTGATATCCTTCGTCTCCCCGAGCCGCGTGAGCGACGAGAGCTTGGCGGTGGCGACGGTCTGAGCGAGACCAGCAGCTAAGGAGGTTTCAGAGAATGACTGAGAACTGAGACGAAGAACGCACAAATGCTCGACAGCGCCAGAACCATGATAACGACAGCAGCCCATCGTCTGTTCTTGTCCACTAAAGTGCGCCATGAGCATCGAGCTCGAGTTAAGTTCGCGTCGGACTTACAGCGCCACACTGTGCCCGCGAAGTAAGCCTGTACAACGAAGGCGGACAGATAGGCAGCCAAAAGCTGAGCCGAGTTCTCCCTGTGATCAAAGTAAGTAAACTTGAACGCGAAGTGCGAAGCGTAATGAAGACGCACCAAGGGCTATATGTGAACGCTTGGAAGTTGCCGAATTGCTGCACGAAGTAGTAGTACGTTCCGTCGAAGTACCAGCATATTTGCAGCGTCTCCAGGACGAGGAGCAGAGCCACCAGGCCCTTGATGAAGACATGGTCCTGTGAGTACCTGACGTCCAAGTCAGCCACCGCTTGAATACCACTACCGAGACACGGATGGACGTACCAGTGGAAGTAAAGCCACGCCTGCAGAAGCCCGATCCCGTAGAGGATGGCCATGATGAACAAGGAGAAGAGCCAGAGGCCGTACGTGCTATCAAGCGGGCTGGACATCGCTGATGTGGGGAAGGGAGGGGGAGGATAGCACGAGTGTGGTACTGCGGGGGCGGAGGGGGCGGGAAGGCTCCTGCATCTCCCCGGCGACACGACAGCCCTTATAACGCATTGTCGCCTGTGCATGGGAAGGAAGTACAAACGTGTCGCCCAAAGAGGCTACGGTCGCTCAGCATGCTAGAGCGCGCTCTCATGAGTACAACAACACCAATCTCCATTAGGGGAGCGCGACCTGCCTGTTTAAGCGGTACATAGGCGGGCGGTCGCGCCGATGGCCGAGGGCGCGCGGGAAAGAGGAAACATGCGAGAAAGCACGACATGCGGAGGCCTGCGGAGGCTGTACGGGGCGGGAGCCGAAAATGGGCACAAGCGGATTACTGGATTTGGGGGGACAACGGTAAAGTGGAAGCCTTTGCATGCCGGTGCCGAGTGATTTCTTGAAGTTCTGGACGTAGAACTTTGCAAGAAGCGTCACCTTGATGTAAGGAAGATGGAAACGATGTCTTCGTATCAGTCTTCCTCTACGACAAGAGTCATAGGACCTATATGTGCAGCTGGACGAAGAACAGGGCAGGTCGGGGAGCTTGCGAAAGCTGGTAAATTTGGTGATGTTTGATTCCTCCCTGAGAGTTGCAAGTGATTCCCTACGCTCTGAAAGAGGAGGATAAGTAACTAGCTGCTGCTGACGTTCCTTCTAGCTTGGGCGGGGTCGAGGCAGGATTGAGGCAGGAGGAGAGCGTCCCGTAACGCCGCGTGCGCACGCGCTAGAAGCGATCCGCAGCACATGGCTCGCACCTGGCGCACACGCGAACGGGTGCTTTTCCGCTCGCGTGACCTGCATGTGGATCCCCAATTGTTCTTCCTGAGCCATCGTCTTGGCTACCTCCGTCTCCCCTTTGTGCCCGAAAACGGACAAGTCAATGCAAGAGCGGCGCTGCCCGGTTGAGAACAATAGCCATGGCCCTGCGCACGGACCCTGAGGGTGCAAAGTTCTGATGTTACGCCTGCCGAAGCGTGCGGGCGAGGGAGTATAAAGCCTGAGGGCGCCTCGCATCATTCTCCATCCCAAGTACCCACGCTAGCGCCCACCTACCTTCTTCCCTTCCTCCTCCATCTCCACAGTCCGTCATGCAGTCTATCACCATCCCCACCAAGGGCATTACGTTTTCCTACCTCGACAGCGGTGTTCCTGCCAACCCAGCCAGCGCCGAGACATTCATCGTTATACATGGTCACAGCTTCAATGCCAGTGCGTATACGTCTCCTGTGCCCTTGCACGGTTTGTTGAATGCTCGATTGGCAGATGTATGGCAGAAAGTCATGGCCCAGGCGCCCTCTCACGGCGCGCGGATTATCGCTATCAACAGGCGCAACTACCCTGGCTCAACCGAGTACGACCGCTCTGAGGCGGAGACCTTCGCGAATGGAACCTTGATCGATCGCGTCGCCCTCATGAAGGAGGAGGGTGCGATCCTTGACTTGATGGTTGACGGTCTGGTGCGCAAGCTGGGCCTCTCCTCCGTCAACGTCCTTGGCTGGTAAGCGCCCGCATTCCCTCTCACATACGCACCCACTGATCGCTATCGCAGGTCCATGGGTAACGCCTTCCTGATGTCCATGATTGCCGCCATCGTCTCCCTGCCCGCTGCAGCGGCGCAGCGGTTGCAGGCTGCCGTCAAGACCTTCATCATGTGGGGTGCGTACAAACCCTGATACCGTGCATAGCCATTTCTGATCCTTCGCGCAGATGCCCCGATAACCGCTCTCGGCTTCGAAGGCTACGAGTACAACACACCGCTCTACGACGAATCCATCCCGTCCGAGGCGCGCGGCTTTGCCTTCGTCAAGTGGGTCTCCAGCTACTTCGTCCACGACCTCGCCTCCCCCGCGCGCGACATCACGCAGCTCAAGGTCTTCGACGCCGACCTCAGCCGCCCGCCCACGATTGAGAAGATGGGCGAGCAGATCATGGCCGTCGCGAGCTTCGTCGAGAGCGCCGTGGGCGACGTCCCGATCGTCTCCGATGGCTTCCAGCCCGCGATAGCGGAGATCCGCCGCGCGGCGCTGTTCACACCGGCGGTCGCGGCGTGCTGGCCGCAGTCGCGCGTCACGTACCTCTGGAACTCGAGCAGCTGCTGGAATGTGGTCTGGGCGACGTGGACGATCGAGGCGGAGGCTAAGGCGGCGGCGGGCAAGGGCATGCCCCTTGCGTTCAAGGTTCTCGAGGGCGGCAACCACATGGTGTGTGCCAAGATTCTTGCCTCTGCCCGTACACCCGTGCTAACAACGGCTCAGGCGCACTGGGACCTCCCTGACAAGACCATGGCGGCCTTCGTCGGCAGCGTCAAGGCTTAGGCGCGTAAAAGCCTGTCACAATTGAGGGCCGTGGGTACACCGACCTTTACGATATCTTATGTATCATACTATTGCACCTCTCTCTCTTTGTTCGCCTCCCTCCTCATATGTCTCTCCTCGGATCTCAAATGGTTTCCTACTGTATCGATTACCTTCGCCTGCCTTCTGTTGCGACGACATACCCTGTTGAATATGTTATCATAGAGCCTGCATGTAATAGACTTGATAATTCTCCGTCTTCAGCGCAAAGTTAGATGTCGACTAGACAAGGGAGGCAAGTATTCCATTGCAATGTAATTGAGTTGCCAAAATATGTCAGTAAAACGATCCTGCGCACATTCTGCGTCGTCCAGCTCCTCATCATTCACGACTCCATCGCCAGGTTCGCGCGTTGGTCGCTTGTTGGGAATATGTTGCAAAGCACTTTCGTCGGGTGGCTTGGTAGTGATGTCAGCAGGCGCTGAAGTGAACAATCTCCTGCCCTGGTGAGATCCACTGATACTGAGAGTCCATCCAATCCATTCTCGCACACAATCGACCAGGAAGTGCCGCAGTCCAATTCCTCTGAACCAGTCTACTCACCTCGCCAACCCACTCGTATACTCCGCCGTCGCAGGATCAATCGTGATCTCGCGCCCATCCTCATCTCGGGCCTTGCCGATCGTGAGGACATGCAACATGCTCGCGATGGCAATGAAGATGGATGCCTCTGCCATGTAGCGACCCGGGCAGACACTGAGAAGAGGTTATTGGTTAGTAATCCGCTCCACACTTCTTTCAGATGATTCGTTGGTGTCAAAGAAATAGGCACTCGAATAGAATCAAGGAAAGATAGTCATTAGACGCACCGTCTGCCAAAGCCAAAGTGTCCCTCCGGAAGCGGCTCGCCGAGCCCGCCGTCTTCCTTCGACAGGTAGCGGTCAGGATTGAAGCGCCAGTGGTTGCTGTAGGTCGTCTCGTCGTGCGCCATGGCGTACGCGTTGTATGTGACGGTGGAGCCCTGGTAAAATGGTGAATAATGGGTGGCGAGGGGCATGTGGCCGGACATCACCTTTGGTATAAACATGCCCTCGTAGATGTCGTCCTCGGTGACTTTGTGCGGGGCTAAAGAATGGATAATATAAGCTTGTACCGTCCTCAGGCAAAAGCCGTCCGACAATGCGGCTCACCGATAGGTATAACAGGCCAGAACCTGCCGAGTTGTGCCAATCAGTATCATGACCTATAGACCAGTCTTGCCACAAAATATCATACCGGAACGTTTCGAGGACAATGCGCTCCAGGTACGGGAGGTGCGGACGGTCAGCAAAGTCGGGCATTCTGGTCGGGCCGACGACGGCCTCAAGCTCTGCTTTAGCTTTCTCCTGCACTTCTGGGTGGTTCACAATTGCGAAGATGAAAATCGTCAGACTGTCCAGGGTCTAGAGATATGGTGTGAGTATACATCATCCTGGCCGACTACAGTGCACAAAGTGACGCACAGTTTCTTGCGCGGCTGTACCGCGATGAGCGAGTCAATTATCGAACACTACCCGGATCCACATAACATGCATACCTGTGTATACAGCACCCGACACCCCCTGGATGCCCTTCTCGGTGAGCAGCCTGGGCTCACCGCTCTGTGACCGTCGCTCTTCCTCTTCCAATACGGATCGAAGAAAGGACGGCTTCGCGGTACCGTCGTTCTTCGCTCACGTCAGTCTCCGGTCTAACTAAGAAGAGCTATACACAACCTACCATTTCTTGAACGACGCGAGTGTAGGGCACAGTGTTCATCTTGTGCTTTGCGTGCTTCCACTTATGGATGAGAGCAGTGGAGCCTGTTGGATCGCACCACGTCGGTAGATGGATCACTGCGCCCACTGTCAATGGATTTATCAGAAAGTCAGAAAACGTCCATACGCACACCAGGGCAGGATATCGACACCAGTCGCCCCCGGGGCGCCGCCCTCCGTCGCCGCCTTCGTTATATCGTCTGTATACTTGACGTAGTTGTCGTCCGACGACTTTATCTCATGACCCGTGAGGACACGGATGGTCACGGCTACTGTGAACCTGCGAAGTTCGCTCTCCATATCAGTCACCAATCTCCTGACACGAATAAGGTATACTTACGTTCGAAATAGTCGCTGCCAATCCTGCGACTTTTCCACCAGACTCTTGACGAGCTTCCGCACCTCCAAAAGCTGGATCTCTTCATATTTCCGGCTCTCCGTCTTGGAGAAATCATTCTGGAAGATACGTCGGTGGACGGGGAACCTCGGGTCCTTCGAGCTGAGGAACGGCAGGTTATCGTGCCAGCCCATCCTGCACGTGCCGGTGCGTTCAATGGGGCGCCCACAAAGCATGGGAAAGGAAGAACGCACAAATCAAAATATGTAAACGGAGGGCGGTCGCTGTATATCGCGCCACGCTTGTCCAGGAGATCTTCCGCTGCCTTGACGCTGTTGAGCACAACGATGGACTGCCCGAAGACGTTGAAGTACAAGACGTCGGAACCTGCCGCGCTCCGCGTTAACCTTCGATGTCATCCCGTATAGGCTAGAGTTACTGACCATATTCTTTGCTCCATTGCGCGAAAGCGCGTTCGGCAGCGTACTGAGGAAGGACACCGAGATGTCCAATGAGCGGATAAGCGGGAGGCCCTGGTGGTAGAGGGTAGCCAGAGCCGGGCTTTCCCAACCATCTGCGTATCGCATAGACTACGGCGGTGGCCAGAATGGCCTGACAGATGAGAGTTTGTGCCATAATACGAGTGAGAGCAATTCAATATTGAGGGACGCAGTGCGGAAGTCGCGTCTGTCGATGGTGAAGGAAGAACGAGAGAAGACTGAAGTGCAGCTCTGAACGCTCTAGCCCCTGGTCTGTGAGCTGAACGCATGATCAGTGATTGCACGTCTGGGACACTATGTATATAGAAGTCGGGTGTGACATGGATGTGAGAACAGAGTACATAAGTCAGCCTACACCGACGGCCATCGAAGCGCAGCAAGATGCGCGAGGCCTGAAGGCCCTGTATCGTTCACTCACAGGAGCTGCACCTATCTATGATGCTGCGCCGGGCAGGCGGGTATCGAAGCCACCTGCAACGCATCGACCGCGAAGCTGAGCCTGCTATCACAACACGCTGAGCCCACCGTGCCCCGCCCTCGCGGGATGACGACACGCGTAGGTCACGATTATAACGGCAGCGCCGATACAGTCCAGTTGAATGGCTGCCA
This sequence comes from Schizophyllum amplum, assembly GCA_007026445.1. NCBI lineage: Eukaryota > Fungi > Basidiomycota > Agaricomycetes > Agaricales > Schizophyllaceae > Schizophyllum > Schizophyllum amplum. The sequence continues at coordinate 1,290,826 of VDMD01000003.1, read as the reverse complement.
ATGCGATATGTACTTAGACCATGATCAAGGCGGTTGGACCGCCAAATATTTGGTCGTATTGTCCCCGGGACCGGTCCGCGATGACCGGGTACTACCCCGCATCATCATGGCTTTGCGTTGGCGCTCGTCTCGCGCATTCCGCTCGGTCTGTCGCGTCGCTCGTGCTCCGAGGAGAGGGTATACGTCGACCTCCGAAATTGTGCGCATTGTTGAGGTCGGTCCGCGCGATGGGCTACAGAACGAGAAGGCGACGATCCCGGCGGACGTCAAGGTCCGTATTGTCTCTGTCGGGCAGTCGTCGCAGGATTTGGTGCTCAAGGGAGGTTAAGGTACAATTAATCAACCGCCTCGGACGCGCGGGGATGAGGATTATTGAGGCTGGAAGCTTCGTCAGCCCAAAGTGGGTGCCTCAGGTGCGTTCACCGACTTGAAGTCGCCACGACTTGCGCTGACTATATGCTACTTCTTCTTCCCCTCCCCTCCCTTCCCCCCATCCCGGTTCTCATCCTATCATGTTATGCCGTCCGCTATGGACACTGTCAATAGATGGCCTCATCTGCCGAAATCCTGAACTCCATCGAACGCCTGCCAGGCGTCCGCTATCCCGTCCTCGTCCCGAACCAGAAAGGCCTCGACTCCCTCGTACAAATAATGGCACGCAATGAGCAGCAGGGCATGCTAATTACACACACCAAGGACATCCCTCATGCCGCCCCTACGGACGAAATTGCCGTTTTCACCGCCGCCACGGACGCGTTCAACAAGGCGAACACGAACGTAACTGTCGCAGAGTCGCTCGACAGGCTGGCGCCAGTGGTCCGCGACGCGCTGGACCTCGGCCTACGGGTGCGTGGGTATGTGAGCGTCGTGATCGCATGTCCGTATAGCGGTCGGGTGGACGCACGCCAGGTGCGGGACGTGACGAAGGCGTTGTTGGACATGGGGTGCTATGAGGTCAGCTTGGGCGATACGGTTGGCCAGGGCACACCTCATCAAGTAACTGCTCTGCTGGAGGAGGTCACAAAGGACGTTGACGTAGAAAAATTGGCGGTATGACTGTGTCTTTGCGGCCCTTCGAACTAAGCTGATATATGACGCTTTAGGGGCATGTGCGTGTCTGGCCTTTTATACTGGCAAAACCACTAACGACCGCGGTCGGCATAGTTCCATGACACCTTTGGCATGGCGATAGCCAACGTCTTCGCTGCCTTGTCCGCCGGCGTCCGCACCATCGACTCGTCTATTGGCGGTCTGGGCGGTTGTCCATATTCTCCAGGCGCTACGGGCAACGTCGCAACTGAGGATGTTATATACGCCTTGAGGGGTTCGCCTTATAGCATCGACGGTATGTCCTCCTTGTCTTCCTCGCACTGGCATGTGTCCACCTAAGTTCTCTCTTATGCGTTACGCCGAATTCGATACATGGCCCCCACAACTTCGATGCGACTACTCACATGGCTGCAGGCAACCCAGATCTAGACTCCCTCGTCGACATTGGCTGGTGGATCAGCGCGCAGATCGGCCGCGAAAATGCCAGTCGAGTAGGGAATGCTATCAGGTCTAGACGACTGCGATCTGAGGCGAAGGAGAAGGCCAAGTTGTAGTGCTGTGGCAAGGAATCTCATTACAATTGATCATGGACGTTGCCGGGTGTACTGGCTTCACCTGTTTGCGCGTCTAAGAACGAAGAATCAGAACATGCGGGACTCGCGAATACGTACCTGCTTCTGTTGCACGTCCCCATTACATCGATAGAGCTATCCCCGTGCAGGTAAGGTAGGTCAAAAAGGAAACCATACGAAACTGACGAACTGCCCCGGAGAGGCTCGAACTCTCGATCTTGTGATTGAGTACTTGCGTAACAGTCACACGCCTTAACCATCTGGGCCACGGGGCACATAACAGCACCCAATTATTGAACTCTATACCTCTTTAATAAGTCCGACGCGCCCGACGTTTCGGCCGACGATTCCTTACCTCTTGTTCCCAGCTTCCACTAACCTGGTGGTGTGTCGTCGTGCATCGCTGTGGTCGCTAGCAGACTCGAATATCATAGTAAGCTCTAAGTAAGCTTGCAACGCGCCGACCTCCCGCTCAGCGGGCCGCTGGACTCACCCTCGTGATGCTTCTCGCATTCCCTCGTTCTCTGCCATTTCTGCCCTGGTTTGCTGCTCAAGACACCCCGTGATGCAACGCTATGTCACCGAACACCTCACCACACCTTCGTCTCCCTAAGTATAAGTAGAGGAGCATTCGCGCAGCGTCGACGTGCTGAACTCATCCCGGCGGACCCCACAGACGATGCACAAGCAGTGTTTCAGCTTTTCTTTCTTAGCGATTCTTGCTGCTCATTTCGTATTCGCGGATACATGCACACTCTCACCTCTCGGGAATGGATTGGATGATACAGACCAGGTCACTGGCATGAACTCGCCGCTTCGTGTCACTACATGCTCATCCGACTCAATTCAGGTCGAGTCTGCCATAACCGATTGTGGTATTAGCGGGCATGTCGTTTTTGAGGAAGGAACGTACAATATAACGAGGTATGCCTGGCGCTGTTCGAACTTTGCACCTACTGATCCTCTTCTTGCAGGAGACTTATGTGGGACCTCCAGGATACGACGGTGGATCTGCATGGTCATCTCAGTGTATGCAACCACGTTCTCGCCCTCCTTACCCTGGTGGGCTAATCTCCGTCTTGAAAGTTCGTACCGGACATAGACTATTGGCTCGACGCGTCGAACACGTATCGCGTCGTGTTCATCCAGGTATGTCTGCTCCGCTGTTTTTTGTGCTTTGCATCCGTGGAAGTAAATCCATCCTTTAGAGTCAAGCCTCCTGGTTCGTCCTGACTGGTCACAACTTTACCATTGACGCTCACGGTACTGGTGGCATCTATGGCAACGGGCAGTCCTGGTGGACCTACTTCGCTAATCGAACACGCGAGGTATGATCAATATTTGCAACTTCTCTGTCGCGTCCGCTCATGGGCACGGGATTGTAGGACGGCGACGGGCGCCCAATCTCCTTTACCCTTTGGCAGGCGAGCAACGCGACTGTGCGCGACTTCGACGTCGATAGTCCTCCTTTCTGGTGCAATACGGTCGCAGAGTCGCAGGACATATTGTATGAGGGGATGAAGTGCAACGCGACGAACCAGGATCCTGATCATGTCGGCGAGAAGTAGGTCCTCGTCGGCGGTATATTTTCTGTTGAAGTTGACAGCTTTCCGCCTACAGCATTGTCCCTAACACGGATGGTAACGCAAAGGCAGAAAATTGGTACGAGGCCCCAAAACGCTGATCGCTGCCGCAGGAATCAACACCTTCCGCGCCGACTCGATTACTCTGCGCGACTGGGACGTGACCTGTGGCGATGACTGCCTCGCAATCAAAGGCAATTCTACCAACATCCTAGCGGAGAATGTGACATGTCGTGGCGGCAATGGCATTGCTTTTGGATCTCTTGGCCAGTACGCGAATCTTGTACGGTCTCCTCCAGCGCTGTGAGGTACTTGCTTGACTAGCTGACCGTATACCAGAGCGATAACGTCGAGAACGTTATTTTTGACGGTGTAACCGTAAGCAAGCAGCGTACGGCCATGATTGAAGCTGACCACATCTTCGCTTCCTGTATAGTTTGTACGCCTTGATGCCGACGTGCAGCCCAACATGAAGAACGGCGTGAGATCGTTTCAGCTTATACTAGCTGTGGCTCATGCTCTTCAGATCTACTTCAAGACGTGGACGGGCACCAAGAATGGTGATCCCCCCACTGAAGGGGGTGGCGGTACAGGTGAGCAGTGCAAGAGAACCTCTCCGACTGGGTTACACAATTGATGGGAAAACAGGCATTGTCACTGGCGTCGTGGCACGTAATGTGCGACTCGATGAGAACGACCTTCCCATCCACATATACCAAACGAATGGCGGCCATTCGTGCGTTCTCATCCAGTTCGCTTCCTACTTACTGACTATAGGTGGATTATTAGGGAGGACGAACCTTCCACGCTGATGTTCAGCAACCTTACCTTCGAGAATTGGACGGGTACATCGACAGGGACTACACGTGAGTACTGCTGACGGCTTTCTATCTTAGCCCGACTCATCCTTTTTTTACTACAGTGGTCAATCTCGACTGTAGTCCTGCAGTCGGATGTGAGAACATCACGTTCGTCGACTTTGCCGTCACAGGCTCTGACGACCCGGAGTATCTCTGCTCGAACGTCGATGATGTGTCTGGACTGCCAGGTCAGTGCTCTAACCCTTGAATCCCATGCACGTAAAAGCTGACCACCCGCAGAGCAATGTATCTCCGAGTGAGAATTGTACTACCAGCTGACACATGCGACTGCTCGTTCTTTTCCCACATTATCCGATTGTACGATGCCGTGCGGTCCATGTAGGACGGAGGGACAATAGGGCCACACAATAAGATCGTGAGAAGTCGGCTGGTGCCGACGGCATCTGGGCCAATGTCGGCGCCTGCGTTCCTCCGCCTTTGTGTACTAATGGGGCAGTCTGCCGACAAAGTTCTCTGACAATGTTTCCGTCTGCTTCTGAAGCGCGCTCATCATTGGTTACCATTCATCCCACCGCGTCGACAATGCGCGCAATCAACGGACCATCAGCTGCACGGACCTGCCGATGAGAGGATATGAGGGCCGATGTCGAACGCTTGATCCCCACATACCCTTGCTTTCCTTCCACTTTGTAGCGCGCTCCTCTTCTACCCGCATATCTTCTGCGAGCGAGATGGCCGACTTCCTCTCCGGGTTCCTGGCGCCAGAGGCGGACGTCGCCCGCTATCCTTACGTCGTCTGCCCGCGAGGACCGTATAATACAGCTGCGACCGCGCGGACACGCCTGACCTTGATCTCTCTCCCAGTCGAGCTGCAGTGCGCGATACTGTCTGTTGCGCACCCTCTCAGCATCATGGCCGCTCGGAAGGTGCGTCACGTCCTCTCGCGCTCGATCAGGCTTACCGTATCTTCTCAGACCTGTCGGTCCCTCTACCGGGCATCTATGGAACGCACTGTATGGACCTTTGTTCTCCGAAGGCTCTGCCTCCAGCACAACGTCAGCTTCAGCACATATCCCGCTGATATGAGCCTCAAGGAGATCGAGGGGGCCGCCACCGCTGCCAGTCGGCTGGTACGACTAGCACAACGCCTGAGCAAAGGTCCCGACGACCTGGACACCTATCTGGAGCCTCGGATCTCTCGCACTGTGGCCCTCGCACCACTCTCAAGCCGCCCGGATGACGAACTATATAGAGCTCAACTCTGCGCAGGCGGTCGTTATTATGTCGGCGTCACGCAAGACACGATTCATCTATACGATCTTCGCAACCTTCGGAACGGCGACTCGCAACTGTTCTCAAGCATTGCTTCCATGCGGTTCATAGACCGCTCTGAGGATGGGATTCCTATACTCAAAACATGGCCCACGCCGGATAATACTGGCATCGAGATACTCATAGAATGCGAGGCGTGAGTGTGACATGGCCGACTTGATGTTCCCACTTGGCTGAGCCGACCTACAGAGTGCCTGTCAGTCAGCCGTGCGCCTTGATTGTTCTTGAGATCTATCCACAGAGCCGTACTCCGTCATTTCGGCAGGTGGGACGCTTCGAAGAGAGAGTCACGCGCTTCCACTCTCGTATAGGCGACCTGATCTGGTTTTCCGACGATATTGAGGACATATGCTCCCTTGGCGCCTGGAACTACCGCACCGGCAGACACAAGAGGTGGCGCACGTTGCGGCAGCTGGATACCGTACGTTCCAATATTGATACCAGTGTGCCGCGAGAAGTTTTCATTCACTACTAGGTCGTATCATCGCGCGATACTATCATCTCTTTCTCGGACATTTTATCGTACGTGGACAAGCTGGAGACGTACTACAACCCTGCGGACGACGAAGGTCCATGGCCAGACTCCCAGTACACACTTGTGGAAACTCAGGAGGATGTTGCCAAGGGTGTCGACTACGATTGGGCCTACGGGTATTACGGGTCGAGCTCGCAAGGGCCAGCCTACTTCTCGGTGGCGACTATAGAGGAGGAGCTATTGACTCACCGGGTAGTGAACTATTCCAACGCTCGATCCGAACCTTGGCCCTCAAAACTGCTTTGTCGCTCTCCAATCCCCTACTTCTGGAAAAGAGCGCCGGCGAAGGTGTCTGAACAAGATGAGCTCCTCGTATTTACGTGGCAATATGAGGGGCGAGAATACGGATCTGGCACATGGATGTATCTTCTTTCTGACGAAATCGACTCCAGAGGTGTCGCGTCGGCATGGAACGTTGGGATAGTGTACATCGAGGGTGAGGGGGGTCATAGGGGAGACTTCGATCCTGTCTCGGGAAGAGTGTGCCTTTACGATTGGAGGTCCGGCTTACTACATGTGGAGGACCTTCTCAATCCTCCTCCGGGAGGCAGCGCATTGTGAGTAAATTTCGAGATCGGCGCCTCCGTTGAGTGATCTGACTCCTCTCGCACAGCTGAAAGGATCCTTGTAGCCCATACTTTGATTTCTTCTCTTGAATCCAACATCACATATGCTTCGGCAGAACTGTACCCAATGATGAATTACCAGGCGCGAGTAGCCCAGCTGCGAATCAGTACTTGCGAAAACCATGTGGCCATCATAATCACGCCCCAAGTTCGATTTTCACGTGACGTCCAGATTGTGACGTACGATACTACGACAACTTCGAGGTTTCGAGTTCTATCTGTCCAGCAAGCAGAAATGTGTTGTTGTACCGTTTTCGCTCAAAAGGTCTCCTCTTAGCTGTCCCCAAGACCTGTGCGCGACCCCAGTATCCGATGGTCACTCAATTCTCCGTCGTCACTCTGGTTTTCTTCGTTCTGTCTGTCATCTTCGTGATCTACCCATGGTCCTTTTACATTCGTCTTCCCTACGTCGGTCGTCGCAAAGTACCTGTCAATCTTAATACGGCGCCTATCTTGGCCATAGCCATATTATGGGCTGCACAATGCATCGGGGCGACCGACATTCGCAACGGCATCGTGGGCACTGACGGCCTGAAACCATACAACGTCCTCATCCTCTTCATCACCCTCGCATACATGTCTATCACGCTCGACGCGACAGGGCTACTAAAGGCCGTCGCATTCTGGGTTAGCAACAAGGGCGGCACGAGTGGACCACGACTCTTTGTCTACTTCTACAGCATGCTCACGCTGCTGACCCTGTTCATCGGCAACGACCCTGTCATCCTCTCCGGGACGGTCTTCCTCCTTTACTACACTCAAGCGAATGAGCTGGAGCCATTGCCGTGGCTCATGTCCGAGTTCACGGCAGCGAACACGGCCAGCATGGTCTTGTTCTTGGGAAACCCAACGAACGTGGTCATATGTGAAGGTGAGACTAGCTCCCGTCAAAAGCCGCACGTTACAGGCTGAGGATTGCGACCAGGCTTTGGCGTCAACAATGTTGCGTTCACGGCTTATACGATCCTGCCCTTTGTGGCGTGCTGCACATGCGGCCTTCTGGCGCTCGGTTTTCAGTTCAGGGATGCAACGCACATTCCAAGAAGGCTCGAGCGCCAGGCGTACCTTGACCCGAAGGACGTTCTGCACGATCCATTCGGGGCCTGGGTGGGCGCTAGCATGCTCGGCGCCTGCCTGCTCGTCATCATCGTCGTCAGCTTCTTCCACATAGATGTCTGGATGGTCAGCCTTCCATTCGCACTCGGCAAATTGGTGTTCGATATCATCTGGGACCATTATCGCTATTCGAGGGGAGACTTCTCGAATGAGGCGCACATGGACCCTACCGACAATGCGCGGAATTCTGTCAGCGAAACCGTCGCAGCGGGTGACGAACTGTGTTCAACCGCGAAGCAGGGAAGCGGCGCGCACACGTACCCGCCAAACGACGCCGACTCGAAGCGCGCTCCTGCGCAAGAAAAGAAAGTGACCGTAACCAGTGCCGACAAGGACCTGATTCAACCCATATTCCCCAAGCTCACCGCTTTACTAGCCCGCACGAGAATTAAGTGGTCACGCCACTTCCCCACTCTCGCCGCCGCGCTGCCACGCCTGCCTCTCGCTCTCGGTAAGCCCCCTCTTGCCTTTCAACCATCGCACTCACCTACCTCCAGTCCCCTTCGCCTTCTCTCAGTTCATCCTCATCGAAGGACTCGCCCAACAGGGCTGGATCGACGTCTTCGCCACCTGGTACCTCCTCGCCACCGGCGGCGCGCTGCACGCCACCATCTGGTTCGTCGGCGCACTCGGCATCGCCCTCTGCAACTGCGCAGGCACCAACATCGGCGCAACAATCCTGCTGGTGAAGGTTTTGCGCGCGGCGCCGGGCGTGCCGTCGTCGACGCTGCGCGCAGGGGCCATCGCACTCGCGGTGGCCAGCAACATCGGCGCGGTCGGCGTCACATTCTGCGCGAGCCTGGCGGGTCTGCTGTGGGTGGGGATCTTGCGGCAGCGCGGTATCGTGGTACGGCAGCGGACATTCGCGTACTGGAACTTGCTGCCGCTGTTGGTCATGGCGGGTGTGGGTCTTGGGGTCGTGTCGGCGGAGATGGCAGTGTTGTACCGACGGTGATCAGTCGCTAGATAGCAGGAGACACTTACCTGAGTTGTCTCAGCGTAAAAGGGCAGAGAACAAGGTGGCAGCTCTCGTCAACCCAATCCCAATTGTGCTCTGGTAAGTACATGATTAGTCCGTGGTAGAGATGCACAGCATCGGTGAAGAAGTATCTATGGTAAGTAGGCGTAACGACAGGTGCGGACTCCAAGGAGGCAGGCGCGCTTTTCGGCAAAGCAGACGCGCTTAGAAGTTCTCCTTGCCGAAGAAGAAGCGCGTACCGTCGGGCTGCGAGTACTTGTTCGACATCTGGTGCAGCTGCCGCGACAGGACGGGCGGGCCGCAGAAGAACTGTGGAAACATCAGCGACATCATCCTAGGTACAAGGAGTTATTGTACGTACCACACCGACATCCGTCTCCGGGTGCTTCTCGACGATGGACCCAAACACCCTGTCCCAGTTCGGACGACCGAAGTGCGTGGGCGCGCGCAGGGAGGTAATGGCGTCCTTCTCCGCGCCGACGTCCTGGACGATGATGTTGTTGATCTCGTCCTCCTTGATCTTTGCGGTGAGGTAGATGTTGATCTCGATGCGGTTCTGCGTGTCCTGCTCCTCGATGGCATGCAGGAGCGAGTGGAACCACTCCGCCTGCGTGAAGTCGCGGATGACCCAGGTGAAGTAGACCTTCGAGAGCCGCGTCGGCTTCGAGGTGTTGAAGTTGTTCATGCGGTACCAAATCGACTTCAGTATGCTGTTGGATTAAGGTCATCAGCTTATGAAGGAAGCGGTAAGCACGTCATAGACACATACGAAGCGAACGGCGTAACACCGATACCACCACCGACCAAGAGGATGGCCTCGTAGTTGGAGAAGTCTTCACTAGCGCTACCGAAGGGCCCGTCAACCATGACACGCGGCAGGGCCCTGTTCAGAGGTGGGTTCGAGTCCGAGCCGACGAGCTTCCCGGTCGCGGGCGTACCGCCCTTGCCCTTCTTCTCGAACTCGCAGCCACAGACGCGGGCCAGTTCGCGCGTGAAATCGCCAACCATGCGAATGTGCACGGAGATGTAGTCCTCCTCGGGGGCGCTCGTGAGAGTAAACGGGTGCCACTGGAAGTACGAAACCTCGGGGCACGAGAGGAAGATGTACTGGCCGGCGCGGGTCTGCAGAGGCTGGTGAGGATATTGATAGATGGTTCAGAAGACGTGCACGAACCGTGGTCTTCTCCTTCTTGATCTGCAACTCCATAACGTCGGAGGGGTGCTGGATGACCTTGTGGATGTACGTGCGGTGGCGGGAGCGGACTTCACGAAGGATGCGCTCAAAGATCCACACAACACCACCTGCGAGCCAGTAGCGCTGTGCGACGGTTGGTTCAAGGTTCTCAATACTTGCGCAAACGACTTACCCAGAAGACACCAATGGTGTTGAAGGAGCAGAAGGGCGGACGGTCAGGCTGGATCATGCAGAACATGCCGTGCAATTGCCAGTTGACGAAGAAGACAATAAACAGGTGGTGCGTGTACCAGAACCGGTTGAAGTGGGCACGGCGACGCTTCTCCATGGCGAAGAAGACCATGGTGCCAAGGGACGCCCACATGATCCAGCCCGTGATACCGGGACCGGTGGCGAAGTTGGCCATGAGGAAGGCGACGATGCGCTGACCAGTCGTCTTCGCGTCGGTGTCCACCATCGCGAGGTTGGCGAAGTTGACCATGTGCGCGGCGGTGTGGACGACGGAGAAGAAGACGATAGACCATGCGACGGCTTTGTGGAATGTGATGTTCTTGTCGAAGGGGATGAAGTCGTTCAGCGGGGTGCGGCGCAGGAGGGAGATGAAGTTGCGGCAGACAGGGAACAGGATGAAGATCACGTCGACGTGGAGGACGAGGGCCGCCGCACGAGCGATGGCTGCATGCAGATCAGCGAACATATCTGGGTGAATGGTGTGAGCACATACAGAAGCCATAGCCGAAGAGGGAGCGTGCGGTGACAAGATTGTCCTTCAGCTGGTAATGCATGAAGCCGAAGACCGTGACAATGATGTGAAGGAAGATGAAGGCGCCAAAGAAAAGCTGCCGTCCACCCTCGTTGATCATCCACACGCCGAGCCTCTGCTGCCAGCCCTGGACCTTGGGCATGGCAGTCGGCGTGGAGGTCGTCGTCCGCTGAATGCCCTGCAACCGCCAGCGCTCCGTCTTGTTCCGCTGGAGATGCTTCGGCTCAGTGCTACCCTCGTACGTGTTCGCCATGTCGACATGCTGGTCGAGGTGCGCCGGCCTGCCTCTGTCCGCAAAGTCGAGGCCCGAAAGATACTTGTTGAGGACCTTTGCCATCGCTGCACACGGGTAAGGAGGGAACGCGCTGCGTCTGGATAAATGAGAGACGGAGAGACCAAGCCTGTTGGTCGGCCAAGAGCGAACGAAGGGGTGAGAGCGAGAGGCAAGGAACGAAACAGCGAGCCGCCCTTTTGATTTCCCCGTTCTCCTGGGTCGCCTCGCGTTGCCAAGGTCACTACCCTTTCAACCGCATCACCATCAACTTCCACGGCCAGCCCCTCTCTTGCGGAGCCTAGGCCGTCGCCGCCAGTCGCGTTGAGCTCAAGAGATGCGAACCGTCGGCTGCCCCGTTGCCTCGTCCGCGACTGTCCGCGAGTTTCGAACGAGGAGGATATCAGAGGTGGACGCCGCAGCGGCGCAGCCTACATTTGCAGAGATCCCATTTGCTGCGACTCCGCGCCTCACGCCTCAGTCAAGAGTCAGTTTATTCACCCGGAGCTGACATCGAGGTCGACGGTCGATGACAAGTGGATGAATCAGGGCTGAACTTAAGTTGAAGTCAACCCGAACTTCAGCTTCAACATGAGCTTGGCACAGGCTGCCTTGATTTGAGTAGGCCGCCGATCCGACACGTGGTTTGGACCCATACAGACAAAGCTCTCATTACAAGGCCCACTGATGTGACTGACCATACATATCCACAATACATAAACACCTTCAGTCCTAAACACCCCCCCCCCCCCCCCCCCAAAGGCATGGTGATTACGGGCAGAAAGTAAGGGTGTAGTCTGCAAGCGCGTCAACTCCCTTTCGCAGATGCAGGGTCAATGCACTTACCAGCACTGAGCGAGGCATCGCAGTACCACAGCGCCGTGCCCGAGGGCTCGTCGTACGCGTACGCGTATGAGTTCGGGCAGTTCGACTTGAAGTAGCTGTACGATGACGACCCCGAGGACGGGCAGTCCTGCGGGCCCCCCACATAGGCGCCATTACAGCACGCAGCCGCGTTCGACGGGTCCGCAAGACACGCGGACTTGCAGCCCACGGGGAAGCCAACCGAGTCGTACGGGCCCTTCAGGTTGTCCGGGCAGTTGGGTCCAAGGTCGACGGGGCAGTCAGCGACCGGGCAGCCAACGTTGTTGGTGATGCGCATGGGCAGGTTGTACCCGTCGACGAGAGAGACGTCGTAGTTGTCAAGCCCCTGCTTGTCTCCGAGCGACCACTCGGCGACGGTGGCAGGCGGCACGCCCGTCCCACTGTAAGGGTCGCAAACGAGGCCGCCGTTGCAGCCGCCGTCGATGCAAGAGTTGGGGCCCGGGTTGGTCGAGAAGTCGCAGTTGCGGCGGCCCTGTGGACACATTATTCTGGAGGATAAATCCAGGATAGAAGTCGACTAACCCAGATACGTCCCGCTGTCCAATTATCGGGGACGTTGAAGCTCACGGCCGTGTACGGCGCGGCCTCCCAGCCGGTCGTGTAGTCAGGAATAGCGGACCCGGCGTTCAAGTCTGTATACATTCCCGGCCAGATGGTGAATGGGCACGCATTGTACACCTGTATAAACGCGTTACCAAAACCGTCTCCCAGCCGCCCAGCACCCTAGACAATGCCACTCACAGTAAACGTGCGCGCGGACGCGACCGCGGCGAGGGCAAGCGCAGAAACGACACGCATGGACATCTTTGAGCGTAAGCAGTACCGCGATAGCACTATAGGAGAGTCAAGTCAGAGTTGTGCAGCTCAAACTTGCTCTCTCACCTCCCCGTGAGCCTGCATATATACGCTCGCCAACAATTCCCGAAGTTGTTCGGAATTTGTAGCTGGCACGCACCGTCGGGCCATTCATGGGGTGCCTTGAACTGTAAGCCTGTATCATGTTCAGGTGGGCGCAGAGGTGCCCGCGCAGGGTGTATGATGCGAGTCATTGTCATTGGATCTGGAGTTTGGACCTGCATGGACCACGGAGACCGTTGCCGGAAGACGCCGACGTGATTGGTTGACGATCATGACCGGAGGGCACTATTCCGCTGCACTGCACCTTGCGGCGGGCAGCTCAGCAGCTTATTCAAGACATGGACCAGGCACATACCTGGTGGGGAGAAGGCACGGTGCATTGGGCGCTGAGGATGGAGATTGCGGGCGCATGGTTTTGTAAACTTGCATATGGCGCATAGCGTCCCGCGGCGTTGTCTATGCTCTTTCGCTGGTCCGTGGCATATCGTTTCTGACAGGATTGGAACACAAAACAACCTCGTGAGAACTTGCAGCCGAGGGGGTCGAAGAGACGAGCCAGGGATTTTTGAGGCGGATAAAGTTAGTCTCCCCAGGCAGACGTTCGTAGGGATAAAGTTACTGTCAAGCCAGCTTTGTAAGTAACGCGACTAAGGACAAGTGTAGCTCTGGATACGTCACTGACCGCGCATCAGCAAGAGCTCGCGTGCAAGATTTGAGGGACTCACTGTATGCAAAAAATGCAGATGCATACCCATCGACACGCCACTTTAGAGCAACTTGAAATGCACCACTATTAACAATCCAAAGGCGTAGGTCAGATGCACGAATGCGCCGTTCACGTCGGTCCCAAGGCTCCTCGCCGCGTTCTCATCAGTCGACGAGGTCGAGCTGGAAGCTGTCGAGGCCAGTGGTCAGCGCGGAGCACACCTTACAACATCCCGCGCATATTCATACCTGGCCCTCCGTTCTGCGATGTAGCTGACGCAGGCCCAGAGGTCGCTGGTGTTGATCCCGACGCCGCAGTGGAGGTACTGGCATTGGCGGACCTAAGAAAGATCGATATGAACTCAGCAGCTTCGTACATAAGGCGCCTAGGTCCAGCACGCTCGTACGCAATGCCAGTAACACAAGGCGCCCTCGTGAAGGAAGCATCTAGCACGCTCGCATAAAAAGACGCCCAGCGCGCCTCCCCTCACCCTCTCCCCTCCCATGCAGAGTTGTAAGCACTTACGGGCAAAACTCCAGCGTATAGTCCGCATCCAACGACGCGTCGCACGTGAACAGCGCGGTCCCAGACGACTCGTCGTACGCGTAGGCATACGCGTTGGGGCAGTTACCCTTGAAGTAGGAGTAGTAGGCGACGCCTGGAGGGGTTGCGCGATGAGGAGAAATCAGTCAGATGAGGAAGCAGACGGCCAATCAGGAGGTGGATGGTCGACGAGGAGGAAGGAGGAGGCGGTCGAATGAGGGCAGCCAATACATAAGAGCGCTGCCTGAGGGAGGAGGATGGCGGCGTACCGGATGACGGGCATGTATCTGCGGTCGCATAGCTGCCGGAGCAACAGTTTGGCGAGTCGGCTGAGGGTGTGGTGAGGCGTGGATGTGAGATCAAACTGCTCTTGATTGCTGTACAGTGCAAGTAGAATGCGCACGAACCTTGATTGTCGTCCACCTGACATGCAGAATTGCAACCTACAGGAGACCCAGTGCTGTTCGTGGATCCTCTCAGAGCGTCCGGACCTGCATTGCGATGCATTGAGTGGTGATGTGGACTCCCATGATTGTTGGGGACGTACAAGAGGGATTAAGGTCGACAAAGCAACCGGCGACGGGACAGTTCTGGGTGTTAGTAATGCTCATGGGTAGGTCGAAGCCATCGACCAGGGACACTATTATCAGAGTTAACGACATTGGAACCGCGCAGACAGCCCGAAAACTTTGAATTACCGTCGTAGAAGTCGCGATTGCCGTCCCCTTGTAGCGTCCATTCTGCGACGGTGCACGGCGGTACGCCCTGTGGGGCGGTGAAGTTCTATCGTACACTCTTGTCAAGGAGGAAGCTCACAGTGCCCGTCGTGTTATCGCAAAGAAGACCTCCATTACAGCCACCGGTGAGGCAAGTGGTGGGATCGGTCGAGCCAGAACTGAAGTCACAATCCCGGCGACCCTTGATACCGGGATTGGCTCAGCAAAGGCTTCCAAGGACGATGGTAATATTGCTTGCCCAAATTCGACCAGCTTTCCAGTTATCCGGAACGTCGAAGGTGGCGGAGCTCCCGGCAGAGGCTTCCCAACTACTGGGAGATCAGGAAGATGCCATCGCATGGCCACAAAAACACGAACCCAGTGGGTTGGTCTGGTACTGCCGTGCCAACGTTGAGATCGGTGTACATCTGGGTAAAGCTGAGTTGGTCCAGCGTTCGCATGATCTCGCTGGACTCACGGCGGGCCTGATCATTCACTTGGCAGTGTGCTTCACTTGGAAATATGGCACTCACCATATCGTGAAAGGGCATGAACTGAATGAGATAGTAAAAATTCAAAGTATGATATACGAGGTAGCGAATGGGCAAACTCACTTCGTCTAAGGAGCAAGATATAAGAAGTAGTCAAGTTATGTAGCACTTGGCGAATGCTTACCACAGTGAAGGTTCGTGCGGCGATCTGGCGAATGCTGAAGAGAAAGAGAGACCGGGACAATCTTCTCGTCAAAATCATGGTGAATGAGCGCGGTCAAGGCGTTCATCGACGTCGTTGTTCTTATGTGTTCAAGCCCTACACGTGTTGAAGGCCACAGCCGCAACACGCAGGTTGGCCATGAGGCGCCTTTGCTTGGAGTCGAGAGCACCAAGAAAAGACGCGCAGCGCGCTGAGCGTCATGCCGAGAGCCACTGTGGGAAGTCTGGTCTGCCCAGGAAGACATGTGTGCAGCATTCATTGGTCGTGTGTATCTTGGCTCCTCTGGCTCTTGGGCCTTGGCCAACTTGCTCGACCATGACGGCGACACGAGGGCAGGAGCAGGCTCGTGAGAGTCGGAGTCATTGGTCAAGTTCGGTCTACTTATCCGGGACACGGGCCGGTCACAAACAGGGGCTGAATTTCCCAGGCTCTTGCTGCCAGTGTCAATCGACATAAGGATCTCGCCCTCTTTACTTCAGACCATTTCTTGGCCTCGGAGACCAATGTCTTGAGCTCTCCTCGTCCTTTATATCTTCGCTATAAACCTTTTCTGAACTCGACATCCGGAAGGCACAGCATGGACCACCTCCTCCTCAGACGGACGGCAGCGCAGCAAGTCCTCTGTCCCGGGCGGGCCCCGACTCTGGCGGACTCCGTGTTCTCTTAGAAGATCGTCGTTCTGTGGACGCTAGGCGACCTGGTACTTCGCCGCACAGAAAGCCGCCGACGTGCGTCTACTGGTGCGATCGGATACCGCCCTCTCGCCGACCATCTTTCGCCGTACTCCGAGCGAGGAGCAACTAAGATTTCTTCTCGTGCTGCGGCAAGCAGCGGAAGGCTACCGTGGGGCAGCTGTGTCTTTCAACGCCGGTTGTTCTGCGCACCGTATCTACCTGATAGCTCGCGACACGATATGCTGTGCTATCGGACTTTGTGACGGCAAGGCAGCCAACGAACCCATCGATGAACCGCTTACGCTAGAGGAGGGCGCTACACATTTGAGGCGACCCGCTGGCGCCGATGAGCCCATGGGTGCGCGGCTGGTTCTTGCAGCTACTTCGCGCACATCGATGAACGCGAGCTTTCAGAGTCCGCGCTTCATACTCCAGAGCCCGCGGGCGTATCGAGGGCCCCTGTATGCCCGGCGGACTACCTTCATGTCTCCAACCCTCCTTATCTCCCAAGTGGACTAGAGAGTAGCGTTGTGCAACCTGTTCTGGGTACGCTTCTCAGCGCGGGTATTAGTAGCTATATCTAACAGATAGACTTGCAGACGGCAGCTCTGCCGACCTTGAAGACCTTCACGCCTACGGAGAAGCTGTCGAACCTCTCGCCCTTGAACCTACCATTTTCTTTGCCCACGACCCCATCGCGCCACGTAACACGATTTACTCCACGCAGCAAGTTTCCTACCAAGCGCATTTCACGCTCACAGAAGCTATAACTCTGCTATCGATCGTGGGCATATTCGTATACGGCCTTTTCTGCGTGGCACAGAAGGTTGTCAAGATCGTGCGTGCTGCGTACAAGGCGCTATGTCTTGCGGTTCCGGCGCTTGTCTGCCATCTTTTCTGCCTCAGCTACTTCGCTCGTTTACTCCAGACAACTCTCGCTTCTCAACAAACTATGACTGCTCGCGTCTCCGCGTCCTCTATGCCCTCTCGCATCTCCGCATTATCTATGCCTATTGCTATGCCTCCTCGCGCCTCCGCGTTACTCACACCTACTCTCTTCGACGTGTCGTCCAGTGTATCTTCTCCTTCAGCCAGCTCGAGCTTTATGTCCGACGCGTCTAGCAACCGAATCTTAACTACCGATCCATCTCAGGTTTACGTCTGCGAAGATGGCTTGCACATCCGCGAAGATAGGGTGCACGTCTGCGAAGGTGAAGATAGGATGCTGGTCTTCGCGATGCTGCCCCAGCACTCCGACTTCGACGACAATCTGGACGTCGTCGCTTCCTCCGCGGCGGACGATAAGGTCTCTGCTCACGCACCCGCTGGAACCTGCGCTCATGTATCTGTCGCTGGTCCTTCCGAAGGTTAGTTCGTTGTCATCTGTCAGGGTGATGGTACTAAGCATCGCTGAACGGACGTTAGCCAGCGACGAACAGTCTACGATCAGTAACGCGATTTGTATCGCTACCGGACAAGCGCATTCTGAATATGATACGCAAGCGAGTGAGAACGCTGCCCAGTTGATTGCCTGTGCTACTACTGCGGTCGGCAATATCCTCGCGAACAAGTCGCGTAACGCCCCAATCAACTCAGCGATAAATCGCTCGCGTAACGCTCCGCTACCAGAGAAGGCGCCACTGGTCGAGACAGTGGCACCGGAAGTGTGCAAGGAAGGTTAAACTTTACGCTCCTCCTCTTCTGCGCCACTGAGCTGACGTTCTTGCAGGCAGCATCACAACTTTTGTATGCGGCCTTGAAACGACTCTCAAGAAGGGAAAACGCCACGCAACCGTCGACGCCCGTGAAGCCGGTACGGGAGGAAGACACCGTGCAACCCAACCTATCGAGACCGAGTTTCGCTGAGCGGTTTACGGCGTCGAGGGCTGCGCTTCCGTGGTCGCCGAAGTGTGGACCAAGCGTCTCCACGTCGTCGACGCCTTCACAGAACAAGCGGGGAAAGCTGCGGGCATTGTTCAAGCTCGGCGATGAGGTGGCGCCGGAGGGCAAAGGGGAAGATCAAGGTATGGGGTGGTGGGCCGACCGCAGCGATCGTAGCTAGTCGCTAACCATGCTTGTAGGCGGACGTGCACGGGGAGTAAACTCTCGTCAGCTGTTGGGATCCCTTGGGTACCACAGGAATGCGCTGAGTGGGTAACGATGAGTGGTTATTAGATGGGCTGGGCCCCGTTGAAATTGTACACATTTTTCTCTATTGGTGTGGGTACTTCTTCGAACCTATTCATTGCAATCTAGTGAGTCCTGCCTTGCTCACAGACAAGCTGAGATGCGTCGCTTTGGGGATGTGCAAGTGTATCATGATGACGCAGCGCGATGTTGAACTTTTCTGCAGAGGAACATGCGTAAGTAGGCTTTCCTTCGCTTACATTCCGCGCGCTTATAGTGGAAAGTCAGCGCACTGATAACTGGTAAGTAGCGGGCACTGTCATGGGAACCTGGTTTGGAGTCGAAGAGGCGCAGCGTGCGGCGACACTCTGCTGCTGGCGTGGGGAGCATGGGGCCTGCATGTGACGGTCACTCATTAGAGGTCGGTCAGACGAGCCTGAGAGGCTGTGAGAGCGCTTGGCGAGCACAGGTGTCAGTTCTGGGTAACGGCGAGCATTGTCCATTTTCGTATGAGAACAGTCGGCCGGGCAAGAAGAGAATGAGGGGAGAAAAGGGCGATGACCTCAGTGCTGCAGGACAACACATTATGCGGGACGACCATGCTGGGTTCGTGACGAACGCCAAAAAATCGCGACCGCTCGGAACGTTCCTGCGCCGCCGACATCACGTTCCGCAACAGCAAGCGGCTGCGGTCGAACTATAGAGGGTCTCTTCCCCGCCCTTGCAGCGCGCCCCTCCAGGCCCTTCCCGTCAAGCATGCACTTAAAGACGTGGCGACCAGTGCTGCGCGTGTGGAGGCGGGCGGCAAGAGAGCGGACGGGGATGTTGAACTATCACGTGAACGACCTGATACCGATTTTCTTTGGAAATTAGCCGCCAAAACAATCAATTTGAAGCCACTGCAAACTCCCGATTAGGCAGGTTAGCGTGACGAAGTTCGCAATTTTCGGCTTGCAAGGAACCGGGCGTTACATCATCGCCACCAACCAAACACGAACCATCACCGCCAAGGGCGTTTCTCGTTCTCTCTTCACCCATCATCACGATGCCGAGGCCTGGCGGTACCAGCGCAGAAGGCGGTTACCCATCCTCGTCGCCGTCGATGGAGACGAACCCCAGTGATCCCTTCGGAACCGCGAACGGCGCCCAGCGCCGCTACTACGACAATGATTCTGAGGAGTACGCCGCCGGTCGCAGAGACACCTTCGCATCCGACAGCAGCGCCCAGGGCCTCACCGATCCCGGCTACTACGACAATAACGGTGCCTATGATCCCTATCGTGCGTGCACAGCGCGGGTAGCGATGATGACGCAGCTGACTTTCCCACCCAACAACAGCGACTGGCGACACGGATTCGGACGGCGACGTGTACGGGCAGCGCTACGGACCCTCCGCAGAGTCGCTCGGCACGCACAAGTTCGGGCACTCGGACTCATCAACACCAACGTTCGTCGACTATGGCGCGTCCTCCGGTGGGAGGGACTCATACCCTGCGTGGTCCGCCGAGCGCAACATCCCGCTTTCCAAGGAAGAGATCGAGGATATCTTCCTCGACTTGACGCAGAAGTTTGGTTTTCAGCGAGATTCCATGCGGAACATGGTGCGTGTCACGACTTCATCTCGCCGTCGCCGCGCCTCACCCTTGCCATCAGTTCGACTTCCTCATGCAGCTGCTCGATAGCAGAGCGTCGCGCATGACGCCCAACCAGGCCCTTCTCACATTGCATGCCGACTACATCGGTGGCCAGCACGCAAATTATCGGAAGTGGTATTTCGCTGCGCAGCTTGATCTTGACGACGCCGTCGGCCAAACTCAGAACCCGGGTCTCAACCGCCTCAAGTCCACTCGTGGATCGGGCAAACGGCCTCGCCATGAAAAGTCGTTGAACACTGCGTTGGAGCGCTGGCGGCAAGCGATGAACAACATGTCACAGTATGACCGTCTGCGGCAGATCGCGCTCTACTTGCTCTGTTGGGGAGAGGCGGCGCAAGTGCGCTTTATACCCGAATGCTTGTGCTTCATCTTCAAGTGCGCCGACGATTACTACCGGTCACCGGAATGCCAAGGCAGGATGGAGCCGGTACCGGAAGGCCTATACCTCAGAACGGTCGTCAAGCCGTTGTACAGATTCGTGCGGGATCAAGGGTACGAGGTCGTCGATGGCAAGTTCGTGCGGCGGGAACGGGATCACGAGGATATCATCGGGTACGACGACGTCAACCAACTGTTCTGGTACCCGGAGGGCATCGCGCGCATTGTCCTTAGCGACAAGGTATGTATATCCTCACTTTCACTGCTGCTTGCAGAAGCTGATGACTGTATAGACACGCCTTGTGGATCTCCCGCCTGCGCAGCGTTTCATGAAGTTTGACCGCATTGAATGGAACCGCGTCTTCTTTAAGACGTTCTACGAGAAGCGTTCCTTCAGCCATCTCCTGGTCGACTTCAACCGTATCTGGGTAGTGCACATCGCGCTATACGTCTTCTACACCGCCTACAACTCTCCCACAATCTATGCTATCGACGGTAACACGCCGACTGCCCTCTCATGGAGCGCCACCGCCCTCGGCGGAGCCGTCGCCACCGCTATCATGATCCTCGCCACGATTGCCGAGTTCTCGCACATCCCTACGACCTGGAACAACACCTCCCATCTGACCCGCCGCTTGGTTTTCCTCCTCGTCACGCTTGGCTTAACATGTGGTCCCACGTTCTACGTGGCGATCGCGGAGAGCAACGGCAGCGGAGGCTCACTGTCTCTCATTCTTGGCATCGTCCAGTTCTTCATCTCTGTTGTGGCGACCGCCCTTTTCACCATCATGCCGTCTGGCCGTATGTTTGGAGACCGCGTCGCAGGGAAGAGCCGCAAGTACCTCGCCAGCCAGACCTTCACGGCGAGCTACCCGTCACTCCCCAAACACCAGCGGTTCGCGTCGATCCTAATGTGGGTGCTCATCTTCGGGTGCAAGCTCACGGAGAGTTACTTCTTCTTGACGCTGTCATTCCGTGATCCCATTCGCGTCATGGTCGGCATGAAGATCCAGGCGTGCGAGGACAGGATCTTCGGCAGTGGGCTTTGCAGGAACCACGCGGCATTCACGCTAACGATCATGTACATCATGGACCTCGTCTTGTTTTTCCTCGACACCTTCCTTTGGTATGTTATCTGGAACTCGGTGTTCAGTATCGCACGCTCCTTCGTACTCGGCCTTTCGATCTGGACACCGTGGAGGGACATCTTCCAGCGCTTGCCCAAACGCATCTACGCGAAGCTGCTGGCGACGGGCGATATGGAGGTCAAGTACAAGCCCAAGGTCCGTCGAAAGGTCGACCAAGTCCTGACCGCATGCTCATCAATCTATAGGTTTTGGTTTCACAAATCTGGAACGCGATCATCATCTCTATGTACCGTGAACACTTGTTGTCCATCGAGCATGTCCAGAAACTACTGTATCATCAAGTGGACACTGGCGAGTCCGGCAAACGCAGTCTACGGGCGCCTCCGTTCTTCGTCTCTCAGGGCGACCGCGGTGTCAAGGGCGAGTTCTTCCCGCCAGGCAGCGAAGCAGAGCGTCGTATCTCGTTCTTCGCGCAGTCGTTGTCCACGGAACTTCCTCCGCCGATCCCGGTCGATGCCATGCCAACTTTTACGGTGCTCACGCCCCACTACAGCGAGAAGGTATGTGCACCCTCCTTCGACAGTTAGATATAGCTAAACTGCGGCCCTAGATCCTTTTGTCGCTGCGTGAGATCATTCGCGAGGAAGACCAGAATACGCGCGTAACGCTGTTGGAGTACTTGAAGCAGCTTCACCCGGTCGAGTGGGAGAACTTCGTCAAGGACACCAAGATCTTGGCCGAGGAGTCCGCGATGTTCAATGGCCCGAGTCCGTTCGGCAACGACGAGAAGGGTCAATCGAAGATGGACGACTTGCCGTTCTACTGCATCGGGTTCAAGAGCGCCGCTCCGGAGTACACTCTTCGCACGCGTATCTGGGCGTCCCTGCGCGCGCAGACGCTCTATCGCACCGTCTCTGGCATGATGAACTACGCGAAGGCGATCAAGCTCCTGTACCGCGTGGAGAACCCGGAGGTCGTGCAGCAGTTCGGCGGCAACACGGACAAGCTTGAGCGCGAGTTGGAGCGGATGGCACGGCGCAAGTTCAAATTCTTGGTCTCCATGCAGCGCTACTCCAAGTTCAACAAGGAGGAGCACGAGAACGCTGAGTTCCTGCTTCGCGCGTATCCGGACCTGCAGATCGCGTACCTCGAGGAGGAGCCGCCGCGCAAGGAGGGCGGCGACCCGCGCATCTTCTCGGCTCTCATCGACGGCCACAGCGACATCATAGCTGAGACGGGCAAGCGTCGTCCCAAGTTCCGCATCGAGCTGCCCGGCAACCCTATCCTCGGCGACGGCAAGTCGGACAACCAGAATCACTCCATCGTCTTCTACCGTGGCGAGTATCTCCAGCTCATCGACGCCAACCAGGACAACTACCTCGAGGAGTGTCTGAAGATCCGCAACGTGCTCGCTGAGTTCGAGGAGTTCGACGTCTCGAGCCAGAGCCCGTATGCGCAGTGGGGTGCGAAGGAGTTCAAGCGCTCCCCCGTGGCCATCGTCGGTGCTCGCGAGTACATCTTTTCGGAGCACATCGGTATCCTCGGTGACTTGGCTGCCGGCAAGGAACAGACATTCGGTACCCTGACGGCGCGTAACAACGCTTTCCTCGGCGGCAAGCTGCACTACGGCCATCCCGATTTCCTGAACGCGCTCTACATGAACACCCGCGGTGGTGTCTCGAAGGCGCAGAAGGGACTGCATCTCAACGAGGATATCTACGCCGGTATGACTGCGTTCGGTCGTGGCGGACGCATCAAGCACAGCGAGTACTATCAGTGCGGCAAGGGCCGTGACCTCGGCTTTGGGACGATTCTGAACTTCCAGACGAAGATCGGTACCGGTATGGGCGAGCAGATCCTGTCGCGCGAGTACTACTACCTGGGCACCCAACTTCCCATCGATCGTTTCCTCACCTTCTACTACGCGCATCCGGGTTTCCAGATCAACAACATGCTCGTCATCCTGTCGGTGCAGGTGTTCATCGTAACGAGTACGTTGCCATTCATTCTCATGTTGCGGGGTAACTGACACAACCTTAGTGGTGTTCCTCGGTACCCTCAAGAACTCGCTTACGATCTGTCGTTATACGTCAAGCGGGCAGTACATCGGCGGGCAGTCTGGCTGCTACAACTTGGTCCCAGTCTTCCAGTGGATCGAGCGCTGCATCATCAGTATCTTCTTGGTGTTTATGATCGCCTTCATGCCGCTCTTCCTTCAAGGCAAGTCCTATATGATCATACATAACCAGAGAACCGCGCTGACGATTGCTGTAGAGTTGGTCGAGCGTGGTACCTGGAGCGCTATCTGGCGTCTGCTCAAACAGTTCATGTCGCTTTCGCCCGTGTTCGAGGTTTTCTCCACGCAGATTCAGACGCACTCGGTCCTTAGCAACTTGACCTTCGGTGGTGCTCGGTACATCGCCACCGGCCGCGGCTTTGCTACCAGCAGAATCAGCTTCAGCATCTTGTTTTCGCGCTTCGCAGGCCCGAGTATATACCTGGGCATGCGCACGCTCATCATGCTGCTCTACGTGACGCTGACGATCTGGACGCCATACCTCATCTACTTCTGGATCACGACCTTGTCGTTGTGCATCGCGCCCTTCCTGTTCAACCCGCACCAGTTTGTCTTCTCGGACTTCCTCATCGACTATCGGTACGTTGCTTCCCTTCAGTGTCTTGACCTTTATTAACGGCTGTCTGTAGGGAATACCTTCGCTGGATGTCTCGTGGAAATTCTAGGTCGCACAACAACTCATGGATTGGGTACTGCCGTCTCTCGCGCACCATGATCACCGGCTATAAGAAGAAGAAACTCGGGCACCCGTCGGAGAAGCTGTCGGGCGACGTTCCTCGTGCGGGATGGCGGGCGGTCATCTTCCCTGAGATCGTCTTCCCCGTCTGCATGGCGATCTTGTTCATCATTGCCTACATGTTCGTCAAGTCGTTCCCCGTCGACGGCAGGCAGCCCCCTTCGGGTCTGGTGCGCATCGCTGTAGTGTCCATCGGCCCCATCGTCTGGAACGCAGCCGTGCTGCTCGCGTTGTTCCTGGTCTCGCTATTCCTTGGCCCAATGCTCGACCCCGTCTTCCCGATGTTCGGCTCCGTCATCGCCTTCATCGCTCATTTCCTAGGCACGGTTGGCATGATTGGTTTCTTCGAGTTCCTGGTGAGTTTCATTGTTATCGAGATTGACCTGATTTCTCATTCGACGACTTGCAGTGGTTCCTCGAGTCCTGGGAGGCGTCTCATGCTGTTCTGGGCTTGATTGCCGTTATTGCCATACAGCGCGCCATCCACAAGATCTTGATCGCCGTCTTCCTTACTCGAGAGTTCAAGCACGACGAGACAAACAGGGCATGGTGGACAGGTCGCTGGTATGGTCGCGGCCTCGGCGCGCACGTCATGTCGCAGCCGGCGCGTGAGTTCGTCGTCAAGATCATCGAGCTGTCGCTCTGGAGCTCCGACCTGATCCTCGGGCATCTTCTGCTGTTCATGCTCACGCCCGCCGTACTCGTCCCGTACTTCGACCGGTTGCACGCTATGCTGCTCTGTACGTCTGCATATGCTTGTCGCAGGATATGCCGCTAACATCTTTTCAGTCTGGTTGCGTCCGTCAAAACAGATCCGTGCTCCTTTGTACTCGATTAAGCAGAAGAGACAACGACGGTGGATCGTACGTCCGCGCGCATGTTCCTGTCAGCGTGTCTCTAACCTATGCTTCAGATCGTCAAGTACGGCCTCGCCTACGTCCTCGTCATCGCCATCTTCGCTTGTTTAATTGCGCTTCGTAAGATTGCCTCCCTAACGCTTTTGGACGCGCCTAACGCATTTGCTAGCTCTCATCTTCCGTACCACTCTGCACTTCGAGTGCTCCCTCTGCAACAGCTTGTAATATTGGACTCTCTACCTAGATTCCCGCCTTCGCACCATGTACGGCTGACCCTTGGGTTGCACTCTCGGGATTGCCAACGGACATTCTTCCATCGTTGAGTGCAGTCCATCGTTGAGTGCGGTTCATCGTTGATTGCAGTCCATCGTTGGGTGCCGTCCATCGTTGGTCGTAGTCACATAGCGGGGTGGTTCACGACACGGACACTTCCTCATCTGTATCCTCTACGAATGCAAGAACTCTCTTACGACTGGTACCTATATACATGTGCTCCGCCATTGTCTGTGCAGGATCATATATACATACGCTTCTAATATCTTACAGTTGGCCTATTCAAGGAGAGTTTGCACCAAGCTAAGTACCCGTATTGAAGAGACGTCGATGGACAAATATTTAGTTCTCTTCATGCGGTGGTTTAGCAAGTGAATTCGGACTGGAGCGTTGTGTTACGTGACTGCCCTGCGTAAGTACCGTATCCAACGTGCTGAAAGTTGTCGGCCTGAATCAGGCTATCGGGTGCTTGGAGAAGACAGAATAAGAAGCTGACGGGGATTCCGAGCGTTGACTACGTAGGACAGAGGTATCGTACAACAGATAAGATCTTGAGAAGTCGTACAAGCACACGGGTGAGAGGTTGTACAACAACAGATGAGAAACTGTACAGCACAAAGATGAGAAACCGTATAGCACAAAGATGAGATCGTGCAACCGTAGATGAAAGATTGTACAGCGTATGAAAGATCGTACAGCGTATGGAAGATCGCACAGTACACAGATGAGAGATCGCACAGTACGCAGATGAGAGATCGCACAGTACGCCAAGGATCGATCCGACTCGTAGCGCAGGGTGTATCGTCGAGCAGAGCCTTCGAGAGCTCACAGAACGAAGGCAAGCATATCTTGGTCATGTTGGCCGAGGAGGAGTGTGCTCATAGCCTCCACGACTGGCTGGTCCAGGGGAAAGCAAATATAACCTGCGAAAGTATCCATTGTTCTCCTAAGCATTGTCCTCCTGCGAGAGATGTAATGGTACACGTTCAGCGCCTCAGGTGACTGCGAGATGTCGTCGAAGCATGAGTGCGATATCGTGGATGTCGCCGAATCATAGGTGCGGAAGTCGCCGGTGATGTCGTCGAAGCGAGACCTGCGCACCGGCGGAGCGTCGGCAGGAGATGCTGTCTGCGTGTTGGAAAGACTTGCTCAGCCACATCAACACAGCCTGCGCCGCACGCACGACTCGTGGCGGTGGGTCTTTAAAGGGCGGAGGAGCGTTCCGAGTGCTCGAAGTCCTCTCGCACCGCAACATCTGTCCTGCACCGGGACATTCAACAGTCGCACCGCGATAATAACAGGTCGTCCACAGCATCCATGGGAGCGGAGCAGAGCCGTCGAAGCCTGCGCGAGAGCAGAGTATTTGGTGGTAGTGGTGGTGGTGGAAGCCGGAGCAGCTCCGAGTCCAAGGAGTCGCGGTCGCTAAAGACGGTGTCGGTGGCGTCCGCGTCTGCGCTGGCTGCCGTGTCCGCGGTGACACCGGGGAGCAGCGAGGAACGGCCCCCGAGCGCGGCGTCCTCCGAGCAGACACGAGTGCCGGCGCCAGAAGTGAGTGTTCATCAACCGCATCAGGCCCCGGAGCGGAATGCAGTGTCACAGCCACGACATATCCTTATTTTGTATTTGCCACTCGCGTCGGCGGCTTGTTCTCCACGCCCACCGCCCCCAAC
Organism: Schizophyllum amplum; assembly: GCA_007026445.1. Taxonomy (NCBI): domain Eukaryota; kingdom Fungi; phylum Basidiomycota; class Agaricomycetes; order Agaricales; family Schizophyllaceae; genus Schizophyllum; species Schizophyllum amplum. Next base: position 1,264,026 of record VDMD01000003.1, on the reverse strand, counting down.
GAGCTCACGCCCGCCAGAAACCCCGCCCGCCGCGTCCGAAGAGCAGACAAGAGATGCCGCAGTCCACAGTGCCCTGCCAGGTGCGGCGCGCATCGATCGAGTAGCTGATCGCCCGACTGACAGACTGTAGTACCGCACGGGCAAGACCCTCGGCAGCGGCACCTACGCCATCGTCAAGGAGGCCATCCACATACATACTGGCAAATACTATGCCTGCAAGGTCATCAACAAGAAGCTCATGCACGGCCGCGAGCATATGGTGTGTGGCCGGCGCGTTTGGCAAGCCGATGGACGATGCTCACTCATTCTCCCTCGCGCAGGTTCGCAACGAAATAGCTGTCCTAAAGCGCATATCGAGCGGCCATCCGAACATTGTCACACTGCACGACTACTTTGAGGTGCGAACTGCGCGCAGGGGGGCGGCGCACAGGCTGTATTGACACGCCGTCAGACGACCCACAATCTCTATCTCTGCTTCGATCTCTGCACGGGCGGCGAGCTGTTTGACCGGATATGTGCAAAGGGCAACTACTACGAGGCGTGCGTACCCATCGCGCGCGCGCGGGACAGCGAGGAGTAACTCTTTACGACAGCGACGCGGCAGCCCTCGTCCGCACCATTCTGCAGGCCGTCAAGTACATCCACGACGCCGGCATCGTCCACAGAGGTGCACGTCATTCCCTTTTCCCTGAACAATCGTGCCTGCGCTATTACTGGCGTGCCCCTCGCAGTGTCTCACTCGTATCGCACGCGTGCCCTCCTCGCTGACGCTTCATGATTGGCCATTTACCACTGGCTCTACCATCCATCCCCGACCCCTATCACAAAACCGTCTCGCTCCACCTCCATGACTCCCTCGTTAACTTGCCATACCCACTTCATCTCTCTCACCCGCTTCCATCACCCTTCATGCCTCGTTGACCTCCATGCATTGCTTTGCTAATCCCCTCCCCACCTAACGCCGCCCTCCCCAGACCTCAAGCCCGAGAACCTCCTCTTCCGCACCCAGGCCGAGGACGCGGATATCATGATCGCCGACTTTGGCCTGAGTCGCGTCATGGAGGAGGAGAAGCTGAACATGCTCACCGAGATTTGCGGGACGCCTGGGGTGCGTTAGTTTTTGCTTCTTACTTGTCGTGTGCTGTTGTTTGTGTCATGTGCTGTTTCTTATCATAGCCGTTTTTGTTTGTCGTGGGCTGCGTTGTTTCCGCTCCGTCGCATGCTGCTACAGGGAGGCCCAACTGACTTCCCCATCACAGTATATGGCCCCGGAGATCTTCAAGAAGAGTGCGTCTTGGTTTTTCTAAATTCATTTCTTCCCTCCCTCCCTCCCTCCCTCCCTCCCTCTCCCATTTCCTGCACCCTTCCTCTCATCCCACCCATCTCACCAACCAACCAACCAACCCGCAACACACACACACCTCCTCCTCTCTCTCCTCACTAATCCCCACCCCCCAGCCGGCCACAGCAAGCCCGTCGACATCTGGGCCATGGGCGTCATCACCTACTTCCTCCTCGCCGGCTACACGCCCTTCGACCGCGACTCGCAGCAGCTCGAGATGGAGGCGATCATCGCGGGCGACTACAAGTTCGAGCCCGAGGAGTACTGGGAGAACGTGTCCGAGACGGCGAAGGACTTTGTGCGGCAGTGTTTGACGATCGATCAGGCGAATAGGCCGACGGCGGGGGAGGCGTTGGGGCATAAGGTGCGTTCGGGACCGGAGGTTTGGCCTGGGGAGGAGGAGGGCATAGGGATAGGGTGAGGGAGAGGGGGAAAGAGGAGGGAGGGGGAGGGGCGCTGCCAGGGAATGTGTCTGAGGTCCACGCTAACACCCCCCCTCAGTGGCTCTCGGACCCGACCGCCCACTTCGTGACCGACAAGGAGGGCGTCGCGCCCGTCGACCTCCTCCCGCACGTCAAGAAGGCCTTCGACGCGAAGCAGCTCTGGAAGAAGGCGGCCTTCAGCATCAAGGCGCTCAACCGCATGACGATGCTCGTGAGCGGCGGGCTCGACAAGGACGCGGCGGAGCTGTCGGAGAATCTGAAGAAGTACAAGGAGGAGAGCGCGAGGGAGGTGATGGAGGAGAGCACGATTACGCATTCGCATAATATGGAGACGGAGTCGACGACGGATCTGTCGTTGAAGGAGAAGGAGGTGCGGGATGCGGTGAAGGTGGGTTTTTTTTTGTTCTGTTTTTTGGGGGGCCATGTTTTTTCTTCGGGTTCTGTTTTTCCTCTTGTCGGCCGTCCGCTTTTTTTTTGGTTGTCGAGAGGAGAGCGTTTTTGGGAGACATATGCTGATACGCAACTAACTACAGACATCGGACGATATCAGCGCGCACAACCACAGCGACCTGAGCTCGCGGATGGCGAAAGTGACTTTGGAGGAGGAGGAGAAGGAGAAGGCCTGAGCGCTTGCGAGGAAGGAGGCCGAGCGCGAGAAGAAGGCCATGTTGTGGGCTCAGCGAGCGCGGCGTGTGCGGGCTCGAATGCGGCATGTGCGGGCTCGTGCGCGGCATGTGCAGGCTCGTCAATGTGTATAAATCAAGGGCACCCGTAGAAAGTCGCCGGCCAGCTCAGAGTAGGGCTCGATGCCTCCTCCTTCCAGATCCCACCCGATCCTGGCGCCCGTCATGCTGCCTTCCCGAATCCGACCTCATGCTGCCTTCCCAAACCCGACCTCATGTTGCCTTCCCAAACCCGACCTCATGCTGCCTTCCCAATCCCGACCTCACCTCACGACGCAACCGCCATATTCCTCACGTCGTACCTTGTAGTTAGTATCCCCATTCCCTCGCCGCAGAACCCTTCCCTCGCCGCAGAACCCTTCCCTTCCCCGCGCCATAGAACCCGTCCCATCGAACGACCTTCTCGCCGCAGAACCGCCTTTCTCGCCGCAGAACCACCTTTCTCGCCGCAGAACCACCTTTCTCACCGTCGCAGAACCGCCTTTCTCTCCGCAGAACCACCTTTCTCACCGCAGAACCCTTCCGATCCGTAGTGACTACTTACTACATACCTACAAAGTATCTCGAATGTACTTATTTCGCAATCTTAGTTCACCGACGTCGAGCGTGAAGAACTTTCGAGCGTGAAGAACTCCTCGAACCACCACCACCTCGACGTCGAGCGTGAAGAGTCTCTCGACGTTCTTAGATATGCAGCCTAGACGAGGCGGCACTGAAGTTCAGACCAGCGCGATTGAAGTCAGACGTCCCTTGAAGCTCTCTACTATGCTTCGACCCTGCCTCCCACCTTGCTTCTGCAGTCTCAGTAATTACCTGCTCTCGACCTGCAATTCCAACACCCATCCGCAGGTCGAAGAAAAAATACGGCAATGAGTACTTATGGCATGACCGCGGATTGAACGCGGGACCTTCAGAACTTCAGTCTGCTGCTCTCCCAACTGAGCTATCACGCCTGTGGGGTAAGTATGGGGTCTGATAGCCTTATCCACTTCGTAAGCACTACAGTCTCCCAAGCAGTTGTTCGTCCCTGTCGTCTCCTCAGCAACTATATCACCCCATTACATGATTTATCATGAGCAATGAGATCTCGAAAACTGTCTGAAGGGTGACCCCGGTGACCGGTGATGAGTTGTACGTTTAGTACTTGAGGGGCGATGAGACTTTGAGCGCTAGCCGTGCGTGCATACAGTGCAATTCAAGAAAACGAGCAGCGATGATCAAATAAATAAACAAGCACATGATACATAAGTGAGAGTCCACACAGAACAACAGTACATTCGACGCATCTACGGAGCCCAAGGGTCCAACCCTTGCTCGTATACGGCGTCGCCTTCACACTCGCCCTCTAAAGCGTCCACACCCCACCGTCCCCTCTCCGCCCATCGTGCCTTCCAGACCCACTCCTGCACCACAATCCCACCTCTTACTCCTGTACCACCAGCCTCCTCAGCCCAGGCAGGTCCGCCAGCACCGCCTGCAGCTCCTCCTCCGATATCGCGACGTGCTGCAGCGTGAGGGCGCGCAGGCACGGCGCCCACGGCGACCGCCGCACGAGCATCCGCCATGCTTCCTTGGGCCAGGTGAGGGTTGGGGTCGTGACGGCCGGGGATGTGAGGGTGGGCGAGGTGGGCCGCCGCGGGCGTGGGCGGTGGGCTAACATTAGACTTGGGCTTGGTCGGCTGTATCATCCCCACCACCACCTCCTCCAACCCCACAGGCAGCACAAACGCGCCCATCACGGACCTCAGCATGCGCCCGTTGCGCGTCCCGTCCGCCCAGCAGCGCAGCGATAGCGTCCTCAGCCCAGCTGGCAGCGCGATGCGCGGTCGCCACTCGTCCTGCCCGGTCGGGCAGAGCGCGTCAAGAGTGAGGTGACGGAGGGCGCCGCGGTCTGACTTGGATGAGGTGGTCAAGTCTGTAGAGCTTGCTGGAGGTGTAGAGCTTGCTGGGGCTGTAGAGCTCGCTGAGTGGTCTCCAGAGCTACCCTCCCCAGCCCCCGGCCCACACAGCGCGATCAGACGCTGCGCATCCCCAAGCGTGCGCGCGCCCACGCAGTACAGCTCCTCCACCTGCGTCCACGGCAGGTTCACTCGCGGCGGCCCGGACACGTGCACGGCCCTCAACCGGGGCGCGTAGATGGTGGGCCAGGTGCTAGGCGAGCGGGACGCGTTGATAGGCGAGGAGAACGCGTCGATAGGTGAGGAGAACGCGTTGCTGAACGCGTGGATGCCGTGCATCGGGAGCTCATCCCCCGTGATGCGCAGGCGCTCGAGGAGCGGCGCGCTCACGTTGCCTAGGTGCGGGAGCAGCTCGACGGGCAGCTCACACGTGCGCCAGCGCGGGGCGAGTTGGACTAATAGCTCCGCGAGGCAGCGAGCGAGGGGCCGGGGAAGGCGTCTGGCATGATCACAAAGGTCACTAGGAGGAGCCACGACCCGCACGTCAAGCGGCCGGGATCCCGAGCGTTCTCTGTGTAGAGAGATGATGAAGGTGATGCTGGAGATGGTGTGGGTGAGATATGACGAGGAGGACGAGTCGACAGCACCGAATGGTGAAAGGTCAGGAGCGGCAAAGATAGATAGGTCGGCGGCAACGCCAAGAGACGGGAGGTCGATGTCGATGGTGGTCCAGAGCTCGGGCAGAGATAGTGCGATGTTGCGCCACCGCCTGCAGACGTGCGAGAGGCGCAGGGGCCATTTGGTCCTGCTTTCCTTACAGACGAGGGCGAACACATCCGCGAAGATCTCGGGCGGAACGCGGTGGATGACGGGGAACGTGCGCTCGTCTTCGTCGGCCGCACCGTCTTCGTAGTACGTATCGGCGCCGTGGCATTGTGTATATGCATCACTACTGTGGCGGTCCACGTCCGCCACACAACGCCCGCCTTGGTCGACCAACATCGGATAGGCGCCGACCTTCTCCGCCCTTCCATCGTAGACGGGCACGATCTCCTCGTACGCAGGCGGAGGCACCTCATGCTGAGCAGCTACAGCCTCGGGCGGAGCAGGTATATGGAACGTAGGGGACTGCAGAACCTTCTCAGAGGTGTGCACGCCGGGATCGCCACACAGGATGCGGCGCGCGCATACGATCGGCGAGTGCAGTCGGGGCATTCTGTGAGCGCGTTAGTATATACGCTAAAGAGTTGATACGGAGACGCACTTGGTAGCTCTTGGCTGGTGAGTATATAGTGGTTAGAGACAACGAATACGAGATTCGAGTTGAAAGGCGTTTAGCGCGCTGGAATTCGTTGACGTCGAGATGGCTGCTCTTTTCACCGCTGAAGCAGTCGTGTCAGTCGAGGCGGGTCGTCGTGGTTCAGAACAAGAAGCAAAAGCACGCTTCGTCTCTGAATCCCCGGACGGCGGCTGGACGGCGGCGCCCACACCGGGGCGGTTCGATGCATGCTGGGCGCCTGCCGAATGTGGCCAGGATTTCCTTTCGCGTTTGTTCAAGCACTGGTTTCCGGATTCGGATGGAATTGCTATGCGGGGATGTTGCACGTGAGGCTTCAACATGAGTAGGGCACGTGCTACGAACTCTGCGCCCGGCATCCTGCTTTCCCTCTGCGTCCGACGCTCCCGCTGTATTCGACATCTATGCCATAACACGGCATCAAAGACGTCAGTACGTCTACTGGGCTCACGAGTGTTCGCAGGACTGTCAAGGACGAAGTGAGGGTTGCGATCCCCTCGAGATCAAGCGATCAGGTCGAGAACAATGATATTCGAAGAACAATGGCGTTCGAGAAAACAAGAATACAATGGTCGGCAGTGTAACGCCCTCCCAAGGCGGACAACAACAAGTTTGTGCTCATCATGGGGCAATTGTCCCAACAGTGTGTAATCTACTATACATGTATATTCGGCCGCTAACTTCAGCAGGCCTTGCGGCATCCTGCCCCTGGTATACCTCCCTACAGAGCACCGCGGAAGTTGAATGTGGGGACATTATCCCCAAAACATCTCCGCAAGTGGATGTGCCTCCCCTAGAGGCGATTCGCCACCCAGCACGTGTTTCGTAGGGCATATGGCCCTGTGGGCGTCCTCCAGGGTCGTTAGCGCCGCGCGGGCGCTATGCTCGTCATTGAATTGCAGGACCGTCATCCAAGCACGGCCCGCAGACGCAACTCAGCATCGTTAGCTGCTATCATCGTCCTCATAGCTATCACTTCGTTTCCTTCGCTTCGTGGCGCCGCCACCGCGCTTGCCCGAATCGCGGACGTTCAACCGGACGCCGACCTTGGCAAATTGCTGGTGCGCCATAGCGTCAGCACCATTGCCCATGTTGTCTGTGGACAACTCACCTTCGTCAGGTCTGTGGACGGCTGGAGCCCGGGAAAGTCCTTTGTGGTGTATATGTGGAACACCCCGCCATAGCACTCGGCCTGCATGGCCAGGTCACGGTGGCCGCGCGGCAGCGAGAATAGGTCGAAGACGCGGTAGCGCAGCAGGAAGTCGCCTTCATGCTTGACTGCTAGGTCCTGAAGGCAATCCTCAGCCGGGCACGGATGAAAGAGCAAAGCGAACGCACCGAGAATACAAAGACTAACGTCTGTCTCCCCTCGAACGTTACGCAGGTCGGCTGCACGAATGTCGACCCCACAAGCGCATTCGTCGCCTTCTCGCTCTCGTATATCGCACACCCTCCAACTCGATGTACCGGCGGCTCCCCATACGGCCCGGGCGACCTTCCCTCAGGAAGCGGAAACAGATCCAACGTGCACACAAATCCCAACCCTAGCACATCCCTGCAACATACGCACAATCATCAGCCCCCCTTGCCACTCCATCCCTCAAGTCCATCCTACGCACCCGTACTCCCCGAACTCCGCCTCCATCTCCCGGTCCGTGCCCAGGTCGTACACCTCGAAGAGCCGGAGGCGCACGGCGGGCGGGGGGTCCAGCGGCCGGCGATCTACCCTGGCGTATCTCATGAGCGCCTTAGCGGAGTGGACGTGCAAACGCGGGGGCGCGGACGGCACTCACTTGCGGCCGAGCTGCGCCTGCTGGATCTCGTCGAGCGCGGCGCGGATGGTGCGTCCGGCGAAGGGGCCCGAGGCGAAGTGAATGGGGTGCCCGATGAGCCGCGGCGCGCGCTCGGCGGGGAGCGCGTCCGCGGGCGCGGTACCGCGGTGCACGGTCTGCGGCTGGTACATGGTGGGGTAGAAGTTGGTGCTCAGTTGGGAGAACATGGTGGGTGGCGAGTGGCGGGTGGCGACGCGTCGCTGGGTATGTGTTTGTCGGGTACTTATGGGGGGTATGCGCGCGCTTGTGTGCACCGGGCGCTGGTTGGTCTTGTGGGGCGGGAGAAGCGTGCGTTAATGGGCGCGCGTTCGCTGGCGTCGCCGCACCAAAGATGGTGCTGGTGGTCCGGATGGCGGGCGCAAAATACGACGGACCAAAACAACCTGCGTTTCCTTCCTCTTTCAGCCTCTTTCGTTTGGTCCCCTTCCTGTTTCGTCGCGCCGGGCCAGCCTGCCGGGCCCCGGAAGCTTTACGGAAGCAAGTTCGTGGCGCGCGGCGCTGAGGCGCGAACTCTATTCGTGTGAGAACGCGAGAGAGTGGTGGACGGAGAGAAGAGCGCTGACCGCCGGGGTCACGCAACGTGTCACGTACAGTGGCAGCTTTCACAAATGATGCGCGTCTTTCGGCTGTCTTTCGGCAATATCTCTGTGTTCACACTAAGGTTATGTTGATCATCAATTCACTGTCTCACTCGCGCGTGCGGAGTCTGCAAAGCAATCCTTCTACAAATTTACAACAAACACGCTACACTTCAACGAGGACGCGACAACCAATAACGCAGACTCGCGTACGCCACTGCACCGAACACGATGACACAAACCGACAGCACCTTTGTCCCCACTATGGATGCCTCATGCTCGACCTAAGGATATGTGCGCTCACTCACACATCCGGATCTCAAGAAGAACATGATTCCACATACCACAGACGCAAAAGGGGACAAGATGGGTATGGTGAAGTGTGTCGAGAGCCACTTGTTCGGCGGCGGTGGCTGAGTGGCGCGCCCAGCGACGTGAAGGGTCATGAGAAGTGTGATGAACATGCCAATGAGGAGGGTCATCTGCAAAGAGCAACAATGGATATGTTGAGTGAATTGGTAGGCGGCGCGGAAAGCAGGACGGCAGAGGTGAGCACAGGCTCCAAACGGATGTGGATCAGCACACCATGAAATTCTCTCTTCTCCGGTCTGCCTGCTTCTGACTCTCCGCAAGCATTGTCAGCTCACGCTAGATACCATCAACATGGGGAATTTCTGGGCATAAATTTGGCGACGCACCTCTCTCTTCCGTTCCTGTTCCGCCACGACGCACTGAAGCTCGTATTGATGCTGCAGGTGCATAGAGTGCAAGGATTCCCCTGCCAGCGCGCGTGTCGTCCAGTAGTGCTCCGCGGATAGTGGCGTCGAGCTGGGGGGAGGAGTCCATTGTGTTACGTTGGGAGGTGGACTCCAGAGTTCCGAGCTGGGGGACATGGTTTTCGACAGTCTTTGCTCTGGATTACGCTTCACCAGCTTGCTCGTGTAGCCCGTCTGGTGCTGAGCAGGAGCTAAAGCTGGTGTTCTAGACCCGCGAGAGGGGGAACCGAGATCGCGGAGAGGAGTGACTGGAGCAGCCGGGGTGCCCGAAGGCGTCCCAGGAAGCGGTCGCCTCCTCGGAGAGCTGGGTGGTGACTGCGCGACAGCATATTGCAACGTCCTGCTGGATTGTCCATTTGTACTGCCCTGCATCATATTCCTTGTGTCCCTACCACACGCAAGCTAGCCCTACACGCGCAAGCTAGCCGAACAATGGGAGGATAAATGCGTGTGAGTACGGCGAAGAGCTGGATGCTTTTTTGAAGCTGGAACCTGAAGCTGAAGAGGAGGAGATGATCGTACGCGCTGAAGGGTTGCTGAAGGGAGACAATAACACGTGATAGCATTTGCGCCACAAAGCCGTACACGTGCAAAAATTCGCGTGCTTGTCACAGAAGGTCACACAACCTGTTCAACTTCGACTTCGTTGACGCGTACGGTGAAGTTGACCCGTCGCAACGGATGCAGGATGACATGTACATATCTCGTCTGACTCCGTGACTGGATCCTGATATACGAGATGCTTCCCTGATGGGAGACTTCCAGACTTCCTACGGCCGTGGCAATACATGGCCGCTTGCTGGTAGTAGCGAATCTCGATTCACGTTGGCAGGGTTGGCCATGACTCGACGTTCTCTCCACTGGGACGCTGCCGCCGCTAAACACGAGGGGATCAGAGTCTGTATTGTCGACACATCGGCCGTCGGGCTTTCCCATAAATCGGCCGATTCCAAGTGAGTTTTCGGCCGACGCAGATTCAAAGGCAGCTGAAGCTCTGAAGCTGAGTTGATAAGTAAAGTTGAGTCTACTATCTCTTCCTTCGCATCGCCATCCACCTCCCTACTATCGTGCAGAACGAACGACAAGCCACAAAACATGACTACGCCCTCAAACCAGACGACTTCACCGCCCTCTGACATGGCATCCGCTCTGGAGGCTAACAGTTCAAACAAAGACGGCTGGTCTGCCACCCTCTACAACACAGCCGCTAACTTTGTCTACTCTGGCGCCTTCACTGCGCCAGTCCTCAACCTTCTCGCCCCAGCCCAGGGCGAGTGCATCCTCGACCTCGGCTGCGGCACCGGCGAACTCACCGCCGCCCTCGCGCGCGCCGTGGGCCCCACGGGACACGTCCTTGGCATCGACGCCAGCGCCAACATGGTCAAGCGCGCGGAGGAGGTCCTCGCAGAGGCTTCTTCCCGTGATTCTAGCTCGCCCACGCGCCTCCTCGTCGCTGACGCGCAGACCCTGCGCCTCCCGCCCGCCGACACAGGCACCTTCGATGCCGTCTTCAGCAACGCGACGCTACACTGGTGCTCTCGGGACCCGCTAGGCGCGCTCCGGAGCGCCGCACACGCCCTACGCCCAGGCGGGCGGTTCGCCGCCGAGCTCGGCGGCCTGGGCAACTGCATTGGCGTGCGCGCGTTTCTATATGGCGCGCTCCGGCGGCGCGGGCGCGACCCCACCGCAGTGGACCCCTGGTTCTTCCCCTCTGTCGAGGAGTACAGCGAGCTTCTGGAGCAGGCGGGGTTCACTGTGCGCGAGATCGCACTGGTGCCGCGGGTGACGCCGCTGCCGGAAGGGCTAGCGGGGTGGTTGCGTGTGTTTGCGAAGCACTCGTTTATGGAGGGGATGGCGGAGGAGGAGGCAGACGCGATAATTCAGGAGGTGGCGGAGGCGATGGCGGTGGACTGCAGGGACAGGGAAGGGAGATGGTCCATGATGTATGTGAGGTTAAGGTTCCTGGCGGTGTTGAAGGAATGAACGGATGGTAAAATAGGGATGGTCTCGCTCGCAATGAGGCAAATTGCCTGCAATTCCCAGAGAACAGTGATGTTACAGATACAGACAAATATGTTCATTGCACGTACTTACTTATAAGTAATGGCCCTTCAGTGGTGGTGCCCCAGAGTCCGCGAAACTGTCATCAGCATATGCATGCTCACAACCGCTTGTTGTGCAACGCTTCCATCGCTGCATGCGTGCGCATCATAAGCGCCTTCTCCATGCTATACCGACCCTGACGTACACGCGTTAGCGCTGAAATTCTCAATTTCCAAACCTTCCAGCTCACCTTTCTCCCCGCCGCATTGACCTCGAGATATTTCCCGCTCAATACTAGGTCAAATTGCCTCCGCGCCTCGTCCGTATCGCCCAAACATGCTAGTAGCCGGCCGAGCTCGTAGTCTGGATGTGAAAAGCATGTGTCAGTATGGTGCTTCAAATGAAAGGCAACTGTCCACTCAAGACTTCCACTCACGCGCATGGTACACCAAGTGATGATCCAACACGACCTCCGGGCCGTACTTGAAGACGTCCGCGAACGCCGCGCGCGCCTTGTCCGCCGCATCTGGGACGTCGATACCGTGCTCCTGCTCCGCGTCCACGTCGATGATGGCGTCTGGGTCCTGTGGATGGGGCAGTCAGCTTCATGGTTGGGGAAGATGGAAACATCAAGCAAGTGTCGGTAGCCATCCAGAAACTCACCGGATACGCGACATAACGCAGGCAGACGCCTTCCAGAAAGCGCGCAAGCACGAAATCGTCCCAGTATGCCTTGCCGTACTCCTTGGCGTGATCTCCTGGCTTCCCGGTCACTGGTTCGTTGGCAGTTGCTGTCGGTGCTGCCCCGTTGGACGCGGGAGCAATCGTGCCGTTCTCCGTTAAAGTTACGTTCGGTGTTCCCTTCCCATACGTCGAGATATGTCCATTCTCACCCGCCTTCACCTCCGCGCCATTGTCATTCGCAGTCGCATACGCGCTGTTCCCGGTCGTATGGGCCCCTTCCGTCTTCGGTGCGGTATCACCACCGTCCCTCGCCTTCGACATATCCTCACCCGCCCTCGTCACGCCCAACCGCGCCAGCAGCGCCCACACCTCCGGCAACATGCGCCCCGTAAGGATTTCACGCGGCGCGTGCGCGATGCCTAGGAATAGGTATGCGAGCTCAAGCGCCGGCAGCGCGAGGTGGCCCTGCGTTTGGAATTTGCGGGCTTTGCGGGCGACGAGTTTCTGGGGAGGATGCATGGGTCAGCGGGGGGAAGGGTGGATATGGTAGATGAGGGAGTGTGGTAACAGTGGTAAAAGAGGGCAACGGTAGGAAGTGCGCCAGGCATGCAAGGCGACGAGCAAGGCAAGAAAGATCAAGCAACAGCAACTCACCTCCAGCGGTATCGACTTCCCCGCAATTCGCTGCCTCACGCTGGGCACCTTCGCCATCAGCGTCGCCGCCCGCTCGCGCCGCGCCGCAGCTTCCTTCTCGTCCATGCTTTCGGCGCTCTCGAGCAGGCAGACGGCGAGGCCGTAGGAGTAAATGGATTTGGACCACTGAGGATGAACATTATCAGTTTTAGTTAGACCGCCCGTAGTTAACATTAGTGAAGGCATCATTCCTCGCAGGTACGAGAGGGACGTTCGGAGAGCAAGACATTTAAAGAATATCAGATGGAATCTGGTAACCCAAAGCAAGATCCAAATGCATCACAATGAGACAATGCTCACCGTCGCCTCCGCCTCCAGCACCTCCCAGCACTTGCGGCTGGCCTCCAGGTCCCACAGCGCTAGGTTCGAGATCGCCATCTCCCAGTGCGAGATATGGTGCAGATTGCTGGTTGTGATATGCATCAGAGAAAAGGATGGCAAAGCTCAACGACATGCCTCAAACGCACCGATACTGCTTCTGCGCCTCCATTGCGCGCGTGTAGAACTCGATCGCTTTCCGCGGTTGCGAATGGATGAGCGCGAGACGGCCGGCGCCAAAGAGGAAGAAGACGCCTAGAGAGTGAGTTAGTCGTATTCTCGAGCGTGAGCTGTCCCCTCTCCGCGTCTCCTCTCTGCGTGAGCTGTCGCCCCTCGGTCTTCTCCCAAGCCTTTAATAAATTCCCCCAGGCTCAACACGAGCTGCACGAAGGCTAACGAGAGGCACAAAGACTCATCAACACAGGTCCCACTCACCATTCGGATACCGTCTCAAATTCCAGTCCAGAATCCTCTGCGCCATGCCGATGTCGATGCCATCGAACGTGATGCTCGACATGACGAGGTGGAAGATGAGGAGCGCCATGTCGCAGATCGTGCGCCGGACACCTTCGTGGGCTGGGTGGGGGGCGGGGTAAGTTAGGATATGTGGTCCGGCGCGTAGTGGTTGGGCGCGCAGCGAAAGGAGTTGAGAAGCAGATGAAGGGAGTCAAGGTAGCAGATGTAGGGAGTCAAGGTAGCAGATGAAGGGAGTCAAGGAGCATATGAAGGGAGTCAAGAAGCATATACAAAGGGAAGTAACGAGGAGAGGGCGAAGTCACTCACCCGCATCGATCCCCGGCTCCGTTTGGCTACCCTTCTCCTTCTCCCCAGCCTCCTTCGACCACCCGCCCGCCTTCTGCAGGATCTCGAGCCCGTACTGGCGATCGCCGTGGTAGCCGAAGAGTTCGACAATGCTGAGGATCTTGCCAGGCATCTGGGGTAGGCCGGTGAGGTTAGTGTCAAGTTCGTGTAATTGTTGCTGGGTGAGAGCCGATAGTTCTGCAGTGAGTGGGTAGGGGGTATGTGTGAGAAGTAGGACAGTAGGTGAGCAGAGAACAGTGGGTAGACAGTAAGATAGTAGTCAAACAGTAGGATGCATACACAGACGCGAAGTACGATGCGAAAACAGATGCGAAGTCTCGCGACGCACCAGCGAAAGAATCAAATGCGACAGGCCCACACCTAGATACACGCCGGAGCGGAAGTGCGCGTCAATGGTGTCGCCTTGCCCCTCAGCGTCCACGACATCGATGTACTTTCCCAGCTGGCGGTAGATGTTGAAGAGGGTACGCATGTTTAGGCTAGCGGATTGATTAGTATGCGACCGAGCCTATCGTAACTATCAGAATAAACGCACATTTCCGTCACCAGCGCCAGCCAGTCTCCTGAGTACACAATGCCAAGGATCGTCTTCTCGAACAGGCTCTCCGCGTACGTGAGCTCCGCATGTCGTTCCACTGGGGTCATGGACTTAATCCAGCCGACGCCCGAGGTATTGAACGAAGAGACCACGTAGCCGGCGAGGCGCGAGGTGAGGCGCGGCGCCTTCTTCCGATGTTGCTGCGCGACATGGTTCCCCTGCTTCGTGTGCTGGATGCCCGCGAGGAGGTCCTGGAGAGGGGGAAGCAGGTTCACATTGTTGTGGGATCTCGCGTTGAGTGAAATCTCAAATTCGCCACAACTAGACCACGCACCTCATCCTCATACGACATCAGCCCCTTCACGCACTGGATGAGCCCGTAGCCCGTTGCGAAGTACAGGCGCTCCTTCTTGACGTCGCTCGCGTGGCAGTACTCCTCGCACTCAAACATCTGGGAGTTGAGAAACGTTTCGAGCGCCCAGGATACACCGTCTAGGTCGTCCAACGCGTCCGCAGGTTTGTATGGTTCCTTGACGGGCGGGGGCCCGGTTAGGCGGGATGCCCAGGAGGGTCTGGCGGGGGTGGGGGTCGCCTGTGCAACGGCGGGGGATGTCTGCGCAGCCATAGAGGTGCTAGAGAAGTGAGGGATGTCCTGGGGAGGGGAAGGGAAAGCACAGATAAGTACGACGAGAACAAGAAGCAGCGCATGTGGTGGGTTCTATAAGAGAACGCAGGTGATGATGGCGGTGGTGTGGGAATGCGGGGAGGGAGGTCACAAGAGCGCTTCACGTGGAGTTGCGTGCGCCTCTGCACAACAATTACACAAGTAGCTGAAGTGCCAGTGAAGTGCATCAGCTGAGGAGATGAGAGGGGAGCTTGGGGGAAGCCGTACGGGGCTGAAGACATGTAAATCAGCGTATGGAAGAGCGCGCTGCCGGTGACAGTTTCAATTTGCCTGTTATTATTAAGGTTCAGTATCCTGATCGACGGCGCCCAGCGAACACACCATGCTGAGGCCTGGTTGTCGTCTGTTCGCGTCCTGCCGCTCACAAGTTCCCTGTCGCATGTCATCCTGCTGAGACTCGATGGCCTGACAGCCACTGCTGCCATTGTCTGATCTCTCGGACGAAGAACTAGACTGAATTGCACAGTCGACACAACTTTATGGCCATGGTCAACGTTGAACACGAGAAGATCGCGTCGCGTCGCGTCGGCTGAACCGGCAGACTCCGGATTTAAGCGGACGCGCTACGTCATGGCTTCGTCAGCACTTACCTCCCCGAATCTTCGCGACGAACTTAAGAACGCGTTCAAAACGGAGACTACACTTGTTTCTTACCACCACCACCAGCACTAACACCATGATTGCACCCCTTGCCCGCACTGCTGCCCGTGTTGCCGCGCGTCCCGCGTTCGCGCGCTCCCTCGGCGCCGCCGCCGCCTCGCGCGGTGTGCACACCCTCCCCGACCTCCCGTACGACTACAACGTGCGTATCACTTACTTCCGTTTGCGTGAGGAAGTACACTGATTACCACCCTCAGGCGCTCGAGCCGTACATTGCGGAGGAGATCATGAAGCTGCACCACCAGAAGCACCACCAGACCTACGTGACTGGCCTCAACGCCGCCGAGGAGGCCTACTCCAAGGGCCCCAGCGTCCAGGAGGCCATCAAGCTCCAGTCCGCGCTCAAGTTCAACGGCGGCGGGCACATCAACCACTCCCTCTTCTGGAAGAACCTCGCGCCGAACAGCGGCGACGGCGGCAAGCTCACAGACGGCGTGCTCAAGGACACGATCGAGCGTGACTTTGGCTCCTTCGACGCGCTCAAGAAGGAGATGAACACCAAGACGGCGGCCATCCAGGGCTCCGGGTGGGGCTGGCTGGGCTACAATCAGGCGACGAAGAAGCTGGAGGTTGTGACTACGCCTAACCAGGACCCGCTGCTCTGTATGTGGTCGTACTTTCTGAAAAAGGTTGAGTTGGGGCTGACCTCGTATGTCCGACAGCGCACGTGCCCATCCTTGGCATTGACATCTGGGAGCATGCCTTCTACCTCCAGTACAAGAACGTCAAGCCCGACGTACGTCTGACATCTGTTGTCACTCTGCCGTTGCTGACCTTCTCTCGCAGTACCTCAACGCCATCTGGAACGTCATCAACTTCAAGGAGGCTGAGTCGCGCTTGAAGGCGGTGCTGTGAAGCATCTGAGCGCCGTCTGCAGCTTCGTCGACACGACCATTCATTCACCCACCTGAATCGAACCTTTTGCACAAATGTACACTAGACCATGCTATCTAACTCACTTTCCGTGCTTCTACTTTTTGTGCTCTGGGGATTCATGTGAACCTAAGCTTTGGTCCAGGACGCCAATGCCTCGCCAAGGCTGTCGGCGTCCTTCGCAGCTCTGGTTCGTGTTGCTTCCTGCGAAGTGATACCGACGGTTGACGAACAAGATGATAGGCGAGTGACAGACAATGCAAGACGAGTAAAAGACGATACAAGACGAGCGAAAGACAATGCAAGATGATGGCGATTATACCGAAAGTAAGGAAGAAGCACTAGAACAGTCTCTAAAGTAAATTGAAGTAAGGTCTATTTTATGGCAAGGTGCGGCCAGTCCCCTTCAACCCCTCCATCCACCCTCTCGCCCCCCTCCCCATCCCCTCTCTCATCACCCTTGACCTCTCACGCCATCTCTCGCCCTCCCTCCTCTCTACCCTCCTTCACCGGAAACACTCCGGGCAGCCCAGCACCCGGCGGAACTCCTCGTGCATCTCGTGGTACACGAGCCGCCGTCGCTTCGTGGGTGCCGGGCAGCAGTCGCGGCCTTCGCAGTGCGTCGCTGACGCGTGCGTGGCTGAATGGTGCGTGGCGGACTGGGCGGACGGGATTGGAGCAGACGAGTTGTTGTTTGACAGTGTTGGCAGGTATGAAGGATTCTGAGCCGCTGACTGGGCGGACTGTTTTGGCTGCGCCGGCGCGCGCACCTCCTTATGCTCATCCACCTCACTGAACTTTCTCTTCGGCGCGCGATGCGCTGTATACGTAGGCGGGGGTGCGTCGTCGGCATCGTCGCCGGTAGATGAGGTGCCGGTGAGTGCGGTGTTCGTGGATGAAGTGTTGTTGACTGCCGCTTCTTTCTCCTCTTCATTGCTCTTGTGCGCTGCACCTACCCCCTCTCCCTCTTCCTTCTCACCCACCTCCTCACTCCCACCCGTCCCCTCCAAAAGTCCCTCCTTCACCTCAAACACCCGCCCGCCAGTCAACGTGAACGCCGGGTGCACGGGGAAGACGCGCGGGAAATGCGGAGCAGCGCGCGCGAGGGCGGGGTCGTCGGCGAGAGAGGTGGGGCCGAGGAGGGAGGCGAGGGTGCGTGCGGGGCGGAGGGTAGGTGGGGAGGAGAGGGTAGTGGTGGGTGGGATAGTGGTGGTGGGTGGGATAGTGGTGGTGGGTGGGATGACGGGGTGGGCGGGTGTGGTTTGCGTCGCGATGGACGCCGTTTTCGCCGCGATGGACGACGACTGGATGGCAGGCAGTTGGGATGTCGTTTGTGTCTCGGTGCTGGACGACTGCCCCGCGGGCTCCCGCGCGTCGCACCCGACGTCAACCGGCTCATGCTCAGTGTCAGGACCGACGCCAACAGATACACATCGTGCGCCGACTGGTGTGCTCGCAGTTACCCCCGTCTGCGTGCTCGACATCGCCTCCGTTTGCACGCTCGATGTCGCCTGCGTCACCGCGACCTGCGCGGTCTTCGACGCAGTAGGTGGCTCGGCCTGCACGCCACCCTCAGCTGTCGCAGGTTCCGCATGCACGCCACTCGTCGAGGTAGTCGGTTGCGCTTGCACGCCATTCGTCGCGGTTGTCGGCCGCGCCTGCACTGCGCTGCTTTTCGCTACTGGGACTACCTGCGCACCGACATCCATCAGCGTGCGCTTCGGCTCGCACGCCTGCACGCCCACGTCGACGCGTTGAGCGACCATGCGCACTGTCTGGATCGTCGCCACTCGGGTTTGATAGATGTCGGTCTGCGTCTGAGCCTCGCCTGTCGAAAACACTGCATCAACGGATGCAGAGCTTACTGAGACAGTTGCACACCCCTCCAAGCCTTGCAGTCAGGTCAGCACTGTGCGCTTGCTCGACAACGGGGGCGACTCACCGACCGGTAGGCCAGGCGGAGGCATAAGATCATGCTCGGAGCTGCTCTTGGAGATATCCTGGGAGCGCTTCAACGAGCGTGATGGTTTACGTGGGGTGCGTTTGCGCGGGGTGAGCTCCTCGTCAGTCTCCGATGTACGCGCTGTACTCGTAGACGACTGGGCGTACGTCGAGTCCGTGACGGAGCGTGCGGATGGCGTGCGTGGCGAGGGAGGGTTAGAGATAGAGTAGTTTGCGATCTCCTGCTGAGGCTTTGCATCCTTCTTCCGCTGTCTGCAATGGACAATAGGGTCAGACCATGATCGCACACACACGCCTTAATGCACGCACCTCAGACCCATACTATGCGTGCTCGCAGTCGCAGAGACTTGCTGGGGAGCAGCGCGGTCTTTGTTCTTGTTCTTGCGCTCAGCTTTCTTTGTGTGGTTCTTGGCGGCGTTCTGCACATCTGCAGGCGCCTTCGCGGAGCGCGTCGTGCGCTTCTTCGCGTATGAGGCCCTCGAGAAGGGGCTAGTGACCATGGTGGTCGTAGGATGAAAGGAATATGAAGGTCACGAGACGGGTGATGGTCAGTTGTAAACGGAATGGAGGGAGGGTCCAAGCCAGGGCCCTTTATCCTTCGGCTGGTCAAAACAAACAATAGGGGCACATGATCGACACGTGATCAAAACATTGTACGGCCACGAGCGCACCACGAGGCAACTTCCCCGATGGGGGACAGTTCACTCTGACGTGCAAACGGCGTTCTTCTGCCAGTTCTGGTGGGGAGAATGCGATAATGTTGTTTCTAGACGATGAAATGCATCGTCTAGTGTTAACCTCTAGAGCTCTAATGGCTGCTAGCTGCTGAAAGGCTTGGCAGGGTGTTCGATGAACATCCGCAAACAGATACATTGACCTCTGTAATCATTTCGAAGTTGGTTGTACTCAGAACACATCGACGCAGCCGCCGAAGATGACATACATACACAGCGTACCAAAGTCCTAGATATTCCTACATATATCTGACTACGACGTGAACACGTAGAGACCGAATAGCGCGAGCGAACTTGCGGATGGACCATTTGCTTGCTACGGCAATGCCTTGCCCATCGAGGTAGGCGGCCCATCTCCCACCACTACAGACGGCCTACCCTCCAGCCCCTTTACGCACCAGGACAGATGACCCATTGCCCGCGACGGCAGATGCCGATGTTCGACCGACAGCCGCTCCTTCACTCGGCTTTTTGCATCGTAAAAGGACCCTCCCAGAAGATCTCAGTGCCGCCCTCCGCAGCTCCACCAACACCTACACGGGAGGCCTTCAGCAACCCGCGCACCCTGGGCAAACGAAACAACGCACCACCATTCTCGCCGAGCACGACACGCCCGGCCATCCCCTTCGGAAACACAATCCGCCACGTCCCCACGAAGTTCTGCCCGCCGATGATGTAGCCATAAAAGAACGTGTAGTACGCGCCGGCCTCGCCTTCCGGCGTAAACAAGGAGTCTGAGGGTGGCGCGTCAGCTAAGCCCCACCATCAAACTGCAAGCAAAGGCAAGCTGCTCACTCTTCTTAGGGAACCGCAGGAGACCAACCATACCGTCGCAGGGGCGCACCCGCCCGTACACCTCGTAGTCGTACAGCGCCGCCGCGTCGGCTTCGTCCACAGTACCATGGAGCAGGACGGATGCTACGTGATTGCACGGCTTCATCTGACGAGGAGGAAGAACGCGTCGCCGACAAGAAAAGCATGGGCCCTCTGCGTCCGAGTACCCGTCGTCGCTCGCACCAGAAGTCTCCTCATCGTCGTCATCAGAAGACGTCTGCCCCTTTTCGTCTTCTTCAGGCTGCGGCTGGGCCTGCGAGGAAGTCATACCGCCCTCCCGCACCGGGGTGCCGAATGCGTAGCTGAACTGCGCCGACGGACGCCGCACTGGCCCATCACAATCGTCGCACGTCGTTTCCTCCAAGCCCAGCCCCACGCTCTCGAAAACGCTCTCCACGTCCTCACCGTCGAGGCGCTCGCGTACCCGGCATCCAAAACACTCCGCGCCCTCGTTCTCTCGATGCGCCTTTTGATGCTCCGTGATATGGCGGTAGACGAAGCGCTGGTCGCCGTTCACTGAGGCGACGCACTCCTTGCCGTCGTCCGAGACCTGGAGAACCGTGCCGTACGGCAGCCAGCCCATGCGCGCGTCGTTCTCCGCGGGCACGCGGGCGTTTTCCTTGATGTCAGACACGAACTCGCGAATGCGGATCGCGCTGAAGTTCATGAGCATATCGCTTGTGCGAGCATCGAAGTACGGCGTGCGTTGGTCGGCTGAAAGGGTCTCTTGTAGGAAGCTGAGCTGAGGGAGCTGCGGATGGGTCAGTTGACTGTTTCGTGAAATCGTGATCTTGAGTGGCTCACTAGCATCCTGCCTCTCCATAAACCGTCCAGAAGGCCCGGCGTATACATGTGGTTCAAGCGAATGTGATCGCATAGAGCGGAAGGCGGCTTTTCCGGTTCGACTACGTTAATCGTTGAGAGCTGACGAAACAAAGAGGGAAGAATGACATACATCCCACTTGGAGACTCGAGCTCATGAGGCATCTCATCGAGTCAGCATCCCATTGTTCGGGGTACTGCAACCGTGGAAGCGGCGTGCCTCTGTGTTTGTTGAACTTGCGAACGTCCGCCTTCGTCAACTCCACCTGAAGACACGACCGTCAACCTCCATTGCCACGGTGATTGTTTCGCCACCTACACGAAAGCTTCCTGAAGGTGCTGTGCCCGCCCGCACTTCTTGGAGCCAGATCGCGCGACGCGTCTCGTAATCCTCTGGAAGGTGGTCCGGTACCTTCAACTCGCCTAATTCTTGCCGCGCGAAGAAGTGCAGCCTGGCGACGCTTGAGATGAGTGGATGGCTGAAGTCGAAGTCGCGTCCAGCATATGGCCAAACGCATGGTGCAGTCGGAGCGCCGACGGCGGCTCGAGGGTATATGGGGTAAGGACCGTGAATGGTGAGGACCGTCTGAGGAAGACCACCATGTTCGCCCGGACCGTCGGTTACGGGCGGGTAGAAGAACTCCGCCGGCAACTCGCCGACGGCATACTGAGAGGAATGGTGAGACGAAATGGGACAAAGACCAGCTAACGAATCAACGCACGCGGAATGGCATGACGATGTAGGGCAGCAAACCGCGCCTCAGACGTTCCCTTTCCTTCGGAGGTTCGGCTCGCAGGTTTTCTGTTATTGAGTGAGATGGGGGCCTCACGGGCGGGCGTAGCACGTACCAGGCGTTGTCAGAATCCAAGCCGTGGCCAGAGCTGCCACCAGCGGCTCATCCTCCTCGGGCCAAGGAGTCGGCTCTGTCACTTCGTCGATGCTGAGTCGGTGGCGGATGTAGGCCATAACAAAACTATAAGTGCCCCACTGGTCCACCATCTCGCGTGTCTTCCCTTCATCCATGAGAAGCAGCCCGTAAAGGCCCATGACAGCCCCTTCGACGTCCGGATTGTCCAGGGGGAGACGATTGACGATAGGCGGGCGCACGTAATCGAGGACGGCAGTGAAAAGCTCGCCCAAGTCCTCTGCCTTGGCACGCGAACTTAGCTTATCGACGTCTGCTTCGTCGCATTCCATGGCGAGCCAGCCGCAGCGGCGGATAATGCCGTTGGTGTTGAAAACCTCGCGGCATATATGGCCTTTCTCAGAGAGGGAGCAGAAGAGCGTGGCGAGATGGGGACATGTCGCTGAGAGGCGCTCCGGGGCGGTCACGTCGTCGATTGCGACGAGCAGAACGGCGACTTCGTGGAGGAGCTCAGCGGGCAGCTTGCAAAGCCTGCATAAACACGCGCGCGTGGTGGGGTGCATTGCGGGGGAGGACGTGCAAAGTCTGCGAGGGGTGTGGGCGCCACTGCGTGGGTATATATGCGCAGATTTCGGTTTAGACTTGTTCGTGATGAGAGCAGAAGACAAAGGGGGGTCGTGCGCACTGAGAACGAGTGTATTAAGCGCAACATCGCGGGAATTCAACGGAGGCGGGTCCGCGCCCGACACGAGATGGGGGTTAAACTCCGCCAATCCTCCCACGCACCCATGCCGTTAACGCGTTTGCCGCCCGCCGGCTTCTGCGGCTCAATCACCACGTGCCATGAAAGCGGGATTCCCAAAGCAGAAGACCATTGTTCACGACCACCACCATGTTGTCCGCTGCCCCCTCGATGTACTCTCTGCATGCCGGCCCGATTACCCTAAATTAACCGTTAGTAAGTCAACCAGGACCCTCACCTGCTACCGTATGCTCATCGACACCTAGTGTTCGCCGCTGCCAGTGCCACACAAGATACAGACCGACGGTGATGAAAAGAATACCTTGCACAGATCCTTTAGGTCTCCGACGCCGTTCAACGTGCCAGTGGCAAGATGGCCACTTGACACGGCACAAACTTACGTACCGTCCGCCGCCTACCCCTTCCGTCTCCCTTCCGCTCTCATGCACATACTCCTTGGGTCTCCTCTGAGTCGCCTGCTCTCTCGTTTGCAATTATCCTTCGCTTGTTGCAATCGTCTCTCACAGACTGTCCAAATTTCCAAGTCCGCGAAGATCCGAGGATTCAGCAGACTGTTTGCCTGCCGCAACTCTCAATCGCCGTTGGACCAGCTGCTGTCCTGCTGTCTTTGTCCTGCAACCTCAAGGCGCGGTAGAACTTGAAGGCATGCTTCCCCTCTTGGAGCCTGCAGGTGCGCGTCGCCCCTCTCGACATGAACACACGACTTCATCACCACTCAGGACGACTTCATCAACACTGTCGCCGCTGACTTCATCACTCAGACGACTCGCCCAATCAACGCGGTCGAGTTTCGCGGCTAGGTCCCCCCCATTACCTCAATCGACGCGCCCCGCATCACCCTGGCATCACCCGCAGCCGTGGCGCGTGTAGCGGAGGTTTCCTCGCTGGCCAACTCGTCCGCACTTTGCCGGCGTTCTGCACGCTTTGGTTAGCTGGGTCAATCAGCTCTCTCTGAAGTCTGTGGACTCGTTTATGAGCTCTGTCTAAAGTACATGAGCTCTCTCAATTTTGAGCTTCACTGCGCGATCCCCTCTCACGGCAACCATGCAAGCCCCATTCAATAACTCGAACAAAGTTCAACAAGCCACTCCACGCCCGGTAGACTATGCTCGCGCCGAACCCACACCGGATCAGTCGTACTCAATGGTATCGAATGCCGTCGCGGGGGGAGGTGCAACGACCCAACGGACACCTGCTGCGACCCATAAATGTCACGGCCCCATGGACATCTGCTGCGCACCAATACCAGCTGCTGCGACGCACAAACGCCACGACCCGATTGACGCCAGATTGACGCCGGCTGCGACCCAAATGGATTCCGGCTGCGACCCAGGTGGACTCATGCATGCGGCCCAATACACTCCGAATTTGTTGCCATGCCAGCAGCGAGAGCAAGATGAATTCGGAGGTTTTCGCGTGGCCCTTTCCGCCCAGCTTGGTTATGTCTAGGTCAGGCCTCGCGGCGCGGAGGACTCGCAAAATCGCCCCTCACGGTACGGACTACACACAAGCCCTCGGCGCGGACATCTCGCAAATTCACGCCTTGCGGTACGGACTACCCGCAAGCCCTCGCGGCGACGCGAACGATTCGCAGGCTGAGGTATGCGGCGCAGACGACGGAGATGAAGACCTGGCTGTCATGACCGCGCCCGCTACACGACA
This sequence comes from Schizophyllum amplum, assembly GCA_007026445.1. NCBI lineage: Eukaryota > Fungi > Basidiomycota > Agaricomycetes > Agaricales > Schizophyllaceae > Schizophyllum > Schizophyllum amplum. The sequence goes on along the minus strand of VDMD01000003.1, from coordinate 1,240,218 downwards.
CAAACGTCCGCTACCCGACCGTCCGCTACACGAGGCCAAACGTGCCTATGACTGTCCCCGCTACAAGTACGTTCCTAAACGTCCCGTCCGCCGTCTATTCCGTGTCCCCTGCGCCGTCTACGCCTTCCAGACCACCATCTATGCAATATCCGTCCGCCATCCATGCAATATCCGCGCGCTGTCTAACATATATGGCCGCTCGACAAGCCTGCTCTTGTCCTTTCATGTTCCGTCCGGCGTCAGCCGTCCAATTTCCGCCTTCATATGTTCTTCCTCTCTCGCTGTTGCCCTACCACGCCTCCATGTTTTTGCCCCCGCCTATCCAGCTCTAGGCCCCCTCCTCAAGGCCGCGTCGGTTACCTACTGACAACACCTGTTGCCGCTATGAAGCCCGTCGCGGTCATGCCTGCATCCCATCGCACCCCCGTCGTCTAGTCATCAACTCTTCGCCGCCCCTACCGTCAGTCACCGCCTCGTTGTATCTGGCGCCTCACTGCTCCGGTCAGCAACGGTGCTGTCGACCGGGCCCCTTCAACACGGCCAGCCGTACTCGTACTCACGAATCCGCCGCTCTCCGGGTGCCACTATAGCGTGTACTGTAAGTGATACACCTTCTGCCTAGGCTCAAGAAGTCTGGAAAGGACACTCGAAGGAGATCCGAGATGTAGCGACGCGGCATCGGCGGACGCCCTGCAGCGGGGGACGTTCGGGCGCCTTGGATCGACGCAACATCCTGAATCGACGGGGCAGACGCGAAGACCTTGCAGCATAGTAAGCTTATGAACACTTCATGACTGACTGAACCTGGCGGTGCAGGGACCGCGGACGGCACCGAAAGAGCGGCTACCAAGTACTTACTGATCTCCCCTTCGTTCCCGCCTCTCGGTTATTTTAGCTGGGTGGAGCACACTTGAACAGCGTGTAGGGTCAGTTTGGGCAGCCTGCAAGGGGTCAGGTGAGCATGGGCTTTTGCAGTTCTTTCCGTCATGTGTACCTCCGTCGTGGGGGTTTCCTGATAAGCTACGATGCTCAGGCCGTTTTCGAGATTTCGGCGTCCGAGGCCTGCGGTTCTGCGCGATTCTGTTACAACACAAGCATTGTATTCCGATACAAGGACGAGCAGCAGGTTCAGAGCGATGTAAGTAGACTCCAGATACGGGAACGGATTCCAAGGATGGGGACAGGCTTCAACTTCAAGCATACTTCGGCGCGACAGACTCCAAGGGCGCCGCGACAGATTATAGGCTTGGCGCGTTGCCTTGCTTGAGATGTGTTGGGTGATCGACGACGCGGCCTACGATGTTGTACCGTTTGCTGCAGGGGAGCATCAGTATGAAGCATAGATCGTGACGATGAGCGTGAGGGCGAGACGAAATGGAAAGGGAAGGGAAGCAATGGCATGCAAAAGAGATGGGGATGCGTAGTAAGGGGACAAGGGCAGATTCATGGCTCCGTAAACCTCAGAGAGCCAATGCGAGTGGAGGGATCGGAAACGGAGGCAGGGGATAAACGTACGTGAAGAAGCCATGCCAATCGTCGAGCACCTTGCGGTCGCCCTCGTTAAGGTCCTCATACTCTGGCACCGCATTCTCCGGCTTCAAGCTCGACATCCCGAGGCCCTTCGACGGGTCCTTCCCCGCGAAGATGCCATACGAGCGACCGGGCCCATAGACGTCGCGCTTGGCGGACACGTCAAAGACCGTCCCTGCAATCGACGCGTCAGTTCACCTTCCCCTCCATCACCACTCGCGATATGTACCCTTGATAGACAAGTATATCGGCTTCGAGGGGTCCGACCCGTCGAACGCCTTCAGCTCCTCGAGCGTGAACGGGTCGTCCTTGGGCGGCGCTAGGTTCGTGTTCTCCGCCTGCATGATCGACTTTGGTTTCTCGGACGGTTGTAGCTGCGGCGCAGGAGGGATATCGCTGACAACAGAAGCTGCGCGGCGACGGAGGAGCGCAAAGAGGACGATGGGCGGCGCGATGAAGGCGACGGCGTATATCACGAGCTTCGCGATGCTCATCTGGACAGCGGCGGACGACGGAGCGCGGACCGGAGTGACGAAAGTTCCGTTATTGGCTGTTTGTGGCGTGTACCGGCAGCTCCCGGCGATCGGCTTTATAAGGCGCGCTCGAGCATTTTTGTCTCTTCGATTCTTCCACAATCATAAACGCCTATGACGATAACCTTCGGTGCAAAGAGATGAGCACGACCCGTCTGGCGTGGGCTTGGGCTGCTTCGGTGGCCTTTGAGCCTGCGCTGGGTGCGTGGTCGGCGTTGACCTCGTCCGTTCGGCACCATTACCTTGTTACATTCAAAGGGACGGGCTGTATGAATCCGATGGCGTTCCGACTGTGCTTTGTGGAAGAATTAGATACAGTGCTATGTTGTACGGCTTGCTGGGAATATACGGGCTCGCGGTGAACGTTCCGAACTTGCGTGTGATGGTGCAGGGAATATCGGCAGCGTTCTTGGGTTGACAGTCTTCCATTACGCCTGCATCGCACTGCGCAACGTCCTGCAGCTTGCTTGAAACTGGGCTTCGAAGCTGTTGGCGAGCGGAAGAAGTGACCGTGGAGGAACGCCGAACATGCACGAAATCTGCATATCTTTACTACAATACAAGGCCAATCGTACTATACTTCTCATTCCCTTCACCAGTTCAGACGGTGCGTCGGACACTGGTATCCAGACGGGTTCTTGAAGAGGTACAGCTGGTGGTACTCCTCCGCATCCCACCACTTGCCCGCCGACAGGATCTGGGTGACGATCGTCTTGCCCTTCGGCGTGAAGTGCTTCGCCTGCACCTCCTCCGTGACGCGCTTCGCCACATCCTCCTGCTCCCGAGAGTGCGTGAAGATCGCCGAGCGGTACTCTGAAGAGTCTGTCAGCCACTGCCAGAAGGGGAGAGGCAAGCCAACGCACGAGTGCCCGTGTCCGCGCCCTGGCGGTTCTCCGTCGTCGGGTCGTGCGTACGGTAGAAGAACTCTGCCAAAGCATCCAGTCAACTATCGCCTTGTGGAGGGAGCCACCACGACGCACCGACGAGCTCCCCGTAGCTCACGATCGACGGATCGAATTCAATGCGCAGGGCCTCCGCATGTTGTGTCGCCCCCGAGCATACCTGCTGGTACGAGGGGTTCGCGACGTCCTCGCGCCCGCCCGTGTAGCCGACGGCAGTCTTGAGGATGCCCTTGTTCTCCTTCGGCGGGTAGTGCTTCAGGAAGATGTGCTCAACGCCCCAGAAGCACCCGCCGGCGAAGGTGGCCATCTCGCTCTTCGATGATGCTGAAGGTGTCCGTTTGTCAGCTACGGCGGTACGACGCAGGACTGAGCGGCGTTACGCACCGGCAGTAGACATGTATTGCGCGGCGTTGAACGTGTGGAGGCCCGGGATGAGAGATCGGAGAGTTGCTAGCATGAACGCGTAGGTCAAGATGAAGGTCGGGCTTATGTTCTACACGACTGGTCAACCTGCTATGCAGATGCTGACGAAGGGAGCACAGCAGTCTCAGACAACGCCCGGCCGCGCGAGAGCCGGATCGTCGCCATGATGTCGAAGTTGGCGCGATGAGCGAAGAAGATGGCGCGCCGTATCGCGTTCCGGGTCGGGTGCATTGTACAGCCTGTGAAGCGAGGTCGAGCGCGAGTGGCGGCACAGCTCAGATATATGCGTATCGGAAACTATCTCCAGACAGGCTCTGCCGGCGAAGCTCGAACGTAGACACGGCCGAGTTCTGAATTCATGTAGTCGGTGACTAGAGTGCATTGAAAAGCTTGGTATAGTCTGAACACCCATTACCCTGAACACCAGTGTGAACGAGAGGAAGGAGGAAAGAGGGTAACGAAGACCAAAAGATACAGGTGTAATGGGGGTAGCAGTGTGCGAGGCATGGCATGAGCAGGTCGCAGAAGAAGAATAGCAAGTGTGAGTAGAAGAACGGCTGCGTGAGCAGACCAAAGGCAGAAAAGAACTCCGTGATAGGAGATGTACTGCAAGGAAAGAGGAGTAGAAGGTAGAAAGAGCTGTGCGTGCAGCTGGGGACGTGATGATCACAGGTGCGCTGAAGGTCTCCAGTCCTTCCGTCATCTACATACATGTTGAAAGAGTCCGTCCGCGTTTACAATGTGCGGCACCACTCCGGCCCCTAGAAGAAAGACGGGGCCTGCCCCATGGCACTATCCGCGTCGCGCGAATTAGTTCCGATAGATGTTGAACGAGTTGATGATCTTGAGGACCACGGTCAGCAAACGCGCGCCACAAACCAAACGCTGCACGACTCACGAATTGCGCATCAGCAAACGCGGCGCCCTCGTTCTGGACGTAGGACGCGGCGGACGAGTGGCCGGTCATGTCCGCGCAGCTCTGCGTCTGTCCGCCGGCGCCGGCCGAGTTCCAGACACCCTCGGGGAACGTGCCGCCGAGGTTGTTGGTGATGATGAGCATCAGATCCTGGAAGTGGCTGCTCATGTCGCACGTCGCGGACGAGTACGTGATCACGCTCTCGCCCCAGGTGCTCGGGTTCGGGCCGCCGCTGGCGACGTCCGCGGGGACCTGGCTGCGCTGCCACCACCAGACGGAGATGCCGTCGTCGCTCATCTGCACGGCGTAGACGCCGCCGCCGACAGCGTTGAAGCCCGTGCCGTACGAGGAGGTGTCGTACATGGAGAAGCCGCAGCCCATGGTGTCGACGGTGGCGTCGCAGTTGAGGCCCGCGCCGGAGACGAGGGTGGCCTTGGTCAACGAGGACAGCGCGCTGTCGGCAAACGTGCAGCCCGAGCCGGTATGGATGGAGACAACGTTCTGCGTGTACTGGTTGACACCCTCGATGATGTCGACCTCACCAGTGTACGGCCAGGAGCCAGAACCGGTGAACTGATGCACGATAAGATAACGCTTTGACAAGTCAATATACCACTTACCCAGATCGCGGGCCAGACACCACACACGGCGGGAACCTTCTCGACGTCGAAAAGGAAGAGCGTCGCGGTAGACGGGTTGAATTTCTCCGCGGATGTCATACGGACCGAGTTGCGCAGGGAGGTGTACTGCGTGGTGTCGACGTTGATGTACACCTTGCCGTCGCCGCCGGTGTACACGAGACCCGTGTTCTTGCCATTCACGTAGTTGGCAACACCCGAGTTGTCAGATTGGCCCTCATCGAAGCCGAAGTAGTCGATGAGCGTGTCGCCCGTGAGAGACTTGTACATGCTCCATCCCTCGTTCGACCCGCTCGTCGCAGAAGGGGCGGCGGATGAAGAAGAGGTGGTGGGGTCGGCAACGGATGTCGTGGCGGCGTCGGTAGTCGTCGGCTGGACCTCAGTAGTCGGTGCGGCCTCGGTGGTAGGTGCGGCCTCCGAGGTCGTGGCGGCTTCAGAAGTCGTGGCAACCTCCGTCGTTGCTGCTTCAGTAGCTAGGCGGTGAGATTAAGTCTCGGCGTGCCAGGTTTTGATTCATTCACGTACTTGCGGCAGATCCGGTGGACCATTCCCAGGTAACGTCGACTGTAGGGATACTTTGAGGCACAATGTAACGAAAGTGATCAGGACGACGTACTCATTCCGGCGTCGAGTGAGCCAGCCAGCGCCGTGAATGCAGCGGTCGACAGATAGATGTCACCATCGCCAGTGATGGCTGTGGTGTTTGCTGCGTCGGTGAGAGTCACGTCGATCGACTTGTCACCGTAGTAGACGGTGATCTGTCGTGCGTCGGTAAGCTTATCGCGTAGCAGAAGCAAGCAGCACGCACATGCTGGAAGCACTTGTCCGAGACGGACCAGATGTCTCCGTAGTACGCGCCGTGGACGCCCGCAACGAAGTCGTCGTCGCTGCTGACCGTCCCGCACGCGGAGGTCTTGTCGTTCTGGTAGCCGTAGAAAGCGGTGCCGGAGACGACATCGCGCTTGGCGGAGCGGTGGTGGCGGCGCATGCGCGAGCCAGAGTTGTGCGAGGCGGAGGCGGCGCCGGCGGCTGCGAGCAGCCCGACGAAAGTGGTGGCGGAACGCATTGGTGAGAGTCTAGTGCCGAGGGAGAGTGCGATGATCTATGGGGTAGGAGAGGAGGAGGGGCTGGATGCCGGCCAGGTGGTAAACGAGGGACTGGGTGAGAGACGGAAAGAGACAAGAGAGGAGATGTGGAAGAAGGCGGGAAAAGAAATAACAACTACGGTTACCAGGGGCATCGGGCCAGTGATGGACCACGAGGCGCGGTATAATTGGCGCCGCCGGTCCTCGGACTTGGCATCGGTGAGCTTGCTTGCGCCATTGTCTTTCCGTCTTCAATCGGTTATGAGCAGAATGCCCTCCCACTAATCCGACCTCAAGATCGGTGAACATCGTCTTCAATCCCAACGTAGGCGGCCAGATCTATTGAGCAGCGCCAGCACCTGCCAGCACGTCCGTAGGCACAACGACGCCAAGGGCGACGACCGAAGCGACGGAGTGATGCTAGCCGAGTGATTGAAGAATTGACGTCGCCTGGGGGCCCGGGGCGGTACCGGTGCTTGCCGAAACTTCAACCTCGGCGCCCAACCGCACCAAGTCTTGCTCTCGCTGCCACCCGCCGAAAAGAGGCGCGCCGACAGCCCCATGTATACATAGGCCCTACGTTTGCTACTTATCGCGGAGGTGCAGCGGCGAGCCGACATATCTAAATATATTGCTTGATACTGGTCTCCGTTTGCTGCGCACTGCGCAGCCTTCTGAGCTCGATGCCTCCCCCGGGCCCGCTGCCATGGACAACTTGTCGCCGCTCCACTCCTCCCCGCCGTCAGCGCGAACGTGAAAGCAGGCATGTGACAGTAACCAAGATCAGCAACAACGCAGGTGTGCGCCTTGGCGCCTAGTTAGAGCAGCTGCAAGCGCCTCGAGGTGCTTCACCGAGGACCATGAACCTCCGCAAACTTTGAAGAACACGCAGTGAATATCAGATAACAAAAGGCGGGGCTCCGGCGCCAGTCCAGCGTCCCATGCTCCTCCGTCCATACAACTTGTAATACAACCACAAGGACGACCTCACAAGCACCCAAGTTCCGTGTGTGAAAACCTTTCGTTATGCGCAATTAGATTATGGTCCTATTCACTAAAACATCTAAAGACTGGACAGTTTTCCGTCGCCCTACGCCGCCTTCGCCTTGAAGAAGTTCGCAGCATTACGCTCGACCTCCGCCTCCGCAACCAAGCCCTCCTTCTCGACCTCGTCCATCAGCTCGCGCTCTGCCTGGCGCATCTCATCCTCCGAAAGGCCCTTCGCCTTGGCAGCCTTGACGCGCGCGCGGTAGGCCCGGTACTTGTCGTCCGTGCCGAGCATGTAGTCCCACCAGCGGAACGACGTCGAAAAGTTGTTCGTGAACGCCATGTGGTGGAAGTCATGGTGCTCCGCGCCGGACCAGAAGGGGATGATGTTGTGCAGCGACCAGGGGAAGTCTGGAGAGGCGATTAGCCAAAGTAGAAGGAGGAGCGCGTTGACATGACACACCATAACCGCTGTGCGCGTCGACGGCCTGGAAGAGGCGGAGAACGATCCAGAGGTAGACGGTGAAGATGTGCAGGTTTTGCGTAACGTAGCAGTACAGCAGCGGGCCGCAGATCGTGCCGGCACCGAGGATGAAGACCTCGGCGGGGTGGGCGTACTCGGCCGCGAGACCAAACGGTGCAGAGTACTTGTGGTGGATCTTGTGGATGTGCTTGTACAGAACACCGGTATGGAGCGCTTGGTGGGCTATTGCTGGGTGTAAGCATATACTCCGGAGATCTACGACCGTTTCTACGCACCCAAGTAGTGGAACAGGTCCTCGAAGAAGAAAAAGAAGAAAAGTTGCGGGGCCATCTCCTTCAGGCCGGGCAGCGGGACCTGGTATGTCCGCATGCCGATGGACTCAGCAACGGGGTGGAAGAGCCAGATCTGCGCGCCGTCGTTCGTCAGCTCGAGAAACATGTGTTGGGTGCTCCGCACGTACCGCCGGCAACTCAATCGTGAAGTGCGAGAACAGGACCTGCTTCGTGCACTCCCATTGCTCTTGCGGCGTGGGCACCTTGTTCGGCTGCAGCTTCCACTTGCGGAAGTAGGGCATGGAGTCAATGATGATCCATGGTAGTGAGCGGCCGAAGTAGACGATCTACGAAGGTGGTCAGCGCCGTGTCGACGAGACGCTTGCTTTAGAGCACACGCACCTCATGCAGCAGGAAGCTCATGAGCCCAGTCGCAATGGTGGGGTTGTCGATGGTCGCATACCATTGCAACCAGAGCTGCTCCATCCACGACAGCGAGGCGACGTCCGTGCCGTCGTAGAGGCCTGACGAAGTACCGTTGAGGGCGTCCATTGTTTTCGTACACTCCTGTAGACCTAAAGGAGGGGCGGGACCGTCTAAAGCACAGACGAGAACGGGAAACAAGGAGGCGGTCGCTCTCGAACCACCTTTTGAAGGCTCGGAAAAACGTGCAATTGAAAAAGTGGCGAGATACTTCAATTCGGCCCGCTCACGTGCGCGATGTGGGGAGGTCACGAGCGAGTTGTGGGCGCACATCGTCACCGGTCACCCCTTCGCTTCTCGTTATGCGGGGTGTTTTACAGATTCATCGAGCTTCTTCGGCACTGACATCCTGTCTATTACTCGTCGGGCGTACTGATCAAGCAATGGTACAACTAGGGGAAGTAGAGTTCTTGGGGATAAGTACGGTATTGCATGTATTCTGCACCTTCGTTCAAGGTCAACGGCACCCCTCACGCGCTCAAGCGCTCAGGTAGCCAAGGGCCGACCTATGCTGACTTTGCCTTCCTACTTGTGTACTTGTGCCTATACCTAGATGGCCTGTCTGACAGGCTGCGCGCTCGCGACTTGGCACGCTCCTCCTCTTCGCGTATCGCCATAAGCAACGCATCCATGCGATCCTCGCACCATAACTCTTTGAAAAAGGATCCGTGAATTTCTTCACTCGTTCCTCCTGTTCCGGCTGGACAAACCCACGAAAAGAGGGCTGATCCGGAATGGCGATACGAAAGTAATTGCCGTCGCATTCGCTTCCGTTCTCTTCCTCAAACTCCGTCGCGATGCGCTTGCAATTATCCGCAATGTGGCGATGCGCATCGAGAAACGGCAAGGGTATCGGAGTGGCGCTGAACCACCCGGTTGGAGGTTTGCCTGTGTTGGATATCTCGAGCCCGAGGCTGAGGAAGTATGCAAAGCGGTGCGAAGGGTAGAGGGTCAGAGCCTCCTCAAATATGTCGAAGACCGGGTTATAGTGGTCGTCGCCTGCGTCGATGTATGTTTTGTTCTCTGAGATGACCAGCGGCTTAAAGAACTTGGGGTGGCCCAATGTGCCCCGCATGGCCTGCGGAAGGGTGCATTCAACAAATGGCTCCGTGGGGTTAATGTAGGTGCGTAACTTGCAGTGCACAGCGTTACCGGAATCGTCGCGCTGACGGATACACACGAACCTGTTCATTGAGGAGACATTCGACTCGGTCAGTAAATATCCACAAGCGACAATGAATAGCACTCACGTCTTGCATGACGAGCTGTTGTATTTCTCGAGAATGGGCGTTTTTTCCCCCTGGCCGAACAAGCAGGCAATATGATTAACGATTGCTTCCAACGGAGTCGTCTTGTAGTAGGCTCCGCTTGACTTTTTTTGAGAGAACACGTCCTCGATGACGCGCGTATAACACAAGAAAGCTTGGTCTATTGTGAGATAGAGCCGACCTAACAGAAGTGCGATGAACCTTGCAGAACGTCAGATACGTCGGGCAAAAACATATGTCCTTTGACTATGTGCGACGTACCCTCCAGTGCCACTGCCGGCGATGATGTCGAAGTACTCGCAGGGGCGCGGCAAGTAATCTAAGTGCTGTCTGTGCTGATATGCTTGTAATATGTCGCGTAGCATGATCAGCATCGCTAGGCCGCGGGTGCCTCCATCGTCTGAAGACTCAGTCAGTTACACCCTCAGAAAATCATATGTTGTCTGCGTACCGAGAGCCAGCAGGCGTACCCCAGGTCTCGAGACGGGCATTGCCCCCCAAATATCCACAACTGGATCGTAGTAAGACGTCGTCTTGCGCAGAGCCGACTTAAACGGAAGAGCCTGCTTAGAGGGTCCAGTACTGTGCTGCGGGCGTTCTGCGTGGTCATCTGCCACAAAGCATACGTCTGGAGCCATGCCTGAAAGTGCGAAGAATCGACCCAAAGATCAATTGAGGAGCTGAATGGGTAAGTATCCGCTTCAGAGCTCGTCTATGCGGTCGTAGTTTGTGAAGGGGTTTCTGGAGCCGAGGTGGGGGGAGAGGACAAGTGCTTGCAAGTTGCAACTGCGGCATGAGAACCAGTGCAAGTGGAACAAAGGCTTACCGCAAAAGGAACAAAGGGAGAAAACGTCGCGTCATATGCGCGCGTGCTTCAGTCATGATAGTGCAAACACCGGTATACACTGCTGAAGTCGAACTTCGAACATACATCGAGGCCATTGGCATCACTGTCAGTGCAAGATTGAAGCCGTTTACTCTTGTGGACTGTTGTTGTGACTGGTCAAGCAATGACGTAGTTGACGGTTCCGCGGCACGCCGGGCCTACGTCCGACTTGCGTCCGACCACGCCGCCAAGGCGCGCCACTGCCTTCGGCACCTGCAGTGAGCACCTGCTCTGGATGACGATGGCGACTGCCGTGGTCCGCGTGAGGCCCGAGTCCGGCATCGAGGAGCGCCGGACGTTCGAGTATAAAGCGTCTTTGGGCTTGCACCCGACCATCATCTACAAAACTCAACATCGCACCTCCATTCATCTAAATACATCCTTCAAGAGCAACCACCAATACCGCTTCATAGTGTAATCCATGGGTCGTTGGACACAGTTTGACGAGGTACGCGCCGCGAACAGGCATCCTATACGCCTCTCGCTTCTCCACCTCCTGACCGGTCCCCAGGATCCTTTCCGCCTCCCTGATGGCTTCAAGCGTGTCGCATACGACACTGACAGCAAGCGCTACACCTTTGTGGATGCGCACGGCACAAAGTATGTCGGCAACCCGGGCGAGGAATACGGTTCTATGACGCCCGTGGACGCGTTGCCTGTGCAGCCACGTCCAGGCGCCTTCTCGGAAGGTGAGCCCTCCATGCTCAGATGCGTCGCGTCCACCCATCCCCGACCAGGCCCACTAACGGCCTGGCTCCCGGCACTTTCCTTCCTGTTAACTCACGCATGCCTTAGAGTACATCAATCGACCTCTCCCCGCTAGCTCCGACACCGAAGCTGCCTCAAGCTTCCTCGATATCCTACCGTCCAGTCGGATCGGCGCCGCGCCACCGTCCTTCGAGGACGAGCAGGTCCGAAAGGCGCAAGAGAAGAAGCACGGCAACACCTCGACATCTCATCAGCTCACACAGAGCCAGATCGCCGACGTCGTGCAGACGGCGATGCCGAAGGTTCAGAGCATGCTGCAGAATATACGGCGCTCTGTGACGTCCGCGAGGCGGGATAAAGGTGGCAGTCCGCCGGCATACGGAGACCGGAAGTCGCCCGCGTACGGAGACAGCAAGTCGCCCGCGTACGGAGACAGCAAGTCACCTGCGTGTGGAGACAGCAAGTCACCTGCGTACGGTCACCGCAAAGCCGCATCGGAGGACGCGCCGCCCGCTTACAGCGACGACGCATGGGATGCGCAGAAGGCGCAGTGGGAGCGGGCGGACGAGAAATCGCTCTTTCGAGGCAGGTCAAACGCGTCGAGTGTCGGTCGCGGATCATCCGGCATAGACCGCGGGACGTCCATCATGGACCACAACTTCAAGCAGCCTGGCAGCAACCCCGGTCACCCCGAGTTTACAAGTCAGCCCGAGTCCACCCATCATCCCGAGTCCATCAGTCACCCAGAATCTAGCCTTGCCCGCGCTCAGTCGAACACCTCGTCCTTGAATCGCACCTCATCATCCGTGTCGTCGCTCGACTACGCGTCAAGCATTTCGCCCTCCTATCTCGACCGCTCAGCCTCGAACGCTTCGAGTTACCTTGACCGCTCGCAGTCCGTACGCTCGGACGCGTCTGGTGTTTCCGACGTCTCACGCGCGACGCGCATGTCTGTGAACGATGCGCTGGCGGGACTGCCTGCAACGCCTAATGCGCCGTTACCTGCTACGGCAACTCCGCCGCTGCCAGAGACGAGAAGTTCGCCTACCAGCCCGCTGTCCCACTAAAGCAGTCGTGCCCCCCATGTATCTGTCTAGGATATCCCACCCTCGGTTTCCTTCTGTATCTTTCACTCATCTCTCTCCCATCTCATTACTCACCTTGCCTTTGCGTCTCCGGACGACCCTTCTCTGTACTTCTTTCTGTCTTCATGTTACGTCGTAACTTTGAATTTTGGGGCACTTTGAAAGTCAAGTGATTTGAAGCCCAAGCAGAACCACGTCAAGCAGTGCGCTCTACGAGATGCGCGCAAGCGAGTCGCTCTCACAAATCTACATCGTCGCACCCATCCAACACAAAATGGTGCAGTCGGCCTTGTCCGCGCCTGAGGCCTGGGCCTGAGGGCCGAATCGTCGGTGTCGAGCATCCTGCCTACCTACCGCGCGATACATAACCTGCAATAATGTATAACACTATTGATTCCAACATCATGCATACAGAAGAACAGTCCCCGATTTTCTGCTTGAGTTGCTTGCGATGCAAGCTGAAAGAACGTATGCTTATCGGTCCGGGATCACCATTGGGTTTCTGGTGCTCACAACACCGCCGACGCGCGGGAGGAGGGGGCAACTGGGCGTGAAGTTGAAGGCAATGGATGCATGCATTGGTACAGGAGGCAGGCTTGCAGGTACGGGAATAAGAGGTAGGTAGGTAGGTACAGAGGAAAACGAAGGAGAACAGAGACATGGGCGAACGATGGAGAAGAGAGACAGAGGATAACGAAGGAGAAGAGAGTCGAGGGAGAATGAAGGAAAGACGTGATGAAAGACGAGAAAAATCCCGGAGAAACGACCGCCCTGCGGCGTCCTCGTTGGTCGTGCACGTCAGATGCGTGGCCATACGCGTGGTCAAATGCGAGCGTGCGTCGCCGGCCAAGAGGCTTGAAGCAGAGGCGTACGTCGCCGGCCAAACGCGTATGCTGGACGATCAGTCGCGGTACTCGCCGCCTGCGTAGCCGCCGTGCCTGTGATAGTCGGACGGCATGGGCGGCAGCGGTGGCGCATGCGCAGATCCATGCGGATATCTAACGCCAGCAGCGGGGTGGACCGCCACCGCGTTCGCGTCGGAAAAGGGGTCGTTGGAGTCCATCGAGCGCGAGGGTACGGCGGGTGCGGTGCGGCTCTTCATCATGGGCGGGCCGTGGTCACCTCGGCCGCCGTAGTCACCTCGACCTCCGCCGTCGCCGTAGGCTCGCGACTCGGAGTGCCGGCGCCCTTGGTCCTGCATCGCGTGCTGGACCACGCCGTGCATCTTGCTGTCCTTCTTCGACTTCATAGTGAGCTTGCGTGCGACACTGGCGAGCTTGGATGGGCTGCGGTTGTGCTTGTCGCGCGGGTCAACCGGAGGCGGAGCAGACGTGAGGGCGGCGGAGGGGAGGATATCGCTGAAGGTCTGGAGCTTGGAGTGTTGGGGATTGTATTCGTGGAAGTCCTCTGGGAGTTGGTTGTGGTTGTCAAAGCGCAAGGACGAGAAATAAAAGCAAAAGAGAGCATGATCAGTACTTGGAGGAGCGGCAGGCGACCGTGCACACGACGCACCGGAGTTGAACATACGCCGCGTCTCCCGCGCGGTGATTGAGTTCTCGAACGAGGTGTACTCTTCGCCGACGTTGCCTAAATACACGCGCCCTTCCGCGTCACGAAAGGTGTAACGGCGCGAGTCCGAGTCGTACGCGATGCGTTGCACACCACTGGGCAAGGAATACGGGTCCTGAAGGGCGGGTTAGCTGCAAGGCGGTGAGCGCGCGCGCGCACAATATGGACGTACATCGTCAAACTGGCCGCGCATGTTGAAAGGTTGGATGGAGGTTGGAGGCAAAGAACGGCGGGGGCGGTTTATGCAATGATCGTCGCGTATTCGATTGATCGCGGCGTGCTGACCAGGTGGAGGCTGCGGAAGCGGGGCGCACCAAAAGTGCGGGGTTGACTGCAGCAAGAGAGAAAATGGTGTTGCTTTTATGAGGGCCAAGGCGCCAAAGACGGCATGGATTTTCGGCCCATTGCCCTGCCCATAGCCATTGACGCGCGTGGGTGTGGTCTGGATCGGGGATTGCAATTGACAACCGACGCTAGCGGACGGCCGCTGTTTTCTGATGCTGTGGGCTCAATACGGGCGGCTGACGGGTAGTCCTGACCGCGCTGCTCAGTGAACAGGGAAAGCAGAGTTCAAAGAGAGCCCGAAGACCGACGACGCGTTCAGGACAACTCAAGATCTGCGCAGAACGTGCTATCAAAGCGCGGGAACGAAGCAATCATTGTACTTCTCGATCAGGAAGTTTTGTTCTTTCCCCCTTCCTCCATCCTTCACAACAATGGCTGCTGCAGGCCCTTCTAACCCTCAAAAGCGAAAGTCCAAGCATGCGAGCTCTAAAGACAAACCTAAGGCCGCGAAGGCACGTAAGGAGACGGAGAAGCAGATGATTGCGAATCTCGACAAGCAGGCGATGGAATTCGTGCGTTCCCTTCCCCCATATTATGTCCTGCCATTGAGCGTTGAATTAGGACCCTCCAGATGATCTGAAGCTGTTCTCTGACCTTCCCATATCCCAACCGACCAAACGAGGTGTGTGTATACAGTATAGCTCAGAGCGGCGTGATCAGGTACTGACTGTGCGCTTCTGCAGGACTGAAAAAGGCAGCCTTCGTCAATATGACAGACATACAAGCGAAGAGCCTACCTGCTTCCTTGAAGGGAAAAGACGTGCTCGGTGCTGCACGGACCGGCAGCGGCAAGACGCTCGCGTTCCTCATACCCGTCCTCGAGATCTTGTATCGCCGGAAATGGGGGCCTGCAGACGGGTTAGGAGCGCTGATCATCTCGCCTACTCGCGAACTGGTGCGTACATGTACACTATGATTTGAGCTGCCACTAACTCGGGCATCAGGCGGTGCAAATATTCGAAGTTCTACGGTCCATCGGTCCATTCCACTCTTTCTCTGCCGGACTCGTTATAGGAGGGAAGAACTTGAAGGACGAGCGGGATCGACTTGCACGCATGAATATACTCGTCGCCACGCCAGGCCGACTCCTCCAGCATATGGACCAGACCTTTGGCTTCGAGAGCGACCACTTACAGATACTCGTCCTAGATGAAGCGGACCGCATCCTCGACATGGGGTTCTCGAAGACTCTCACTGCTCTTCTCGGACATCTGCCTAAGACGCGACAGACGCTTCTCTTCTCCGCCACGCAGACGGAATCCGTGGCCGACCTTGCGCGTCTCAGCTTAAACGACCCCTCCTTCATCGCCACCAAAGAGGCTGCAGAGACTTCGTCCTCGACAACGCCCAAGAGTCTTGAGCAACATTACGCCATCTGCACGCTCGACCAGAAGCTCGATCTGCTCTGGTCATTCATCAAGACGCATCTGCAAAGCAAAACGCTTGTCTTTCTCTCCAGCTGCAAGCAGGTCCGCTTCGTCTACGAAACGTTCTGCAAGATGCAGCCGGGCGTGTCGCTCTTGAATCTGCATGGGAAGCAGAAGCAGATGACGCGACTGGCGATGTACGACAAGTTCACAAAAATGTCGCACGTCGTGCTCTTCGCGACGGATATCGCCGCTCGCGGGCTCGATTTCCCGGCCGTCGATTGGGTGCTGCAGCTCGATGCTCCGGAGGACGTGGAGACATACATCCACCGCGTCGGTCGGACAGCTCGCTACGAAAGCAAAGGGAAAGGGCTTTTGTTCCTGATGCCTAGCGAGGAAGAGGGCATGCTCGCTGCGCTCGCGAAGCGGGATATCGATATAAAGAAAATCAAGATTCGGCCTAGCAAGACGCAGAATATCGAAAACCAATTACAGAAGCTTGCCTTCCAGGAGCCAGAGATCAAGTACCTCGGGCAGAGGGTGAGCATTTCGCTTCCTGTTTGCGCGCTGAGGCTGATAATCATGTGACAGGCATTCGTCTCTTACCTGCGTTCCGTATACCTGCATAAGGATAAGTCAGTCTTCAAGGTCGATCAGCTCCCCGTGGATCGCTTCGCGGAGTCCCTTGGTCTTCCGGGCACGCCGAAAATCAAGTTCCTCAACAAGGAGATGGCGAAGCAGAAGAAGAACGCCTCGAGAGCGGTTATCGCTGCGCAGTCGACGCCGGCAGAAGAGTCCTCGGACGAAGACAGTGATGTGGAAGACGCCGAAATTCATTCTTCTAGCGACGAGGAGGCAGATGCTGAAACCCAGGCGGAGTCTTCCCAACGAAAAGTAAGTACATACGCTTTGTCGTGTGTCGCATCAGCTAATTAACGTCCCCAGCCCGGCGCTGTGCGCACCAAATACGACCGCATGTTCGAGCGTAAGAACCAGGACATCCTCTCCTCGCATTACAACAAACTCGTTGAGCGCGACGATGCCGGCTCCGACGAGGACGACTTTATAACCCTCAAGCGCGCCGATCACGACCTCCCTGACGCCGATGACGGCCTCCCTAAGACCTTCGCGCAGGCGACCGCGGAGAACCTCTCCGCCAAGAAGAAGGCTAAGATGAGCAAGACTGGCCGGGCGTTCGCGGAGAACGGACTGGGCCGCAAGCTTGTCTTCGACGACGAGGGCAACGCGCATGAGCTTTACGAGCTCAACGATGCCGATGAGTGGGTGCAGGCGAAGGGCGGGCTGGAGGGCGCTATACGCGAGGGCGCACGATTCGCGGAGGACGAAAGGGAGCGAATGCGGGAGGCGGACGCGGTGGATCGGGAGGAGGCGAAGGAGAAGAAGAAGGAGAAGAAGCGGAAGAGAAAGGAGCGCGAGCGCGAGGCTGCGGATGGTGAGGTGGAGGCAGTGTTGGCTCCGGCAGAGGACTCGGGATATGTGTCGCCTGACTTTGGTTTGCCAAACGACGACGAGGATGAGGAAGACGTTGCGCCACCGGCTTCCAAGCGCAGAAAGGGGATTGCAGAGGACGGCGATCTGGAGGATGACGAGGCTTTGGCATTGCAGCTTCTGCGTAGTCGCCGTTAGGGTGGTGCTGTATATGTTATTGGATTGTACTGGAGATTTAAGATGTAAATGTCCAAGCCGCATAACTCATAGGATCATCATGTTGTTGCAGTATGTCAATAAGTTGAACAACGACTTTGTGGGTCCCAGTCACGTGATGCAACATGACAGGACCGTGACTTGAACCGTGACAAAAGTGAACTTTGTTCCCGTCCGCCATTAGGTATGCTACAGCAGCCACTCATCGGAAACAAGCCTGGCGTCAGCGTCGTCTTCAACGGCAGCACCAAGGCCACCCTTCTTCGACCTATCCGATATGGCAAAGGGATCGACGCAAATTCTTTCGAAGCGCTCCCCAACGCTCGCATAATCACCGCACCGCCCTTCATGCAGCGCAAAGTCATCCCCTTCGAAAGATACACCACGTGGTGTTATGACTGGCACTCGAACTCTGCCCTCGTTTTCTATGCGGAGACCGTCGGCTCCGACGGTGCGGCTCCTCGTCAGCGCCTTGCTATCAAGGTCGCATTCAATGTCGATGACCGTTACTCTGGAGGCAGCTTTCTGGAGATCTTCCGAAAGGAAGCCCTTTTCTATCACCGGCATCTTCATCAGCTGCAAGGTGTAGCTGTACCGAAGCACCACGGTGTTTGGTTTGGCCGGACGCCTTGGGGTGGCACGGTCGCATGCGCCATCATGGAATGGGGCGGGGTGCCGTGGTCACAGAAAGTTATGGACCCGAAGATGGATAGAGCGGATAGGAGGTATGTGCACAAGATTACTATCGTTGATAGCAGAGGATTAACTTTTTACAGACTGAAGGTTGTGGAGGCGCTGAAGGCCATACACGATGCGGGCTACGAGCACACCAACCTCATGGCCGACGACGCGCACCACTTCCTCTACGACAAGGTCCTCGAGAAGGCCTTCTTCGTCGACTTCACGAGAGTAGAAAAGCACCCGGCGTGTCATCTCCACATGAAATTGAAGCCGTACACGTCAACACCCCTACCAGACATATTCGGCTGCACAGAGATATGGGGTCATCAGAAAAATGGACCCCCCTATTATATCGTGCAATACTGAGTTATACTGCTGAGAACGTGGAATTATATTACTGGCATGTTATAGTAAGTTGTCGGTATGAACACAACAGCTATGACGCACCACGACGCGCCATAACACTTGGCCGGCCTCGTACAACGCAGCATATCGCTGCGCGCTTGATCTGACAACGCATCATAACATGGCGCGCTGCATGCTACAACGTGTTGTTTCAATTACAGTCCCGTCCTGTATCACAAGGCGGAAGGTGTTATAGCCTGCAATAACAAAGCTACATGAAGGTATTTCGGTCAACACCATACTCTCAGCCAGCACCTTATTGCCATAATAGCACCAAGGAGGCCTCCTGAGCGCCCTGGAACACCTTCCACCTGAGGACACACGAAAGTCGATATTATTGCATGATGTACACTACAATATACGAGCTAGCTGCGGATGAGCACCAAGACATAATCAATAATCAGTAGGATGACGGTGATGAGAGCGATGAGGGTGATGGGATGGCGAGAGAGCGCCTGCAATGAACGACATGCTGTTCTGATCATAGTCAGCGAGGTGCGGCAGACAGCTGAACAGCGACGCACCAAACACAATCTCCGCAATAACATGCCTCCCCTCCCTTATGGAATCCTTAGCAGTCCCAATACCGCAATCATCCGTATAGAGACCGTCAGGATACCTGAAGTCACAATCAGCGCTCGAACCATTTACTGTCGTGCGGTCCGCATTTTCGGCCTGCACCTCGTCATGGTTCACGCAGGTGACCCAGCGGCAGACGTCCTCGCTGAAAAATCAGGTGTCCTCCGCGACTACAGAATGTACGACGACGTGGACTGTGGACGACGAGATCTGGCCGGACTCGACGGTCAGCAGAACTTAGAAGGCATGGCATGGCATGGACGACGTACACAGTGTTCGTCCCTGTGGCGAACGACCATCCCCAGTCTGACCGTACGATCGGTCGTGCACTTGACTGTGGTTGACGAACGCTCGCAATGGCGAAGGTAAGAGGAACGCTGCGTTGCCCCTACTGCGGCTTACAAATACTTTCCACGGCAGTTCCCGGGCTTCGATCGCTCGTTCGCCACAAAGCTTTGACTTGTAAGTACTGACAAGACAGTGTCTGCTCGTGCACTCCCTCGTACAGGGCAGGCGAGATCGCTTTCAGAACCAAGAGGTCGTCGGCATCCTTGAGGTGGAATCCGGGAGGTCCTCGAAGAACAAGAGCTGAACCAACGCTCCGTCCACCACGGCGTTCTCGCGCGTGTAGGCCGCACGAATCTGTCTCACTTAAGATATCAATGCCGGACTGCATGTATACAGACCGGTAAGCACCTCTTCGTTCCACCACTTTTCCTGCTCCCTCATGATCGCTCTGCCGTCGTTCTCAAACTGAAGCATCAGTGACGGGGGTTCTATGTTGCAGCCCGCGGCGCGTCAAAAGCTGAACGCAATGACTGATCACGCGTCAGGCTCAAGGGTGGGGCGATGAAGACCGTATACTCACGCAATCAGACACAAGGGGCCTGCCAACAACTACGAGACCGGCTTGGGCGTGCGCCTGCACCTGCAGACCAAGCGGGATTATGGACGGTAGAGCAAGCGCCCGAGCACGGTCACGCACGAGGTACGTCCGCCATTGATTTACAATGCTAACTACGTTGTGCTTATCTGTACTTCGGTTTCGGCATTCAGATTCTGTGGATGCACCGAGCGTGATGCGGTTCTTGAGGTTCGCGCACAGCTAGACCGCTATGACACGTTCGTTGAACTGTTGAGATGCTAGCGGAAGAGGACGGCGAGAAGTCCGAAGACGACCAGCTGAATATCGAGCTGGAGGAGAAGGACGGCCGCCTCACGCTTATATTCAAAGTCAAGCCGCTGGTCCTACTTGAATCTCTTTTGCAATAACACGTCGACATTGCAAACCCGGCGCCGACGCTCAAGCAGCTCGGGAGAGTCTTACGCCCTGCCTTCAACGACCAGCGCATCCCGGATCGTGAACTCAAAGCAACGCCGGGGCGTCTAGATCAGTGTTCTGCGACTTAGCCGCTGATTCCTTGCAGGTGCGGTGTTGCCGTGAGCTGAGCGTGCGCTTCGTTTGCTCTATGAGCGCGCGTGTTCACGTCGATAGTATCCGAACACACCGCAGTTGGCATAATTAGGGACCACGACACGACAGCGTCCTGATCAAAATTGGCGACTCGGAGCATGAGTACGGGTTCCGATTCGGACGAGTCTACGCCTTTGCACGGTCCGCACGAAGCGATTCGACCTGGCCTACTGGGGAAGGCACGCTGCCTGTGGATACATCGAGCTCAAGGATGTTGACTTCGTTCCCGTCGCATGTATTGAACGTGCGATAGAGTTATTGTGTCCGACCGCGTATAACGCGCACTATACCGTACTGGACCGTAACCCGGATATGTACCTTAGGCTCAAGGATACTATAATCTGAGAGAATACCCTATACCATATCCCCTCCCTGCTAGTACACATTTTTCTGCAATATAGGATGGTGCACCATGTTAAACGCTGTCGTACAAGGTGCCCGCGTCTTTTAACAGCTTATAGCACCTGCTCAGTGGTGAAATCACACGTTCTCGCGTCTTGTCTCAGACAATGGCGCGCAATCACAGCAGGCGCTGCGTCTTATTTTGTGTCATGCGATTGCGGCTGCCATTTCGTGTAATAACACGGCGGTCATTTTCCTGATGGTATTGCACGCTACATAGGCTATTTTGGCGACGGACCCCGTAAGTCGAGATTCAACTGTTCATATCATCTCGTCACTCACTACGTGCTATTCTGCAGCTTTCGGTCCCGATGCAGACCCTGAGGTGAACGCCGCCTTCGAGAAGTCCAAGGAGAACTATGCCAGGGAATGCGCTTCACGAGAGGGGCGCAAACGAGTGGCTCTCGACGACCTCCGTTTTGGTGCTCATCTATCACCTCACGCTACAGTTGTGCATGCTTGCAGTTGAGGGTTTGTGTATCGGTGTCGAGGACAGCACCTTACATACCGCGCGGTTTATAACCTGCAATAATGTACAGTATCATGATCCAAACGTCGCGGGAGTCGTAGTCAGAGTTCGCGGTTCGCTCCAAAGCAATGGCCCACTTTTGAGAAGTTCATGCATCAACGTTCAGCCTTGCCTTCAAGCTTCAGGATCCGACCACCACATATATACCTAGCTAGCAGCACACCAGTAATTTAGTCTCGTGCCCATCCGTTCGCTCCGACACTTGCACTCGCAGAGGCCCATTGCAGAACGTGGCTGCACGTTGCTCCTGCGATGTGGGTCCTGGTGGGCCGCCGTTCGGAGTGAACGGTTCGAGAATACATAGCCCAGCGGGCAGGCCTTTTGGCGGTCGCGCCGGCGCCGGCGTACCAGTAGAGCGCCTGCATTGTTCTCCTTGTTGAAGCCCTACAAAACAGCGTCGCCGGCCTGCTTGGCGCGCGAGGAAGTGCAGCCTTGCATTGGAGGAGTCGTAGACTCCCGACTCGTAGTCCTAGGGGCGAGTCAGCAACTCATGCCTGAGTTTAAGTATTCACTATGCTGAGATCCCAGTAGCTGAGCGTAGTGACGTCCACTGTCGGCGGGCGCGCCAGAGCTGCGAGCTTGTATGGCTCGGCGTCACCCTTGGCCATCTGCAGGGCGCCCGAAAACGCGATGCAGAGCTCAGTGAAGGGCTTGACGTAAGCCGCAACCTGGTCGGCGTTCGAAGGGAGCTCGCAGGCGAAGCCGTAGTCCTCCATAAGCTGGCGTAAACGGCGTCCATGACAAGTTGCGCACCTGCAGAGCCCAAGTTACCAGATGTACTAGCCGATAACGGGGAGCAGCGCCTCGCGAGCTTGATCTTATACATCTGCTTGAGGCAGCCATGAAGTGCAGGGTTTCCTGCCGGCTTTAGAGTCGACGGAAGGTCATGAGGTCATCGGCCCGCTCCTCAGAGAGGACGAGCGTGTGGCCAGTGTTAGTATCAACATGGGCTCGGTGGGAGTACAGCAGGTCTGTCGACTGTCAGTCTGTATATCAGTGTTTTGAGGTGGTCGTCGGCAACTCGAACTCTGCCTTGGGAGACTGTGTCTCGGCAACTGGCGCGCCACGGAACATGAGCGCATTGCGCAGGTAAAGAAACCGAAGAAATAAGTATGGATGAACAACCTTTTGAGAGGGCTGCGGAGTCATTCGGCGAAGGGGTATTAGTCCGTCACTGCGTCGTACTTGCACACGGACGGAAAGGAAGATGAGGGAGTTGAGGAAGCGAGGGATGCGGGCGGACTGTTCTGATCAAAGGGCTCTTTCACCAGGCGCCAACTCGCTCAAAGTTACAATTCCCGACATCGCGCGCTTGATGATCGATGATCGATGGAGTTCAACAGGTGATAGGATTCAGCCATCGAGCGCAACTGGAAGCCGAGGACGCGAATAGGAACGACAATATTTCATTGAGCTGAAGTGGATATACGGGGAGACCTTGATCGGAGCCGTCGTTACACATACAGGAGACAGTCGACGCATCCTCAGGGTACGAGGAACAATATATCTGATAATTCATGTCAGCAACGTTCGGTATGATCAGAGATCATGAGCAAGAATGGGATGATGGAAGATCAGAATTGCAGAAGTTGGATCGTCAAGACGGTGGTCGTTACGACTGTTGAGCTTGAATGTGATAGGTGATCATCACAATGGTATGTAATACTAGAGGGGATGTGGAATGATGGATGCTCACCTCAAGGGAAGAGGACATGGTCTGGAGGACGACCGCCGTCAGAATCGGCAAAGGCCTGAAAGGCTGACGAGAAGAAGCAGTAGAATGGACATAAGGAAGATGGGGAATGGTCAGGGGAGGGGAGGAGGAGGGGGACGCGCGATGAGAAGCAAACATAGTTGAGAGGGTGAAGAAGACCGACGCCAAGAAAAACTCGCGAAAAATTCCGCTCTTGTATGGTGATCGATAATTTCCCACGGCTCCGCTCCGAACAAGCCGGTGGCCAAGCGGGGAACACTGCATCACTGCCCTTCGTCGTTGACCACCATGACCACCCCTCGCCCTGCCGCCGAAGACATCCCCAAAGCCGACGACATCGACGTGGATGATGCCGACAACGAAGAAGCTGGAGAGCACTCTAATGATGCAGCTGCCGACAAGGACTCCCGCGCCTCCCTTCAGGCTCGCTTCTCCGCGCTCCAGAAGCGGCGTGCTCAGTCTCAGCGAGCGAATATGCAGTCCTTGCAAGAGACTACGCAGCAAACGCGGCAGAGGGTGCGCGATGAGGCTCGCCTTGCCCGTCAACGCAAAATTGCGGAGGAGCTGCGCTTGAAGGCGGACGCATCGGACCCGGAGGATGTCGAACGCGCGAAGAACTGGTCGTACTCCATTGAGGAGAATGATGAGTGGGAGAAGAAGCTGCAGAGGAAGAGGCGGAGGGCAGATTACGAATTCAATGGTATGTGGTCAGAGGGTGGAGTGGACCCTGCGAAGCTGACCCTTGTCATCAGACGATGCGGACGCTTCACGGCGCAAGTACAAGAAGGACCTTGACCTCATCAAGCCCGACTTGACTGCCTACGAGGAGCAGAAGGCGCAGGCGCTTGCCGGCGGAAGTAGCAGCAGCGCTCTTGTGCGCAGAGAAGATGGCGGAGAGGTGCGTGCCAGCGTCTGCTCACATCTCCGCAAGTGCTAATGGGCTCGAAGGTCATCCCCACCGCTAACGAAGCACACGATGCTCTTTACCGCACCGCTAACACGCTGCTTTATGGCGACCACAAGCCCAGCGAAGAGGCTATCGACCGCGTTGTCGGCAAAGTCAACAGAGAGTGCGTGCCTGCGCTCTATCGTTCTCGCCTCGTACTAAAACATCGTTTTCAGTATCGAGAAGAAACAGAAGTTCCACAGGAAGCGTATCAACGAGGAGGAGGGCGATATCACGTACATCAACGAGCAGAACAGGGTGTTCAACAAGAAGGTGTGTTTCTCTGCCGCGCGCATGTCCATCTTTGCCCTGCGTCATGCCTGTCGACTACATCACTCATACTAAAGCATTCCCCCAGATCTCTCGCTACTACGACAAGTACACCGCCGAGATTCGCGCGAGCTTCGAGCGCGGGACTGCCCTCTAGAGCATCATCACTTCCGGTCTTCCAGCATGTATCGCTCGTCTACTGTTTACTCTATCCGTCATCTTCTGCGTTCGGCCGTCTATACCTCGGCCCAGCACCCTCATTGCATTTATGTACTATCTATGACACCTATTCCCTGCGAAACCCCTTTGCGCATCGCGCGCGAGAGCTTTCAGATGAGTCGGGGATCTCGTTCGTGTTTAGCGCTTCCACACACGGCTCAGCACTCCGATCTTTGGCTCTCGCGATGCCGCATGCGACCGTTGTAACTCATTGTCCAGCGTTCCAACTGTTGCCACTCAAGATTCGGCGCTCAGTCTGTGGTACCGCGCTGAGCCTCGCTGCCATGGTTCCCGTCAATAACAATGAGTGAGTGCTCAACGGCAACTATAGACCTATCGCTTTGCTGACTTCAAAGGCATAGCTCGGGCTTCATATTCATCGTCGTCAGGACTGCGTAAGCATCGTTCTGGCTTCATCAAGTATCCCAGAGAACTGCACACGCATTCATCGGTGCGACGCAGACACCGATGAGTACGACTCCTCGTGGACCCCCCCCCCCCCCCCCCCCCCCCTCTCCCCCACGAGGGTAAGTCATCGGGCAGACCGTTGCATGCGGCACCAATACGGCCTTTCTGTGTTGTTTCTATGTATACTGACGGTACTTCAGGTTTTGCGTCCCCCATATTTCAGGCTTTGCCACATGTCCGTATTGGGATGGACTGGATCATCTTTCCCCTTCGTTCATGCGCGCACATACGGGATACGACTTTCGAAGGTGCGAATTTTGAACGTGAACCCCGCAGGCGCGGAATCCGAAGCTCGCGGAATGTGAGCATGTGAAGCCCGAAGATGCCAGCAAGGGGCTGGAAGCACGAAGACGCCACCGACCATACTTACAGCATGCATGTGAGGATATGAACGACCCGGGCGCGTGAGCGGAAATGATGGGTACGTACGATTCTCGCACGGCGCGCGCACACACTGATTGCTTCGCGCTTGTTGTTGCAGTCAGCCTAAGAGAGGGCTCTGCCCATTTAAGCCAGCGCTTACTCAAGGCTTACTGCATAATCACACGTTCATGAAAAGCTATAATCAATTGACGGCCGGACTGAGTGGGAGGGGGTGCGCTTTGCATACATGACCTCAGGGCGCTGGCGGGCTCATGCGCTTTAAAGCCTCCGGCATCTATAGAAGCTGCGAAGGGGCGCCATCGTCGGCGGGCTATAGAAGTCGGAGAGGACCGTTCATGCATCGTGGGTGCCGTCTTCTGCTTCCCCGGAGTCTCTCGCTCTGCTTGATCCCTGGTCGACCGTCTGTCCCTTCGCGCTTCCTCCGACGGCACCATGCCCACACTCGTCCCGCTCGACGACCTGCTCGGGGCGGCGTTCGTTGGTATCTTGGCCTCCGCTGTGTGGGTGCTGTACTTGACTAGCACGATCGATTACGATACTGACCGGTACTCACGATTTTGCCGCACCAATGTTGGCTATGACCCGACCGCACTACTTTTCTCTGGCGTCCGCAACCCCCACCTCACACCGTCGTCTTGCGTCGCTCCGTCATCAGCGTGTTTGGCATCACGTGCCTCCAGGTTTACCTTTACTACACGGAGCACGCTACTCGCGACTCGGCGCAATTCAAGGCGTTCGTGGGCGTGTTGCTGTGAGTGGGGAGCGCGTTGTTTATCCTCGGAACGCTCAATTATCTTGTTGCCCGATGCATATCCCTCTTTACCTTCAGTGCCGCCGACGCCCTGCATCTCGCATTCCTCGCCGCAGCGTACTACCATTACACGGTGTCTAATTTCGGGCAGTATCTGGCGCTGAAATTACCCCATTGGACGCTGTTGGTGAGTACACAACGCGACTGAATCAGTTTTTGCACTTTTCTTGCTCGCTCTCCGCGCTCATGGATATATTTTGTTCTCTTTCTTGCAGTCTGATCATAGCCGCGCAGTCGCTCATGCCTTCCCCAGTCTTCCATATTTCCTGGCGTCGTTGTCAGCTACTCCGTACAACTGGAAGTACAGGGCCCGGGTGCGTAAGGCTCAAATTGCTGAGACTTGCGCACCATCAGGTTCTATGCAGGCCGTGTGTACTTGCGTACGCTTTCTACTTCTGTACGTTCTCTTGTTAACACTTACGCATTTAGTGGGCAGGCATAGCCGTTGGATTGCAGCCCTCATCGTGAGTGACAAAGAAATTATGGAAAGCTTATCCTCAGACTTATACAGGCAGCCCTCGGCTTCGTCAAGTTTGGTGCGTATCGCTTACATCCCTCAATGAAGCAGTCTCAAGTGCTCCTCGTTGTGTTCAGCCCTCGGGATTATGTACTCCGCGGTCGGGTGCGTGATTCTCATAACTCGTATGGCGTCTCCTCCTGCCCCATCACCCTTCCACCACGTTACGCTTACATCCATTTAGAATCGGCAAGCATGTCGTCTTCAGTGACACGCGGACCCTGGAAGTCTACTCTGTTGGTGGTCTCAGCGCGGACATCGCGTGCGACGTTGTGATCACAGGAGCGATGTGCTTCCTGCTGGATCATAAAAGGACGGCGTACGAAAGGTGCGTGGTGGTGGATGCAGCAAGAGAGAACGATCGTAGCCATGTATCCCATTTCGCTCTATCTCCTATGTATCATCTCCCTGACTTTTATTTCCTGTGATAGAACGAACAGAATCATCACTACCCTGAAGATCTACGTTCTGCAAAGCTGTGCGTCGACTAGCAAGATCATTTGCATAAATACGCTGACTCGCGTTATCTTGCCTAGGTCTTCTCACAACGTAAGCCGCGCTCAGGACATAGTCAGCAGCGACTTACGCGACCGCAGCGTTTGCGCCACAGCAAGTCTGGCTTTGGTACGTGCGTCCATAAATGCTCGTCGCACTGAGGCGCCCGGGATCTTCCTACAACTGCTGACCAAATATTATCAGTGGATTGCTCTGCCGCACACCCTCGCTTATGCGCCATTT
This sequence comes from Schizophyllum amplum, assembly GCA_007026445.1. NCBI lineage: Eukaryota > Fungi > Basidiomycota > Agaricomycetes > Agaricales > Schizophyllaceae > Schizophyllum > Schizophyllum amplum. The sequence continues at coordinate 1,212,935 of VDMD01000003.1, read as the reverse complement.
TACTTCCTTTTGATTCGACGTGAGTCGCCATGTTGACTGTCCCGCCGCTATCATGCTCATCACGATATCCCTTTCGAATATTCCTCTGACACTGACTACTTTCCAGTCTACCTCCTTTCCTTCCTGTCTATGTGCGTTCGAACCGTCCACCATTTTTTCACCCCTCCTGACCTGAATGATCTTCTACTCCCTGCCCGCTTCTAGTCTCAACTCCCGAGATCATCTTCGTACGACAATCGAGCGGCAGGACGCAGTCGCCTTCTCCAACCTCGAGCTTTCAAGTTCGGGCATCGCTTCTGGGCCCGGCCTGAAGTCCTCGGGTGTCAACTTCACGGGCTGTAGCTGCAACATACACTCCTCCGGCGGCCATGAGAAACGACTCAGCGTTAAGGATATAGTCACTGCGACCCAGTCCGGTAACAGGGAAGACAAAGGTGAACCACTGCGTCCGGCAAGCCTTTGCATAGATATCCCCGCCCGACGCTCGCACAGTATCGTGGAATTCCGAGCCCCGTCTGGCGATGACGGTGAAGGGACGAAGGAGGTGTACACTGCCGGAGATAAAAGACTAGCCTGACCTGTAACACACAAAAACCGACATTGTGAAAGCAGACGATTCAGGCGGGATCGCCAACCATACCACATACTTGTACTTATGTACAGACATCGATGATCGGGGACGAGAGACAAGACTGATTACACTGAAATAATACATCTAGAATCATACATCAACAACTTCTATCAAGGACACATGGGATAGCAGGATAGATCAAGAAAGCAAGACAATTATAGATGGAGGCTGGAGGGTGCGTGGATGGGAGGATGCGCTTGCGGGAAGATGGGAGATCCAAAAAGCGAAAGACACTACACGTAGTCATGGAAGGTCCATAGATTAGAGATGCGAGCGCAAGCAGAGGCGGTGAATCGACAACGATAGCAGACGGACAGATACGACTTAGCAGCAAGGAGGAATTATGGGCAGAAGACACCGCGGCTACAAGGGCGGAGGCGACGCAACCTGCGTGATGCTACTGTCAACACAAACTGCACCGCATAAGATAGCTAGACAACGCACCGTAATCATGTAATCTTGCCAGGTCGCTTGCAGCCTATAGTCATCCGCCGCCGTACCGTGCATCGCAAGCTCAGGGGCGTAGGTCCGCACAGCAGGCCCGGGAGCGTACTCCGCCGCTTGGTGGTGTGGATTCTGTGCGGCGGACCTGCCATCCGCATAGTTCCGGCTCTCCAGCACCTGCATCCGGGGATCAGACGCGTAGGAAGAAGCCGTTGTGCCGTTCGAGTATGCTGCCGCAAACACGGACCCATACGGAACCGCTGGTTTGGGAGCGCCTGCGGTAGGGCCGTACGACATTACGCTAGACGGGTAGGCATCGGCGAACGACTGATGATAAGGTGTCTCTTCAGCGCGATGGCCCGAGTTGTAGTCGTGCGACTGCCGCGGGTTATGGGACTGTTGAACGTGCTGCTGTTGCTGCTGGTGCTGTGGCGCTGTGTGTGACAACTGCTGGTGCTCCATTTGCTGAGCGCGCGACTGCTGCAGCGCATAGGCATAATGGTCTTGAGCTTGCGAGTACGCATGTTGCGACTGTTGATACATATGTTGCTGCTGCTGCTCGTTATAGTATTTTGCTTCGTCGGTGCTCCCTTGAATTCCGTCGACGTCGTGTCCCCGCGGCGCCGTCTGTTGACCATACACCTGTTCCGGTGTCTGTTGCGCAGACGGGTGGCGCACAGGTGGCTGACGCGTTGGAGAAGGTTGACCTCGAGGAAACGTGTACTGGGCAAACTCGGCCGTAGACGAGTACTGCGAGACCTCGATTGCAGACGGATACTGCGAGACTTCGCAGGCCGACCCCGACGGGGAGTGTGAGGGCTGACGATGGCTTGCAGAAGTCGACGCACGCGTATCCGTCGACGTGGGCGGCGTTGGTACCTGCTGCTGCTGCACATCCATAGAGTAAGTCCGCTCCCGCTGCAGGGATACCGACGCTCGTCGCTGGGTATCTTGCGAGATAGATGGTCTGCGGCTCTGATGCTGGTGTTGCTGGTGTTGTTGCTGCTGCTGATACACTGCCCCAACACTGGTCTGCGACGTAGAATGGCGCAAGGCGTGTTGCTGAGGCGGCCCTCGATACGTGGGGCTCGACGGGTGTGCGAAGGCACGTCCTGACTGGAACTCAAGACCTGTCTGATGATCGCCCGGTACCTGTATCCGCGGTCGCTGCGGCCCAGTGGGCGGTGGCATCGTCTGCGACCCGCCCGAGAACGCATCCCTCGACGAATAAAACGCGTCCTGCAGCTGCGCCGTGATCTGCCCGTCGAATCGGTCCAGCGCATAGATGAGCACTGGGTGCACCTCCGCAAAGGACGGGTTGTTCGCATATTCCTGCGCGCTCTGCTGTGGCTGGGCGGGCGACATACTGGAGCGTGCTGAGCTAGACTGGCTCGCGGTCGACCGTAACTTCGTCGTCACCGTCGTCGTCTTGCCGCTGAACACGAGGAGGTCGTCACGGTCGTCCTCTTGATTAGATGGGCGGAAGATGTCGTTGGGTATGCGGGGCGGGACACCACTGTTCGTTTCCAGGAAGACGTGTTGCGCTTGAGTATGTAGACGGCGGATGATGGGCTGCACGCACGGTCAGAGAGCGGTCGAAGGAAAAGACAAGCAAAACCCACGAGGAACTTGACAGCTCTACCACCATGCGAAGCGGCCATCTCGAAAAGCTCCAGGGCTCCCCTCAGCTCCAGCAGCGCCGCATGCGCCACCTTCGTCTTCGGGCTATGCGTGACCGCCGACGACAGCATGACCTTTCCGCGAAGTGCATCAACACGGCATCGCCAGGAGGGGAGCGTAAGATTTACTCACTGATGACGAGAACGCATGCGTCCACAAAATCCAAAAGCGACTCATCTGCTTCGGGAAGAGCAAGAACTGCTGCTTCACACTCGATATCAACGTCTTCGCGCTCAGGTAGCCCGCCGTGAACGAGGGCGCGTACTCGCTCTTCATCGGATCCGTCGAGCTCGTCAGCGCGTGCGCGTAAAAGCAGCGGTGAATGTACTGCAGAGCTATATAAAAGCGGATCAGCACGCGACCCCTTACGGGAGGGCTACGCGATCGCGCATGAAAGGGCAACGCCAACGCACTGAGCTCCTTGTAGTTGATGGGCATGAAATGAAGCATCGTCTCACGAAGTCCCGCGCCCGCCGGCGGATCGCCCTGTGCGTACTTGGGCAGCTCCATGTTGCGCACCTTGCGGTCGAGGTCGAGAATGATGGAGTAACGGGGCGCGCGGGCGGTCAGCACGCCCTGCGACACCGCGGCTACGCATTCTGCACCAAAACGCGCCTTCCAGTATGGAACTGAGAAGACAATTAGCTGTGATGTCTCAAAGGTGTTGATGTGGAATAGATAACTGCAGACTCACAACTGGGCTGGGGTGTCCCGTCCTCCGCCATAGTCTGATCCGGGTCCCCAGGGAGTTCGCAATCGACGAATGGCAAAGAAAATGTGGCCAACCGGCCAGTGGCAAGGCTCTGAGACATGTCGTTAGGTTGCGGACGGTTCGTTTAGGTTGCGGCATGAGGAAATGTGGCCCGCAGACACTGACCTGCCAGCAGTCCGTGATGAAGAGCTCCCAAAACAGCGCTCTCCGTTTCTGCACTTCCCCTGGCGGCAGCTTGAAGCGCGCCGAATCTCGATCTGACATCAGGATGAGAATAGTATGTGTAAATTGAGGAAAGCACACGCACGCAATCCTATCTGCGATGACCAGGTCAGGCAGTTAGTTACAGCAATAGGACACCTCGACCCCGGACTCACACTCTGCGCCATCTTGCACGCCATGCCCATCAACATCCACGTCGCCTCTATACCGTTGTCCTTATTCCTCAGACCCTCGTAGATACCCATCATCGCAAGCGTCTGCACCGTCGAAATAGACGGCGACCGGTCCAGCAGAGGCTCCAGACCGATGGCCGCCTTCGCCAGCGAGTAGAACTGCTCGGCGTCGGGGTTGTCCGGCGCGGGTGGCAGGTCCAAGTCGGTCAGGGCGCCGAAGCACAACACCATGAAGACCATGGCAAGCTCGTGTGAGTTCTCTCTGGGCGAAGAACCGCCGGGGCTGGTTGGCGTGGCGTCGTTATTCATGGCAGGCGGGTGAGGGACGTCGGATTCGGGAAACCAGAGCGGGATGATTTCCTCCTGGACTTGGCGCTGGGTGACGACGCCGAAAAACCAGGGCGCGACCTCCAGGTACAAATGAAAGAGCGAGGAGGCGCGGCCCCATTGCGGCAAATATGACCGCAGTTGACCGAAGGAGACGGAAGCGTAGGTGGGTTCGAAGGGGAACATACTAGAGAAGTGCTGTATGACTGAAGGGCTGCCGTAATCCTGCCCAAAAACTTGCGTTGAAGGAAGGGGCGGTGTCGATTCAGGTGAGTCGGCAGACTCCCGCTGAGCAAGTGTGAGAACGTGCCAAGCGGCCAAGAAGGCATGTACTCACTACAAGCAAGCTCTATAGAAGAAAGATCAGCATCGGACGTTGTGTAAGCGCATATATGCGCACCTCTGATCCCGCGGACCGACCGTAGAAGGTCGCGCCACCGTCGTCGCGAATCGCGAGAGTACCAAAGGCGTCCAACGGGGACTCGTCGTTCTCGGCGGTGTCAATGTTCCCCTCGTTCTCTTCGTCATCGACGGCCGAGTGCAAATCAATGCTGGACTTGATCCTCATGAATTCGCGACCAAGCAATGGGTGCGGCTCGTGTGTCATAGTCGACTGCAGCAAGGCAAGAGCGTCTTCCAGCTGTCGTATACGGTCGGACATTTGTGCGATTTTGTGGTGCAGCTTTTCCGTGTCTGCTAGGACGAATCTGGGGGGATGGGAGGTACCTGTGTCAGGGACGTATTTCTGGTTAAGTTTGTGGGCACGCACCGTGTCCCTTGTCCTGTTTTCAGTGATCCATTGGGGCAGATGGCTGAACATCCACGACGCTTGCAACTGCGACAGTGTGGCGAGAGTCAGATCGGATGGAGGGGACGTGTGAATGGGATTTGCCTTGAACATGGAACAATCTTGTCGCATTTGAGCTTGAGTCTGACGAAGGACCGCGTAAGGCCGCGCTTTCCCCCAAACCGCACTTGACGCGCACCTGCGACATTCAGCACAAGAAATCGCGCCTGCAAACAAGTCAGCCAGCAATCCCTCTGCAGCTCACTGAGCACGCACCTCTCGCCCGCTTGAGCTCCTTGTCCTGCATGGTCTGAGACGTCTGCGCGCTCTCTCTTCGTACGGCCTGGGGCATACTGTGCGTCGTGCGCGCGCGATGAAAGTAGAAAGCAAGCCGCACACTGCACGGCAATCGTACGTATTGCCGCGGACACAAGGCGTGTCAGTTGAATCGGCGTACGGTTGGGGGGCTGGCCGGTTGCTTGTGGGCGGTGTCCTAGCTAAATCGGACGCGCAGGGCTGTCAGAAGATGGCTTTTCGCTTCCGCACGCCTCATGCCGGCTCCTCGATGCGTCGCTCAGGGCCGAGAATCAGGGCTGGCCGGCGTCACAGCAGAGCAGTCAGAGGTGATGATACATCACTACCGTTGCTGATCTTGATAACAGCGCCGGGATACACGCGCGATCTCAGCACAGACAAAGGACAGACGGAAGAGAAACAAAAGGTGGGGAAGTTGGAACTTCGGATTCCCCACGTCTTTCCGGACCGAGCCAAACCCGGCGGATCCCGATCAGCCCTTGTCCGCTGACATCGAAGCGTCTGCGAGCTCTGCATGCCTCTCATCGCTGCCTACATCCACCGGATGAATCCTCGTGGCGTCCTCCCTCTCTACACTCGGCGTATCAAGCAAACAATTAGTCCTTTTCCGGTTGGTTGCAAAACGTCCGCGTCAGCCAAACAATCTGATAGCCGCTCGCCTCAATCAGCCTTGCGAAATCATCATAAATCTCGTACCCACCTCAAATCGCGCGCCAGCATACCTATCCTCGCCAACAACCATCCTGCTGTCGCCATCGCGCGCAAGACACCATCCATATCACCGGTACACCATGGACATCGACCGGCGACCGCTTGTGGACAGGCGTAGGCTCAGCCTTACTTGCATACCGAGTCAACCACAGGGCAGCAGATCTTGGAGTCAATCAAAAATCGACCAGCGTAGTTTGCCGCGCTACGTCTGTCTCGGAGGCCGCTCGCCCGACCCTCTTTAACGGCATCCAGTGGCTGTAAGCTGGACAACAGAACCTGCCTAAGCATGCGGGAAAGTAGCAGATCCTCACGAAGTTACTTATCGGCCTACGATTCGCTCGCTAGCTCATGCATCGAGGAGATGCTTAGGAATTTAAGCCACCATACACATAGACTCAAGAGAGCGGACGCCGCACATGCATTCGCCCCAAAAGCTTGTTGGGGCCGCTATGTAGTACTTACTGTCGAGCATTTTACTCCATGCAAGGCGCGCTCTTCGAAGGCGCGAAGGTGACTGCCACGAGTGTGCTGCGAGATGTCGACGTGAACACCCAACTGTCAACCTCAATTCGCCTGCCTGTCTACACCACCTCATGGTACGCGCTTGACTGCAAACTTCATTCCTCGATAATATACACATGGTTCAATGCAATGTCGTGACAGAGTAAGGGAAATGGATGTTAGATGACCTGTAAATGACGAACGTGTCCTTTGCGAAGCGACGCTCTACTCGCTCTTCACGCGCTCGTAGCCGGCCGCGTTCGCCCCTCCCCACCCGAACCAGCTGCTCGAGCGTCTCTGCATGGGCTGCCCGGTCCCATCCTCACCGCCGCCCACATCGTAGCCTTCAACATCGCTCGGCACCTCAACCTCTTCGAACTTGGACATCGACGTCGTCCGCTCGCGCATGTGGCCCTCCGACCCCGGACTGCTCGTGTATGAGGATCCGGCGCCGGGCGTCAGCGCCGAAGGTACGTACTCGTCTTGCTGCGCCTGAAGCGCCGCAAGCTCGGCCTCCAGTTGCCGGCGGCGTTCCAGCACGGACTGCGATGATCCCGCAGCGCGCGCAGCCGCCGGCGCCGCGGGTGGACGCGTAGGCGCGGGAGCAGGCGGGCGGTTGGCCTGGCTGAGGAGCGCTGCGCCCGACGCCACGATGCCCGGCCCATACGAGCGCCAAAGCGAGCCCACCAGGGCCGCCGGGCCGGAGACGGGATCGCTCAGCGTCGGCGTCGCGCCGGTGCTCGCGCCTGAGGTAGGCGCCTCGTTCAGCTGGTCCTGCGGCGGCGGCTGCCCCATCGCGACCGCGACCTGAGACCACAGCGCGCGCACGCGCTCCTGCGCAAACGCGTATACACGCGAGCGGAACGAGGCGATAGCCGCGTCGATCTGGCGCTCATGGTTGTGGAAGAACGGCTGGAGGTGCTGCTCGTAGAGGTAGGACGAGCCGCGCGTCTGCGGGAGGGACAGATAGAGTAAGAAGATGGTCTTGATACCGTAGTAGAAGGGGATCCTGCGTGCGCATGCGTTAGCGGGAAGGGGCTTTGCGCCGGGCCGGGCGCGAACGCACCAGGATATGAGCCATTCTGCGACGTATTCGGTGGCTACGATGCACCCGAGGACAGACCAGTACATGAGCCATCGCTCAAGCTCCTCCTCCACAGCGGGTCGCTGGCTCAGGGTCTTGTAAGACGCGTATCCTGGGTACAGAAATGCCGCCACAGCACTGTACGCTGCCTCAGCGACGATTTGTCCGCCGAGGACGCGCAGCGCACCTTATAATGCGCGAAGTCAGAAAAAGCAACATGCTAAAGGAGAAAAAAGAGATGAAGGAGAAGAAAGAAGAGCGGCAGATCGATGGAGGGAGCTCCGAAGGCTTGCGTCTGATGACAATGTGCGCGCTTCGAGCTGGCTGTTTCGGGACAGACGTGGCGTGGGAGAATACTCGGTCAGGTGACAACCTCGAGTCTCAACACGCTTGTTGTTCTCTTCTGTTCACCTTCCGGCGAATCGCCCTTGGTCTCGTCTTCCTGTCATCGCCGGCGCACCACCATGGTCAACAAACAGGCGCATTCTGCTACAAAGCAGCCTCATACCGCCCCCCTGGCGCAAAAGACTCGCAAGCCATCTCATGCGGGGAAGCGCAAGGCGCTAGCAGACGAACACGCGAGACCTAGAAAAGCGCGACGAATGCGAGTCGATGCCAGCGATGCTGTGAGCGGACCCACACTGAGTGCCGACCCCGAAGCGCCCACCCTTCGTGAATGGCGCGAGATGGTCGTCAACTCAACACTTTCCAGTGCGTCTAACTAAACCATTCCCCTTCGATCAGTTCTAATGCCACCTCAAGTTGCAGACGAAGACAACAACCTGCACGAGTTCGAGAAAGGAGACTTGTGTGTCTTAAATGGCCACTCCGATCAGCAACTCATCTGCATTGCAGCGTCCAGGTTCTGCCCCAGGGTGTTGATCCCGAAGATCTTCCCAACCTTGTCTGTTCTGACTTCTGGGTCGGATGCATATGCGATATCCGCTCACGCAAGAAGAGGACTATGGAGGGCTTGCCGAAGAAAGAGGTGCGTTCGTTACGTGGCTTTCTTGATCGCCTCTCACGCTTTTCTTCGATACAGGCGTGGGTACAAGTGCAATGGCTGTACTCTCCAGCAGACGTATCAACACTTCGTGCCAGGGAGATCAGAACGAACCCCAAGAAACCTTAGTCCGTCCCATGTGTGAGCGCTCTGCTCTCGCTGACGATGATCTAGCACGAACATCTCGAAATTCTCCCCCTACGAGCGCTTCTGGTCCCCCCACAAGGATGTCATATCTTGCGAATGCTTAAACGGTGCGTCCGACTCCGACTCCGTGTTTACTATACCTCATCCATCCAACGCATAGATGTCGTCAGGGTAGACGATTTCCGTGAAGCAGACATTGACAGGCCACCAATACCTGACGAAACGTTCTTCATCCGCTACCACCTGGATACACGAACTGGTCATTTCACCGCTGTACGTGCCATCAACCTAGTGGCGGTCATTCACCTCACGCCCTGCAGACCCCCCAGAACAAGAGCGCGCACGATTGCGTCTGCGGCACGCCCTACAACACCGGCGACCCCGACGAGCGCATGCGCTTCTGCCCACGTCCCGCCTGTCGTCGAGCATATCATGTTTCCTGTCTCGACCCCTACCCCGCGGCTGGCTTCACCGACACTCGAACTCTGTTCATCTCCTCGCATCCCCACAAGAACCGCCCCGTCGACATGCGCGGGTCACCGCGCGACATGAGGCCACCGAGCAGTGGCGGGAAGGGGAAGGGAAAAGGCAAGGGCAAAGAGCGCGCCGTATACGATGTGGACGGGCCGGAGACGCAAGAGGTCGCGTCCCTTCTGCCCGAGGCTCTTGTCGCGCTGGCTGGGCAGCCGGTCGTGCGCGGTGGCGGGACCGGCGGTGGCGTTGCGGGGAACGTGTGGACTGTCTGCCGCGCACGCTTGAAGGTGTATGAGATCACAGAGAGTGGGTTGCCCGACGACGACTGGGAAGAGGAGTTTGCTGATGCGCCCGAGCCGGACAAGCTTGAGGCGATGACTGTGTACCAGTGCCCGCACTGTGTTGGGCCAATATGAGGAGTACCTCCCCCACTCTATTCGTATCTAGGCTTATTTTTTCTCTGCTCCTTGTGGTGTATATAGGTCTGTCGTCCATCTACTAGCATCATTTATCGTGAATGTAAAGGTACTTATCGATATCTCGCGATCGTTCATTGTATAATTAATCCTCGTTCCATCAAGACTGAACCGCTTCCTTCGCTTGTGATGCAAGCCACACAGGGCGAATGTATAAATTCAGACCTACAACATCGTCAGAGCATATCGCCGCAAGCCTGCGCACAGGGAACAAAATAATATAAGTGGCGCTGGTCGACGCGCTTGCACATTGTGCAAGGGACACGTCAGTCATAAGTCGAGAATATGTCCACAAAAGCACACCTCGCAGTGTCGACAGACCAGGGGATGGTGTAGCCCCTGCCTATCATCCACTGGAACCATTTCGGGCTGATTGGTTCCTTTGCGGCATCCCAGGGCAACCCGCGAATTGCGGACGACCTCTGCGACCACTTTCACCGGGGAGTCCCGTAGCGCCTTCTATGATCCTCCTCTGCCGCCACCCCTCCCCCGGCCTCTGCCTCTGCCGCCGCGCCCGCGCCCTCTTCCTACGTCACCACCCAGCCGCGGCGCTTCGCTCGCGCCCGCAAGCACTGTCGCCGAGATCAGCCCTGGAACCTTAGGCGCATCCGCTGGCGGTGGTCCGTCCTTCTTCGATGGCGAAGTCGGCGTGGCAGCCGTACCCAATGAGCTGCCACCCGCTCCAGGGATACCAGCCTCGGAGGCTTTGGGCCGAGCGTCTGCAGGCTCGCGCTTCCCGCGACCGCCACCGCCCATTGCGCCGCTGAGGGCGGCCTCAAACCCACGAGACAGGTTGATCGCTGGCCGCGGTTTCTGGCGCGAGGCGGCGGAGGACGGAGCAGCCGCCTTCGGCGGACGGGTGGACGCGTCCGGCAGGGGCGCCGGCGCACCCGAGGGAGAACCAGCTGATGACGGGCCAGGCGCTGCGCCGGTCGCCGACGTGGACGGCTTCGACTTGTGCGCGCGACGGGACGGCTTTGGCTCCTGTGCCGGTGATGGTGCGGCTTTTGGTGGGAGAGGTTTTTTCTTCTTGAGGTCGGGCCCTGCGGCGGCGGGCGGTAGCGGCGCTTTCCCCTTCTCTTTCTTGTCCTTCTTCATGATGCCGGTAACGTCGCGGTGGCGGCTGGCGGCATTGTCCTTCTCTGCTTTGAGAGCTTCGAGAAGGGGCGTGGTCTTCGGTGGACTGGATGGGCGCGCAGATGCAACTGTGTGCGAATGACTCGTTGAATAAGACTTGCTAAGAGGGACAGAGGGGTGTAACGCACGAAGTGACTCCAAGGTGACAGGTTCAGCGGACGTGGACGCCTTCAGGGTCTCCTCGAAGGAAATGTAATCCTCGTCTGCGACGTGTGAGAGGGTTCGAACACCGTACGATAATGAGAAACGCGCACCCTTCTCGATCGTCCCCGCCCGCGCATCGACCTTCTTCTTGTCGCTCGGGACCTTCTGATAAGGCGCAAATTCCACTACAGCTTGGAATTCATTGCCTACAGGAGAGTCAGCCATTGATGGGGATCCCGTATCCTGATGGGCGCACCTGCTTTGTCTCGAAAGAGATGACCGTCGTACTCCCGCCCAAATGCGGCCACCTGCTCAACCGTCTTGAATACGATATAAGCCCGCGAGGGTACGTTCTCCTTATCGGGCCTGCGCGTACGAGTCAGGACCGCCAGCCTTCACTTCCCCTGCCTAGAACGCACCTCGTTCGCAACTTCCCCGGCCAGAACGTTCGCCAGGTGACGGTCTCCTCGGACACCCAAGCCTGCACGCTCTCCCAGAAAACACCCTCCGGGATGTTTGGTGGCAGACGGCGCACAACAATCTTCAGTTTCTGTTTCTCTCCTGTCGGTGGCGCGGTTTTGGCGCGCTCCCTCTTGCGCTCGGCTTTCTTCTCTGCCATCTCGCGAGCCTCGCGAAACTCACGAGTAAGCTCCCGGTGCTCCCCATGACCATCTCGAGCTTCCCTGGCTTCCTTCTTTTCGCGCTGGATCGCGTGCTTGACGAGCTTGTGAGCAGCGTCTCTCGCTGGTTCTCTGCTTTGGGAGCCACCTGATCGCTCCGCCTTGTCCATCGTAGGGGAAGGTGATATAGGCGGACAGATGAAGGGGATAAGATGAATGTCGCGATCGTAGAAGGAGGGGAAGCGTCACGCCAGGACAAGATGGTCGTGTTCCTAGTCGGAGCTCGTTCGTTTACTTAGCTGGGAAGGCTGACCGGGGCCGTGTCGGCAATCACCGTGTAATGTTGATGCTTTCCGAGGAGAGCACGCGCTATGCGGGCTTGCTACTTAATTGGTCTGTGTGAAGTATACGGCCGAGCTCTCTGCGCCTCGCCGGGCGCATCATCGATTCATCAAGGACACTCAGAGACAGAAACTCGAGCACACAACGAGCACACCAATTTCTGCATGAATTTGCGGACGCGTGACGTACATTCACGTGACTTGAATGGCGCGTCCACCATTTTCTACGGTTCTAACTTCTTGTTCGTTGACACCATCTGCCCGACTCTATAACTCCTTCTTCAGACCATGGGATACTCCTTTACTAAGCTTGGAAACTCGCTCAGGATGAATCATGCATTGCGCCGAGGACTCATCCAATGTCCTGCGCGACAGACACATGGAGTGGGATGCAGCCCTCCCGTCAGACTTTACAGTACAACTGGCCGGACAATGAACTCAGCAACACAGGCCTCGCTACCCTCCAGTGACTCACAGAATGAACCATCTTTCTCTCTGTCCCCACCACCAGGAAATCCGCTCGACCAGGGCCGGTGTATCCGCGAAGCCGCTGCGCTCATCATAGGGTATGACTGACCGTAGAAGGCCATATACTCGGCGCTATACTGAATGATGACCTGCGATGACAGAGATGAGATCCTCAATGGCAAGACCCTAGACCGCAATTCCAACTACTTCGCAAGATACTGCTTCGCGCATGGCATTGACCTGTATGTGTCGGGTGGCACGCTCGATGCATATCTACGCTAACCAAGTTCTACGTCAGGAAGCGGATAGAGGTCATTTCTGACAAGGAAGATGAAATGTGATTGTACAATTGTGTCCTCGCGCGTTGTTCGTATGCTAAACGCTGAACATCTCAGAATCGAAGCCAGCCGCCGTCTCGTCAACAGATACGATTTCGTAGTCTCTAGCGGCGGCATAGGTGTGTTAATCTCCATTGTTTTCCCCCTTGACAGTACTGACTCTGATATTTAGGACCAACCCATGACGGTAAACTCACTTG